>OU015743.1:124706372-124736067 GCA_907169655.1 Acomys percivali
ACACACACACACACACACACACACACACACACACACACACACACACAATCTCAACTCTATACTAAATTTGTGGGTGGCCAAAAAATACTATTTTTGCTAAATTTAGAAACTATAACCTTACTTTTGAGCAAAGCTAGTGTTACAAAGTGAGAAGAAGCCAATTAGCAATTGAGTTTGATTGGATCGAAATAGAGTTAAAGAGCTGAAGGCATTCAGTCTAATATCAGTCTGATGTTTTTTTTCAGTGTCTAACAAAGATCTGGATCTTCAAGTTGACAGAAAATGTCCTGCTGTTTCCACATCTTTTGTTTGTTTGTTTGTTTGGTTTGGGTTTTTTGTTGTTTTGCTTGTTTGTTTGTTTTTCAAGACAGTGTTTCTCTGTGTATCCTTGGCTGTCCTGGACTTACTTTGTAAACCAGGCTGGCCTCCTCCTCGAACTCACAGCGATCTGACTGCCTCTGCCTCCAGAGTGCTGGGATTACAGGTGCGCAACACCGCTCCTGGCTCTTCCTCATCTCTTAATGACACTTTAAAGGAGAAGAATTGAGACCAAAAGAAGGAAATTCTAACTTTTCCAGCCCAGCTTCAAGGTGAAAACAGGTATACTTTTTCCTTGTGTCAGAAGTCAAGCCAAATTTCTCTTGTGAAACTCCAGGGGGAGGATTCTTTCTTCCACATACTCAGCCTTTGCCAGAACAACGCCCCAAGAAAGGCTTGCTTGAAACAGCTTGAGGAAGCTGTAGAAGAAAATATTTGGGAAATCACATCGGCGGTGAAGCGCTCACACAATCGGATGTCATCCAATGTCATCTGCCCATGATCAAAACTATCACTATCAAAACCTCCAAAACTATCGGTATAAATAAACTTTTCCTCTATTTAAGGTGGTTTATCTGAGGTATCGGTTACAGGAACAGAACACTGGCTAATAGAGGCATAAAGATCCTCTCCTTTGCTGTGGACAAAAACACTGTCAGCATCACTGCCTCCTCTCCTTGAATGTGCGAGAACTGGGGCATCCATTTGCAATCTTAGCCAAGTGTGACTGACGGAAGACCTGACTGCACACCAATAATAACCTCTGCACTCGTCGGAAGAAGGGGTCTGTATAGCATTGTTGATTGCCCAAACTGTGAGCCAAAGCAAACACTTTGGGGGAGGATATGGTTTTTTGTTTGTTTGTTTGGTGGGGTTGTTTATTTTTGTTTTTGCAAGAGAGGGTTTCTCTCTCTGTAGCTCTGGCTGTCCTGGGACTCACTTTGTAGACCAGGCTGGCCTCCAACTCAGAGATCTGCCTGCCTCCCAGTGCTGGGATTACAGGCGTGCACCACCATGCCTGGCTGGTTAAGTTTTGTTCAGTATTTTGTCAGAACAGTGAAAAAGGTCACAACTACAGATAGTTTTCCCAGCTCTACTACCTGAAGTGGTGGCTACAGAGCCTCTAGGGCAATCATCAATACACTCTATCAGGCTCTTAAGCAATAAAGACATTTATTTACATTATGTCTTGTGAAACTGCTGAACCACATATGGTCCTGCTAATACCATTATTTGTGGGTTACCCTGCTTGCAAAACATTGTAATCCATAAGTCAATACTTGGGGTTCTTGTTTGGTAATCCATGACAGGCACAGTAATAAAACAAAGAAAACAAAACAAAAAAAGTCAAACCAGCTGGGCATGGTTGTGCACACCTTTAATGCCAGCACTTGAGGCAAGAGGCAGGTGGATCTGAGTTCAAGGTCAGCCCAGTCTACAAAGTGAGTCCAGGACAGCCAAGGCTACACAGAGAAACCCTGCCTCGAAAAAGCAAAGCAAAACAAAACAAAAAAACCCAAAACCGAAACAAAACCTCAACAATTTGATCTACCTAACATATACATTCCTAGATGATGTGAGATAGGGTGACTGGCTTGGCATCATTTTCGATCTGGCATTAACAAATGTTCTTCTCCAGACAGTGTCATGTGCTGGCTAGTGCTCTTACATGCAAGAATAAGAAGTCTCTTGCCTTTAGCTTGAAGAACTTACTTTAGTATTTCTTCTTCTTCTTCTTCTCCTCCTCCTCCTCCTCTTCTTGAGAAGGCCTTGTGTAGCCTTGGCTGTCCTGGACTCACTTTGTAGACCAGGCTGGCCTTGAACTCACAGCAATCCACCTGCCTCTGCCTCCCCAGTGCTGGGATTAAAGGCGTGAACCACCATGCCTGGTTTCATTTTAGTATTTCTTCTAAGGCAGATCTGCCAGCATCAAAGTCATTGTTTTTTTTTTTTTTTTTTTTTTGCGTGGAAAGCCTTTGTGTTCCTTTTATTTTGAACCACAGAATGGATACAAGATTGCTGGTTGACAGTTATTTTTAATTTATAGTTGAGACAAGGTCTCATTCTGTAGTCAAGGCTGGCCAGAAACTCACTGTGTTGCTCAGGCTGGTCTCAAAACTGACAATCTTCTTGTGTAGCTGCCTGGATGCTGAAGTGAGTTGTGAATCATCACACCTGGCTGGCTTTCAGTGTGTTTAACCTTGGAGCCATCTCTCCAGCCCGACCCCTGGCTTCTCTTACACTTTCAGCGTTATCCCTCCCACTGCTTTCCTGCCTCCACTGCTTTTGCTCTGTCAGTTGAGTAATGTTTTCCTCCATGCTGCTTCAAGATGTTCTCCTTCTTTGATTTCCAACATGTTCCCCTAAGGTCCGGAAGCCTCCTATATCCAAGGCTCTCTTTCTTTGTTCTTCACTTTCTAATCTCTATTGGCTTTTTGCCAGTCCAAATACCTCTAGTGAGCTGTTTCCATTGTTTTTTAATTCTTTAAGTTCCATGGCCCCCTGCAATAATTTTCTGATAGTGTATTTTATATAACTTCAGATATTTAATTACTTCTCTAACCATGCAACATTTCATTCTTTGAACATGCACATTGACTATTATAAAATATTTTTCCAATCAATTTAATACCCAGTGTCTCTAATTACATTTTTTTTTTTTTTTTTTTTTTTTGAGACAAGGTTTCTCTGTGTGTAGCCCTGGCTGCCCTGGAACTCACTTTGTAGACCAGGATAGCCTCAACTCAGAGATCCACCTGCTTCTGACTTCTAAGTTGTTGGGATTAAAGGCATGCGCCACCACACCTGGTTCACAATCTTTACAAAGAGTTTTTATTAGTGGTAATCACTGCATATGTGTGTAGGTTAGGACATGAGAGTAGTGGGAAGAAGGCACTGGATCTCCGTGACCTGGAGTACAGGAAGTTGTGGATGGCTGTGAGTGCTGGGAACTGAACTTGGGTGCTCTTAAATGCTAAGACCTCTCTCTAGCCTCCCAACACAGCTTCTATGCCTTACTTTGTTTCCTTTATGGGTAACACTTTTCCTGTTTCTGTACATGGCCAGCCATTCTGCTTAAAAACTGTGCATCCTAGAAAACACTGCAGTGATTTTGGTCACTGGTCCCATTCTCTGGAACTTGTTTCCTAATTATTCATTTAATAAATGGAACCCATTTTCTGGGCAGCAAGTTCAGCCTGTAATAGTCTTTTTAGACAAAGTCTTATCAGTGGGTTGCTGGGTGTAGTGGCACATGCCTGTAATCCTAGCACTCAGGAAGGCAAAAACAGGTGAGTTTGAGGCCAGCCTGGTCTATAAAGCAAATCCAGGACAGACAAGGCTACAAAGAGAAACCCTGTCTTGGGGAGAAAAAAAAAAGTGGCCTTGGTAGGGCTTACTTCTCTCTTCCCTGGCAACACACAGCTGCTAAATCACACTGTTGTCAGATGACTGTGTTGTAGTTCCTTTTTATTTTTTTAACTTTAATTTTATTAACTTATTCAGATTACACTTCAACTGTTATCCCATCACTTGTATCCTCCCAGTCCTCCCTCCCTCCCGCTTTCACCTATTCCTATGACCATATAGTGCAGGAGGAGGTCTTAGACCTAGGGGAGGGGAATAGGGTGTGTTGCAGTTCTTAACTATGCTCTGCGGGCATAAATTGCACCACCATTTGTCCAATCCAGTCCTGGCATCTTCAAGTGAATAGACTCTTAAAGCTACGGTTTAACTTTTGTCCAATGAACAGCAGACAAGTACTCTTTACAGTGATGACTGCAGCCCAGCAGGCAAATTTGGCTTTTGTTGTGTTTAGCTTTTGTGGTTTTTCCCAAAGCATAATCTCTGGGCTGACACACTGTACAGTAGGATGCTTCTCTGAGTGATGATGTGGTCTGGGCCCCTGGATGGTGGGAAAGTTACCCCCAAATGCATTAAAAGAGAACTCTGCTTAGGACTATGATGATAAGAATCACTCAAGGCTCAAGTTAGCAGGGCTCAAACGTCATTCTTGATACAAGAGTAGCAATGGGAATGCATGGCTGAAATCAGGGTGTGGGGAGATTGGAAGATGGAAAATTACTGAGTAGACAGCAAGGGCAAAAGGAACTCTTGCTGAAGACAAGCCATACCAAGAGTAGGGAATGAGGAATTTAGCCAAATATTGAGAGCATTTCTATTAATATGAGATTCTGATTTAATGAGGATTATTGCTAAGATTGAAACCCAAGGATGAAGCCTATTTAAAAACAAAATACAACAACAGCAATAAGGCCCCCAAACCCTCAGGCTGGGTGTGGAGGCTCAGCACAAAGGAGGCAGGTAGATAACTGCAAATTCCAGGCCATCCTGGGCTATACAAGAAAGCCATGGTTTTTGTTGCTGTTGGAGGGAAAAAGAGGGAAGGAAAGAAGAGAGGGAGGGAGGAGGGGAGGCAGTGGGGAAAGGCAAGCAGGAAGGGACAGGGATTGTTTAGAGCTGACTGCCTCAGGCTGTCTAGGAGTCTGTAGGGGGAGCAGCAAGGGTCTTTTGGGGCTGCCTTTTAAATATAAAATCACAACATAAGCTGGCCACATAGATGTGGCCAGGACCCCATACCCCCAAAAAATCTATTTTATGAGCAGGATCTAGAGCAACCAGTGTACCTGCCTCCCTCGTGCTTAGAATTACCTCAGCAACAGAAAGCTGCAGCCCTCTGAGGGCTGTGGTGGGAGAGAAATGGCCTTTCTTACCATTTGGTAGAGATTCTGGGAGAAGTATAGATTTGCTGATTGCCCTTAAGACCATTTCCAGAAGTTTTGGGGATTTTGTTTGTGTTTGGTATGAAATTTAACACATCTGGTTTTGAGGCCTTCAGGCTTCGACAAGCCTGAGCACAGACATCCGTAACTGTGTAGGAACCAGTTTCGTCAAATCCTCACTTCATCATCCATCTCTCCATTCAGTTGGCCCTGTCTCTTTTGAAAATTATGTTAAAGTGGTAGTTCATAGTACCTAAAACTGCAACTGTAACTGTAGAGTGCCTTTAAGAAGGCAATACGAGTAAGGCTATATAGGCATAGCCTCATCTCAGTGTTATTAGAAGCAGATACTAGAACACACGGAGAGACAACCGGTTAAGGATACAGGGCATCCCTAAACAACCACTTCAGGAAACAGGAGAGATCTCAGAAGAAACTAAACCCATCGACATTTTGATCTCAGATTTCAGTCTCAAGAACGTAGGATATGAACTTCACCTTGATTTTGCTGAAGACAGAACCCTAGGCCTTGACTATTAACCCAAGTCAACTGTCTATGATTTGAACCACTTCTAATATCTGACATTCTGTTATGACAGCCCTAGCAAATAATATACAGCATATTCTGACAACATTAAGATTGTCCAGGTCTGAAAAATCTATGTATCTGGGAAACAGCAGTTAAGAAAAATATAGAGGCCAGAGCCAACAGTTGTTTACCTAACGCCCCAAAGTTAAGACTAGGTATTATGGTAGGCTGAGATGCAGCCTGTTTCCTTCTGCGTGTCTATTCAGCTGTCTGCATTTCACTGATGAGGCTGACTTTACTAGTCTTACTGTTTGGAGAAGCTGGCTACCAAGAGAAAGAAGGGATGCAGCCAGGAGCTCTTACACACTCAAAGCACATGGCAAACAATTATATGTATCTAACCAACAGCACGCATTACATGCAGCGAGGCCCTGCTCCTCCTCCTCCTCCTAAGGGAAAGGAATGTGGGGTATATACAACCCTGAGTAGGAACTGCCTTAGCTGAGTGACAGTGACAGACACAAATCTTTTATACAACTCTTTGCCCTCACAAATATTAAAAATGTTCAAAGAAACACGAGTTTGTTTGTTTTCCTTAGTTTTTTGAGACAGGGTTTCTCTGGGTAGCCTTGGCTGTCTTGGACTCGCTTTGTAGACCAGGCTGGCCTCGAACTCACAGACATTTGCTTGCCTCTGCCTCCCAGTTGCTGGGATTAAAGGCATATGCCACTACGCCTGGCTCACAAGTTTGGGTTTTAAAGGGCATTTGGAAGAACCAAAATAATTTACACAGAGGGAAAAGCCTCCAGGAATTTCTTTCTTTGCTACTCGAACTGTATCTCAGAATACCAAATACATGGTACTGAGAAAATTCTCTCAGGCAGAATCACTCCAATTAACATGCACAAGCAAGCAACAGGATTGGAGCTCTGTAGGCTGGGGGTGTAAATCAGTGGAAGAGCACTCAACTGGCATGTAAAGGTCACCCATGTGTTTAATCCTCAAACCAGCTTTACCATTTTGTAGTCCCTAAAAATTAATGAGGCTAGGAAATTATTATCAATGGTTACTGCTATCACAAGACAGGACACACTGTCATCTATGAAGAATTCTTGCCCCACAAAAAAGGGAGAGAGAGACAGGGAAGGAAAGAAACTAGTCTGAGTGAGTGACCAATTATCAGAAGAGACTGGAAACCCAGTCAGCAAAATGTAGACAGTAAAAGCTTTTTGTAAGAGCTCAGTTCAACAAATAAAATGCGAAGAAAATAACGGAAAGAAAAGCTGTGGTATTGACAACTGCTCTTTAATGTGGACTTAACTGCTTAACAATAATACTGGGGCAGATGAGAGAGAAATGAAGGAATCCTGGCTGGCACCCTGCTGGTGACCAGAGAAGTGAGTGTGTATCAGCAAGAGCTTGCCTAGCAGACGCGTTGGCCTTGGTTCAAACCTCAGAACCCCAAAATAAACAAACATAAACAAAAGAGGGCTGGAGAGATATTTCAGCAGTAGAATGCTTACTTAGGATGCGTAAGGCCCTATGTATGATTACCAGCACTAAGGAACGAGTTAGATACTGTGTACATGGGGTTTTACTGTATTATATGTATATGTGTTTAAGAATCTTAGTGACACCACCACCCCTTTAATCCCAGCACTCAGAGAGTCAGAGGATGGCGGATCTCTGAGTTTGAGGCCAGCCTGGTCTACAATATACATCCAGGACAACCAAGGCTACAGGAAGAAATCCTGTCTCTAAAAAGAAAAAAAAAAATCTTAATGACAAGCTTCTTACTATCGTCTCTTGGGATGCTAGCGAGGTAGTCTCCCTGGCTTCTCTAGATATTTGCAATCAGGCTTATAGTTGCAAATTCAAAACGACTAGGCACTGAAATGCACCACTTCTGAATCTAGCTGGGCACAAAACTATTCAGAAGATACATTTTCCTTGAAACAAGGTTCTTTTGTTAGTGAAACTCAAAATACAAACTTCAGGGAAATCACAGTAAACTTAGTCCATGGTATTTTGAGTTCTTCTTAAGACAGTCATACTGGATAGGGTACCTTCTGATTTAAGCAACACCGAGATTGGATTATAGCCTTTAGCTTGACATAAAAATTTCTTAAAACCTCATTAAAATGTAACACAGAAACGTAAATCCTAGTGTGCACTGTACACTGTTCAAAGATGTATTATCAGAAAGTAAACACTCCTGGGCAACTGGAACAGAGGTGAAGATATAAACCACTAACCAGACACCAGGAACCCTTCTTCACACACTTTCTCAAGGTAACTCCAAGGTCCTAACTCTTAAATTGTTGCAAACATGTACTTTAAGTTCTGTCATTTGTGTATGGTTCCCATCTGTGATTCTTCCACATAGTATATAACATTCATTTCCATTTATAAATATTCTATTATCCCTTTATCTCCATTTTACTCTAAAGTGTACTTTTGCTAACATTTAGATAGTCAACATCACCATTCTTTTGGTTAAAGACAATCTCTATAAACAGATTAGAACTAGACATTTGTACTCTCCCAAGATCAAGAATTCTGCAAGTTTCACCATCTTAGGCAAAGAGCAAAGATACAGGTGCTGACTTACTCTAGCAGAGGGCCATTTCTTCCAAAAGAACTATTAACACGTTATCACAGAATTTTAGTCATTCTTTTCCCGGCTAATTATTTCTTTAGACAATAGAGTTGTGAATTCTATGCTGAAACCCAATGGTTCAGAAATGCATTTTCTGAAACCACTGATTTTATCACTTTAATCTAATCATTTGATAGAAACTCAAAAAGACAAATTTCCACAGATTGTAAGATAGTAGCCAAAAAGAGGCACAATATAGGAATGTCTTAACCAAAAAAACCCTAAAACAAACACAAAAAAGCTTTAATCCTTTTAACTATCTATCTAACTCAATAGACCCACCCAATTATCAACACATTGAGGATTAGAAACTAGAGTCAGAAGCCAGGCAGTGGTGGCACAGGCTTTTACTCCCAGCACTACATAGAAAGTTGGAAACAAACAAACAAACAAAAAAAAAAAAAAAAAAAGAAAGAAAGTTGGAAACCAGCCTGGGCCACATGAAAACCTGTTCAGGCTGGGCGGTGGTGGCACATAATCCCAGCACTCAGTAGGTAGAGGCAGAAGGACCTCTTGAGTTTGGAGGCCAGCTTGGATTACAGAGTTCCAGGACAGCCAGTGCTATACAGAGAAACCAAGTCCCCCACCAAAACCAAAAAAACACAACCTAACAACAACAAACAACTCCCCCTAAGACCCAGCTTGACTATGTCCTCTTACTCCATTATTTGTTCTTCATATAATACCTGTCTGAGCATCAATCAATGCTAC
The DNA here is from genome assembly GCA_907169655.1 of Acomys percivali. Classification (NCBI taxonomy): domain Eukaryota; kingdom Metazoa; phylum Chordata; class Mammalia; order Rodentia; family Muridae; genus Acomys; species Acomys percivali. The sequence goes on from OU015743.1 coordinate 124,715,332, forward strand.
CAAATGGCTCATTTTAGAGTAGAAGCACATTATTATCACATAGTACGTATTATTATGTGACACTACCGGCTGAATGGCAGCTTCAGCCACATGTATTTTGGCAGAACAATGACCACATCATACAGCTGGAACTTTAAAGGGAGAAATGATTTAGTCAGCTGGGCCATAAGGCCATTATACTGTACTCTCCCAAAAGTAATGTCTTCAATGCCTAATTTCCCCAGCTTTCAACTGTTGGCATAAGCAGTTTATGGTGGGCCTGAGTACCTCCCATTAAACAGCACTGTGGGCTGAATTGCGTACACCTCATTCCGACTCACCTGGTGAAGTCTAACTAACTCTCCAAATCTCAGATTATGGCTGTCTTTAGAGACAAGGCCTTTGTGTGAATGAGCAAGGTGAGACTGTGTGGGTAGGTCTTCATTATGGCTGGCCTGCTGTCTTACACAGCATCTCCATATGGAACTCCATCTCTACTTCTGCAGTGTGGGATACAGGTACGCGTTGGTATACCCACCTTCTGGCCTTCCGAGATTAGGACACAGACACAAATGGAGGGAGGACCACAGGCAGGCACATAAAGACCACAAGATCTACAAAGCAAGAAAAGTAGTGCCAGAGGAAAGAAAAACTGCACACGAAGAGAAACAGTGTCAAATGCCCATTAGAAGTCGAAAAACAACTTGAATTTTTAGGCCCTACAACTGTTAAGGGATGAACTTTTTAAAGAGTTGTGTTTCCCAAACTATAATGTCAGTTTAAATTTTTTAGCCTTCAGCAAAATGCTTCCAGCACCCTGTTCAGTGTCTTTTAAATTGGTCTTGGTAGTTTTCTGAAAGCATAAGTCCCCCGGGACTGTAGACCTTCATGATCATGTTGCTGGCTGTGCTTGAGAATATAAACTGTAGCACATACACGCAGAATATAGTGCTGAATAATGGCAAGAAGAATTGCACTCAACTGAAAAAACTGAAGCATGAGCTCTTAATCCTCTCATGCTTGAAACTGGCATGGCTCTTGGCAATAGCCCCAAGCCCTCTGTTGTGCACACATTTCACAGTCAACCTAATTGATCAACGTTTCATTTGGTTATAGGGTTATCTTTTTAAAATAACCATGTACCCTTTGGCTGAAATGCTTTAGTAACATTTAAGGCAATAATGGATCCTATGGATAAGCCAGCATGATAGCAGTACTAAACAATCTCCTATTTTGTTAATAACAAAGCCCTACCTCCTAGAGAATTTTGAAAAAAGATTACAAGACACATGACGACTCAAGACTCCTGATTTCCAACACTGCCTTATAGAATCAATGAGCAAAGTTTTGGCCTGCAGGGAAGCAATATACTGCAAGCTGGTAGCGTAACCATTAACTCAAACTCACTGACGGTCATAATCCATGCCTCCCTGTCTATGGGGGGGGGGACTTCACGCACACTGATTGGTAAGTGTATGCACTGGAGGATGTCATGCCAAAGTGGTGTATTTTAAGATCAGAGAGGTGCTTTGCTCCTTAAAATGATAATTACACCTAAAGGACAGATGACTTTGGCTTTCTTCCTTAAATTCCGTTTTTAAAAGTTGTGTATTTGCTATCTAGTATGACAACTTGAGACTGATGGCTATGGGAATAAAAAGAAAATACGACATTGTTAGGATTACAAGCAAGACAAGGGGGAACCCAAAGTACAGACAAGAACACAGAAAAATCTTAAGAGAGCACAGATGCCACGGCATTTATTAAAAGGCATGCTACAATGCTATACTTGTTAGGAAAAGAGACTGAGATTCCAAGTAACAGTTATCAAATGTACAACCTGAACGGAGTCAATATTGTAGTGTACAGAGGCTTGAATTAACCATGCACTACACAGTTAGAAAATATGGTTTTTAATATTTTCTCCTCTTTGCATTTATAACATAATTCACTTAGACAATCACAGAATCCTTTTCTTCCAATACCACAAACTGTATTACAAATGAAATCTGGTACTGCTGCTTATCAAAATATACAAGACAACCGCTGTTTTATATAAAACCACTTTATATGTTAACTTGTTCCCGAAAACCTTTTTTTTTTTTTTCTTTTTGGCCTGGTTTTTAAAAATGTTGTTACAAATATTTACAGCATTTTCTTTTGTTAGATGAACATTCTTACAAACAGAAAAGGGGAATTTTATGAACAGACCACATAAAACACTAGACAATGTTAGAGGCTTCTAGCTGTGCTATTTTTCCCTCCTCAAGTACAGTACTGAAAATGACCATCTATCTTCATTGTCCTGCTCTGTTCACAGTAAAACTCCCATTTTCTCTCAGCAGTCTATTCACCATCAGGAAATAAAAAGTCAAGGCCGCTCTGCATGGGATCTTTCAGAAAAGAGCTCAGGGAAAATGCTTCACAGAACAAGCAGTCTTTGGTCAGAGCAATGAGGTGAAATTTCAATGTAAAACTTGGTGTGGTCAGCAATCTTTGTAATTAGTACTTCCTGGATATGGGATGCATTTTTAAAGACCTGGGTAACAATGAGTGGTCAGGAAAAACAAAACAAAAACAAAAAAAACACACTAGAGTATGATATTCTTAACGACACCAAAAAGAAAAAGGCCCCCCAAAACCTACTTAAACTATCTCTTCTTACAACTCCTACAAAGAACATAACAACATAACTGTTGACAGTGTTAAGTGACGTTGCCATAAGCAGCTGTCAAGTCCTGACGGCTCTCATCACCAGGGTCCCTGATCTCTGGAACATGGCCTCAGGCTGCCAAAGCTAAGGACTGCCTGAGAACAGTTACAATGGTCCCTCTGCATTACGTGCTGAAGGCAAAGTGTAGCTGACATTTTGTGTATTCAGCTATAAGTATTTGCCTGTATGACTAGTTTGTGGGACAACAATCTCTTAAATTATATAGTAGATATTTCCTGAAAATCAAAATACTAATGCTACCTTAGTCTCACATAGGAAGAGAAGGTCAATTCAGACTACTGAAGAAGGCACATAAACTTTGGTCCGGTTTTGTTTTTCTCCCTTTAAGCCCCGCCCCCAAATTAACATTTCTGTAATTTTTTGTTTTTTTAAACAATTCACAAGTACCTGTTAGGATTTGCTCTGAAAAAAAGACTGCAAACAGTCTTATATATACCTAACACAATCCTTAAAGAGATAGCTGAGTTACACTGTAAAGTTATGTACAATCTAAATTGTGTTTGTTTTAGCACAACCGTGACTATTTTAAGTCTGGCAGTTTTATTTGCATTGACATTAGGTCAAGACAAAGGGAAGGTTGAGAAAATGCTCTGATCATAGTCATGCATTTTGGTTTTAAAATAGCAGTACACACTGGGTGTTCTAAGAGATAAAGTTGGGGTGTATAAGTGGATTCACTGAGGCACAAAAGATCATTATTTCTGAGTTTGCCGTTTTTTGTTTAAAAAAATTTTTTTCTGGGACTAGACAAGAAACTGCACGACAATATATTGAAATAAATGCTCTGCCTGATGACAACATGAAGACTTTAAAAGTTGACAGTAGAGGCTGAAGCGGTCTTGGGCTTGTTTTTGTTTTAACTGGGAGGGGCACGAGGTCTTCTGCAGTGGCAAGGCTAGCATGGGACTTGTGCAGTCCAGGCTGGGTTTAAGATCACAACCACCAGCCTCCTCCAGTGCTCTAGTGCAGCTGTGTGCTACCATGCCTGGCTCGTAAGGGCTAATTCCTAAACTGCAGCAGGACCCTTAATCACCACAGCAGGGAAGGATAAAGAGGAATTTAAAAGACAACAATTGTAACTCTAAAACACTCAGTTCAAACGTTGCTACAAAGAGCTGCTTCTAGTATTTAGTCCCAAAGATCTCATGACATTCTACGGGATAGCAGGTAATCCTGAAACTCTAGTAAATTGTCAATTAAGAGAATACATGATTTGCCTATTCTCATCTGCCACAAAACACATTTTACCAGTATGTGAATTATCTAAATCATTTTGATATACAGCGCTATTATTAAATGTGTACTGCTATTTTCTTAAGTTCTGAATATATATGCTTTGTAAAAGTTAGGATACCTTGAAAAATGATATGACAACATTCCTCAAAATAAAGTAAATTAACTCAGCAAGGCATTATCACAGATCAACAGCAAAAATAAACCACTGCTTAAAAGATACCAAATAAGCGCATGCCAAATAAAAATACATAGATTGAAATTTTCTACCACCCTGATACTTAAAACTGTGCCAACACAAACACTGTAGACCTCTATAATTCAAACAGTAGAGAGCTCAACGTGGCAGCATCCATATGCTACAGCTAATTTTAGACACAATCTGATGGCTTCAAACATGCTCTTTTAAAATAAGTATATCCTATGTTCCCAAATCCTTGTTAATTTTGTCAATAAATTAAAATGTATGTAATGTGCATATGTATATATAACATTAAAAGAGTATATGTATGTATATACACTTATTTATACACACACACGCACACGTATCTACACTGATCCCTGAAAAGGATTTAATGTTCTCTCTCAGATTTCAAGGCCATCCCTACTTCAGAATTACATTCAACACCACTAGGATTTCCCTTCTTTTATCAAGAACTTCTGCTACACTTATGCTGGATGTTATGCGTGCCATGAAGTAATAAATCACATAGTCGTTCCCAACTGAAAAGAAGCAATCCAATTTAAAATGGCACTGAAAATTAATATAGTGTCTGTGTGAAAAGAAATAAAGCAAATTTGGGGAGACCATCCTAATTTCTTTCCTCCCTTACTCAAGTGAAAACACACCTCAAATATTGGGAAACACACACTGACAATTCCCTCACCTATCCATACAAACAACACTAAGGATGACCCATTTGAAATGTCCCAACCTAGCATCACCCTGCTATTCAATCAACACTTGCTTCATATTGAGAGAAGTCTGATTTGATATTAAACAACCTATAATTATCTTTCAGCTTTATGTCTCCATAAAATTTTTCTTCCTTTAAAAAAAAAAAGAAAAAGAAAAAAATGTTCAAATTAATGGCTGAAAGTAAAAACTGAGATACTTTTTAAAAGATGAGATGATCTACTCTGAGAATATTGAAAGTGAAAAGGAGTGGACAAAATTGATCCCTTTGACAAATTCTGTATTTTAAAAACCAATCAAGCATTGAAGAAGTTTCATGTTAAAAAGAAACAATTTTACAAGATACAATCACTGAAGCAACATTAACATGTACTTTTACATTCAACTAAAAAAGTAAGAGGGTCAGAGTATAAAAAATAACCCACTTTCTCATACTCCAAATATGTGGGCATTCAGTAATGAAGTTCCATTAACAAAGAAAATCAAGTTCTCATTTGAGTGCTGAGAAAGAATCAAGTAATCCTGAGACAAATTCTATCGGGCAGTAAAGGTTGGACAGATACAGAACCGGGGCTGCAGTTCCACAGCTCCGATTTTACTGGACAGCTGGCAGCAACCAGCAGTCACAGCACAGAGGCCTACAGGTGCACATGGAGTCACTCCTAACCACTCACTCTTCTCTATCCATCACTACACCAAAGCACCAAAATCTGAATAGAAACTATTACTTATTGAAAACCACTTAAAGTTGCAATGAAAGAAGAAAAAACAAAACACCCAAACCCCTTAAAATCCAAGACAGGCAAAGAAATAACAGAATGCTCACCAAGCCCATAATTTATCTTTCTAGATATTTAGATAAAACTCTAATCTATTATATCTTAAGCACATAATAAGGCACATAATAAGAAATTAAGTAAATACACAGTAATTCTGAGTATTAGAGATTATAGTGGTACAAAAAACCCTTGAGATTTTTTTCTAAAAGAAGACCTTACCAAAAATAACTTTTAAAAAATCTGTCAAACCATATGATAGACCTGAATATTTTTCCTTAAGACTGTAAACTTTTTTTCTGAAAACAATTATAAAAAGTACGATTATTTTTTCTTTAAAATTTTTCCAAGATCACATTACATTACTTGACAAATGTCATTTTGAAATTTAAAACATGATTTTTTTTCCTAAAATGACTAATCTGATATTGTAATAGATCCAGGCTGAGTTCCACTTCTATTTCCCTGGGGACAATTGCAACACTTTGCTTTTCCAAATAGTCTTAAAAAGAGAAGCTATGCATTATTCAAAGGAGTGTCATACAGTGGAAAAAAAGTAAAATCATTGAAAGAAAGCATGCATGTTTATAAATCTGTTTCCAATATAACTCCATGTGGCTATGTATAATAACTATCAATAGATGCAAATATCTGATATAATTTATAAGTGAACATCATTTTCTACAGGGAAACTTCTGAATCATAAAGTTAAAAACCTGGTTGTATATGCTTTAAATTACATCAAGAAATTGTAAAAGTCTGTATGTTTAAAGTACAAAGGAGTTTAGAAATGTCATGTAAGGCTGAGCTGGACCAAAACTTTAAGAAGTCTGTCCTTTTGAAATTTAACTCAGGGAATTAAATTATCTAAAAAATATTTTCCTGATATTTTTTCTCCTGAAGGTTATTTTCATAGAAATGGCAATACAAAGAAAAAGCAAACTTTTGATCATACACTGGTGGGGGAAATGAGAAGAAAAAAGGAGGATCTCTTGTTTTGAATGTACTTGAATATCAATCAAACTCCCAAAGAGTTACTTTTTTGAAAGAGGCAGAATTGGTCTTGAGCTGCTTCAGTCTGTGCCTGAAGATTTTTACAGAAATTATGGTCCAGTTTAAGGAGAAAAATTTCCAGAAAGATCAGATGGTGGACTTCGAGAAGGAGACCCTGAGGTGGTGGTTCTCTCCGAGGTCGTGGTTGTGAAGCTCTATAAGCGCCTGCATGGCTTCCTCCACAGACCCCAGCTGAATGAGTGCCATCTTACGGTCCTTCCTAAGATAATAATCATACAAGTACTTAGAATTAGTTTTGTTTTAAACCTTCTCCTCCTACCAGAGGACTTTGCTGAACTACTTTAAAAAATTGCAAGCCGTGTTAAATACTGTTCATTACTTTCTGAAAGCAGGGACTTACTGGAAGAACTTAAACGCCTTCACTGCACACCCAGCCTCTGTGAACAGGTTCTTCAGGTCATCCATCGTCACAGAAGGGCTGTGAGAAAACCAGAGTGACAACACATTAGCCCCTCTGCAAGAGAACCCAGCGTGAGCTCTGATTATCATCAAATCTCTACAGCATTTTATATCCCCAATGTTTTCCAAATTGGAGGACACAGTCAAAATTGATACATACTTATCTGGAGACAGCAAAAAGTATATAAAGACAAGACAAAAAATAACAACTGTATGTGTGTCTTCTAAATGGCTATTACTCTGACACTACTGGCAGTACTCATTAACACGGGTTACCAATGATACCCAGCTACTCCCCAGCTCCCGTCTATCTGCTGAAGCCTAGAGCTCAACGCTTTCTTCAGCTTTCAATGTAATTCAGAACATGTATGGAGTAGCCACTCTCTGAGACAGTCCTTAATTATGTCTACCTTTGAATGTTTACATCCTGGCTCTTCTCTCATATCACAAAGACATGTCCTTTGTAACCCTTAGGATATCACGGAAATGACAGTATGTGCCGAGAACTGAAACCAAGGTTTTCTACATGCTAAATACAAGTTTTACCATTGAGCTACATTTTCTGATACTCCTTTGTCTGGCATTTTGAGCAGACCTTATGAGTCATACTCAGAGAGGATCACCTAGGTGAGCCACCTCTACAGTGCTGCAACACATTAGCTCCCTTGCAAGAGAATCTAGCATGAGCTCTGATTATCATCAAATCTCTACAGTATTTTATATCCCCAATGTTTTCCAAATTGGAGAACAAAAGTCAAAATTGATACATACATGTCTGGAGACAGCAAAAAGTATATAATAAATATTTACTACTATGCTAAGTTTGGGGGTAGTGTTATATAGCAACAAATGACATACATAAAAATATAACAACAAACAATATAGTATGGCCTATCCCATAGTCACACAATGAAAGTACAAACACAACACAGAACAATTCTTTAGGGAAACAGATCTGTGCTTACACTGTATATTCCTTCCTTACTTGTACATCCATTTGAATAAACTACCCTCCTGAGTCTGAGTACCATCAACAGATGACTTAATTTCAAAGGCTATTATTGATAAACTGCTAAGAGGCAGAACAGTTAGTTGCCAGACTAGAGGTCACAGAAAAATGGGAGTGTTATTGCTTATTGGGATGGTTTCAATTTGGATGATGAAAAGGTGATGTAGATAGGAATGGAAAGTTTCACAGAAACATGAATGTACTTAATGTGGCTGTGCACTGCATTATATGCTTAGACCAGGCAAAACAATCACCTTTGTTATATAGATTTAGACAAAAAGCAAAACAAAGAAATAAAAAGGTTGTTATGGGGGACCAGAGAGATGGCTCAGTGGCTAAGAGTACTGGTTGCTCTTCCAGAGAACCCAGGTTCAATTCCTAGTTGTGGCAGTCCACAACTGTCTGTAACTCAAGTTCCAAAGGATTCAACACCCTCACACAAACATGCAGACAAAACATCAATGCACATAAAATAAAAATAAGTAAATCATTAAAATAAAAGGTTGTTATAGAGATAAAATGAAGTGACATAAACTTTTGGTTTGAGACAGGGTTTCCCTGTGTAGCCCTGGCCTGAACTCAGGGATCTGCTTCTGCCTCCCCAGTGTTGAGATTAAATGGGTGTGACATCATCACCCAGCAAATCCATATACATTAGTAATGTTTCTTAAAGTGACTCCTGAATTTGCCTTGTTAGCATGGGGCTTGATTTTACTGCCTAACTCAGATGAAAGAGTCTCATCAAGCCTGTTTGCCAGCAAAGAAACAAAGCAGTCAAGACTATTTTTTGTTTGTTTGGTTTTTGGTTTTTCGAGACAGGGTTTCTCTGTTATACAGAGCCCTGGCTGTCCTAGACTCTCTTTGAAGACCAGCCTGGCCTCGAACTCGGAGATCTGCCTGCCTCTGCCTCCCAAGTGCTGGGATTAAAGGCATGTGCCACCACGTCTGGTTCAGTCAACACCATTTTAAGTAACTATTTTCTTTACTAGTTAGTTCATGTTCTTATAATTATGTTCCAAACTTTACCCATCCATTCCCTTGGTTTTTAAACTGTACACACAAAAATACACAAATACACACTCCCACAACTTTTAGCACTATCAAGTAGACAAATATTGCTGGTTTTTTTGTTTTGTTTTGTTTTCCAGAGCTGAGGACTGAACCCAGGGCCTTGCAAGCACTCTACCACTGAGCTAAATCCCCAAGCCCAAATTGCTGTTTTTTCATATACAGGGGGAGGAAGTCCCCCTCAGTCACAGTCATAGGGGAGGGGAGTAAGGGGAAAATGGAAGGGAGGGAGGAATGGGAGGACTCAAGGGATGGGATAACAATTGAGATGTAATATGAATAAAGCAATAAAATATATTAAAAAAAGAATTACAATAAATATTTTCTTTGAAGGATCAGATACTAAAGAGCTCATGCCCTGTGAACTAATCAATTTCTGTGGGACGCACTCAATTTTCTGTGCAGCTCCAAAGCAATAAAGTACTGTATAAGTGAGTAAGCACAGTGGCTTCACATCTGATCTTACTTTCTCATGTCACCGAATACTTCAGCCAACTTTTTAGAAAAATTGTTTGCTGTTGTATTACCTGAGAGTTGTACTTCTACAAAGGAATGAGCAAATGTCTATCAAAGCATTACCAGCATATACTTATTTTTATGCCCTTTTTAACACAGAAGCAACTATTTAAAATGCTAATTTGAAAAAGCTCAAATGCTGATAATTTCACTTTTAAGGGTATGATTGGAAATGCAGGCTCTTCACAGCATGATGGTACATAAAAGACATTAGCAACCAAGATAACTGCTAAGTTTAGAACAGTTTTATGGCTTTTGCTTCTTACAGTCCACATAGTGTAGATTCATCACTGAAATGTTATTAGATACATACGGAATGTTGGAAAGATGCAGAGTGGCTGACGGTGGAAAGATGTTCTGGAAGTTCTTTGAGCCTGGCTTTTTAAAGCGATGCAGGGGACTATTGCTGAAGTCCTTAGTCAAACCCTGGTCTTCTTGTCCCTCTCGAGGCAGCTGAACTGCTTGGTGTTTGGACAGTGTAGCACGAAGTACTTTTCCATAAAGTCTCTGACCACTTAGATGGTTCATTGCTGTTGTATAGAAAGAAAATTGTAATTAGTTTGAAAGTTTAAAATTCAAGAGCTCAGGGGCTGGAGAGATGGCTCATAGGTTTAGAACACTTGCTGCTTTCCCAGAGAACCATGTTCAGTGCTCAGCAGCACAGGTCCACTTCAAACTGTCTAGCTCCAGGTCAAGGGATCCAGGGCTTTCTCTGGCTCCTGCCAGCACATATGTGGTACACAAATGCACAGAAAAAATATCCATACACATAAGAGTTTACAAATTAAAAAAATACAAAAGCTCATAGGAAAATTAAATAACTTCATTTCATAATAAACCCAATTAAAAATTAACCTAAGCAAACAAAATAACTTCTGAGTAGAGTGCTAGGAAGCTCCAGACATGGAGCATACCAAACCCTTGTAAGCAAAGCATTTTTGTAAGACATGTGAGTAACTATATTTCAGTGCCTGCGAAGGACTCATTCTTGTACCATTATTAGAAAATTCGCCAAAACTTTAAACATTACTCAACAGTTCTAGAAAATTTAATTTAGAAGGAAAAGATTATTCTCATTTCTCCTCTAATCATATAATTTTTCAACCTTTAAAAGAAAAATGAAGACCCATACAGAAACATGAAACAAAATCTTGTTTATTAGTTTAAAGTGAATGGGAAAGTCCCAGAGTCCAAGCTGTTAAGCACTGAAGGTGTTGTGCATTTTAGATAATGAACTTCAGAACCTCAAACAGAACAGGTGCAAATGATACTGAAAACACTACCACCATAAGAAAGTGCTGCTGCTAAATTACATCCCTAGCAATTCTACATTGCTCATTCAGAAGGAATATGCAAAATTGGCACCACCATTGTTAGTACCTAGCTGAGCTTGGCTTGCATCGGCCATCTGTACCAAGGCATTTTCTTTCTTGTTAAACATGATCTTCACCCGATGTACATCACCATACACTCCTAATGAAAATAAAATAAACCGAAACACAATACATTGAATTTAGATGTCATGCTGTAGACTACTTAGCTTTATCCCTGTACTTACAGGTTTCTTTTTTCTTGACACACACCATCTCATGGCAATTTCATATATATTGTCTTAATAAGTTTGAGGGCTTTTCATCTTTCAACCTCTCACAGATGTCTCATAAACACATCAAACTCAGTAGGTCCACAAGGGACTCAATCCCTCTCACTTCTTTCTATTTCTAGTGTTGAGTAACTTTGGCTAAAGATAAATGGAAGCACTATGCACATAATCGCTCCTGTCAGATACCAATTTTTGACATCTTTCTTAAAATCTTCTATCCAATCACCAGCACCTTTGGAATTTATGGCCTAACCAACTCTCACAGTTGTCCACTTTCATTCTCACAACTGTTAATAGCTATCCTTGCTATTTCACTAAAGGACTACCCTAATATCTTCTAGCTTATCCTCCTCCTCATCATCACCATCATCATCACCATCATCATCATCATCATCATCATCATCATCATCATCATCATTGGTTCCTAGAGTGGGTCCTTTATCACAAGACAGGCAAGATAATTAATTTCAGTATAGGAAGAAAATAAAGACCAACATGAAAAATTACATTTATGAACTTTTACTCTATAAAAATTAAAGGCAGGAGGGCCTAGATATAAAAAAGCATTTTTTTACTTTTTCCCTGTCCGATGTACTATAACATTCTGCAGTTTAAGCAGTGAGTCTCACTAGCATTAGAAAAGCAGCCCTCTGTAGAGAAGCAGCATCACTCTAGTTGTAATTCAATAAGAGAACGGCTACAAAAATCTTCAAGGCAAATAAAGGAGATGTTTTCTAGCACCTAAGGACAACATTCAGCCTAAAGATGAATTTTTAAATTTAAAACAAAAAATCAAGTGTTATGAATCTACTGCCCTTCTCAAAAAGTTGACATTAAAAAAAAAAAAAAACTAAATAGAGCTGGTGGCACATGACTTTAATCCTAGTATTTGGGAAGCAGAGGCAGGTTTTTGAACTCTCTGAGTTCAAGGGCAGCCAGGTTTACATAGAGAATTCCAGACCAGCCAAGACCATCATACATGCACAGTGAGACCTGGTCTCAAAAAACAAACTCACCGTACATGTACTTTGTTCTATAAGACGTGGAAGATTGCTCCTGCCCTTTTTTTGGGTTGGGGGGGGGAGCAGGGGGTTTTCAAGACAGGGTTTCTCTGTATAGTCCTGGGTTTATAGAAACTCTCTGCAAACCAGTCTGGGCTCAGACTCAAGAGATCAACCTAACTCTGCCTGCTGAATGCTAAGATTAAAGGTATGTACCACCACATCCAGTGAGGTTTCCTTTTTTTAATTAAGAGGTATTTTACTCTTAAAAAAAAAGACTCATTTCAGACAAAAGGTCATATAAAGATACAACATTAATTCAATATTATACAACATTAATTACATGTGTCAAAGAAGAGTGCAAGTGATTTCTTTTGGATGGTGGAATAATCCTAAAACTGGACTGTGGTACTGCTGAGCAACTGAGAGCGCTTACTAAAAACCTTGGTCTGGGGGTGGTGAGCTGGCTCAGCAGTTAATAAAGGCAGTTGTGTCAAACCTGGAGATCTGAGTTTGATCTCCAGGACCCACAAGGTGGAGAACCTACTCAAGCAAGTTAGCTTCTGACCTTCACAAGCACACCACAGCATGCACATGCTTTGTAGTACTTTGAGTGAGAATGGTCCCCACAGGATCACAGACTTGAATACTTGGTCACCACTAGGAGGGCTGGCCTTGTTGGAGGAAGTGTGTCCCTGGGAGTATGAGGCTTCAAAGGGCCCATTCCAAGCCCAGAGTATCCCTTCTTCCTGCTGCCTGTGGCTCTGGATATGGATCCCTCAGGCATTTTTCCAGCACTGCCTAACACATGCCTCTATGCTCCCTGCCATGATGACAATGAGTTAAAACCTCCGCAATTGTAAGCTCCCCCCAATTAAATGCTTTTCTTCATAAGAGTTGCCATGGTCCATGGTGTCTCTTCATAGCAATATAGCATTAACTAAAACGTGGCATCAACCCATAAAGTAAATAAATAAATATTAAACATTTTTAAGATGTTGAAGCTAGTGAGATATATCACTGGAACTCAAATAAAAGTGGAAGAAGAAGACGAAGAAGAAGAAGAAAAAGCCAGATGTGGTGGGGGACACCTTTAATCCCAGCACTTAGGAGGCAGAGGCAGGAGGATCCCTGTGACTTAAAGGCCAGCCTGGTCTACAAAGCGAGTCCAGGACAGCCAAGGCTACACAGAGACACTGTCTCAAAAAACCAATTAAAAAAAAAAAAAAAAAAGCCCATTGGTGGTAGCACATGCCTTTCATACAGCACTCTAGAGGCAAAAGCAGGCAGACCTCTTGAGTTTGAGACCAGCTTGGTCTACAGAGTGAGTTCCAGGGCAGCCAAGGCTACACAGAAACCCTGCTCAAAAAACAAACAAACAAACAAAAAGGTTGGAAGGAAAAAGAACTGACTCTAGTGTTGTAACATTCATATGCATATGTATGCTGTGGCACATGCGCGCGCGCACACACACACACTATATATATATATATATATTAAAAATTTAATAAATGAAATAAGTATGCGAATTCAGTAGGTAAGTAGGTACAGTACCCACTCTTAACCTCTGCATTGTATATCCAACTTCAAACAACAAAACTCCACAACTTCACACAGTGAAGTAGCGCAGCATGCCACAATCCTAGCTACTTTGCAGGCTACAGCAGAAAGATATTCTAGGCTAAAACAAAAAGAGGCTCCATTTCAGTGGTAGATGCCTTGCCTAACAAACATAAGGTCCCAGGTTCAATCTCCAGGTCTGAAAAAACAGCAAACTATTACCACATAAAAGGTTTGGAAACAAGCACATGCCCCATGTGTTAAACACGCAGACACAAGCGTTTTCACAGTGTGTTGACAGGGACACAGGACTTCTCTAGATAAAGCACATGAAGAAGGACTGGCTCCAACTGAAAATATTAGTGCAATAATTAATGATGTGTATCAAAGTGAAACACTTCCATTTGAACCTTATATTTAATTCTTGGAATACTGAATTAAAATGAAACCAATTTATTTTAAATAAAGTATATATTTCACATATTTTTAATAAGAAAGGCTTTGTATTAAGTTATTTTGGGGGGAGGGGTTTCAAGACAGGATTTCTCTGTGTAGCCTGTCCTGGACTCACTTTGTAGACCAGGCTGGCCTCAAACTCACAGAGATCCATCCGCCTCTACCTCCTGAGGTGCTGGGATTAAAGGCGTGTGTCAAGGTTCTTTAAATTTTACAGTACTGCTTATTTTATTGTTCCTATTCTGTTTGTGTACTTATACCTCATATGAGCATAATAAAAGATATATGTATAAATAATTAATCCTATGAAACTGAAATACAGGCTTAATTATTACTTTTAACTGAGACGGGAAGATTGTTTAAAAGTTTCCAACTTTTTTCTTTTTTAAGGAAAGGGGCTCACTAGTCTGAGAAAGACGAAGGCTGTAATTTGGTAGCACAATCCTTATATAGCATGGGAGAGGTCCTGGATTTGATTCCCAGTACTCGCTCTAGCTTCAGTGTCAAACACACTACAAAGCATATAAAAGTAACCAATAAATATTACTAAATGAATCAGATGTGCTCATTTCACATCTACAATAAATATTTAAAACAACTTTTAAAAACTTACCAAATAGGATGAAAAGCCCATGTGGTGTGATGAACTGAAAGGGATAACACAAAATGTAACTAAATATAGCACAATTTTAAAACAAGTTTATTTAGAATGTAATAAAGACAGCTTATTCTGTTAAAGCACTGTTTATGCCTCCACATATCCTGCTGGTAATTTATAATGATAAAACTTAATCATTATAACAAGAACACACTGTCTCACTTCCTGACAGACCGTTTTTCAACTCACATCAGGATTGAGGTTGGTGACAAGCAGAACAGAATTCCCTGGTATACCACTTGCCCCAGGAATGGCCATCCTTCCACTGACAGCAGAGGAGGTGAGTGCGAGAGGACCAAGGGCTCCGGGAACAGCTGGGACAGACAGACCTTTTAAAGACACGGAAATTATTTCTTATAATTATCTGGAGAGTAACATTTGACAGAATAGAACTTAAGCCAATTAAGTGAACACTAAAAAAATGTGCCCAGATTATCGTTAAGGTTACCCAAGGCCAGCTTCTTCTCATCATAGAGTCTCCCTGAAAGATAGTTTCTTATTTGCTGACATTACCCTTAACTAATACCATTCATCTGTGCTCTGCAGAGAAACTGGATTCAGTAGCCTTAGAAAACCAGTTAGGAAGCCAGGCGGTGGTGGTGCATGCCTTTAATGCCAGCACTCCAAAGGCAGAGGCAAGTGGATCTCTGTGAGTCTGGGGCCAGCCTACACCCTGGGCTACACAGTGAAAAGTCTGTCTCAACACCTACCCCAAAATGTTAGGCTTCTCAGAGGATGTATCACATACAACCACTTTTCTATCTAGCACTTTTATGCAAAGTGGATGTAATTTTCATATTGACCACAAACTTATATCATATTTGTTTATATTCAAATATATCAAGGTGGTATACACATGCACTTCAACACAAGTCTCAAACATGTATGCTAGGTAGTACTTACTACGTGATAGCTTACATGAAAAATATCCTGAATAGTCTTGAATTATTGAAAAGGTTGACACTGACACTATACTTAAAACACCACTTCCTCGTTGGTCCCACTACTTATACTTTTGTTTTGAAAGTATTTAAGGGCATAGAAACCTCTGTTTCTAGAAAAGGAGCCAATTCTTTCTTTCTTTATCTTACTATACTGAGAAGGAAGCCAGGGCCTTGAGTACCAGGCAAATACTCTATCACTAAGCTACAATCCTTGTTTCAATTTGATTCCTTTAGCTTAACATTTTTTCCATATTCATTATGACTATTCTACTATACATCATGTAATAAAATTGCAACAGACTGAAATTTATCCTATTTTGCTTGACAATCTAAGAATTTTAAGACCATGCAGATGGGATTCTCTAATTGACTGCCTTTATATTTAAAGAGGGGGGTAGGGTTTCCCTCTGGCCTCAATCTAAGTCCTGCTGTCTCCCTCCTGAGTGCTTCAACTGAAGGTGTGCACCAGCACAACTAGCTTGAACTCTTTTTTCCTTCACATGAGCCTCTTCCCATGACCTTCTAATCCAATCTTGCAATTTTTGCTACTGTCTATAGGTCAGTTATATATCAGCTAAAAGCAGAGCTACAGTGTATGCTCTACTTAGCCTTACACAGCTTATCAAAGTAAGCATTCATTGATTGTTTTTCATCCCCCTTAATATCTAGTGTCTTAAACTACAATGTGTCTAAACAAATATCTAAAACAAAGGAAAACAACCCTGTTACTTCCAGATGCACAAGAATTAAACTTTGGGAGATTCAAACAAGAAAACGTTATGGGGTTTTCTGTTTTGGTTCTTAAGATTAACTAGAACAGTCATATAAAGAAAGATGTGTTTCAGTGTTTTAAAACCAAATAACTAACTAAAAAAGAGGGGAAAAAACCCAAATAACTAGGACTTTAAAAAATTTAACCTCAAAATCAGCTTCTTTTGAATTAATTCTATTATCTCCAACAGAGGGACAGTAAATAAAAATTTCCAGAATTAAATATAAAAATAAGAAAATTATCACCAGAAAGAAGCTATGCTGAAATCTAAAGTATAGCTATTATTTTTACAAATTAAGTTGAAAATCAGAAATGTGACATATAAATGGAACTCATATAATACCACTTATTTTTTTATATATAGTTTATTTTTATTTTATGTGGAATGGTGTTTTGCCTGCATGTGTCTGTGTGAGGGAATCAGATCCACTGGGACTGGAGTTACAGACAGCTGTGAACTGCTGTGTAACTGGAGCCGGGTCCTCTGAAAGAGCACCCAGTGTTATGAACACCTGAGCCATTTATTTCTCCAGCCCCAGCATATCACTTCTGAATCACAAGCCTTTGTTTTGTTTTGTTTTGTTTTGACTTTTCAAGGCAGAGTTTCTCTATATAACAAGCCCTGTCCTGGACTCACTTTGTAGACCAGGCTGGCCACAAACTCAAAGAGATCCACCTGCCTCTGCCTCCCAAGTGCTGGGATTACAGACAGGCACGACTGCACCCAGCTGAGTTCCCATTTCTTAGTTACTCCCATTATAGGAAAACAAAATGTGACCCCTATGAAATAAATGACATACATATCCTTCACTGTACTCTTAGAAACTCACAAGTGGTAAAACATTTTCCAGAGATGTTCAGTGTCTATGTTTTACTGGCTATGCTGCCTTCAAAGGTGTAGAAGATAAGCATTGAACAGGTCTGTTCAATAGATAAGAGGTTCATTGACCCCCCCAAAAAGCAGTAAACAGACCATACACTTCATTTAACAACCTGTCACAGGCTAGTTTAATGTAGTTTACATATAGTTAACTAAGTGACTCAAAACATACAGTGGAATTACTGTACTGCACAGGGGAACTAGAGAGACTATAAATATACAGATGTTGCTTATACATGTTACTCCATGGTTATTATACCCAATGCCTTTACTTTAAATTGTTCAAAATTTGGTGAGCTCCCAGAAAACAAAGAATTTCATTTAAAGAACCTTCAAATTCAATCTGAAAGAGATTCACCTGCAGCTTGAGGAAATCCAATGGCTGGGGCAAATCCAGCAGCCCCTGCATATGGAGAGGAGATTATACCTGGTGCACCTGTGAAGAGAGGCTACAATAAATGTACTGCCTACTACAAACATGCTCATCAACACAATATGAAATGCTTATATGAAAATATATTATAAGTGGAACTGACCCATTATGGAAACTTACAGTTTTTCAGTAGGTAATCCTTAAAGCTACCTCCAAAGGCTGAGCCCTTTCAACTGGGCTCAAAGAAGAAAAGCATAGCTTAGCTGTTCATTAAGTCTGGACTAGGCTAAGATTCTGGCGTTTATCTAGAATATTCTTTTCCTATATGAAAAGCCATCAAATGCTTGTTAAACTATACTGTAATGAAGAAATATTGGGCTGATGGAAAGAAATAATGAAGCTGGACACTGTGGCACACGATTTTAATTCCATTATTGAAACAGGAGGCTCATGGAATTTAAGGCCAGCCTGGGCTTCACAGTGTGATTCTATTTAAACAAACAAATATGAGATAAAATATTTGTCATTGAGAAGTTTATGAGATCCAAGTATAAATTACAGATTCACATGCTGAGGGTCTTCCAGTCATATAATCAAGCAAGTGGGCTGAGGAGGAGTGCTGGAGGTTTCACTATGACGGAATTAAAGAAGACACGTCTGGGAACTAAGGGAAAGCCTGAGTTAGATAGTATGTAACTGCAAAGCACACTGCTTTGTGTACTCTAGACAAGTAGCGCCAGCACTCTCTACACGAAGCCTGCTGACAACAGTGTCAATATAACAGAAGTCAGTTCCAATGAAGGAATCAAGTGTTGAGAGGTGACTGTAAGATACAAAACAGGAAACACAAATGGAGACACCATGGCAAACTTAGAATACTTATAAGCAACATACAGGCTTGTAATTATGTTGAATTAGCCAATGAGTGCCTACAGATAGATGAAATCTCCAGTTTTTACTGTGTCTTTTGGACACAAAACAGTAAGATGATCAGGGCTAAAGGGAAAGGGAGGAACGACATCCTATAGTGGGAAAAGAAGACAACAGCCTTAGAAATGAAAAGAGCAGCGATCCCTGGGATCCTCTGGAATACTTCCAAAACAAGCACTGGCCTTTCAACACAAGAAGAGAAGAGAAAGGAGAGTGTTCCAGGAACAGTGAGAAACCAGACTATAAAAGTGCAAATAAAGGTTGAGCTGCACTTCCAGTTGGAAGTAGTCTGTTAGAAAGCAGCCTACATATTTTCATTTTATTAAGAGATTACACAAAGTTTTAAGAAAAATGTTTGGAGATTTAATAATTAAGAACAGGTACTTTAGCCAGGTGTGATGACACTGGCCTTTAAGACCAGCACTAGGGAGGCAGAGGCAGGATGATCTCTGAGTTGGAGGCCAACCTGGTCTACAAAGTGCATTCCAGGACAGCTAAGGCTATTACACAAAGAAACTCTGTCTCTACAAACAAACAAATCAAAACAACAACAATAACAAAGACAAAACACAAGGCAAAACTTTGCATGCACCTGAAAACTGTTCCATGACAGAAAGCAAGGCAATACATATTAAGACAAAACCATTATTAATTTTTCATGCACTATGAAGAAAAGTTTTTTCCAAATCAAATCTGTGTGCTTATTCTGTATTGTATCATGTACTTAATTATTACATTATTCCCCACAACTATGTACAGTGATTACATATTTAAAATGCTAACTCTTTAAAGCAGCATTAATGGCAGGTAAGAAAGCTGAAACAGTAAAGTGCTCGCCTTGTAAGCATGGGGACCAGCATTTGATAAGAACTCACATTAAGAAGCCGGGCCTGGTGCCACATGCTTAGAATCCCAGCCCTCCACATGCACATACAAGCAGACATTTAGGCGCGCTGGCCAGTCAGCCTAGCCTAACTGGAGCACTCCTTGAAGAGAGTGTAGATGGCACCTATAGAATGACACATAAGTTTGCTCTACGGCCTCCACAGGTAAGCAAGTGCACATGAACACACAGACACTCATACAGAAACACACAGACCACATACAAATACACCAAGTGCCATTAAAAGTTTTCATTGTTGAGCTGAAGACTTAGTGGACAAGCCTGATGAAACAAGTTTTTATTTTAAAAAAAAATGGCTACATGTTATTTTTGTAACTAAAATTTCAAAAGTTCTATTGGCTTAGATATTGTAGTATAGATAATTTTCTAATTTTGAAAACTAAATTTTATTTAAATAAGAATACTGATGTTGGCTCACCTAGTTTAGGAGGCCGAGGAAGGCTCAAGGCCACCCTGGGCTACCCTACCTGAAAAACACAAAGTATATACACAAAAAACATCTTATTTTTCAGAAAACATTCAGTGATTATTTAAAAGTAATGTCTATCATGTCTACAACTTCAGGATAACAAGTATTTTTTAAATAAGACTCCTCACATACAACATATATAGGAAATATATACAGCATATAAAGGAAATAATGAACTTGACTCTCAATAAGCCCAAACTGGGAGAAACTCTAATATAAAGAGCCAGAAAGGACTAACACTATGAAATGCATAATAAAGTCATATCAAAAGAAAGAAGAGAGCCAGACCATGGTGCTTTAATCCCAGCATTCTGGAGGCAGAGGCAGGTAAGATCTCTGAGTTCAAGGCCAGCATGGTCTATGAAGATAGTTCCAGGACACCCAGGGCTACACAGAGAAACCCTGTCTCAACACACGCACGCATGCATGCACATACACACACACACACACACACACACACACACACACACACACACACACAC
>OU015743.1:124736077-124803856 GCA_907169655.1 Acomys percivali
CACACACACACACACACACACACACACACACACACACACACACACACGAAAAGAAACTATACATGAACTACACATTAAAATGGAAAAGTTGAAGAGAAAAAACAAGGTGGAGAGTGACAGAGGATGACAAGTGATGTCCAACTCTGGCCACCTAGGTATGAGTACCCATGTGTGCACATGCAATCTTTAAAGTGATGTAAGTAGAAAAGAGAGTGCATGGTCTTCAAAGCAAAAGAAGCAAGGGTGGAATCTGGGCCAAATAGCAGAAATAGAACTTTCATGTAAGACATAAAATTACATTTAGAATGTAGCCATTATTTTGCCATAATTATCTTATATTCTTATATTCAGAAACACCCTCAACCCAGAGTTTCTCTGTGTAACAGAACCCTGACTGTCCTAGACTTGCTTTGTATATCATGATGCCTTTGAACCGTCTTCAGAATGCTGGGTGGCATGCGCCACCACATCCAGCCTCAGAAACAATTCTTAATTGTATTTTTCAAAGGCCCTTTTCCTTTTATAACAGAATATTGGTTACATCAATATATTTATATTCACTTATTATAATAAAACTTGTTCTGCACTGGATAGCCAAGTTCTGTCAAGCCTGAATTTGCCCTAATTTCTGTAATTCATTATTGAAATGATAATGACAAAGACAAAAATATTTTACTTTAAAATAGACGTACAAACCATTTTCTAGGAAAAATTTGGATAATCAATTAGTTGTTTTAAGGTTTTAATTTTCTCACTTATAAAAGTTGTAGCCAAGCATGATGGTGCATGCCTTTAACTCCAGCAATCTGCAGGCAGAGGCAGGTGGAGCTCTGTGAGTGAGTTCCAGGATAGGCAGGACTAAGTAGAAACTCTGTCTTAAGAAAATGAATGAATAGGGCCTGGAGAGATGGTTCAGAGGGTTAAGAGCACTAGATGCTCTTCCAGAGGTCCTGAGTTCAATTCCCAGCAACCACATGGTGACTCACAACCATCTACAATGAGATCTGGTGCCCTCTTCTGGCAGGCACACATGCAGCCAGAATGTTGTATATATAATAAATAAATAAATAAATCTTAAAAAAAAAAAAAAAAAGAAAATGAATGAATGAACAAATGAAAGATGAATAGATTAAATACTACTACAGGTATCTACACTATTTTAAGGGGACTACTTAGCAGAGGAAAATAAATCACAAGGCTATTAAAATTTAAATTTCCTGAATAACAAACCTCACTTTTTAGAGGTATAAAACTAAAACATAGCACATATTATTAATCTAATGACACATGCAGAGCAAGCAATCAATAGTTCTGCCTTTACATAAAGATTTACTTTATTTATTTATTTATTTATTTATTTATTTATTTATTTATTTATTTATTGTTATTGCTTGAGGCCGGGTATCTAATGTAGTCCTGTCTTAGTCACTATGTAGAACAGGTTGGCCTCTAACTCAGACATCCTAAAGGTTACTTTAAATAAAAGAAGGAAGTTTTTCAAACCTACTCTTACAGAGATAATTTGGAAGGTGAATATTTTCAAAGCATTTATTTAGTCTAAAACATTAATATTCACATAGCCTAAGACAGAGATAGTTCTATTGCTAATGAAGTAAAGCTGAATAAAGTCAGTTCTCTCTAAATAAAGGAAAGACAAACATCTAATATAAAACATTAATTTACAAGTTATCATTACTTTACAAGAAAAAATAAGTTTTCTCAAGAGCACTTAATGCCAAAATTGTTTAGAAATCTGAATATTTAAAATCAAAGTTTCCATTAAAATAACTAACTTAAAGCAAACACGTAGCTTTGGAGTAATATTAATGAATTAATGTTAGAAAAAGGATGTGGAACACAATTCAGACTTCTATCAAAACTACCCTATATTAAAGTTTAATTTATAGGCATATTTGTTCCATAATTCTTGCTTTCCTTTAGAAATCCCAACAGAGCCCAAAAAGAAAAAGACTGATGTAAGTAAGTGAAATTTGTAACTTCAGAAAAGTTGCTTTGTGACTGAAAAAGGAACTACTCACCAAAAGCAGCAGCCATAGGAGGTTCAAGAGATGGCTGGCCATCACCAGTAGGAAGGTCTAAGCGAGTGAAGTCTCTGCTTTTGTCATTGTTATATTTCACATTAAGGCTGGTGAGCTTGGAGAAGTCAATGCGCAGAGTGCAGCATGCATTATAGATATTCTGGCCATCCAGAGCCTAAAGCAAATAAGAAAGGGACTGGGGTTTTGTCAAGACCACACTGACAGAGTGGGCCCTTAGCTGAGACAGTAGCAATCCAGCATTAGGCAGAAAGCAAAATCAAAAGAAAAAAGAGCTAGGTTTATTTTTATTATCTCTCAGATCAAATGAGAGGAAAAAAATATTTTGTAGAATAGTATAGAAACACTATTATTATGGTTATCTTGCCCACAGTAAATGTTTTAAGATGTTAATTTCATATTTCGATTTTATGCTGAATATAATGTATTGATAAAACACCACTGTAAATAAATAGTACATTAGTCATAATACATATAATATTATCTACCATATTTTTTTCTTTTGTACTTGCTTTTTTGAATAATGAACAAAAGGAATCACTTGTGACCAAAGATCAGTAATCTTTTCCTTCCTAAGAATAAAATATACTGGTGGGCTACCTATGGCCACTGCCTACTTTCACAAATGATCAAATTTATAAAAACAGACACAAAAATCAAAGAATACAACAACCTTTTGATACACAAACATAAAACAAACATGCAACTAGAGGGGGACAGGAAATGCAAAGGCTATATTCCTCAAACTGTATGAAAAACAAAAGTACGTTAAACTTTAGTCTCTCTCTACACTGATACAAAGCAGAATTAAGATTAATGACAGCTCTCTTGGAGAGCTAATGTATCTAATGACCAAGTGTGTCGGTTTGACTCATTAAAACAAAACCAAAGATTCATGCACTTAAAAAAAGAAAACATAAATAGGCATGGTGGCGCACACCTTTAATTCCAGCATGTGGGAGGCAGAAGCAGGCCTGGTCTACAAACAGTCCAGGACAGCCAGGACTACAAGAGAAACCCTGTCTTGAAAAACCAAAAAAACCAACCCAAGAAAAACAAAATTAAAAAAAAAATTTTGATAGTAGCATATTTCTTAAGGTTTAATATCTTTATCAATTCAGAGATAAATAAGAATGAGAGCAGATGTGGATACAAAAGTAGTGAAATCAATCTCTGGCTGACTGAAAACAAGTAAATGAAACCACAAGGTCAAACATCTACTTATCAGTCAGACTGCACCAGGAATGCTAAGCATAAATATAGATTTTAAACATGACAAACAGCAACGAGCCTCAGAGATCTGAAGTGGTAGACTGAAGGTGCTTCCAATGCGATAGCAGTAAGCTTCAGCTTAGAAGAAAGAACACATGGAACAACAGTTTACAGTGATCAGAAGCCACATTTAATTAATTAATCACAAGATAAACTGGGGCAAGTGAAATATGATTGCTCCTTCAGATGTCTCCAAAGCAATGACTAATAATGAAAAATGAAAAGTATAATTACCATTTTGGCATAATGTGCATTCAGTGGGTCAGCATACTGAAGCAAGGCTTGAAACTGATTATTCTTTGTAAAGGTGATAATCTTCAAAACTGTGCCAAATTTAGAAAATATCTGCAAAAAAAGAGTTCATATTAAATCTAAGGGAAAATGTTAAACTAATGTACTTGTATAAATACATCTTGGTTTATGAATCCTATATTTTGTTTTGCTGGGTTTTGATTTTTTTTTTTTTTTTTTAATATGCAGGTAAGCGAGGCTGGCCTTAAGTTCCTCACTGTCCTTCATCTACCTTTCTAGTGCTGGGTCACAGGCATCTGCTACATTATGTGCCCCTCTAGCTATGTTTGAAGGCTGTTTTCAGAGGTTTAACTGAGGAGGGAAGAAGACCCACCCTGAATGTGGATGGCACTATCCCATGGAATGGAGTCTTGGACCAAATAAAAAAAGAAACAGGAGTAAGCCAGCTTACCACCTAGTTTATTCTGCTTCCTGATAGTGGACACAGTATGACCAGCTGAGTTGAATAGTGCAGTCATTGTAAAACCACTCTGACTGCCTTGCCTTCTCTGCTTTGATGGACTGGACCTCAAAACACAAGTCAAAACAAGCCCTTCCTTCCTTAAGCTGCTTTTGTATTCTATTACAGAAATGAGAAAAGTAGCTAACACACCAAAATTACAGAACAGCATTAGAGTAAAATCCAAAAAGCAGCTCCAAGCCCTCTCAACCTAACCACACTATCTCCTGGAGGGTGTGGTGGTTTGAATCAGAATGGCCCCCATAGGCTCATCTATTTGAATGCGTAGTCACCGGGGAATGGCACTATCTGAACCGATTAGAAGGATTAAGAGGTGCTCCACCACACCATAAGAACATTTGCTCAATTATGTTCAGAGCAGCCTTATTTGTAATAGCCAGAATCTGGAAACAACCTAGATGCCCCTCAGTCGAAGAATGGATAAAGAAACTGTGGTACATTTACACTATGGAATCCTACTCAGCTATTAAAAACAAGGAAATCTTGAAATTTGCAGGTAAATGGATGGAACTAGAAAAGATCATCCTAAGTGAAGTAACCCAGACCCAGAAAAGATACACATGGTATATACTTACTTATAATTGGATACTAGCCCAACATGAATGTCCTCTGAGAGTCTTCACTGAGCAAGGAATTGGGACAGGGGACAGATGCTGAGACTTGCTGTTGGGACTCCAGGTGGGAGTAGTATGGGAGAATGGGGAGACAGAAGGACCCAGAGGGACCAGGAACCCTACAAGGGGACCATCAAGCCTGGCGGATCTGGAACCAGGGGGGCCTGCACAAACTACTGTACCAACCAAGGACACTGCATGCAGTAAACCTAGATCCCGCCCCTCATTCAGATCTAGCCAATGGACAGTGCATTCGCCACAGTTGTGTGGAGGTGGGTATGGGGGAATGACTGACCCTGACATGAATTATGGTGACCTCTATTTGACCACTTCCCCTTGGTGGGGAGTCCTGGTGGCACTCAGAGGAAGGGGAAGCAGGCTATCTGATGAAAACTGATAGGCTGTGACCATACGGTGGGGGAGGAGGTCCCCTTCTGTCACAGGTCTAGGGGAGGGTATAGAATGAGGAGGGGGAATGGGAAGATGCAAATAAGGGGTAACAATCCGGATGTAATCTGAATAATAAAATAAAAACAAAACAAAACAAAGAGGTGTGACCTTGTTAGGAGAAGTGTCACTGCGGGTGGGCTTGGAGGTTTCAAAAGCCCATGTCAAGCCCAGAGTCTCTTTCTTTGCCTGCAGTTCAGGATGGAGCTCTCAGCTATCGCTCCACCACCTGCTGGCATGCTGCCATCCCCCTCCACCTAATGCCGTAATAATAATGGGCTAAACTTCTGAAAATGTAAGCAAGCCTCCAATTAACTGCTTTTTCTTCTGTCAGCTGCCTTGGTATTGGTATCTCTTCACAGCAACAGAATAATGACTAAGATGGAGTGTGAATGGGAGTGCTGAGGGAGAGGACGTACAGTAAAGACTCCTTAAGGAGGACACATTTGAGATGGACATCAGCCTGACTTTGTAGGTTAAGGAGTAGCCCAAGCCCAGAAGGAGAAAGGGAAGTAAAGATAGGGTTAAGCTGGAGGACAGAGTACACAGAAATAGACAGGGTGCCAGAAAGGCCAAGGTTTTAAAGAACAATGTTAGGTACTTAGAAGAAAACGAGGAAGCTGCGCAGCACACATCTTTAATCCCAGCACTCAAAGGAGGCAGAGGCAGGTAGATCTCTGAGTTCAAGAGCTAGTTCCAGGACAACCAGAGCTGCACAGGGAAACCGTATCTCCAAAAGACAGACTGACAGACAAAGAAAGGAAATGGGGGAAACACTTGTGTGTTGTTTGTTGGTAAGGATGTTTTCCAATTGTACTGGAAAGAAGATCTAAACAATGACTTCTATAATAAAGACTGAGAGTGATAATCCAACTGATAGTACTGAGAATGGACTTAGTCTTGCTCACCCACGGCTCCAGGAACCTCTCTATGAGAAAGAAAGCCTGTCACCGTTTTGGGGAAATGATAACTAGACTGTTAGGCATGACCCCATGACACTGACTAAGTGCACCTGCTTGGTGGTGCCAGTGCTGAGCCACAGGTTTAAAAGTATCTTTTGTAAGAATATAAATTACCACAGCATTGCAGAAGCAAATAGAAACACTCTGCTGATAGGCCACAGAGGTCATTCATTACGTTTGTGAAATAAACATAATAAAAGACCAATTATAACTTGTGTCCAGTGCTTTGACTGTTCAATGCTACTTTGTGAAATAAACAGAAAACATGTTTAACAGAACAATGCAACCAATAACTTAAGCAACTACTGAACCACTTTTAGAGAAAGACAACAGTGGCTAAAACATCACTGTTAAAGGCTCTAGGAAATAAATGCTCACAGGTGCAGTTATTTTTGAGTTCAGATAAGATGCATTTAGTTTTTGAATACACATGCACCCTTACCCTATAGCTTTTTACTAAGTCATATAAATCCAAAGGCATGCGTGGTGGTTTGAATGAGCACGCCTTCAGTAGGCTCACATGTTTGAAGACTTGGTCCCTAGAAATTGGTATCAGGGTATGGACTATTGCGGTGACAGACATGACCGTGCTGGCTTTTTTGAGAAATGTGGAAGACTTTGGGATTTTGAATTAGAAAACTGGAAGCAAAATTTAACAGGGCATCCTAGTAGAAACTGGAAAGACAGTGCTAAAGACTATGAGAACTGTGGAGGTCTGGCTTAAGATGTTTCTAAGGAGGAGCAATAACAGTAGCAATTCGGCTAGAGACTCTTTTTGTGATAGTTTTGCCAAAGACTGTAGCTGCTTTCTACCCTTGTCCTAAGAATTTACCAGCAACTAAATTTAAAAGTAATAAACTAATTTCTTTAGTGGAGGAAATTTCAAGACGGCCTAGTATTGACTCTGCTGTGTGATTATTAGTAATCACACTTATGCAGATCTACAATGAACAGGAGTAAGTGAGGCAAAAAGAAGCACAAAATACAGTTTGAAGAGAAAACGAGCCCCAGGAAAGGCCTGTGCTGAAAGAGACAACATTAAGAAGAGGCCAAAGGGCTGGAGAGAGGGCTCAGAGGCTAAGAGCACTGACTGCTCTTCCAGAGGTCCTATGTTCAATTCCCAGCAACCACATGGTGGTTCACAACCATCTGTAATGTGATCTGATGCCCTCTTCTGGTGTGCAGGTGTACATGTGGGCAGAACACTGTATACATCATAAATAAATAAATCTTAAAAAGAAAATGAAAAAGAAGGGGCCAGACCTGAAACAGAATAAAGAGAGGTGTTTTCAAGGCAAAACCCCTACCCAGCTAGGCTTCTAACTTATAAAAAAAAAAGGCATTAGGAAGTTTCTGCTTTGAAAAAACAACAAAGAAAAGCTGCTGCAGATGTGGTTTAAGGAGGCCAGGCTCCATCTCAAAGCAAGCAGCTGAACATGGCAGTGTCATCCATGTGGTTCTGGGTTTAGAGTCATGAAGGACACAAGAGTAAATCTTCATCCAGAGTTTTGGAGAACCACTGAAGACAGGCAATAGGTGGCAGGGCAGTCCCTGCGTGAAGGCCCTGAGAGGGCAAGAGGCCTGGACTGCACTGGAGATGCTAAGATATTAGACATTCTAGACATCTGAGCTATCTACCAAAGAAAACTGCACATTGGGAATGAAACCAGCGGCAGCAAATCTGGAGGACTTAAGTCATCTAAGCCCTTTTGACACAGGACAAGGAACGACAGGATGTGGAATTTGGCCTGCTGAGTTTCAGTCTTACACTGGTCCAGTATTTCCTCACCATGCCCCCATTCCTCCCTTTTGAGATGGTAATATATATTCTGTGCCACTATATAATTTTCTTTTTTATTTTATAGGGGATTATAATTAGGAACTTCCTTGAGTCTTAGAAGAGACTTTGAACTTTGGACTTCTAAACACTGTGGTTCAAAGTGGCCAGGCTCTACCCCAAGCAGGTAGCGGCACACATTGTTCTCCTTCACTGCAGAAGACCCCACAACCCCTTTACTCACGTGCACTCCATGATGCTCAAGCCAGAGCCGCATGGATGACACTGCCATGGTCAGTTGTTTGCTCTGGATAGAGCCTGGCCCCCTTAAACCACATGAAACTGAAAGACTTTGGGGACTTAAAACTGGATGGAATGCATTTTAAGTATGATACAGCCACAAGCCTATAGTGGCCATGGAGAGGGCTGTGGTGGGTTGAATGAGAATGTCCCCTAAAGGCTCCTGTTTGAATACTTGGTCCCAAACTGGTGAAGTGGTCTGGGAAGGATTAGGAAGTATGGCCTTATAGGAGGAAATGTGTCCTTTTGCCCAACAGAAAATTGTGTAAGTAGGTGACCTTCCAATTTGTAAATTTTAAATATTACAAGCCCTGATTTAGTGGAGTATCTTTGGTAAGACCCTTTAGATGCACTAATGAATGGTTCATAAAAATTGCACTGGATTACAAGTGCCTAACATAATGCATATCACATATCTATCTGCGTATATACTGAAGCTTACTATATAATCTCTCGTCACATAATATTTATGTTTATGCGCATGTGCGCACACACATGCATGTTCCACAGTACAAGAGTGGAGGCTAAAGAAAAACTTGCAGGAGTCAGATTTCTCCTTCTGCTATATAGGTCCCAGGGACCGAATTCATGTCATCAGGCTTGGAGGCAAATGTCCTTACTTGCTGAGCCATCACTGGCTCCTACCTAAGAATTTTAAACTGAAAATATTCAAATATAAGAGGGACAAAATAAATAAATTACTGTAGCTGTATTCTGTGGTGAGATTTCTTTTGAATAAACCACAACTGCCGGGTGTCGTGGCACAAGCCTTTAATCCCAGCACTGGGAGGCAGAGGCAGGTGGATCACTGTGAGTTTGAGGCCACAAAGTGAGTCTAGGACAGCCAAGGCTACACAGAGAAATCCTGTCTCGGGGTGAGGGGGAAAAACTTGTTGAATAAACCACAAGTATCTAGGCTTTATCAAGGATACTAAACTTTCTTCATGTTTTCATGCTTAGCTATTAAAAAAGAAAAAACTATGCCTGTAATCCTAATTACACTCAGGATGGCCCCAATAGGCTCACAGATTTGAATGCTTAAGTTACCAGGGAGTGAAATTTTTTAATAAGATTAGAGAGATTAGCAGGTGTGGCCTTGTGGCTGTCAACTGGGGTAAGCTCCCAGCTTTCAAAAGCCTATGCCATCCCCATCTCTCTCAGGATGCAGCTACCAGCTACTTCTCCAGCACCACTCCCGCCTCCTACCGTGTTCCTTGGACTGAGCCTCTGAAACTGTAAGCAAGCCCCAATTAAATGCATTCCTTTTTAAAAGTTCCTTCAGTCAATGTCTCTTCACAGCAATAGGACAATGAATAAAATAGGAAAATAATTCATTTTTGGTTTTTGGCATGGGGTTTTGCTATGACTAGACTTGAACTTGTGGCAATCCTCCTGTTTCAGCTTATCAAATGCTGACTGTAAGTGTGTGCTACTAAATCTGGTTAAAATTAGAATTTCACCCACCATTTTCCCTCCAGTGCTTGGTATCATTATCATAATTACAGTATCAGGGACTGCACATGAGGACTCATGCTACACACTCGACCACCCATCTACAAGCTAAGCCTTGCCACCTTAGGCAGCTTTTAAAATCGAGACAGCTACTTAGGACAAGTGTAGTAACATACTTTTAAGCCCAGAAATTTGGAGGCAGATCTCTGCGAGTTTGAGGCCAGCCTGGTCTACAGAGAGAGTTCCAGGACCAGGCTACATAGGTCTCAAAAACAAATATACAAACAAACAAAATTTAGAAATGGGGGGGGGCTGTCAAAAAAAATACCTGCTATAATTTCTTTTATGAAACAGGATGGTAAATCTTTCTTATTATTTAAGAAGATGAAAATGATGAAAAGAAAACATCAACCAACAGATTCTTTTTTTTTGTTTTTGAGACAGGGCGTCTCTATGTAGCTCTGGCTATCCTGGTGCTCACTCTGTAGATCAGGCTAGCCTTGAATTTACGAAGATCCACCTGTCTTTGCCTCCTGAGTGCTGTGATTAAAATTGTGTGTCAAGGAAAGCATGTTTGAGTCTGCTGTCAGGAGAGCTTGTTCCTTACCTGATGAAGAACCTCCAGAGTGACAGGGTAAAATAGGTTTTCAATAATTATCCGGAGTACAGGGCTCTGCCCAGGTAGCACTGTGCCTTCATTAGAAGTAGCTCCAGGAAGGGAGAGGTTTCCTGACTGGATTGCACTGACAGCCTGCAGTGCAGCTTGGGCTCGCTAGAAAACAAAGGAAAAGAAAAAAGAAAGAGGAAGAGGAAAAGAAAAATGAGCACTTTTGATCACGAATGCAATGAATGGATCTCAAAGCTTATATGACATAATACAAACTCCTGTATACTTTTTATGTGGATGCACATCTCAAGTGTATAGAGTTTATTTATTTATTTATCTATTTTGGCTTTTTTTTTTTTCAAGACAGGGTTTCTAAATGTAGCCTTGGTGGGCTGGACTCACTTTGTAGACCAGGATGGCCTCGAACTCACAGTGATCCACCTGCCTCTGCCTCCCAAGTGCTGGGATTACAGGTGTGCGCCACCACACCCAGCCAGTGTATAGAGTTTAAAGTTTTCTGTTTGCTTCATTTCTTCTTTATTTTTTCTTCTTCTTTTTTAAAGATGAGACTCAGGAAATGGTTCAATCAATAAAGTGCTTGTTGTGTAAGCATGAGGAACTGAGTTCAATCCTCAAAACCTACATAAAAAATCTAGGAGCAGTGGTGCATGCTTTTTAAATAAGTCCCAGCATTATTACTATTTGTGGTGGGGGTTGAGACAAGGTTTCTCTGTGTAATACTGGCTGTCATGGAACTCACTCTATAGACCAGGCCAGCTTCAAACTCAGAGGGTCACCTGCCTCTGCCTCTGAATATTGGGACTAAAGGTGTGCACCACCACCTCCCAGCTCCAGCATTACTAACAATTCAGTTCTAACGCTTGTAGATGGTGTGAGTGTAAATGTGATTGGTGTGTCAGTGGGGAAAGCAGGCCATCAGTATAAGCAGGCCTCCCTGCTATGGAACATCACGAACTGAGGAGTACATCCACAGGGGATGCCTCGCAGTGGGAAATCTGGGACCCAAACAAGGAAAAGAAGGCATTTATGAGGTGGGGGGGGCGGGGGGCCTTCAATGTTAGCTACTACCCAAACAGCCTGAGAAAAGTGAGGAGACGTGCAGGGCAGCTGGCTGAGAATGCCTGAGCCCAAGGAGTTAGAAGGGCGCCCCCAATGAGATGGGTAGCCACTGTGATGAAGACAGCCTGAGAGGGGTGAAGAGGTCCATGGGGTGGGCAAGGAATGAACCAGTATAAAGAGTCTAGATGTGATCAGGACAACTTGCCATTCAGTTAGCCTGGCAATTGTTTTAGTTTTAGTGTATAAGCAAGCTTCTAATACATTTCCACTGAAATAAAACAAGATGTTCTAAAAAGCAGCTGGTTCAGAGCGGTGGCAAGAAAAGCAGAAGCTTGTGGTATTTTTGTTATATTTTTCACAATGCAAAATTTACCAAAACAATAAAGGCTCTATGTCAAAGGATACAGAAGACAATTTGAGGGGCCCTCACTGGCCCAATTTGAGAAATATGAACATCAAAGGTATTCCATGAAATAAATAGCAATCTCTAATAATGCTAACAACTGGCAGCTCGTAAAGAGCAGCACTTACGGTAAATCCAAAATCTGTGCATGAGGTATTATTTTTTTCCCCCTCTTAAAGAAAGATGGGCCCTCCATATGTGCAAGTTCGACATCTAAACTCAGCGGTTAAGAGCACTGATTGCTCTTCCAGAGGACTGGTATTCAATTCCCAACATCCACAAAGCAGCTCACAACTATCTGTAACTCCAAGATCTGACACCTTCATACAGACATACATTTAGGGAGCATATAAAAATAAACAAATAAATAATTTAAAAACAAAAACCAAAAAACCTTCCATCTATGCATGCTACCCATTCTCGATTTTTGGGTTGTGCCCCTTTGGGAGCAGAATGACCCTTTTACAGGGAACTAAGACCACATGCATGTCAGATATTTGCATTACAATTCACAACAGTAGCAGAATTATAGTTATAAAATAGTGATGAAAATAATTTTATGGTTGGGGGGTCATCATAATATGAGGAACTATATTAAGAGGTTGCAACATTAGGAAGGTTGAGAACCACTGATCTATACTGAACATGCAAATACCTCTTTTCCTTGTCATTATTCCTTAATGAAAATAATTTACCAACTCTGGGGGTTTTATTGAGACCAGGTCTCACTATTATGTAGCTATGGCTGGCCTAGAACTTGTCATCCTTCTTCCTGAGTGCTGGGGATTACTAGGATATGTCACCATGTCTGGTAGTAAAACAGCTATTTACACAGCATTTACGTTGCATTAGGCATTATAAGTAATGCCTAATCTAGAAAGGGTTTAAAATATACACAACAATGTGTGCTTGTGGTATTGTGGTATATACAGATATTATACCATTTTGTAGAAGTAGCAATGAAACAACCAACCAAACTCCCAGCCTCCCAATGGATGAGTAAGAAGTGTACTTCTTCCATACTACAAAAGCCTAGTTAAACATGGCTGTGTCACTTCTAGATGAATTTGTCAAAGACACACATCCTGAATTGAATTACAAGGAAATGTAAGACCAACACAAGTTGAGGGACATTTTGGGAAATAAACTGCCTTTAATTTTCTTTCTTTCTTTCTTTCTTTTTTTTGGTTTTTTGAGACAGGGTTTCTCTGTGTAGCCTTGGCTGTCCTGGACTCACTTTGTAGACCAGGCTGGCTTCGAACTCACAGCGATCCGCCTGCCTCTGCCTCCCGAGTGCTGGGATTAAAGGCGTGTGCCACCACTGCCCGGCCTAATTTTCAATAATGTTAAGAACATCAGATTAAAAGAAAAGCAGAATTTGTCTAAAATGACTAAGAAGACATAACAAAACAGAACACATACATGAATCTAACTGTATCATTTTGCTACATTCAGGTATTATTAGAACAAAACATGAGGGGAACCTACAGATGGCAGAGAAGTAATGTACCAATATCAATTTCTTACTTTTTCTTTTGGGGGGCCAGTAGTAGGGACTAAACTCAAGGCCTCATGGATACCTGGTAAGCCTACTGGAGCCTGCTTGGGGTACTTTTTCACTTCAAGATAAAGTCACATTAAGTTCCTTACGCTGGCCTTAAAATGCACTATGAGGCCTCAACAGACCTTGAACTCATGATCCTCCCGAGTAAATGGTGGCCTGTGCCACCAACCCAAGCCAGTGTTGACCACCTAATTCTAGTCTGTAGAAGAAATGTCCTCACTTGTAGGAAGCATACACAAAATCCAGTCAATAATGAAGGATGAGGTTGTTCAGACACTTTTAAAAGGCTTAAAAATTGAACCTTTATACTCTACCTGCATATTTTTGTTACATTTGTATTGTAAGTTTTCACAATATTTATTTCTTTTATTTCTTTAAAAAAAAAGTGAAAGGAGAATTAGTACAACTTCCTTGATCTGCGTAACATTAACTGTGTGTTTGTGTGTGTGTGTGTGTGTGTGTGTGTAGAGAGAGAGAGGTAGGCAGTATGTGTGAAAAAAAAAAAAAAAACAAAAACTAGTTTACTCTTCCCCAGGAAGAACTATTTCCTCGAGTTCTCAGCATTCCTCAGGTGCCTGTAGCTCATATGCAGGTTTGAGGCCTTGCGGCCCCCACCTCTACCCAACATGATTTTTATTACGTAGCCAAAGCTGGCCTCAAACTAGCCTCTTAAGTGCTGAAATTACAGCATGTCCCTCCATGCTTACCCATTTCTTAATTTCTTAAAGCCACTCTTAGCATTTCTTAACAGCGATGGTAATCTGAAAAATGTGTACCAAAAAGAAAAATTCTACAAATGTAATATGGCTTTCATTTTCATAGTCAATTACAAAACTTTAATCCTATAATTGTTATTTTAAATAACTGCTTGTGGTTTGTAATTTGTTTACAATTTCACAATGTAGAATGCTGGAGTTCTTAGCATTTTGCTACAGTGAATTTTATTAAAATAAGTGCCTTTCAAAAACCTTGGGAGCCTTTTATTTTCTGTATGCTTAACTCAACAAATCCGAGTTTTTATACACGCATTTGTTCGTTTTCCTTTGTTTTACTTCTTCTTTTGTTTAGAGACAGGGTCTCACTCTATAGCTCCAGCTATCATAAAACTCATCATGTAGAGCAGGCTGGCCTGGAATTCAGGTGCCCTTGTTTCTGGCACCCAAGTGCTGGAAAAGGTTCACACCACTATACTCAGCTATGTATATGCTCTTTTTCTATTTTAAACACTTAATATGGTTTGTTTTGTTTTGTTTCTGTGAGACAAGGGTTTCCTCATGCAACAGGGCCCTGGCTATCCTGGAACTGTGATAATCAGACTGGCTTCCAACTCAGAGATCCGCCTGCCTCTGCCTCCTGAGTGCTGGGATTAAAGGTGAAATAGAATACTCAGAAACTCAAGGCCAGCTAGCCTGGAGTTCACAGTGTCAAACAACATTGTCTCAAACAAGGTGGAGAGCAAGGAATGACACCCCAAGTTGTCCTCTAACCTCTACAGGTAAGAGTCGCACATTTACGCCCACACTAAGACATACAAACAGCCGGGTATGGTGGTACACATCTTTAACCCAGCACTCAGGAAGCAGAGGCATGGTGCCTCTTTATGAGTTCAAGGCCAGCCTGGTCCACAAAGCAAGTCTAGGACAGCCAGGGCTGTTACACAGTAAAATCTTGTCTTGAAAAACAAACAAACAAAAAAAGAGACACACAAACATGAATATATTGTGCACATGTATGCACACAGAAGATTTTTTTTTTAAGTTAAAAGAGACAGCTCTAGGAAAAAATTACTGCAAGTAATTGTTATAAATAATTGAATAAGATTTAACAATAAAATGGTTATTTAACAACATTAAATATAGAAAGCAATCATGGACTAGGTATTAAAACATGCATATGCCTGTTTGAAACCCAGGGGTTTCAGTGTTAGAAACAAGACCTAGTAAGATTAAGGTTCCATGTGCACCAAAATGTATTGTTGCACTACTATTTGTAAAACCATAAAAAATAAAAAACAAAACAATTTCAATGCTTATCAAAAACCCAGGCCAGGTGTGGTGGCACAGGCCTTTAATCCCAGCACTCAGGAGGCAAAGGCAGGCAGATTGTGAGTTCAAGGCCAGCCTGGTCTACAAAGTGAGTCTAGGACAGCTAAGTCTATACAGAAAAACCCTGTCTTGGAAAACCAAAACCAAAGCCAAAACCAAAAACAACAACAACAACAATAAAAATAAAAAATAAAAACAAACCCTGGACTAATTATAGGTCTTCTATCAAGTGAATAACAGCAGTCATTAAAAAGCCAAAAGCCAAATGTGGCTCCAAATATCTTGCATTAGAACAATGTCTGTAATATATTACACAGTAAAAAACAAAAACAAAACACTCCACACACCAGGATTTCATCTGTATACAGTTACATACACAGATAGCACAACAGAAAAATATGTAGACTATTAGCATCAATTATCAGTTATCTCTGGTCAAGGAGATGCTTTTTCTTCATATTTTTCTAGATTGCTTGAATGTTTAACTATGAGCAGGTTTCTTATTTGTGATCTATAAAACCAATTTTCATTGAAGAACACTTAATAGGTTAAGTTATAGCTCAACAGTATAGTACCTGCTTAGCATGCTTAAGGCTCCAAATTTGATGCCCAAGAAGAAAAATGAAGTATGTCGGTATGTCCTAAAACAAAAATTATGTGCAGGAAATGTTCCTAATTAATGTGGAAAATTCCAATTTAATAAATTTATAAGCCAGGAGTGGTGGCACACACCTTTAATCCCAGCACTTGGGAGGAAGAGGAAGGCAGATCACTGTTGAGTTCAAGGCCAGCCTGGTCTACAAAGCATGTCTAGGACAGCCAAGGCTACCCAGAGAAACCTTGTCTTGAAAAACCAAAAAATAATAAATAAATAAATAAATAAATAAATTTATAAAAGTATTTCCATTAATAATCTTTCAACTGAACAAAACAAACCTGGGAGAATTCCTGGCCTAGAACAAGAATACATGCAAGATTCTCTTAACATTTAAAAACAAAAACAAAAACTTGCATTCTAACTACTTATCCTTATACCAACAGATCATCTTTCATCAAAGGAAGATCACTTTACAGCAGATGGAGAGCATTACCACTGGCCAAAATAAAGACAGCAACTGATTCCCAGGTGTCCAGCCCCAATGGACACATCTACAACACAGCTCCTGCATCCAAGGCTCAGGGAACATCATTAAGAGAGGGGGAAAGAATACAAAAGCCAGAAAACACAAGTCTGCCGTGCCAGACTTGACAGGCAAGCC
The DNA here is from genome assembly GCA_907169655.1 of Acomys percivali. Taxonomy (NCBI): domain Eukaryota; kingdom Metazoa; phylum Chordata; class Mammalia; order Rodentia; family Muridae; genus Acomys; species Acomys percivali. The sequence continues at coordinate 124,752,689 of OU015743.1, forward strand.
ACATCCACGAACCTACCTCAACATGTGGCTGCCTAAGGACAGCACCAACAAACATGCTCAACTGGAATAGGGAAATCTCACAGGCCCCTGCTCCTTGACAAAGAACCACACACAATTAACAACATCTGAGCAAAGAAGATGAGTACTCTAATTGATTATCCAGTACCAAGTGGTCGGCCCTGAAATTACACACACAGAAGCAACACTAAACAGAATCAGCAAGTGTGTGTGCACACCCACGAACAGTACTTGCAAAGCAGAGGTAGGCTGATCTCTGAATTTGAGACCAGTCTGATCTATACAGCAAGTTCCAGAATAGCCAGAGCTACATAAAGAATCTGTGTGTGTGTTGGGGGAGAGGGTATGTAATAAAAGCTCATGTTTTTAACAATAATAATTAAAGAAAAAGCAGTTGTGAATTTGAAAAGTAATGCTGGGAATGGGAAGGGCTAAAGAAAAGAGCAGAAAAGGGGAAAGTGATATATTAAAAATTAAAAGATATTTAAGAAACAAAATGGACTAGAAAGATGACTCAGTGGTTAAGAGCACTGGCTGCTCTTCTAGAGGACCTCGGTTCAATCCCAGCACCCACATGACAGCTCAGAGCTGTCTGCAACTCCAGTTCCAGGGGATCTGGCACCTCCACAGTCATACATACAGATAAAACACCAAAATGCATGTAAAACAAAAAAGTAAGTCTTTAAAAAACAAACAAACAAAATAAGTGAATACATTTTCTTAAAATGTACTTGCTTTGTACAAGTTTTTTCATGTTAAAGCAAATTTTTATTTAACCAGTTAAATTGAACACAGAAAGACACAAAAAATTCAAAATAAAAAGCAGAAATAAAAGCATTATGTTTGTTAGACACTTTTCCCATTCACTCACGTCCAAACTCATTTAAGGAAAATTTCAGAACAAGTCTCTACATCTTAAACTGTCTCTACACCACTCCAGGCCAGGGATGTAGATCAGATACACAAAGGACCCTGGAAGGCAAACTCAAGACTTGATTTCTGTCAAAGCAAGGGCTAAAATCCCACGATTTCTTGTACTTCATTCACGTTTGTGATTTTAAGAGGTACAGAATTTTATCTTAATTGTGAAAATAGTTTTGAAGGGGGAAATGTTATTTCTCGCTTTTTGAGACTCTCCCTGTGTTTCCAGCTTCCTACTGCTAAGACTATAAGAATGTGACTCCATTCACAATCCAATAAGTCATTTCTACTGCCACAACTTTCAATGTTTTTTCTTTTTTTAAAGATTTATTAGATATACAGTGTTTTGCTTGCATGTATGTCTGCACACCAGATCTCTTATAGATGGTTGTGAGCCACTGTGTGGTTGCTGGGAATTGAACTCAGGACCTTTGGAAGAGCATACAATGCTCTTATCCTCTGAGCCATCTCTCCAGCCCAACTTTCAATGTTTTCAAATGAAACTGTTTTTATTTAAAAGGTTTGTTTGTTTATGATTTTTCCAGACATGGTTTCTCTGTGTTGCCTTGATGGTTCTGGACTGGCTTTGTAGACCAGGCTGGCCTCAAACTCACAGAGATCCACCTACCTCTGCTTCCCAAGTGCTGCGATTAAAGGCATGTGCCACCATGCCTGGCTCTTATTATTAAGACTTTAAGAACAATTATATATGCAATCCTAATAATAAAATGAAAAAAATATGGTGGTTCTTCTCTTAAAGTATAGAAAAATTTAAGTAATGATACCACATTATTGTATAATTATTCTTGCAGATGCCTATAATACTTACAGCCTGATTAGGCAGATTGTCGGTCTTAAGTTCTCGGTGATTGGAATACTGGATATAAACAGGCTGACTTCGAAGATGAGGAGTAACAGGAGTGTAATAATTTATCATAGTAACAGCAGCTTCTTCAGAAGCCATTTCTAAAAAGGCCTGCAATAAAAACAAAAGATAGTCAGCAGTCATTTTATACTAGTTTACACTTGTGCTTTCTCGGCGTACATGACACTGTCCACAGGAGGATAAAATTAATTTGGAAAATTGGGTCCAATAAAAGCTTTCAACTTAAGGAAACTGCTAGTTGATTAAACATTTTCTCTTGAGTTATATATCTATTTCTGTTTCTTCAAATGTTTAATTTTTTTGGTTTTTGAGTTTTTAGTTTGTTTGTTTGTTTAAATCCTAGGGTTAAATTGCTAGAGTACACAAAAGAGAAGCTAGAATTTCATTCAATAGAGACAAATAAAGGAGTTAAAAACAAAAGTCCAGGTGTGAGTGTAGTGGTACACACATTTAATCCCAGCATTGGGAGGCAGAAGTGGGAGAATTTCTGAGTTGCAAGACAGCCTGGTACAGACCATAGTGAGACCCTGCTTAAAACAAATGAGGAAAAGCCAAAATGCCTGTTAGAGGATGGGAAAAGGGGGACGGTTGACTGAAAAGTGCTACTCTACCTAAATGCCCTTTGTGGGGGGCGTTCCAAGCAGGGTTTCTCTGTGTAAGAGCCCTGCCAGTCCTGGACCCGATTTGTAGACCACGCTGGCCTCAAACTCAGAGATCTGCCTGCTTCTGCCTCCAAGTGCAGGGATTAAAGGTGTGCACCATCACGCCTGACTATTTACCTATACTTTTAAATAGGATCTGGGCATAATAATTTGTTCTTCTTCGTTTTTATAAACCAGACATCTACAAATGAAATGGAACATTCTTTTTTTCAGAGTTCATATCACAAACATTGGGAAGGAGACAACATACCTGATCTTTCAGGAGGGAATGAGAAATGCTGATCGCCTGAGTAAAACCTGATTTAAATCTTTACCTATCAACAGTAACTTGGTCACAGATAACTCCAAGCCTCAGTTTCCTCTGTTAAAATATACAGCTATATAAGCAATCTGTAACACTTACAACTAGAGCATGAAATGACTGTTAGGTTAAAGTTCTAGTTAGATGGTCTGTCTGGTATTCTGTAGAAAAGAGCCATTCAATTCCAGTGAATAGATGCAAAAGTATCTATTCAAATTAGTAGCATACACAATCAGTTTTCTTTTTTTTAATTCTTTATTTCATTTTTTACATATGAGGTTTGTTTGTTTTTGTCTCACGTATGTCTATGAGCTATATATATGCATGCTCAGAGACACCAGAAAACGGAGAAGGAATCCCTGAATCTCAAGGTACAGACAGTTAACATGTGGGTGACGGGAATCCAACCCAGAACTTCCGGAAGAGCAGTCAGTGCTCTTAACCACTGAGGCAGCTCTCCAGCACCCACATTCAGTTCTTCTCACTTTTAAATTATGCTTCTAACCAACATTCATCCTGTATACTTTAAAGTAAACGTTATATACAAATCTGTATGAAGTATTTTTTGTTTTATATATGTGAAGTTGTGTTTACATACTATATTCACATAAACATTGTGTTTACACATTTGCATATTAAATATGTACACATATATACACAGCACTTGAACTATTACCAACTAGCAAAGATTAGGACTGGGTAACATCACATAACAAAAAACAAAACCAAAATACCTCTCTACTTGTAATTTTTTTCATTATACATGTGAGATACTTTGTTGGTCTTGATGGTGGTGGTTTGTTTGCTTGTTTTGAGGGTTTCTCCATATAGCCCTGGATATCCTGGAACTCTTTTTGTAGACCAGGCTGTCCTGGAACCCAGAGATGCACCTGCCTCTGCCTCCCCAGTGCTGGGACTAAAGATGTGGGCATAATCATTTGCCCACAGGTGAGATACTTTTAATTACTTAAAGGTTCCCAATTTAAGATTGTGATAAGAATTTCTTTAAGACTTAAAACTCCAACCCACAATGAGAATTCAAGTGTATGTTCATCAGAGAGTATTAATTTAATATACCAAGAACTTGATATATACCATATTTACTTAACCATCTTTGCTCCAAATCCTGTTAAGAAAAACTCTTTTTGACCAATATATTTACAACCTTATTGTCTTATCTACCACCCTATAGTCAGCCACATGATTTCAGCTAATGCTGCTAAGGTTTAGAAATAAGTGTGGAGCTTTTCATAAAAACACAGATGTGAACCGAGCCTGGTGGAGCTCGCCTTTAATCTCAGTGCTCAGGGAGGCAGAGGCAGGTGGATCACTGTGAGTTCGAGGCCAGCCTGGTCTACAAAGCAAGTCCAAGGCAGCTAAGGTTACCCTGAAAAGCCCTGTCTCAAAAACCCAACAAATAAACAAAACCAACACAGATGTGACCAGGTGGTGACACACACCTTTAATTTCAGCATGTAAGAGGCAGAAGCAGGTGGATCTCTGAGTTGGAGGCCAGCCTGGACCACAGAATGAGTTCCAGGACAGCCAGGGCTACACAGAAAAACTTTGTCTCAAAAAAGAAAACCAACCAAACAAAAACAAAAACACAGATTCCACCTATTCACATTTCACATAAGATCCAGAGATACTAAAGAATAAACTAGCTTCAAACTCTCAAATAAAAATTATTTTAAAAATATTGTGAGATACAAAGGATCAATTACGAAAATTAGGGAAATATAGGAACTTTTACATTAAGTCAGTTTTGATTTGAATCATTCAAGTGGCACTTGGGACCTATGATCACTATATAACATAAGATGGAGGAAGAGCATGGGGAAAGCAGAGATGGAAGAGCTTCTCAGCATTTCATGTCTTACCCTGTATAGGCGGCTGTAACTTCTGTGATGGGATTAAAATGGTAATACAACTTTTTTTTGTTATTGTTACTGCATTTTTTTTCAGTGTTTCTGAAACTGAGTTTTCTTTTTTGTTCTTTCTCCACCTCCAAGACAGGGTTTCTCTGTGTAGCCTTGGCTGTCCTGGACTCACATTATATACCAGGCTGGCCTCGAACTCACAGGGATCCACCTGCCTCTGCCTCTTGAGTGTTGGGATTAAAGGGGTGCACCACCACCGCCTGGCTTGAAAGTGAGTTTTCTTAAGGTGAACAAGGAAGCTTCATTTTCTGGTACCTGACAAAATGTAGTAACTGCCATGCTCATAGGAACAACCGTGGGCCTCCTTGTTTCAACTAAGACCCTACTAAAATAAAATTCTAACTGTTGACACACTTTTGGTTGTCCTGAACATCTTGTATACTCAACATTGTAATGAAGAGGACAACAAATCCAGACCTCAGAGATTTCGTAACACACTATAATGTGTTACCTGTTCCTTGTACTTTTCTTGAGTAGTTTTGTTTCTAAAGAATGTGGCATGAAACAGGATAATGTGTGTTTCTGTTCATTTTGTTTAATAAACCGCATCCCTGTAATAATTTAGGTGAGGTTGATAAGAATTACAAGTAAAAAAGCATCCCTCTCTCCAACCCTCTTCTCACTTCCCAAATTGTAAAATACACAAAATAAATTCCTCTTTAAGTCATTTGTAAGTGTACATTTTAACGGTTGCAATTTTTTTAAAAGATTTATTTATTATATATAGTGCTCTGCCTACATGACATCTGCAAGCCAGAAGAGGGCATTAGATCATAGCATAGATGTTTGTAAGTCACTATGTGGTTGCTGGGAATTAAACTCAGGACCCCTGGAGGAGCAGGCAGTGCTCTTAACCTCTGACTCCCTCTCTAGCCCCTACTTTAATGGTTGTTAAGGACTCATCCATCTTTGGAACTTTTTTACTGTTTTGAACTGTAATTTCCTGTCTTAGTAACAACTTTCAAATTCTTCCTTGTCTTGGCCTCTATCAGCTATGATTCTACTTTCAGATTATGACTTTGTATCTAGGTAATTTAGAAGTACTTTTGTGCATTTTTTAACTTCCATTAAGATTGTCATTTCTTGCAGCTGGACGTGGTGGTACATGCCTTTAATACCAGCAGGCAGGCAGGGATTATAAAGCCAGTCTACGACATCTAGGGCTACAAACATAGAAACTCCTGTCTCAAAAAACAAACAAACAAACAAACAAAGCACCACATGTCTCCTCATCATAATATGTTAAGTTTTTTTTAAAAAACAAAAAATTTTGCAATAGTTTTAAAATGTATTTGCTTATTTTTATCAGGGGAAGGTGGATAGAGAGATGGCTCAGAGATTAAGCGGTCATAAATTCAATTTCCAGCAACTATATGATGGCTCACAACCATTGTAATGAGATCTAGCGCCTTCTTCTGGCCTGCAGATGTACATGCAGGCAAAACACTACACATAGTATCTAGATAGATCTTAAAAAAAAAAAAAAAGCGTGACATGGTAGCACATGCCTTTAATCCCAGCCCTATAGGAGGCAGAGGCAGGCAGGTCTCTGTGAGTTCGAGGCCAGCCTGATCTACAAATTGAGTCCAGGACATCCAAAGCTACACAGAGAAACTCTATCTTGAAAAAAAGAAAAACAAAACAAATCTTGAAAAAAAGAAAAATAAACTTTCCACATGGAATCTAGACAAGGCATTATTGATGTTTTTCCAGAATAACTAGTAAAAGAGTTCTACTTCCATAATCTGAAAGTTATAACCCAAAGTCACTACCCAGGGAGAAAGCTGATGAAATTATTCCCACCTCTCTCCCTAATATTCCACCCTTACAAGTGGTTTCAGTGACATCAGAATCTCTTGGTGAAGTATATTACTAAAGAGCTCTATGACCAAAATAAACCAACACAACAGCAAAGGTTAACTTACAGAATCAACAGAAAATACAAAGAAAAGCTGTGCCTTATATGTACATTGCCTTTCACAGACAATTAATTTTAGTTATGAACATGCAACCCATAGACTTCTTAGTAGAAGGAACTACAATTTAAGTGACAGACATGTACCGACTCCAAGAAATGAGTAAGCACACAGACTGAATATTACAGAATGTTACTTAACGTCTCTAAATCTTATCAATCTTGCCTAAATTATTACAGGGATGCGGTTTATTAAACAAAATGAACAGAATCACACATTATCCTGTTTCATGCCACATTCTTTAGAAACAAAACTACTCAAGAAAAGTACAAGGAACAGGTAACACATTATAGTGTGTTACGAAATCTCTGAGGTCTGGATTTGTTGTCCTCTTCATTACAATGTTGAGTATACAAGATGTTCAGGACAACCAAAAGTGTGTCAACAGTTAGAATTTTATTTTAGTAGGGTCTTAGTTGAAACAAGGAGGCCCACGGTTGTTCCTATGAGCATGGCAGTTACTACATTTTGTCAGGTACCAGAAAATGAAGCTTCCTTGTTCACCTTAAGAAAACTCAAGTTTTAAGCTGGAGAGATGGCTCAGTGGATAAAAGCACTGTCTACTCTTCCAGAGGTCCTGAGTTCAATTCTCAGCAATCACATGGTGGCTCACAACCATCAATACTGGAATCTGATGCCCTCTTCTGGATGCAAGTGTACATGCAGATAGAGCACTCATATATAAAATAAACAATATCTTAAAACAAAACAAAAACCCTCAGTTTCAGAAATACTGAAAAAGCAAGTTTTGTTTGTTTGTTTGGTTGCTTTTTGATGGTATGGTGGGGGAGGACACAGAGACAAAAATAAAATTGAGGTTAAAAAAGCTTCTGAACAGCAAGGTTTTTTTTTTAACTAAAGAAGACAATAACAAAAAACCAAAAACAAAACTCTAGAATGAAAAAATACATTAATGGGATAAAACATTTACAAACTATGTATCTGGTTAGACGCTATTATCCTGAATAGATGAAGAATTCCAATTCAAGGCAGAACTCACTACTACAGAACAAGTTCCAGGACAACCAAACCTACACAGAGAAACCTTGTCTTTAAAACAACAACAACCACCACCACGAAACGAATCCCACATGAAATAATATTCTATTTATATATAGAAGTTGTATATTTGAATGTATTAATTAAAATTTATCCTGAAAGATTAAAAAAAAAAAAAAACAGCTTGGTGGGTAGAAACTCACAAAAGTAAGTAATAAAAATATTTTTTAAAAAACAATTTAAGCTGGGCAATGGTGGCACACGCCTTTAATCCCAGAACTAGGGAGGAAAAGCAGACGGATTGCTGTGAGTTTGAGGCCAGCCTGGTCTACAAAGTAAGTCCAGGACAGCCAAGGCTACACAGAGAAACCCTGTCTTGAAAAACCAAAAGCAAAACAAAAAAAAAACCAATTTAATGTAAAAACTCATTTGTACAATGAAGTTTCTTTTATGTCTCTCAAATTACTAAAGAAGCAACATGAAAATTCTACAACTAGAATATACATTGTATTCAATGATTTTTATTGAAGGAAGAGACATGACATTGTTTTGTGATAACCTACAGATTACAACAGACCAAAGCAAAAGAGAAGATTCACAGCAATTAAAAAAAAAAAGGCAAAAAGAAATTAGCTCTCACAAGGAAAGTGGCCTACTATAAGCCAACCCATTAAAAAATATGTAAGATTTATTTTCTACTTTATGCATATATTTGTCTGCCTGTATATATGTGTACCAAGTTTATGACTGGTGCCCATGGAGCTCTAGAGAGGGTGTCAGTCAGATTCCCTGGAACTGGGGTTCCAGCAAGCTCTCAGATACTATGTAGGACCAGAAACTGAGCTAAGTTCTCTTCATAGCAACAAGTGCTCATAACTGCTGACCACTCAAAAACCTCTAGCCTTTAAAAATTGTTTCTTCTTTTCTATTTTTAAAACACTAACAATTGTTTAGTTAAACATTCAATTTTATTTTACAGAATGAGGTAGTTCTCAAGTCTTCTTCTTGTTGTTGTTTGGTTAATTTGGTTTTGAGAAAGGTTTTCTTTTTTTTTTAAACATAACCCTGGCTGTGCTAGAACTTACTATGTATGGAATTCACCAGGCTAGCCTTGAACTCACAGAGATTCACCTGCTGCCTCTCTAGTGCTGGGCTTACAGGCGTGCGCCATTATGCCCAGTTGTTCCAACTCATGAATCCCATCTAAAGGCTGACTAGGTTTTAGCTTATAGTAATAACTGCACAGTTTGGAAATTTTAACTGTTTTTTATTTAGACAAATATAATTTCTCTATCAAGGGCACCTAGTAATTACAGGATGTCTTTCAGAACCATCCTGTAGTAGAAAACAGAAAGTAAGTAAAATACAAAATACATCTTAAGAAAAAAAATGACAGGCTGGAGAGATGGCTCAGTGGTAAAGAACACTCCCTGCTCTTCCAGAGGTCAATTCCCAGCAACCACATAGTGGCTCATAACCATCTATAATGTGATCTGATGCCCTCTTCTGCAGATAAAGCACTCATATACAATAAATAAATAAATCTCTAAAAAAATAAAAGAAAGAAACAAACAAAAAATGATCCCAAGTCAATAGGTAAGAAATTCTGTTTATTGTCATACAACGAAAAAAATCTACTTAAAAATTAATTTGTGAGTAGAGTGTGGTAACACACACCTGCCTGTAATCCCAGCACTCTGAGAGGCAGAGGCATGTGTATATGAATTTGAGGCTAGCCTGGTCTACAAAACAAGTCCAGGACAGCCAAGGCTACACAGAGAAACCCTGTCTAGAAAAACAAGCCCCCCACCACCAAAAAAAGAAAAACAAACAAAAACTGCTTTGTGGTCAAATAGTAAGACAAGCTGAGAGGCCATCAAGGAGGCAAACACCCTGTGGTTCTCAATCTTTGGAGGGCTCAACTTAAAAGGTCACCTGAGTTTATGAATTTTATATCAGCCAGAGCAACAGAGACCCTGTTTCAAATCACCTAGTTAATTCTTAAGTTCAAGAAAATAAAAAGTATATAAAATATTAACGCCCAGAAGATAAACACTCAGTGTCAATCTTTAAATGTTACATACCTGGCTTTTTCCTTTCAACATCAAAAGGTTAGTGACTTTGCCAAATGGTAGACCTAATGATATGACCTCTGCTTCGGTGACATCACATGGAATTTTGCGAAGATGGAGAACACGGGAAGGCGAACAGGGAGGTCTATCTCCTTTAAATTTCTTGTGGTCATTCCCATTAGCTAAAAAACATAAGATTTTCTTTTTAATTACTGAAACTAATTTGGGTTGACATACTGTATTAACTAAATTGTCACACTTGACCTAGCGTATCAGATTTGAAATTCATGGAGCTATGGGATTGATGAGAATCATATGAGTGAGAAATGAAAACAACCACCTCCTCAAGAACCCACTTTTGGTTTTTCACTCTAGCCATTAAAAAACTGTTTTAAATTGTTGTCTGTGATTTCTTGTTTGATTTGTTTTGAGGAAAAGGATTAGGGTAAATAAATTACATAGCTTCATAGAGCAAGAGCATCAATAGTGCTATTAACCATTCAGCAATCTCTCCAGCCGCACTAATATATTTTTAAACTCTTTTCTAATTGTTTTACTGATAATTAAAAATAATTAAAACAATAAAATTTAAGCCACGTGGTGGTGCACACACTCTTAATCCAGAACTCAGGAGGCAGTGGCAGCATGTCTGTAAGTTCAAGGCCAGCCTGAGAATTCCAGGACAGCCAAGACTTAAAACAAATTTTAGGAAAGATTACGATGTAAACTTTGTATTTTATTACTTAAATTTTCTGTTCTTATGAGAATCCTATTCAGTAGTAAAAGCAGACCCTGGCTTAAATATACATTTTTAAATATCCCCTAAAAACTTCAAACTACAGGCATGCTACCCACCACTCTACAGTATAGTGTGCCCCCCATGATGCTTTTCTGCCCTAACATTTAAGACCAGCCACTGCAAAAATAAACTCATTATCCTAGCACATAACAAGATTTTTAAAAAAGATCTTATTTACTTATTATTTATACAGTATTCTGCCCCCATGTGTGCCTGCAGGCCAGAAGAGGGCACCAGATCTCATTATAGATGGTTGTGAGCCACCGCGTGGTTGTTGGGAATTGAACTCAGGACCTTTGGAAGAACAGATCGTGCTCTTAACCTCTGAGCCAATTCTCCAGCCCCACATAACAAGATTTTACTTAAATCATACTACCTAGAACTGACCTGCCTATAATGATTACTAAAGTTTATGCACTGTATAATTTATACACTTTGCATGTTCTATGTATATATGTACAAACATACCTCTACTAATAATTTCAAAAGTTTGCTTATTTTTAGAACAAAAACCAGGATGATAATGAAGACAAAGCAGGCAGCCTGGATGATTCAACCTCGAAGACTGCCTCTGGCACAGGGAACAGGGTGCCTCAACTACTGTTTCCTCAAGAAACTGCATGCATATCAAGGTTAAAAGGGCTAGCCCCAAGGATAGATCCCAAAAGACTGGACAAAAACATACAGCTAGTTTTTCCAGCGCCTGGCCAACATCCTGGCACAGTGTCTAATACAAAGTAATCAATTGTATATTCTTTAAAAAGCAAACAAAACTTTTCAACCTGGAAATCACATTGTTTCTATTATTTGGTATCAAATGAATCTAAGTGAATTTTTTTCCTTTTGCTGTTCTTAGTAATTCAGGACACTGTTACACACTAACTGAAAGTGTTATCTTTGAAATCTAAAAATCTAACTTATTTAGATAACCAGGAAAGAACTGTATTTAAAAGACTTGACAAAAAGTTTGAAGCTGCAGGGGAGCTGGAGAGATGGCTCAAGGGTTAAGAGCACTGTCTGCTCTTCCAGAGGACCCAGGTTCAATTCCAGCACCCACATGGAAATTCACAATTGTCTTTTAACTCCAGTTCCATGGGATCTGACACCCTTACATAGCCATAAATGCAAACAAAACACCAATGTACATAAAATAAAAATAAGTAAATTATTTTTTAAAACCTGAAGTTGCAGAAACAATCATGTGAACATGAAAAGCCAAAGCAGGGCCCTTGCCAGATAGCTCACTAGGTGCCTGTTGCCAAAATGGATGGCCTAAGTATGATTCCCAGAAACAACAAGGTAGAACAAACAAACAGAACAATAAGACTATTGTCATAACTAAAATAACATGAAAATATTAGTAGTTTTCATAAATGTTGTATTTCACCAAGGAACACTAAAAATTATCAAATACCATGTTTTGAAAGGTGTGTGGAAGAAGTGGTTTTACATTGTTTAGTGACCTGTTTGCTTATTTATCAGTGGTAGAAATTAAACCCAGGTCTTTGCAAACACCAGGCCAGTACTATATTATGACGTTATATTCCCCACCCCTTGGATTTGAGACACGGTTACTTTATGATGCTCAAGCAAGCTTTACATCCTCACCTCACATGTCAGGGAATTACAGACGAGAGCCACTGTGCCAGGCTGTTTTGTTTTATGTACAGCACAAGTGTGTGCAGGAGCCTGTGGAGGCCTGAGGGAACAGCATCGGAACCTCTACAGGTGGAGTTACTGGCAGTTGGGAGTCTCCTGATGTGGGTACTGGCAACTGAATTCAGGTCATCTGAAAAGGCAGCAAACATTCTTAACTGCTAAGCCATCTCTCCAGCCCTGATGCTCGGATGTTGTTGTTGTTGTTGTTGTTGTATTCCAGGTGTGCCCCAGTGGCACACCCCTGTCACACCCCTGTAGCCCAGTACTGTAGAAACTGAGGTAGGAGGACTAAAGAGAGTTCAAGGACAGCCTGGGCTACTCAAGGGAAGTGTCTCAAAAACCAATCTTGCATTTCCACCACAAAACTAAATAAATGTCGAGCAAGAGATTTTGATGATCTCTGACAGACTATGTACCTATATTACAATCACAAAACTTGAGACATGTAATACTGACATCAACCTAGCATATCTCTTCTACAGTTAGTATGACTTTTCCTTCATGTTTGTGTATATGAATTTATGAATGTGGGTAACCTTGGGCTTCATCCTCAGGAATGCTGTGTGCCTCTTTTGAGAAGAAAGGAGCTCACTGATTTAAAGCTCCTCAGGCTAGAGCAGCTGACCAGCAAACTCCAGTTTTCCAGTTGCGTTGTATCTGAGCATTTGGTTTATGAGACAAGCACTTTACAACTATCCTACTTCTTTAACTGCTAGAGTTTCTTATATGAATGACAAACTTTCAAGGAACTGTTATTCTAATATTGCCATATGCACAGAAACTAGTTTTCTGGGAGCAGTCACTGAGACAGAATCTCACTTTATTGACCTGTTTGGCCTGGACACACTTGGTATCGCAAGATTGCTTTGAACTCATGACCTACCCGCCTCAGCCTCCTTAGCTATATGACTATAGATATATATGACCATTTCTAGCTTAATTTAGATTTTGTTGCTGTTTTCCCACTTGTATTTGTAACTGGACATGTACTGCTAATATACTGCTATTTTTGTATTTCTGGGTATTGCACCCAGGACCTCATACATGCTATGTCATTAGTCTTCCAACTTTGTAGTGATTCAAATGAAGATAATTTCAAGCATATGAATACCAAGATTATCTCACAAATTTGTTAGTTATTCACTGGTAACCCCCTCAAATAAGTTAGATGGTAGTGATAATTTGGTTATTTGTCTTGTTTTAAGCTCTAATGCAAATAGCTTTTTAAATCTTTTTTTATGAAGCAGAGTTGGGATTTAATAAAAATATTTCAATATATGGATAAACCCAGTTATAGAGAAATGCTAATTCAGATATTGGCTGTTATGGCAAGAGATCACATCCAAAGACCTTCTAGGTCTGTGTGATCCAACTGGAATACAAACACACCTTTAATACAAGAAAGAGGCATTCAGAGCTGAGTTCAAGGCCAGCCTGGTATACAGGAAGTATCAGGTAAAGAAAAGCTTAGGTCCAGGCATGGTAGTACATACCTTTAATCCCAAATGAAAGTAAAGTTAGTTTGTAGAAGGAAGCACCCATGTTTGAAAATGATGTCTGGTTGAGTGGCAGAAAAGATGATGAATCAGAGAAGATTTGACAAAATAGGATACACCCAACCCTCATGAGAAGAGAGAGGAAAGGGAAGCTACTTAAGAGGCAGTTTTTCAGAGAGAGGAGGCAGAGCTTTACCAGGACAGTAATAGAGAGATGGTTGCAGAGAAAGAACTCAGGTGAGGACAGAATGAGTCAGAAAGTGAGAAGGAGCCAGAAGATTAGAGCAGATTATTGAGTTAGTTTGAGGCCAAGCAAAGCAATTCCAGGGCTGAGAGAGAAGCTAGATTGAAGAAGTCATCTGGGAGAGGAGGTTGAACAAGAACAGCTAAGTTGAACCAGCCAGCCCAGAGCTCACAAAGAGCAAATAAGGGTGATCTTATTAAGTAGTAAGTCAGTCCCAGAAGCTGAAAACATTCTAGGCCTTGGTTTAGATTGTATGGAGGCTAGAAGCTTTCAGGACTAGGCCTAGGTTAGCAGAAGAAGGCAGTAAGCTTGCCAGACAACAATTGAGCAAGGAAAATAAGTTACTTTTGCACACAAGGTTGATCAGAAGAAAGTAAGACATACCCAGAGAATGAAAATATAAGCTATACTCAAGTGTCATCTATTATTTGATCTTTCAATATAATGGTGATTATTAGGTTTTGGTAATAATTCTTTATCATACTTTGTTAAGTTTCTTTTTCTGTTTTATTTATTACCAACAGCTATAATTGAGCTTTTTATTTATTTGTCATAAGGTTTTGTCTCTATGTATTGATGCAATGACATATTTTATAATTTCCTGGTTTTCACCTGTTCTTATATTCGTGGATTAAGCCAGGTTGATCACAGGAGTATTATTTCAGTATGGTATATTAATTCAAAGAGGTAAGAATACTGTAATTCAAATGACAAACTACAGACTTGGGTATATTTTTAGATCTTCTGAAATGTGGGCAGGTGATAGCGGGGTTGGTTTCTTGTTTAGGAACAATGTTTTCTAATATGATCTTCTACTCCTAACTTGTGACTACTTTCTCAATTGTAAAACTGCATTTTATCACTTAGTCACTGTTCTACTGCTGTGAACAGACACTATGATTAAGACAACTCTTAAAAAGAAAGCATTTAATTGAGGGCTTGCTTACAGTTTCAGAGGTTTAGGAACATGACACACCCATGGTGCTGGGTAAGTATTGAGAGCTACATCTTGGATCCATTGCCCAGAGCAAGACTGAGACTGGGCCTGGCTTGGGCTTTTCAACACCTCCCTCAGCCCCACCCTTCCCAGTGACATACTTCCTCCAACAAGGGCACACCTCCAAACTCTTCTCGGGCACTGCCGCTCCACTCCTGCATGACTAAGCAGTCAAATCATGACTATCACCACCGCTGCCCTTCTTAGAGAAGAGGGTGAGGGAGCGTAAAGCAGGATTTCATCCCTGTCAATCTTCTCTTCCCACTGACCTTCCAGATTCAAATGGGAGAAGGAAATTGGTTTTATTCTTGTGTGCCAGTCTAGTAATATTTTGGGAATTCTGTTTTCAAAGTAAAGGAAAACAGACATCAGAGTGACCACTAAGAGTCTTTTTTGTTTGGTTTGTTTTTTTTTGTTGTTTTGTTTTTTTTCTTCAAGACAGGGTTTCTCTATGTAGCCTTCACTGTCCTGGACTTTCTTTGTAGACCAGGCTGGCCTGGAACTCACAGCAATCCTCCTGCCTCTGCTGGGACTACAGATGCACACCCTACACTTGGCTTGACCACATATACACATTCAACTGTGTATAATGTGTTCATCTTGTGTATATGTTAGAACTTTTATAACTGTATCAAAGTATTTCTCTATAGATTTCTTTGTGTACTGTAGTCGCACAATAGATTTTAGTAATACATTATCACAGCTTCACAAATAAATAGACTGCATAATCAGCAGAATACTGGGCTTGAAAGACTGCTTAGCAGTTAAGAACTCTTGGAGCTACTCTTCCCAGAGGACCTGAATTCAGTTCCTAGCACCCACACCAGGTGGCTGATGACCCTATAACCTCAGTTCTAAGGGGTCCAACCCCCCTTACTTGTACCCTGAGATACCCACACACAATGCATCCACTCACACAGAAATACATGTTTCATACACATGAGAGTCTTTCCCCCTCCATTTACATTTATCTTTCAAGCATATTGTTAGCTCTATTTTTGACAGCATAGATTAGAATTTTTGTATAATACATACTGACTTTTATTTAGCATTATGCTTCTGAAGTTAATCACATTGTATATTATTTGTTTTAATAGCAACATAAAACTATGAGTGACTCAGGCTCTAGGTTATGTCTCTTGCTGAGGTAACCCTCAACCTTACAATCTTAAATGAAAGAACTTTTCCAAGCAGCAGGAGAAAAGAAAATCAGTATACAGAGATGCCTGCACAGGTGCCACAGAACACTTAATTACCAATGCCACCTCTAGCCAAAAGGAAGACTTTGAAAGCAGCTGTTGAACCAGAGAAACAATAAACTGAAATAAAATCAGAGTTTTTTAGTAAACAAACAAAAAAAGCAGTATCACAGTTTCTGCCAATAATTTGTACAACTAAATTTAAAAGGACAGTATGATTTTTGAAGTGTTAATTTTTTTCATAGTTATCAGAGGACATTAAAAAAAAAAAAAACAACTTAGAAGTTCAAGTTCCCAAATATAAAAACACTCCCATGTGTGCTCACATGTGTACACACACACCTTATTACAAATAACAAATTTAATGTAAGTTGAATCAAAATCTCTTTAAGTTTATTTTACAGGTAAAGCTCATAGGAAGAGATATTCTTTGCTTTGGAACTAAGCTTCATAATTTAAAGCTCTTACAGAACATATACCTACAAGAAAGAAAGGATTGGGGGGGCAGTTCAAGACAGGGTTTCTCTGTGTAGCCTTGCCTGTCCTTGACTTGCTTTGTAGACCAGGCTGGCCTTGAACACACAGTGATTTGCCTGTCTCTGTCTCCAGAGTGCTGGGATTAAAGGTACGTGCCACCACAACCAGATGAAAGAAAGGATTTTTAACTATATTATATTTATTGATTTTCTGTGTGCACAAGTGATTGTGTGCAGGCATGAGTGTGTCACAACAGACATATGGAAGTCAGTTCTCTCCTTCCACCATGTAGGAACTGCCTGGGGATCAAACTCAGATCACTAGGCTTGGCTGCAAGTACTACCTCCTGAGCACCTCAAGCAGCTCACAATACATGAGATCTTAAAAGAGCATTAGCAATCAGGCATGCACCTGTAATCCCAGCACTTGGGAGGCAGAGGCAGGGGGGTCTCTGACTTTAAGGCCAGCCTGATCTACAAAGTGAGTCCAGGACAGCTGAGGCTACACAGCAAAACCCTGTCTCAAAGAAAGAAACAAACAAAAACCCCAAAACAAACCAAAAAAAAAGGACATTAACAACATCTGAAGAAAATAACCATAGGTTCCAGGTTGCAAGGTAGAGTCACAACCTGGCACCAGTGTTCCAGTATCCTTATGCAGCATAAAATCTTCATTTTAAATTAGCTGTACCAAAATAAGCCAAATTTGGGCTTTGGTAGATTTAATTCCTTAGCATTGGGTTTCTGCTATAGTCTCATCTTCTCATTTAGACAGAGCAGTTAAATCTGAAAATTAATTAATGGCAAGACTGACATCCTTTATAAATCTCTTACGGACAACACACAGAGCTTGATTTGAAAACAGCAGGCACGTTACGATATGAACAGGCAGCTTTTTCTAGCAGCTCAGTCTTGTTACCTATGACTACACTCTCCACCACCACACCCCCTTTTTCTCGAGCCTTTTTTTTTTTTTTTTTTTTTTAAATGTAGCCAAGGATGATCTTCAAGTTATTCTGCTCCTTCCCAAATGCTGGGACTAAAGAAATGCACCACCATGTTGGACTATTTGGTGGCCAGGCCAACAGCAGAAAGTGTGGGCATCATGGGCAAGGTACACATGAATTAGAACTTTATCACTCTTCAGTTTAAAATCTTGCAATAAATCAACTCACAATTTTCCTTAATTATTTTCACTTGCAGTTTTTCCTGTACATACATAAAGATTCAGCGACTCCATCAGCAGACTATAACAGTTCAGTTTTGTCCTTATTTGCTAACTTTAGAAAATCAGTTATTACCTGACACTGGCATACTTCTGAATCCTTTCAGTGGATCTCAACTTAACATTACAGGAGCAATTCTATCTACTACATTTAAATTCTGTTTTAAAAGTTCAGTATTAAAGTTAAAAATTATCATTATTTTGAGGTAAGATAGAATGTTATAGTGAAGGCTTACCTAGAACTTAAATTCAAAATACTCCTGCCTAGACTTCCTGAGTCCTGGCTAAGAAATAAAACATTTTGAGATAATATGAAACTATTAACTACTGGTTCCACATACTCAAAGTAGAAATACTGCTCTTACTGAAAAACACAGAGACCAAAAGGCCCAAAATAAATATTAAAGTGCACACTTTTAACAATCAAGACTCAATTGCTGGAGCCTTATCTAGCAACTAGCACTGTCTCCCACCAACATTCCAAGACAAAGCCCCCATGACCTATGGTACCTGACCCCGAGAGATCAGACTCTAGAGAGACAACTAGTGCTGTGAAGCTTAATAGTTAACAAGATGACAGAAGTTAGTCTGTCCTTTCATATATAACTTTTGCCTCAGCTCTGGACCCCACACAAATGGTCCATAGAAGTTAACTAAATAACCTGCCCTTCTACTGCTGCAAAAGGCTTCCCTCCCTCAGTACACACAGCCTTCAGCAGCCTGCCTGCTACAGTTACACCAGAGTGTGTAACAGTCTCGCCACTTCAGCTTTCTTGCATCTTTTTGGTAAATTTATAGCTATGCATCATTAGCCTATCACTGCTGTACAAAAATGGTAAAAATTTTATGAGGCAGCCATGTACTTCCAAGAAATTTGGTACAAACCAAATTTCTGTTTTCAAACAAGAAATTTTCTACCAACAGAAAGTAGTTTCCCAGACTCTTAAAATATTTTAAAGTTGATATTCAGATTAACTACAAAAGTATTTCTGATTCTACTGAAGAAGGGAAAAAAAAAAAAAAAGGCCACTCAACAAGTCAGTATACACAGCTCTCACTTTGATGCACAGTATGACTTTATTAAAATGTTGTGTCCTACAAAAACTAAAGAGTAGCCAGCTGTGGTGGCACACACCTTTAAGCACTTGGGAGGCAGAAGCAGGCAAATCTCTCTGAGTTTGAAGCCAGCCAGGTCTACAAAGAGAGTCCAGGACAGCCAGGGCTAAACACAGAAACCCTGTCTCTAAAAAAAAAAAAAAAAAGGAAAGAAAAGAAAAACTAAAGAATCTTAAGAAGGCATCAAACTCTACTCCTATACCTTTTCTGTTATAATTGTATGTGTGTGTGTGTTGATGTATGTGTGTTTGTGTGTGTGAGTGCCACATGTATGCAGATGCTCATGGAGGCCAAAAGAATGTTCAGATTCTTAGAGCTAAAGTTACAGGCAGTTGTGAGCCAAACTCACATTGACATGGTAACACCACAAGCGCTCTGGAAGCAGATGTAGAAAAATCACAAGTTCAGACAAACCAGGGTTTGGGCAATTACAAAGAATGAAGGAAGTTATTTTTTAAAGGTTTCTTTGGTACTAGAGAAACAATGTCATGTAATATATGCAAGGTCTTGGGCCCAATGCCCACCATGATGAAAAAAAAAAAACTTTGTTCTGTGTTATTTCCAAATGGAAAAATCAAAATACTGTTAATTTAAAACAAACAAACACACACACACACACACACACACACACACACACACACACACACACTCATTCACACCAGAACACAGTGCTCTGGGAATCTAGAACAATCTAGGAGGAACATTAAAAGATGTGTAAATCAAACAAGTCTAGATGAGTAGGGCCTGTCTAGCATTTCCAAGGACTAGATCCCTAACAATATCCTCTCACATCTTGGCAAAAAAGAAAGAAACAAAAAAGAAAACTCAAACAGATACAGAGAAATAAAAACTATAAACTCTGCCAAGACAGGGTAAGCAAGTCTGGAATAGTTCCTGCCTTACAAATATGTATGTCAAATATACTGGGCTGAAGATGATGTTCCAACGTTATAGAGAATTTTGGGTGACTGTTCAGGAAGCAAACTGTCTCAGTCATTTCTTCATTTTGGAAGCTGCTAACCTGCACTTCCAGTTCACTCAGGTAATTAAGTTTTATTCCTACTCAAAACGCTGATGGGGTTGAAGATGAGATAGTTTAGTTTTACAATTAAGCTTAGTTGGTTAGGTGTTAAAATGTTTTTAGATGAAGATAGATGTTTTAAGTTAATAGAGATGAGATATGATAGATACTGATTTTCATTCAGAAATTTAGACCCAAAAAGATAGGAAAGATGTTTACTTCAAGTGTGCCAAATACAAATAGCCAAATCACTATGAATGTAACATTTATATAATTCCTGATTGTCTCATGGTTCTTCCTGCTGTATGTAGTTTATTTTATTCATGTGTAATAATAGAAATGTATATGTTTAAAAAAAGAAACATAATTTAAAAAAAGAAACTATAAACTCCAAAATAGAATGCCTATGAAGCCCCAAGGGTTCTCCGTTCTCCACCCCTCACACTCCAACACTGGCGTGTAGGCATAAAGGTTACTGTATAATTCAAATGCTGCACCTTTAATCCCAGCACTCGGGAAGCAGAGACAGGTGGACAGATATGAGTTCAAGGCCAGCCTGGTCTACAAAGTGAGTTCAGAACAGCCAAGGCTACACAGAGAAACTGTCTCAAAACAAAATTCAAATGCTGATTTCTATACCACCCTATCTGATTGTAATCCTTGTTCTGAGACTCTCCTGTCTCAATGCTGTTTAAACACTGCTCCCCAATTGTCCCCCGATACACCAATAAAGTAGCTTACAGACACTCATTAAGAAGGGAAGAGAATAGGGCTGACTTCCTGCCAGATAGGGGAGGGGAAGTTAGAAGAGAAGCTGGGGACTCGGGGAGGGCAGAGACCCAGGAGACATCACAAGAGAAGCTGGGGACTCGGGGGAGGGCAGAGGCCCAGGAGACATCACAAGAGAAGAGCTGGAGCAGGAAAGCTACAAAGTGCTACAAAGTGCTACAAAGTGCAAGGATCTCTGGAATGTAAATGGAGAGGAAGCCAAATTAGCTTAAATAGTTACAAATAGAGTAATAACTGCTCAGTTCTTGTGCTGAAAAGCTTGATTAAAAAAAAAAAAAAAAGTCAATGATTTGAGTGATAGCCAGGTTAAGAAACTGAGAAACATACACAATTTTACAAAAAATAACCGTAACAGCCAGATGCAGTAGCACACGCCTATAATTCTGGCACTCAGGAGGCTGAGGCAGGCAAATCTCTGAGTTGGAGGTAGTCTGTTCTACAAAGTGAGTCCAGGACAGCCAAAACCTACACAGAGAAACCCTGTCTTAAAAAAGAAAACAAAACAAAACAACGTAACCCTGGGGGTTACACACATGGGCACTATCCAGCCTTTATATGGGTACTGGTGATCAAAATCAGGCCCTCATGCTGTACAGCAAATTGGAGAAAACAAAATGACTAAATCAGAAAGTTATTCTAATTATCCAAAACAACATTTGTTTTTGTTGTTGTTGTTGTTGTTTGGTTTGTTTTTCGAGACAGGGTCTCTGTGTTAGCCTTGGCTGTCCTGGACTTACTTTGTAGACCAAGCTGGCCTCGAACTCAAGGGATCCGCCTGCCTCTGCCTCCCAAGTGCTGGGATTAAAGGTGCACGCCACCACGCCCAGCTCAAATTTTTTAAAGAGAAAAAAAATAACAAAATATGTAAGGGAAGATGCCAGGTGATGGTGGTGTATGCCTTTAATCGCAGCACTCAGGAGGCAGAAGACAGAGGCAGACAGATCTCTGTGAGTTCGGGGCCAGCCTGGTCTACAGAGTGATTCCAGGACAGCCTGGGCTCGTTATACAGAAAAACCCTGTCCTGGGGAAAAAAAGTAAGAGAAGCTAAAACCAAGCAAGACAGGTGTGCTGGTCCTACAGGTTTAACTGGAATCTCAGGAGGAGACAATTCAGGAGTTGGATCACTCCTAAGGATAATGAAAATTTCAGTAACAGCACTCAAGCCTACCTGTACCTCTGACGTATCCGCTAAGAACTCTAAAGACAAAGGCAAGCATCTCTCCCACACAGAAACTTCAGGGGTAAGTCAGGCTTTTTGCATATTTTCCTTGCTTTCAAGTTACTCTGAGTGTACTGGTTAATCTTGATTGTTAACTTTTGGACACTATAATAGATTCATCTGGGAGATAAATCTTTGGGTATAGTGTAGGAAGGCTTTCCAAAGAGGCCTTACTGATGTGGGATGAGCCACCCTGAATGTAGGTGGTATCCTTCCATGAGTTGAGGCTTCTTGGCTGAATAAAAAGGGAGGGGTAGTGAGTACCAGCACTCATCTTTCTTTGCTTCCTGGCATGTTTGTGCATAGGCAACTCACCCCTGCGCTGCATCCTTACAGCGGCCGGGGGTTAACTTGGGGTGTCTTCCTCTATCACTCTTCGCCTTAATTGTTGAGACAGAGTATCTCACTAAACCTAGAGGCTCCTTGTTCTGACTAGACTGGCTGGTCAGCAAGCTCCAAGGATTCTCTGTTCTCTACCTCTCACACCCCAACACTGGGGTTACAGACACGGGCAATAGCCAGCTTTGCATGGGTACTGGTGATCAAAATCATGCCTGCACAGCAAGCACTTATCGACTGAACTACACGCATCTCCCCAGCTTCTTCTCTGTGATTCTAATGTGAGCTCAACTTTACAAAGTTTGCTTTAGTCTCAACTCCCATATCATTCTGTTCACATGTTTATATTAACAAATTCTCTGCCTATAAAATCTTTCCAATTATTTTTTTGGTAGATGTATAACATAGTGGAACCATTCCTAAATTTCTTTTTTTTTCCTTAGCTGACTCTTTCCACTTCTCTTTCTGAATAAAAAATCATAGATTTTTACAGTAAACAGCAATATATAAAAATAATGAAAACAAAAAAAGCTCACAGAAAACTGGGGAGGGGGCATTAAAACTTACCATACACACCTGTAGAAGGAGTAGAATTGTTCATGGTAGAAGGTCCGTTAATGACACCAGAAGAAAGAAGCTCATCAGATCCCCGCTGAAAAGCAAAATTAGTACTCAATAAAAACAAGTTTTAAAATACTGGTTTATATTTACTATTAAATTTACTAAAAGTTAGTATTATTTTATTTAAGTATAAAATACTTAAGAGGAAGGTTAGATGCAAACTGTGTGGTTCAGGGAAAATTGCAGCAGATGCCTACCAATGTAGTTACTTTAAAAAAAAAAAAAAAGCGGCTGGGCGTGGTGACGCACACCTTTAATCCTAGCACTCAGGAAGCAGAGGCAGTCTGATCAATGTGAATTGGAGGCCAGCCTGGTCTACAAGGCAACTCCAGGACAGGCAAGGCTACACAGAGACCCTGTCTCCAAAAAAAAGAAAAAAAAAAAGAAAAACAGTAGGGACATAATTTGCTCCTGACAATTCCAATCATCCAAGATATTTAAAGTACTTAACTGATTTGAAAGACTATATATTCTGCCAATTTTTAAATAAAATATATTTACATGAAAATAATTTATTTGGCTGGGCATGGTGACTTACACCTGTAATCCCAGCACTCAGGGAGTCAGAGGAAGGTGGCTCTCTGTGAGTTCAAGGCCAGCCTGGTCTACAAAGTGAGCCCAGGACAGCCAAGGCTACACAGAGAAACCTTGTCTTGAAAAACCAAAGTAAATAAATAAAATTTAAAATAATTTATTTACACATTCTAAGAACCTTGACTTTCAAAACTCATTTCTAAAAATAAATCTATAAGGACATAGTTTATATCTATACTGGTCAATTTTTTTAAAAACAAGTATTGGTTTCTATACCATTAATCCTAAAATCTATCTTTGGTGTACACTATTTCCTTTTCTTTTCTTTTTCTTTTTTTCTTTTCTTTTTTTGTTTGTTTGTTTGTTTGTTTTGTTTTATTTGATTTTTGTTTTTTGTTTTTTTGGTTTTTTGGGACAGGGTTTCTCTGTGTAACTTTGGCTGTGCTGGAATTCACTCTGTAGACCAGGGTAGCTTCAAACTCAGAGACATGCCTGTGCCTGCCTCTGCTAGGCAAACATCCTATGACTTAGGTATAGCCCGAGACCTTCCTTTTTAGGAGTCTTGTTATCTCAGGAACAAGGCCAACACTAAATGGTGATTTCTCTAGCCTCTTGCCTCAGCCTTCTTTGTGCAGGACTGCAGTATGAGCCACCCTATCCATTCAAGCAAGAATTCTGTCCTATATGCATAGCTGAACACTCATTGCTAATATGTATCAATATAGCATTTTCATTATAATCCTAATATAGAACAACAAAGTTACAAAAGAATAATAAATATGGAGTTAAAAAAAAATCAAAACCAATTTATTTCAAATGGTTCAAATTTGTCCATCTTGGCAAATTTTTTTAAAAGAAGTACTTTAGAGCCGGGTATGGTGGAGCACACTTTTAATCCCAGCACTTGGGAGGCAGAGGCAGGTGAGTTTGAAGTCAGTCTGGTCTAGTAAGTGAGTTCAGGACAGCCAAGGCTCCACAGAGAAACCCTGTGTCAAAAAACAAAACAAAACAAAACAAAAAGTATTTTGGTTCATTGCGTGATGAAATTTAATCTTCAAATAACTATATATTTTATAATAATACTACCACAAATACTTACTTTCATTTTTAATTTATGCGTGTGCTTGTTGACTATATGTTGTGGGGTAGGGAGCGGCCCAGGGTGGCCTGAAGGAGTCAGACCCCTGGAGGCAATGTTACGGGGGATTGTGAGCTGTCCAGCCTGGGTGCTGGGAAACAAACTTTGGTTTTCTACAAAAGCAACTTTTAAAAGACACTAAGGTATCTCTCCAGCTCCTATAACAAACATTTTGGTTTCTGATGAAGGACTAACCTCCAAATGTGTCTGAATTACTATAGAGTTTTTTTTTTTAAAGGCATACAGAAAGTACCACCCTCAGCTCTTTTACTAAAGTTTAACAAAGACACCTTGAAAAAACAAATTAAATAAACAATCTGGATGAAAGAAAATTTTCAAATAAAAGACCAGGATAGTGCCTTAAAGCACAGAAATTTCCAGTTTCTGAAATAAAGGTGTTACTATGCTTTTTAATCTGATAATTAATGGCCAAACTTTGTAGTTTGCCTCTTACCTGCAGATAAAGTTAAGGATTTGAGTTTTAAATACAGTAATAACCTGCCAAGCAGTGGTGGCACATGCCTTTAATCCCAGGATTTGGGAGGCGAAGGCAGGCAGATCTGAGTTCAAGGCCAGCTTGGTCTACAGAGTTTCAAATCAGCTAGGACAACACAGAGAAATCTTGTCTTTTTTAAAAAAAAAAAAAAAAAAAGCCTTTAATCCCAGCACTTGGGAGGCAGAGGCAGAGGCAGAGGCAGGCAGATCACTGTGAGTTCAAGGCAACCCTGTCTGGAAAAACAAAAAACAAGTAAACAAAAAAGTAACAATCCAATGTTTCCAACATTATTTTAAAATGAGGAATTTGGAACTGGAGTGATGATTCCTGTGGCTAAGAGCACTGGCTGCTTTTCCCGAGAACCCAGTTTAATTCTTAGCACCCACATAGCAGTTCACAACTGTCTGGAACTCCAATTCCAGAGAACCTAACACTCTCACACCACTATGCATAAAATAAAATTGATTATTTTTAAAATAAGGAATTTGGTAAAATGCATTTTGTTAATAGATATATCTTCTACATACATGTGTCTTCAGTATCAATATGTTTCATGTCAAAATATAGCTGATCTGGTAAAAGGCTCAAACCTGCCTTTGCTTTAAAAACAAACAAACAAACAAAAACAAAACACTGACTCCTCCCTTAGGCCCACAAGGTAACTAAAGTAAGGGTGAGGCCCTGGTATCTCTCCCTTCATTTTGCAACTACAGTCCTTAATTCTGCACGTGGGCATGTTAATCACTACCTGGGGAAAAGGCAATAGCTAACTAGCCTCTTCATTTCCCTTCAAGGTGCAAGGCACAAAGATGTACCTGAAACACCTTATTGGCAGCTATTAATGTCCTATTCCAGATGCCCCCTCTCCCAAGTGTCAAGAGGTCTTCAGTCAGTGTCCTAAACCTGAGGTCACCATGGATTCCAGAAACAATAGAACCTCACACAATAGACCATGACCCAAATAGAGGTAACTGTCCAGGATGGCAAGGCAGAGTTCTGGAGCATAATTAATTATCCAAGAAGCAGCTTGTCCCCTAGAATAGTAGGAACTTCTGACTGTGGTGCAGAACCAGAAAAGAGACAACAAACAAACCACACACCACGATCAGTGCTTAGCTATATATACAGCTTGCCCCACCAACCCCACGCTTCCTCTAAACCTGTATTAACACCACAAAGATGAACATGAACAGGGATCCCTCTTCCTGTTTCTCTTTCCAATGCATGTGATTAAATCTCCTTTCTTTGCTGTTGGCATACTGTTCTTGTGGACTGTGTACAGTTGATCCTTGTTCATTCAAATGCTGATTTCTCTACCAACTATCTGGTTTTAATCTGGACATTACATTGTGATGTTTATTTTAAGTGTGTCTCAAGTTTGTGTAAACATGTCACCATTTATTCTCTGTATTGCCAATAAAAGTCAACTAGCCAATGCTGAACAATAACACAGAACAGGGTAGGGCATCCTGGTCCATTAAGGAGAGGAGAAAGAGCAGGAAGGAAGCACGTGGAAAGGTCTAGGATGTACTAGGAGGAACGTGTCAGATCTAGGATATGAGTAAAAAGCAAGTATAATGTGGGAAATCTGAATAGGAGTAATTATTGCATAGTACTGTCCTCTGGGCTAATTAAATAGATCCTAGTCTCTCTGTGTGGTTATTTGGGTATAAAGCTGGTTACGGAGTAGCTGCTGATTTATTAAAATAATAAATCAATATTAAATATTAATAATCATTAAACACTCTGCTTTTCACAATTGCTCATCTCTTTCACTCACACAGTTGGGACAAGTGGCTGTGCCCAGCCTGTTGAGCTTGCTCTAAAATCCTCCTTATCATCTAAGCAACCCTTTCATAAAATACTCTAAAATGATTATGTTTAAATGTCAAAACAAAAAATACCAAATAAACAAAAAACCCACGAAAACCTTCTATATAGACTAAAGCCTAAAATGTAAAGAGAAAAATGATGGAAACTCCAGAAAGATGATGGAATAACTTTGTGATTATGGAATACGACACTTTTTCTTATACAAGAAACAAAAAGATATGTAGGAATATGGCTGTAACTCCAGCACTCAAGGGGCTGAGACAGGAGAACCAGATGTTCCAGAGCAGCCCAAGGTACACAGTGAAATTGTTTCAAACAACCAACAACGACAAAAAGCATAAATGTAAAGAAAAAATAGATACATACTTTAAAAGAAAGAAAATATAACAATGGCACACACATGTGTATGAGTATAACCAACAAAGGATTTATAACCTTAAAAAGTCTTTTAATCCCAGCACTTGGAAGGCAGAGGCAGGCGGATCGCTGTGAGTTCGAGGCCAGCCTGGTCTACAAAGTGAGTCCAGGACAGCCAAGGCTAACACAGAGAAACCTTGCCTCGAAATCCGCCCCCAAAAATTAAAAAAAAAAAAGAGCACTGGCTGCTCTTCCAAAGGTCCAGTGTTCAATTCCCAGCAACCATATGGCGACTCATAACCACCTATAAATGAGATCTGGCACCCTCTTATGGCCTGCAGGTGTACATGCAGGCAGAATACTGTGTACATAATAAATACATCTTTAAAAAAATAAAAGAAAAGAACAAAACACATGAAATGAGAATAAGAGTTAAGATTTTAATGACAGAAAATAAGCAGCATTTCACCAAGCAGCAGTAGACTGTATGACCACTGCAGAGCACCTGTACTTAGTCCTTTCTTGTGAAAGGATCACCAAGCCTCCATTCACAGCCCATGACTTGCAGTGCCTGGAGTGGGAGAACAACTTCCTGCCTCACTGGCGTTGAGCATAGTTTTGTGATATGCTTTGGCCTCTGGAGTATAAACACTACAACATTTAACCGAAGCATAAATTAATCTGTGAGGGGAGGGGGCAGCCTTTTATTTGTTGTTTTATTTTCTTTGCTTTCAGTCTATAACATTACTCTAGCTGGACAATTTCCAACACAGGAATTAAGTAAAGCCACCTACACTGTAAATGAACAAGAATAGTATATGCAATCAACACAGGAAAACAAATTTAATCTTACAGGTTACTCGGGGACACGTAAGTTAAGACCATAACAGAACATCACCATGTTTAGAAAGGTGGCAAAATGGAGCACTGGTAAGGCTGAGCAACAAAACTCTTAAAATTAAATGGGATTAACTCGATGTGACTTAGTGGGAATACACATTGGTACAACTTGTAACACTATTCAACCTATGAAAGCCAAACATATGACTATCTAAAGAATCGCCGTGGCCTGCCCCTATGTACACAGCTAAGATATGCTTACTGCAGACATAGACATAAGGATATTCTCAGAACATTATTCATACTATAACAGCTGGAAACAACCCAGTGTCATCAATTACAGAGTAAGTCTTTATAAATGTGCAATGGGTTATAAAGAAACATGAATTTCTGTCTCACAGAATAAGGTAATCTCAAACATTAAGAAGTCAACCACGGGAGGGAGGGAAAAATGGGAGGATACAAGGGATGGGATAACCATTGAGATGTAACAAGAATAAATTAATTAAAAAAAAAAAAAGTCAACCACACAGAATAAACTTGTGTTAGGTTTATTATTACTACTTTATGTAACACATATTATGTGTGTGAAGAAGTCAGTTCTCTCCTCAGATAACAAAAATGTTTAGCAGGAAGAAAAAGACTGCCTCGTGGATAAACAACTGAAAGTATTACCAAGGAGGTCTTAACAGACCAAAAAAATGAGACATCATGTCGCAGGTGTAGAAGGGAGGTTAGCATTGCATCAACAGTCTCCTTAGAAACACACGGTCAGTTTACACAAGTCCAGCAATTTCCTGTGGACTTGTTAGCTCTCTGACTATGTCAACATATAAATCAGCTTCTCTTGCCTCAAGCATCAATTACTGAAGCTCCCTCCTACTGAAAAACAATTAAATACACAGGGCAGACAAAGCAAAGGAATAGTGTAATTAAGCAGTACAAATGAAATGTTTCATTACCAAATTTGATGGGAATTGGTTTTATTTGCAACTCAAGTGTGAATATTAATGTGTCTTTTAGACAATCAGTACAACTGAGGAAAGCCACTAAAATAAAAGGTAAGGAAGATTTTGAAATGAAACCAAAAATCTAATTTCAGATCAGACCTAATACACTCATGAATTCAAGGATACGGTATCATTTGTTTTACCTATCAAGACCATAAAGGAAAACTATCCAAAAAAAAATTAATTCTCTAGGGGTCTAACTTTTCTTTTTCTTTTTTCTCTAATTTTTTTTTTAATACACATGATCTTAAAATATTGAAATAGCCAAGCAGGGTGGTGCACGCCTTTAATCCAAGCACTCAGGAGGCAGAGGCAGAGCGTGTCCAGAACGGCCAAGGCTACACAGTAAAACTTTGTCTTGAAAAAAGTAAAGTAAGAACAGGGGAGGACTTTTAGTAAGATTAAATATTTACTTTTAACTGGCACATAGTAATTATGTGTGCATGTGGAGTAATTATGTGTATTAATAGAATACAGTATGATATATCTATCAATTTATATACACAATAATGATTACGATAACTGACATATCTATTACCTGACATTAGTTCCTTGAACATTTAAATTTCTTTTAAAAATTATCATTAAAACTTAAGCAGGAATTACACGGAATCTTTAGAATACTTTGAGTAGCATTGCCATTTTAGTAAAATTATTATTTTTTTTTTTCTTTTTTGAGTCAGGGCTTCTCTGTGTAGCCCTGGCTGTCCTAGACTCGCTTTGTAGACCAGGCTGGCCTCGAACTCATAGAGATCCACCGGCCTCTGCCTCCTGAGTGTTAGGATTAAAGGAATGCACCACCAGGCTTGGCCAGTAAAATTAATTCTTATCATCTATAAATAAGGGATGTCTTTTCATTTTTTGTCTCAAAAGTTATTTTGTAGTATCACTGTATATCATTAATAACCTGTTTTTTGTTTGTTTGTTTTTCAAGACAGGATTTCTCTGTTCAGTCCTGGTTGTTCTGGAACTCCCTCTGTGGACCAGGCTGGCCTTGAACTCAAAAGATCTGCCCCCGCTGCCTCCCAAGTACTGGGATTAAAGGTATGCTCCACCACCACCACCGCCACTACATGGCAAAGCCTGTCTTCTAAGTGTTGTGATTAAAGGCATGTGCCACCACCATGCCGAGCTCAACCTTAGTTAATTTATTTGTAAGTTTTTGCCTTCTAAAACCTCTTGATTTCTTCAGTGACTTTGTTGCTGCTGTATAAAAGTCTGATTTTTAGATATTGAACCCTCCAACCTTACTAAGCTTGTCGTCAGTTCAAACTATTTTTGGAGTCTTTAGATTTTCTTCCATATAAAATAATGTCATCTGGAAATATTGATAATTTGGCTTCCTTCCTTCTATGTGGATACCCTCTATTTGTTTCCTTCATCTTGCTGCCCTGCATATGATTCCCAGTACTATACTGAATGGTGCAGGACAGCTGACAGCCTTCCTTATCCCTAATCTAGAAAGCAGCAGCTGATACTTTCCTCCATTCTATGACTAGCTATGTGGGACTTTCACATACCATCCTTAGTGTGGTGCGTTGCATTCCTTTTCCACCTAATCTTTGCAAGACTATTTTATCATGAATTAATGTTAAACTTTACTAATTTCTTTTGTTGCTGTTGTTTTTATTCTTCACTCAGCTGATGCCATGTACCACACTGACCACTTTGTGCACACTGAGACAGCCTTACACCCCTGATAAAGGCCATTTTAACCATAGGTATAAATATTAATGTATGACTGAGCTAGATTGTTGGAGGAAGGTCCAACTGTGTTTTCAGTTGCTGATGTCATGCCTTGAGATCTGGCTACCACCCTGCTATGAGCATTGTTATGAATGTTAAAACTGTTTCCTATAACCATGTGATAATAAGGAACGTTGCCCAATTAACCCTAAATGGCTAAATAAAGATGCTGAAGCCTATGATTAGGTAGAAGAGAAGGAGGTAGAGTTTAGGTGTCTGGGCTTGGGTTAAAGGGAAGGGAAAATATTAGAGGAGAGGAGGAGAAAGAAGATGGCGCTGAGCATATACATAGGAACAGCCTGGAAGAACTGTGCTGCCCCAGGAGCCATCAGATTAGCATGTGATTGGTTCTTATGTGGGTTTTATGTTTGTTTGTTTGTTTATTTGTTTTTTGAGACAGGGTTTCTCTGTGATGCCTTGGCTATCCTAAACTTGCTTTGTAGACCAGGCTGACCTCGAACTCACAGTGATCCACCTGCCTCTGCCTCCCGAGTGCTGGGATTAAAGGCGTATGATACCTGGCTTTTTATGTGGGTTTTAAAGTTACTAGGATTAGAGGAGCTCAGAATCTACCCAGCATAGTGCTTGCAGCTTAAAAATAAATACTAGTCTCTCTGTGTCAGTCACTGGAGAACTAGCTGGATAAAGAAAACTGTTGCCGTAATAATTTACTGCATTATTTAATAAAGAAAGAATAATGCGTTTCTCTACAACACAGATTTGTTAATGTTTTACTGACATTTTTTTGCATCTTTTTATCACACATATTGGTTTATAATTCCCATTTTTGATAGGTCTTTGTCCATCTTTGGTATCTAAGCAATGCTAGCCTCAGACGATGGTTCCCACTATTATGATTCTATAAACACTTTCAGAATTGGTGTTAACTGTTTGGTAAACTTACTTTGAAGGTGGCTCAGTCTACAAAGTGTTTGGCAGTAAAGTGTCTGCCACATAAGCATGTGATCCTACCCAAGTCTGGATTCCCAGCACATAAAGTCCAGCACACACTAGTCCTAGTGCTTGGATGGTGGAGACAGGAGGATCCCTGGGGCTTGCTGTCCAGCCAACCTAGCCAAATGGGCAAGTTTCCAGAAACAGCTGAGGAACACCTTGATTTGATGGTCTCCACGAGCATGTGTAAGCACATGCACTCACACTCTCTCTCTCACACACTGTGTGCTATCTCCCTCAGTAAAGAAGTCACAAGATCCTGGGCTTTTGTTAGAATTTTAACACTGACTCAATCTTGGTATTTGATATTTGTCTTTCTGTGTTTCCTCTGTTCTCATGATTTGATTCTGGTAGGTTTGGGGGATGGTTTTGTGTATTCAGATGATTTATGTGCCCAAAGATCTGGTTGCAGTCTAAATTGGGCACTGTCATTTCCTGTCTCGTGTTGTATAAAAATTGTTCTCCATCTTCTCTGGTTAATAGAGAGCTGACTGGCCAATAGCTAGGCAGCAGAGTTAGGGCTAGACTCCCAATACCAGAGACAGGGGTCCCAGGTGGGAGAGAGGAGGGAAAGGAGAAAAGGTCAGGGAGGAGGAGACAGACCGATGGAGTAGAAGCATCTAAGGGAGGGACTATGACGGCAAACAGCATGGGGCATGTGGCTAGGAAGTAGCCTGGCTAGTCTAATCGGGTTAGAAAAGATTAATACCTGCCCCGCTCAGTGCTGTAAAGCTTATTAATACATGTAATAGGTCTTTGTGTCATTATTTGGGAGGTAGAATGGGAATAGAAAACAAAAAAACAAAAAACACTATTTCACAAGTAGGTAACACACACCCAGGAACACTATTTCACAGGTAGGTAACACACACCCAGGAACACTATTTCACAGGTAGGTAACACACACCCAGGAACACTATTTTACAGGTAGGTAACACACACTCAGGAACAGCTTTGTCTTAGGTCTCCAGTTTACTAATGTGAAGCTCTATAAAATAATTTCTACTAATCTTTGCATTTCAGTGGCATTATTGACTGTAATGTCTGTTTACTTCTTATATTTTTATTTGTATTGTCTGTCTTTTTCTATGGTTAGTCTAGCTAAAGGTTTTACAATTATGATTACAACTGCAATAACCCAGCTGGCTCTTCATTAGACACTGCTTGAGTGTTCTAGAGCTCCTCCTCCGAGACTGTATCTGCTCTGATTACTGGCATTTCTTTCCATCTACTGATTTGGGGTTGGGTTCACTTCCTCTTGACATTCTATTCCCTATCATTAACGAATTTGAAATCTGGTTTGGTTTGGTTTTCTTTTGGGGGGCACAAGATCGTATTTGCCATATGGCCTAGATTGGTCTCAATCTCATGAGCCTCCTATTGCTACCTCCTGAGAACTAGGGCTCTAACCATGTACCCCATATGCTATGATAGTCAATTACTATAGTTTCCATCTTAGCACTGCTACAACCATACCCCACTGGCTTTGGCATTCTGCTTCAAGAGATTGGTGGTACTTTTTCCTTTGACCCACCGGTTATTCAAAAGAATGTTACTTGGTATACATGCATTTCTCTTCGTTTTTTGTTTTGTTTTGTTTTTTGTTTGCTTGTTTGTTTGCTTGAGACAGGGTTTCTCTGCGTAGCCCTAGCTGTCCCAGAATTCACTCTGTAGACCAGGCTGTCCTAGAACTCAGTGATCTGCCTACTTCTGCTTCCTGAGTTCTGGGATTACAAGTATGTACCATCACTGTCTGGCTTATTTCTACTATTTCTTCCTTCCTTCCTTTCTTTCTTTTTTAAGAGTTGTCTTGTAACCTATCTATTTAGAATACTCTGTGCGGAAGAATATGCATCCTGCAGCTGTTGGGTGGAATACTGTGTACGTGTCTGTCAGATCCTCTTGTTCTACAGTATACCGCTTCCCTAGTGATTTCTTTCTACGTGATCTGTTCATTAATAAATATGGGATGGACCAAAAAAAATACTGTCATTACAGTCTACTCTCCTTTTATAACTGGTACTGTCTGCTTTATATACAGAAGTGGCCCCAACCTTGCATAAATACATATTTATAACTATAACTCTAGCTTGCTAAACTCTCCCCTTCATCTTTATAGAGTGACCGGTCTCTTTTTCCATTTTTTATTTATTGTGTATTTTCTCTACTCACTTTTGGTTTCTGCTTGTAGAGAATATCTTTTTTGATCCCTTCACTTTCAGTTTTTGTGTGTCTTCACAGGCAGCATATAAGCTGGTCCCACATGGTTTCTTTATTCAGCCAATCTATTTCAGTGTGTATCTTGTAGCTGAATAAATTAATCCATTTACCGTAGACACACCCAGTTTTTAGAGCAGTAAACAAAACAAAAAACAAAACAAAACAAAAAACAAAAAAAACCAGTAAAATCAGCAATTGGACAATAAGGCACACCCTAATTTCCCCCTCACTTTTGGGGGTGGGGGGAAGTGTGTCTTATGGTCCAAAAAATACGGTACATTAAAGGGTATTACTAATAAAACATGGTCTTGCTATTCTGTTAAATACTTCTCTTTGTTTTATGGTTTTCTCTAAATGTTTGACTTTTTTTTTTTTTTTTTGAGCTTCATACTTTCCTACATTTTCATTTATTACAGCTAATCTAGTGATAGCAAATTCCCTTGGCTTTGCTGTCTTGGAAAGTATGTCTTCTTCAATTCTAAAGAGTAACTCTAAAGCTGGGCATGGTGGTGCATGCCTGTAATCCTAGCACCCAGAGGGGCAGAGGGATAGCTGTGAGTTCAAGGTTAGCCTGGTCTACAAAGTAAGTTCCAGGACATCCAAGGTTCTACAGAGAAACCTTGTCTCTGAAAAGAAAGAAAGAAAAGAGTAACTCAAGAGGGTAAAATCATCTTGGTTGCCCCTCCCATCCCTCCCTAGGACTTTGAATCTATCCTATCATCCATTTGATTCTATCCTATATGGTTTCTCCAGAGACACCTGCTTTACACTAATATACTTCCTCCTGCTGTGGTACTGGTATCACACTCAGGACTTCATGCATGCCAGGCAAGTGCTCTACCACTAAGCTACACACACAGGCTAACTTGACATCCTTTTTCTTCCTATTTCTAGAATTCTATTTATCTAGTATGTTTGATAGATTCACTATAAGCCTTAGAGAGGTTTGTGGAGTTTTTTGTTTTTGTTTTTGTTTTTCTTAGGTCAAATCTACAGAACCCTCTGAGCCTATTAAGTCTGGACATCCATTTGGAAAGTCTTCAAGTATTTCATGGAATAAACTTTTTAAGATGAGGTCGTGCTGTGGAACTTCCTACAGGATGTTAATTCTCAAACTGGAAATCCTCCTGCCTCTGCCTCCCAAATTCTGAGATAACAAGTGTGCACTACCACGCCTAGCCACTTTTGAACTTTAACAATATATCTTTATTGCTTATTTGTGAATTCAACATTACCTCTAGCTTCTCATTGTGAAAAACAAAAATGACAGAGGACGTAATCTCCCTGCCCCCCCTCCACCAGTTCACCCATTTTATTATCGTAATTGTCATATTCTGCCCTGCAATTACAGGCTCTGTCCACTCCTGTGGTGACTAAAGGCTGACTCAAAGTTGAAAATCAAGAAATGGCACTTTTATAACTATGTAATTATTATTAAGAAATCATAGTCCTGATACAGCTCATTTTCTATTCTATGGTCCAATGCCACACATAAAGACAAAAATCGTTCCTAGATTTAAGGTCAAATGCATTTTTACAGGCCTATTAACTGCATAACACAGGCTAATTTGGGCTGGTTAACAATCATAATTTTTCTTACCCTGTTTGTTTAGATTTCCATGACATCTTTAATGACCTTAGTTTTGGTTTTGCTTATATTCTTGTCCTTTATCATATCAACATTTGTTTCAAGCTTTCCATGACAGTATTCGCTCCAGCGGGGTCTCCTTGCTCAAATCAGAATGACTGCCTTCTAAGCATTCTAGACAACAGTCTAACAAAGTCTTCTCACTGCTCTTCCAGGATAGCTCAATGTTATTTAAACCCTTTTCCTTATTCTTAGTTTACTTTTTCGTTTTGCTAAAGTATATCCCTAAATGACTGTATGTAAATCAACAAGGTAGGGTTTCTAGGCCCATGCATATGTGAGAATTCTACCTATAAAAAGGATCATTTGGCTGGATGGCCTGGTAGCACACACCTTTAATCCCAGCACTTTAGAGGCAGAGGCAAAGGCAGATGGATATCTGTGAGTTCAGGCCAGCCTGGTCTACAAATTGAGTCTAGGACAGCCTTGGCTGTTACACAGAGAAACCCTGTCTTGAAAAACAAAAGCAAAAGCAAAAACAAAACAAAACAAAAAAAAGCAAGAACAAAACCCCACTAGATCACTTGACTACAGTACTGGATTAAAATTATTTTCTCAAGAAAATTATACACTGTTGTGTTTTCATTATGCAGTGTGCCTAAGTTGCCAGCCTGACCTTCAGTCTAATCAGACCTTCACTTATTAAAACTAACTTCTCTCTCCCTGGAACACGTCCTCATCTATGGAATCCAAAAATTTCATGATAGAATAATAACTTATCTAGGTGATGGTCTTTCATACTCATAGTACTAGCTAACCAATGGAACTTTGGTCTGTAGCATGAATTTAATGTGAATGGCTTACTCTCGTATCCAAATTTAACCTACAGATATTTACAAAAGCTAGAGGAATGAATGTTCCAGAAATTAAGATACTTAAAGAGAGCTGGGCAGGGTTGGCACACACCTAGCACTTGGGAGGCAAAGGCAGCCGGATCTCTATGAGTTTGAGACCAGCCTAGTCCACAGTGTGAGTTCTAGGACAGGCACAACTAAAACAGAAAAACCCTATCTCAAAAACAAAAACAAAAAGATACTGAAGGGAACACCCCAAGGAAGCAGGGCAACTTCTTGCGGGTGTGTGTGTGTGTGTGTGTGGGGGGGGGGGGGGGGTGACCTAGACAAATGGTTACAGACTGAGTTAAAGAGCCGAAAATCTCAGCAAAAAGATATTTGAAGGAAAAAATAAATTATTCTTGCTTAAAAATGCCCTCAAATATACAAAGCCTTAGAAGACCTGCCATACAAGCACACGCTAACTTTTTGGGAAAAGTCATGCAAGTCAAAAAAGAAAAACAAAGCCAATAGGTGACTCATCAAAGACAGAAATAGGGGCTGAAGACATGGCTCCACAGTTGAGAACCCTGGCTGCTCTTTCAAAGGACCTGGGTTTGAGTACCAGCACCCACACAGTAGTTCATAACCTTGTGTAACTCCAGTTCTAGAGGATCTCGCCTCTATGTGCACTATTTGGATGCTCATGACATACACATGACACACAATAAATAGAAATTTTAAAATAAGGCAGAAAGAAATTAGGGGAAGCCGGGTGGTGGTGGCACACACCTTTAATCTCAGCAATTGGGAGGCAGAGGCAGGTGGATTGCTGTGAGTTTGAAGCCAGCCTGGTCTACAAAGTGAGTCCAGGACAGCCAAGATAACACAAGAAACCCTGTCTCGAAAAACAAACAAACAAACAAACAAACAAACAAATAAAATAAAAGTTGGGGGAAACCCAGATATTAATCTCTGACCTCGACACAAACTCATGCATGCAGGTATACACACATACATATCACATACATACAAGACAGAGGAACTGGTGAAGACAGAAGCTCTCACACATAAGCACATACATAGTCATATTCACCCACACAAAAATCTACAGGATATCTTCGTGAGTCACTTACCATCAAAAAAATAAAGGTATAACCCAAAGAAAACAATGTCAATGAAAAAAAAAAGGTGAAAAAATCAATAGTACAATTTCATCCTAGTAAATCCTTTTTAGAGACTCAGTTAACAAACTGAACATATAAAATATGACAAGAGCAAACAAGTGATACAG
Organism: Acomys percivali; assembly: GCA_907169655.1. Taxonomy (NCBI): domain Eukaryota; kingdom Metazoa; phylum Chordata; class Mammalia; order Rodentia; family Muridae; genus Acomys; species Acomys percivali. The sequence goes on from OU015743.1 coordinate 124,790,507, forward strand.
TCAATAACTTTGCTACCAGATATACTGCATGTAGAACCAGCTACACAGCTAGGAATAAACATTAACAGGAGTGGACAGTTAGGGCTTCAGTTATAAAGTGGTGGAGCACTTATCTCACATGTACCAAGAGGGCATCATACCACAGATACAGTATCAGGTTGGTAAGCTTATCTGTCAGGGCCAGATAAGAGTCCTGACTATTCAGCGCCACTGCTGTGTGAACAAAGGTAGCCACACACAGCACAGAGGAGCCACTCCAGTCTAGCAGCATTTTTTTTTTTTCTTTTTCCTCCAAAGCTTAGGCTGTCCTGGACTCACTTTGTAGACGGCCTCAGACTCATAGTGATCCGCCTGCTCTGCCTCCCAAGTGCTGGGATTAAAGGAATGCGCCACCACACCCAGCTGTTAGGCCAGCAACACTTACTAAGATTTTTCACATCCATTTTTCACCTGTCAGGAAATATTAACCTTATTTTTTCAACACTTGCATGTATAAAAACTATTTGAGCTTACAAGATATATAAAACAGATGATGGTGAGCTGTATTTAGCTCTTTAGCCCTGGCTCACCAATTCCTGTATCTGTTCACTACTGAAGTCTCAATTTTGCTCAAAGGAATCTACTGAGACTTATTTTTCTGTGACCAAATAATAAGTAGACCACAGTGCTACAGCGCCTGAACTCAGGAAGATGAGACAAGAGGATTGTATCCAGGGTACTGGAGCTACTGGAAAGAAAGAAAGACAAGAGAAGAAGGGAAAAAGGGAAAAAGAGAAAGGGAAGAAATAAACTAGAAATAGTAACAAAAGAATAGATTAGAAATTTAAAAATTTTAAGTATTAAGTAATCCATGGATTCAAAAGAAAGTTAGAAAAAAAAGGAAACTTTAAGTCACTTAGAAAATATTGATCAAAAGCAGGGCATGGTGGCACACGCCTTTAATACCAGCAGTCAGGAGGCAGAGGCGGAGAGGCAGAGGCAGAGGCAGAGGGATCTCTGTGAGTTCGAGGCCAGCCTGGTCTATAAAGCAAGTCCAGGATAGCCATGGCTACACAGAGAAACCTTGTCTCAAAAAACCAAAATAAAATAAAAAAGTAAAAAATGTGAAACTGAAAATCATTGTCAGAAATTTAGAGAGCTTGTCTCAAAATAAATTGTGAAAAAAAGAAAGAAAGAAAGAGCACTCAGGGCTTAGATTTGTAATAAGTAGCACTTGGGAAATCCTGGCTCAGCGCCTAGTTAGGAAAGCTGGGGAGAATAAACTATAAAGAATCTCTCTAAAAACTACTGACTATAAAAGAAAAATTACGTGGCTTTACTGTTCAAAAGACTAGCAATCTCCTTAAGACAGAAGCAGACATGTTTCATGTTCACAGAATAGGGGAATGAAAAAACAAACAGGAAAAAAGTTGACTAAAAGGGGATTGGTGAGACGGCTCAACAAGTAAAGACTGGTGCCACCCAATGATGCAAGCCTGACAACTGAGTTAAACCCAGGAACCCTCATAAAGGTAGGAGAACTGACTCACCAACGCTGTCCTCTGACCTCTACATACACACCCTATAAACAGTAATAAATTATTTTAAGTTAACAAAATGGGTAAAGGGTACTATTGGTACTATTTCTTGAGATTTTCCCTTAAATTTATAATAAAAAATAAATGAACAAAATTTATATTACTACATGCCTATGTTTGGTGAGTATATGTATGTCTGGTGTGCGTGTGCATGCACATGTGTGTATACACATATGTATGTATCATACGTTAGTTTTATAGCTAACATGAGCCTCAAATTTTCCCATAAGTAGTTCAGATACATTTGTTTCCATATGGTTTTCCAGCTAGTCTGACACCATCTGTAGAAAATAAGCTCAATGTAAACTTTAAAATAAAATTTAAATGCCCTAGACCAGCTGAAGCAGTTTTGATAAATAACCATTTAGAGGAATTACACCTCACAATTTCAGCATATGTTACATACTTGCTATTATTAGGCGCATATGTGATAATTATGTAAGAGACTTACAGGTGGTAAATTGATTTTAAACAATGGTGCCGACAGGCATTAAGCTATAGAATAGAAGCAAGCCAAACAAAATCTTTTGATTTTGTTTGTTTGTTTGTTTGTTTGTTACCTTTCCCCCTCCGAGACAGGGTTTCTCTGTGTAGCCTTGGCTGTCTGGACTCACTTTGTAGACGAGGCTGGCCTCAAACTCACAGCAATCTGCCTGCCTCTGCCTCCTGAGTGCTGGGACTATAGTCGTGCGCCACCACGGCCCACCTGTTTTGTTCTTTAGAGACATGGTTTCTTACCAGCCTCTTGCCTCCTCAGTGCTGGGATTGAAGACACACAACCCTATGTCCAGCTAAAACAAAAATCATTTAAAAACTACATGACAAGGTTTCAAACATATAACCAATATGTTATATATAAGGTCTCTACTAAAAATAAGTAGAAACATATAATAAAGACAATTTAAGCAGAGAGATATAAACTCTAAAGGAGAAATAAAATATTAGAAGTAAATACTGGCCAGGTGTAGTGGTTCATGCCTTCAATTCCAACACTTAGCAGACAGAATTAAGTGAATTTATGTGAGATCAAGGCTAGCATGGTATACACAGAAAATTCCAGGGCTATATTCTAAGACCCTAACAGAAGAAAGTAAAGATGGATGGACACAGTATTAAAAATGAATCTTGGAAAAAAAATTTTTTTAAATAAAAATGAATCTTGGGCTAGGAATAAAAACACTTGAGTGCATCCCTGGGTCTCACATGGTGGAAGGAAAGAATGGACTTTCACAAACTGTCCTGACTCCCACGTATGTGTGCCACAGTGTATATGCACAGACACAAAAGTAACAAAAAATGGAATCGGTGATGGGCTCATAAATAGACTAGATGTTACTGAACAAAGAAATCACTAAGCTGAGCCGGGTGTAGTGGCGCACGCCTTTAATCCCAGCACTCGGGAGGCAGAGCCGGGCAGATCACTGTGAGTTCGAGGCCAGCCTGGTCTACAAAGTGAGTCCAGGACAGCCAAGGCTACACAGAGAGACCCTGTCTCGAAAAACCAAAAAAAAAGAAAGTTCGAATGCCAAATTCTTTTTTTATTATTGAATTACCTTTATTTTATGTGCATTGGTTTTTTTGTCTGCATATATATATATATCTGTGTGAGCGTCAGATCTTTAGAGTTACAGACAGTTGTAAGCTGCCATGTGGGTGCTGGGATTTGAACCAGGGTCTTTTGGAAAAACAGTCAGTGCCCTTAAGCACTGAGCCATCTCTCCAGCCTCCCAATGCCAAATTATTAGTTTTTTAAAAAAGTACCCTTCATAGTAAAGGAACTAAAGATGTCAAGGGCTGGAGGTGTCCGTAGCCCATCTATAGAATGTCTAATGCCTTCTAAGGTCAGTCCCCAACACTACCCCCACTGCCTCCTCACAACCCAGTATGATTTGATGCACCAAAACTAAAGAGACTCCACCATTAGTAGGCTGCCCTGTGGGCTGTAAAGTTAACAGACGTTATCTGGGAAAGCAGAAGTTCATTCTGATTACTAAACAGAAATTTGGATCTACATGAGGGAAATCAATAAATGAAAGTAAAATAAAATCTTTAAATTTAATTGAGCTATCAGCGGTGGAAAGATGGCTCGGTGACTAGGAATATTTACCACTCTTGCAGAGAACCTGGGTTCTGTTCCCAGTACACACATGGGAATTCACAACTGCCTATAATCCCAGTTCTACCTTCTGATCTCCACAAGCTCTTGCTCATACACGGTGCACAAACTCATACTCAGACATACACATGTAAAATATTCTCAAAATATAATTGTGCTATAATTTATCTACTTAATGTAATGACAGCTGCAGTGTATAGGATGATAATGTTGTTTTATTGTACCTACAGTACCATGAAGCAATACAGTGATTTTGGATGCTGTACTTATGGGAGTTATAAATGTACTAACTACAAGGCAGCTACAAAGAATGTTTATATAATGTATAACTAATTAATATGCTGAGTAAGAGAAACTGAATCAAATATATGTTCAATTAACACAGGAGAAGGGTCTAGGTGTAGTGATGAATGTCTGTAACTCCAGCTACGCTGAAGGCTAATGTGGGAAGATTCAAAGTTGGAGGCCTGCCTTCCAAAGCATAGCAAAAAAAGAAACTAAAATCAGAAGAAACAAAGATTAAATGCATGAGCAAAAAGTTTTGAACATGATAGTTAATGTTCACTGACAGTTTGAAATCACCTAGAATACATACACATTTTTAGCATGTGTAGGAGGGTGTGTCCAGAAGTTTAACTGAGGTGAAAAAATACTCTCATTAAACAGAACCATCCCAGGTACTGGAATCCCAGACTGAAGGAAAAAGAAAAAGAAACTAAGCACCAGCTTCTACTTCCTGACTCTGTGACCTGCCCCCATGCCTTTTAGCACCATGTTGGGCTGTACCCTCAAACCATGGACCAAAAGTAAGTTTTCCCTCTTCCTTAAGGGAGTTGGTCACAGTAACAAGAAAAGTAAGGACTTTAATATATTATTCGACTACACTAATGTGAAGAATTGGTCTACTTACATTAATTAAAAGATCATCAGAATCTGTGGGGTGTGAAGGTCATATCATTAACTCCAACATTCTAGAAACAGAAGCAAGCAGACCTCTAAAATGAGGGCAGCTTGGTCTAGATCTAGACAGAGTTCCAGGATGCCAGGAGTATACAGTGATAAAATGAGTCCCTGTCCAAAAACAAAAACAAAAACCAAAAAAAAAAAAAAAAAACACCTAACAAAATAGGAAAAAACAAAAACAAAAACCAGCTGTATTTTGGAGACTGATAAAATGGCTCAGTGGGAAAGGTTCTTGTCACCAAGCTGGACCACCTGAGTTTGGTCTTCTGGAATCGCAGAGTGGAAGGTAAGATCAATTCTAGCAAGATGCTTCATACCCCTACTCATATGCTGTGGCATATGCACACACAATTACATAAGTGCATAAATAAATGTGATTTTAAGCTATATTTTGCTTTAAAGAAACACTGAAGAGCTGGGTGCTGGTGGCACATACTTTTAATCACAACACTCAGGAGGCAGAGGCAAGTGGAAGCCAGCCTAGTCCACAGAGCTAATTCCAGGACAACTAGGGCTACACAGGGAAACCCTGTCTCAGAGAAGGAAAGGAAGGAAGGACAGATGGATGGATGGACGGGGGAGAAAAAACACTTCAAGATTTAACAGATGGCCTGGAAAGATGGCTCAGGGGTTGAGCCACCACCCAGTTGTTGCTCTAGGTTCAGTTCCCAATACCTACATGGTGGCTCACAGCTGGCTGCAACTCTAGTTCTAGGGCGGTGGTTCTCAACCTGTGGGCCATAACCCCTTAGGAGGTCAAATTACCCTTCACAGGGGCTGGCTAAGGACATCAGAGTAAAAAAAAAAAAACAGATATTTACTTTACCATCCACACAACAGCCAAATTACAGTAAATGTCAAAGCAAGGAAAATAATTTTATGGTTGAGGGTCACTGCAACATGTCGAAGTGTATTAAAGGGTCACAGAATTAGCCAGGCATGGTGACACATGCCTTTAATCCCAGCACTTGGGAGGCAGAGGCAGGAGGATCTCTGTGAGTTCATGGCCAGCCTGGTCTACAAAGCAAGTTCAGGACAGCCAAGGCTACAGAGAAACCCTGTCTTGAAACACCTAAATAAATAAATAAGAAGAAAGACAGACTACACAGGCAACCCCCCCCCAAAAAAAGAAAAACAAAAAATGCAACAGAAAGGCAACTAAAATAAAATATTACTGATACTAGCATTAGACTATACCCTCAGGAGCACCTAAAAGTAAAAACTTGCAATACCAAGAGTTGCTCAGGATGAAAGACAAGCAGAGCTCTGATCTAGATGAGCCTGAGGCTCGGGCACATTCAAGGTAACACGGCTATAGACGTGACCTCTCACATAGAGCAGCAGGCTGTGTCAAGTTCATAGAGATGGCTCAGAGGGTAAGAGCACTGACTGCTCTTCTAAAGGTCATGAGTTCAATTCCCAGCAACCACATGTTGGCTCACAACCATGTATAACAAAATCTGTATACATAATAAATAAATAAATATTTAAAAAAAAAAAAAAGAAAATGGCCCAACGAATGGGCTCTTCCATCACTATAATGAAATTACTTGGGATAACCAACTTATAAGAAAAAAGTTTGTTCAGCTCATGGTTCTAGAGGTTCCAGTCTAAGATCAAGCAGATGTACCACGTTGGGCCTCTAGTAAGAAGGCCAGGTAGAAACGGCAGTGTGTGAGTGATAAGCATGTAGTTCACCTGAAGTCCAGAAAGGAAAGAGAAAAGGAGGAAGTGCCAACATCCCACAATCTCACGTAAACCTAAAACCTTCCCTAAAGTAAACCTCCTAAAAGGTTCTATTAACTCCCCAAAATTCCCTTGCAGAGTGAGCCTTTAATATATAGACCTTTGGGGGACAGTCAAGATCCCGACAATAAATAAATACACATGGCCTATCACCCTGCACGTCTACTCCTGAGCTTAGAGGACAGATATACAATGAATACAACAGACAGACTGACTCACTCTTTTCTCTCTCTTCTCCCCTCCCCCTCTTCCTCCTCTTCCTCCTCCTCCTTCTTCTCTCTCTCTCTCTCTCTTTCTCTCTCTCTCTCTCTCTCTCCCTCCCTCCGTCCCTTCCTCCCTCTCAGAATCTTTATTTGTAATAGTCCCAAACTGGAAAGAACTCAAATGCTATAATATGATAATAGGTTTTAAGACACAATAAAATACTGAGATAAGAGAGGAGGAACTCCTACTACAAAACAACATACGAAAAGTCTAAACATCATTTTGCTAAATAGAAACTGCCATACACCAGATAGCCTATGCTCTATGATTCCACTCATGAGTGCAAAAAACAAGTAAAAGCCAATCTATGTGTCTGGCAAGAGATAGCAGGGATCTTTAGAGAGTATCATTCTATCGTTTTGATTAGTGTTAAAATGTATCAAACTTTATTGGATTGCACTCTAGATAAAGGGCATCTCATTTTAAAAGAAATTTGAAGCCAAAGCCTTCCATATTTCCAATAGTGAAGCACAACAGCAAGCCAACTTTTCTGTAAAGGGCCAGAGGTGACTGTGATGTGCTTTACAGACTGCAACCACTACTCAGTGCTGCCGCTATACTGTGAAAGCACCCACAGACAACATGGAAACAAATGAGCATGCTGTGCTCCAATAAAACTGTGCTTACAGAAACAGGTGGCAAGCAGATGTGCCATGGGCTGCTGCATGGAGAAAACGGACCCTCAAGGTGCATGTCAATATGCTGTATTGTTCTTTTCTACATGGCAGGCATGACAGTTATTGGAAGGCAATTACATTCCATTCTATACATGCGTCTTTCTATACTCAACTACCCACTAAAAGAAGCTGAGTACCTAGAAAAGACTGCAACAGTTAATACCGAAAACTAAATAAACAGGAATATGGAAAATGTGGTTTTGGTCATTTTGAGTACTTGCCAGCTAATACTAATGAAAGGGTAAGCTGGAAGTTTAAAATATACTTGGCATGCAGAAAAGCCCATTCCCTACAATGCTGACACTGATTTATGTAGAATAATAAAATCCTTAAAATGTGTGCCATATCACTCATCACCAGTTGTGCCTTCATTTAAGAGAACTCACTGCTTATTGTTTCTCAATGAGTCAATTATATATATTTTATATATATATCATATATTAAATATATATTTATTATATCAATATACAATGATATATTTATATGTAATACCCCATATAAAATAATAGTATATGTTATATATATTAAATATATAGTGTATATATAATATTGTGTATATAATGTGTAATATATTAGTATTTATATATTAATACATATTGAGAAGCAATGAGTCAATTATATATTATATAGTCATAAAATTATATAATGTATATTATATAATATATACTATATATTATATATAATGCACACATATAGAGTAATGTATATATTATAATATATGCATATGTAGAGTGTGTGTGTGTGTGTGTGTGTATATATATATATGGAATACATATACAATAGCCAGTCATGGCAGTGCATGCCCGTGACCACAGACATTGGGTGACTAAAGCAGGTTCAAATCTAGCTTTGTTAACCTAGCAAGACTGTCTCAACAAGCCAAAAATGAAAAATGTTTCATGATGAATTCCAAAGCTAGCCTTTTAATTTGAGCAAGGTTAAAAAATTAATAACCTACAAAAAAACATTGAAGGTACACATCATGATATGAATCCTAACACACCTGAAAATGTATGCATGTCTCCAATACAGTTCCAGTTTAAAGAATAAGGAATTCCTTCTCACTAAGTACATGCCAATTAGAAGAAATACTAGCAGAATCAGAAAGCTTGGGTTTTACTATGTGTGTCACATAACTAAGTATGTTACAATTTGGCATTCATTCATTCATTCATCTCCAAACATTTTTTGAGATTATAATATACCAGACACTAGAAACAATCGTAACAAACACATGAAGAATGTTTTTCTTCAGGACATACTGTTTGTTTGTTTGTTTGTTTGTTTGTTTGTTTTTCGAGATAGGGTCTCTCTGTGTTAAGCCTTGGCTGTCTTGGACTCAACTTTGTAGACCAGGCTGGCTTCGAACTCACCTGCCTCTGCCTCCTGAGTGCTGGGATTAAAGGTGTGGCCACCACAGCCTGGCCCTTCTCTAAAATCTAAATAACCTTTTGGGGGCTGGAGAAAGCACTTACTGTTCTTGCAAATGACTCAGGTTGAGATCCCAGTGCCCGCACAGTAGCTCACAACCATCCCTAACTCCAGTTCCAGATCGCTCTCTTCCGAACTCCACAGACACACGACATACAGACACACAGGTGACATGCATATAACATATATGCAGGGGAAACACTCATATGCATAAAACAAAGTTTTAATAACTTTTTTAATCCAGGAAAGTAAACATAGAGAACACAATCTGAATTCCATTCTTGTTACTAAATAAAGCCATTAATGTTGTTGGAGTTAGACAGCAAATAGAGAAAACAAATGTTGGTTTATCTTTCATATATTCTAGATGAAATGCAAGTCTTAATGGTTCATTATTTGATAATAACTAAACTTCCTTAGTGAGATCAAAGAGAGAACAATTTTGCCAGAAAGTACATATAATGAATGATTTTCTAGCATGATTCCAGTATTTCAATATATAGTTCCAGGACTGCCAAAGCTGTTACACAGAGAAATCTTGTTCAAAAAAACAAAAACAAAAAAAAGAAGGGAGGAAGGAAGGAAGGGCTGGGCAGTAGTGGCATACTCCTTGATTCCTAGCACTTGGGAGGCAGAGGCAGACAGATCTCTGTGAGTTCAGTTAGAGGCCTGGTCTAGAGAGCAAGTTCCAGGACAGCCAGGGCTACCCAGAGACACCTTATCTCAAAAAACAAGATAGAAAGAAGGGAGGGAGGGAGGGAAAGAAAAAACAAAAAAGAAAGAAAGGAAAGAAGGAAGGAAAGGAAAAGAAGGAAGGAAGGAAGGAAAAAGAGACTCTACGTAACCCCATCATATCCAGTAAGTGTAAAGAAACAAAAACATGGAACTGGCTAGCAAAACGTATAGAAATAGGGAGATGTGGTGGGATGTGTGCTAACTCTGACAGACTAGAAATGAATCTGGCTTATTTAAAATATATGTAAATATGCCCTCTGGTTCCCCTTCCCATCAGATCTTAGCACAGGTCTTGGTGGTCGTAAAGGGGGAAGAGTACACTGAAGCTGGCCTCACAGCACTGTACTCTGGTATAGAGCATCAGCCAGATTCAAGCTTGCCTGAGCTCTTTCTTTTTTTTTTTTTTGGTTTTTCGAGACAGGGTCTCTCTGTGTAGCCTTGGCTGTCCTGGACTCACTTTGTAGACCAGGCTGGCCTCGAACTCACAGTGATCCGCCTGCCTCTGCCTCCCGAGTGCTGGGATTACAGGCGTGCGCCACCACGCCCGGCCTGAGCTCTTTCTAAAATGGGATAATTTGATAATTAAAGATGCCTCTGGGCAGTTGTAGAACTGCAAATATACATAATGTATATGTGTATATGTATATATGTGTGTATGTGTATATGTGTGTGTATATATATATATGTGCAAATATAAAATATTCTGTTCTACTTCCTAAAGTAATCTTAACTGTATGGCCTACTGAACTAGATTCTCAACTCAATATTAAATATCAAAATACCAAAGAAAACTTTGATAATTATCTTTTATTATTTTATTTATTTATCATTATACTTTGTGTATGTGCATGGGCCTGGGAAAGCAGGTGCACTCAGAGGTCAGAAAAATGCATCCAAGCCTCTTGAAACTGAAGGTACATGTAGAAGCTGTGAGTCACCATATATGTAATATGCTGGGAACAGAACTCAGGTCATCTTCAAGAGCAGTAAATACTACTAACAGCTGAGCCATCTCTCCAGGCCCAAGACATTAAATTATATTTTTAAAAGCCTCATATTGAGGAGCACTGCTTACTTGATTTGTATTTTTTAATCCAATACTGAGAAGACTCTAGTGTAACTAAAGACTGGAAACTTGGAAAAATCATTACTACAAAATATTGAGTTTGATAGATGTTCACCTTTTAGAGACTTCACTGCTAGCAACAAGGTATAATGGAAAAAAGGTAAGACTTTGAAAACAGGAAAGGAATACAAGCATTTAAACACCTTGGACAAACTTCCTCAACCTGCTTTTTCCTTTTTTTTTTTTTTTTTTTTGGTTTTTCGAGACAAGGTCTCTCTGTGTTAGCCTTGACTGTCCTGGACTCACTTTGTAGACCAGGCTGGCCTCGAACTCACAGTGATCCGCCTGCCTCTGCCTCCCGAGTGCTGGGATTACAGGCATGGGCCACCACGCCCGGCTTTCAATCTGCTTTTTCATCTCTAAAATATGAATAGTAATTACCTATCTTGACGGAATGTTATAATGATTAGTGAGAATACATGCAGAGCACATAGCACATAACTGGCACTTTTTAAAAAATCAGCTATTGTTATTTTATTACTTATAAGTGCACCCAAAGAAAATGATTTAAAGAAGAAAAGGACTCATCAGGAAAATAAATTAGAGTCTAGGATTATTTTCACTACAAAACCAAACCACCACCCCCCAAATCCTGATTAAGTAAAAGATTGGGTGGGTTTTTTTTTTTTAACATATATAATACTCCTGAAAGGTATATAAAATCCAAAGTCAGCTACAGGCCTACTTATTTGAACGTTTAAAGTACAAGATTATCATCACACGGAACAAAAAAAACAATTTTGTGAACAGGTGAAATGATTTCATCACTGGAGGAAAATGTCAAAATTAAAATATAAAGATGATTATGAAAGGATAGTAAAAGATTCCTACCTTTAAACCGACTGCTATAAGATCTGTAACAACACTGTATGGAAAAAGTAAAAAGAGAAAATGGAAAACAAAGTTAGAGAACAAGTTTAAAAGACAGATAAGATTAAAGAAAAAGAAAAAGCATCGCAATAACAAATAATAAAAAAAATGAACTGTGAAATGTTAATAAAGAAAAAACAATGGACAGTGTAGCAACAGTAGAGTTCAAAGGCAAAGCCTCAACATCAATGCAAGAAACAAATGACTCTCCAGTGTGTAGGAAAGTACAGCTGTGCTTCAATACAATAAACATGTGCTCATCTCACTTTGACAAATCCAAACCAAAACTAAAACCAAAGCTCCTTCTTTTAAGCCACTGATAGGAGTGATCACACCCTAAAGCTTCAGATGAAACAAAACCCTGGCTTGGATTCATGAAAAGCTTCTTGTAAATCTGCATTTTATCACCTCCCAAAAATTACCAAAATATTGTTATGACTGTCTCCCAAAGCTAGAATAAATACAGGCATCAAATTTCACATGCCAGAGAGGCAGGTGGATCACTGTGAGTTCAAGGCCAGCCTGGTCTACAAAGCAAGTCCAGGACAGTCAAGGCTACACAGAGAAACCCTGTCTCAGGAAAAAAGAAAAAAATAGAAAAGAAAAGAAAGAAAAGAAAAAAAAATTTCACACGCCAGATTATACTGTAAAATTTGCTTTTAAAAATTGTTATACAGCCAGGCGAGGTGGTGCAGGCCTGTAATCCCAGCACTCTGGGAGGTAGAGGCAGGAGGATTGCTGTGAGTTTGAGGCCAGTCTGGTCTACAAAGTCCAGGGCAGCCAAGGCTATACAGAGAAACCTTGTCTCGAAGGGGGAAAAAAAAAGTTATACTTTGTACAAAACAATACTATGTTTTGAGTACAAAGTACTCCTCCTAGGTAGAAATGAACACACACACACACACACACACACACACACACACACACACACAAGGAGGGAGAGAGGGAGGGGGGAGAGGGAGAGAGAGAGAGAGAGAGAGAGAGAGAGAGAGAGAGAGAGAGAGAGAGAGAGCGCGAGCGCGCGCATGAGGGCACGCATGCGCAGGCGCGCGCTGGGATTCTAGGAGGAACTAAAATATGTTGGCTAATGGGATTTTTTTGTTGTTGTTTGCTTTTTTTAACTACTCAGAATAAAGGAAATGGGCTTTTTGCAAGCTGTGGGAAACTGAAATTCAATAAGCTTGCCTACGGCATAGTTCACTATATTAAAAACCACTCTCTCTAGGACAAGGTGTACAGTTATTATATACAAAAATTGATCTCTTCTATATCTTCAGTTACCAGTTTATCTCTGTATTTCCTAAAAGAAAGCTACAAATAAGTTTTGTATTATATTACTAATCAATAAGGTCAACATAATTTCCTAAAGGTATGCAAATATGTCTATGCAGCAAGCGGTATAAATTTCATTGATTTGTTTTGTTTTGTTTTTCAAGACAGGGTCTGTGTTAGCCTTGGCTGTCCTGGAGTAGCTTTGTAGACCAGGCTGGCCTCCAACTCACAGTGATCTGCCTGCCTCTGTCTCCTGAGTGCTGGGATTAAAGGCATGCACCACCACACCCAAGTAATTTCACTGTTTTAAATAATAACCATACATTTCCCCTTATAGAGTTCTGAAATTTGTATTCATTTTTCTGAAATGTAAACATGAAAAATAACAGATAAATTATACTTTTTAAAATAGTGTGTAATACAGCTGACGTGTGGTGGCAGAGGCAGGCAGACCTCTGTGAGTTCAAGGCCAACTTTGACTCTATACTAGAGTCCAGGACAGCCAGGACTACACAGAGAAACACTGGAAAGAAAGAAAGAAAGAAAGAAAGAAAGAAAGAAAGAAAGAAAGAA
>OU015743.1:124833867-124869781 GCA_907169655.1 Acomys percivali
GTAGCCTTGGCTGTCCTTTACTCACGTTGTAGACCAGGCTGACCTCGAACTCACAGCGATCCACCTGCCTCTGCCTCCTGAGTGCTGGGATTGAAGGTGTGTGCCACCGCGCCTGGCCACTCAAGAGTTCTTAAGGTGTCTTTTCTAATCTTTACTCTTGGAGGACTGATTGCTGAAGACTCTATCAATTTCCCTAAGTATAAGATTGGAATAGTACTTTGAATTTTCTCAGGGGGCTCTAACCAATCCATAATGGGCTAATCCAATTTTTATTTCAGCAAATATTATCTTCCAGAATTCTATTCTTTCCATCAGAAAGCAGAATGCCATCCATATAATGTGTAATGAGAGCAAGAGGAACAACTTTCCAGCTCTCTTCAAAGCGGTAACAACATATATTTGACATAAAGTTGAGCTATTTGCCTCTATTTATTCCTTTTATCTCTTGTTGAATGACTGCCAATAGTTGAGGAGCTGTCTGCCTTTGGAGGGCTGTAGCCAGAGTTAACTCGTGGGTATCTGAAAGGCCAGGAACAGCACAGGAGCTATAATCATTACTATCTCCTTTCTTTAAAACAGGATGGATGGCAGTGTGTCGTGCACCATTAGCATCCTCATATACACCATTAGCATCCCTGCCTCCCCATCAACCATCAGGCAACTGACCGCCTGCAAAGACAAGACACACAATCCCCATATGGCTCCTCAGGCCCCTGTCTGATCGTGAGAAGTTCCTCTGTCTTTCTTCCAGAATCTGCTAACTTATGCCACACTTGCAGTGCCAACAGTCATGTGTCCACAAGCCTCAGGAGGATATGTAATCTGCCGTTGAGCATCACTATACATGCCTCATCCTACTAACGTTTCAAAAATGATGGGCACATTATTTTGTTGATTTTCAGTAGCTTGGTCCTGACATCTTTCTGAATGACCAGTCTTCCACAGTAAATATTCACCCTCAGTAAGATGAGCTTTGCTAAGACCCTCGAGTCAGAAGGAACAAAAGCATCCCCAGAAGTAGAATCAAGGGGAGACTATGTAAAAGGAGCAGTTGGTTTATACTGAGCACAAGCCTACTTAAGAACCTTAATGAGGCCCGGGCAGTGGTGGCGCACGCCTTTAATCGCAGCATTTGGGAGGCAGAGGCAGGTGGATCACTGTGAGTTTGAGGCCAGCCTGGTCTACAAAGGGAGTCCTTTGTAGCCAAGGCTACATAGAGAAACAGACAAACAAACAATAACCTTGAGAGTCTTAAATGAAATGGCGCACACCTTTAAATCCAGTACTCAGGAGACAGAGGCAGGCAGATCTCTGAGTTCAAGGACAGCCTGGTCAACAGAGCTACTTCCAAGACAGCCAGGATTATACAAAGAAACCCTGTTTTGAAAAAGGGGCTGGCGAGATGGCTCAGTGGTTAAAAGCGCTACCTGCTCTTCCAAACGTCCTGAGTTCAATCCCCAGGAACCACATGGTAGCTCACAAACAACTGTAATGTGATCTGATGCCCTCTGGCCTACAGGTGTACATGCAGGCAGGACACTGCGTACATAATAATAAATAAATAAATCTTTAAAAAAAAAAAGAAAAACAACAGAGTGGTTAAATGAAATGGGTATATAGTTTTTAACTCATTGGCCCCTGGTTATCAGGCTTGGGCACTTCACTCACATGAAAGAGAAGACCCCTCCCATCTCAGGCGCCATACAAAGTCTCTTGCCTGTGGGACCTGTACTGTGACTTAAAAGAGTTAATTCTCTTGAGGGAGATGAGAAACCTCCCTAACAACTTCAGTAAGAGATGAAGTGAAGCAGCGAACAACTTTCGATGCTATCAGGAACTGCACTTGGGGCACAGGGCTCAGGAGGAAATTGGAGCTGGTTGTAGGGGCAAAAGCAGCACAAGGAGGAAGAAAACAGTCAACTTCATCACAGAGGGAGACGCTAGAGCTCTGTACACCAGGCTGGCCTCGAACTCACGGACCTCTGCCTGCCTCTGCCTCCCAAGTGCTGGGATTAAAGGAGTGCACCAACGCACCCGGTTAGATAATATATCTTTAGGTTTTAATTTTTCTTCTATTTCCCAAGTTCTATTTTTGATCCATTTCATTTTTAATTTCAACTGTGTCACTTATTTATTACTGTTTTTTGTTGTTTTTTGTTTTGTTTTGTTTGTTCATTTTTGTTTTTTGTTTTTTTTATCCAAAATGTGTTTATTGGGGTGGTTTCCCCCTCATCTTGAATTAGGTACTTTCAGTGCTGCTTCCTCCTGAAGGAGCATCCTTCTGTCAGCCTTGCTTTTCCTCCTGTAGGCTGACAGAGAACAGTGGAGCAGCCAACATACAAGACTACCGTTTGTGCATGGCTGGACACCGTGGTGATTTTATAGCAGCCTGGGCACTTGACATCCATAAAGTAGGAGTTGGGGCTCTGCACCAGGCGCTTTTTCTTGTGTTTCCTCTTCTCTTCTGGAGAGGGATGGAGGAGATCCTTTGCGAGAGGCGTGTTCTCGTAGGGAGGTCACCACCGCTGGAAAGGCTCGTTTTTGTTTTTTGTTTTTTGTTTTTGAAGACAGAGTTTCCTGTAACAGCTCTGGCTGTCCTGGAACTCGTTCTGTAGACCAGGCTGGCCTCGAACTCACGGAGATCTGCCTGCCTCTGCCTCCCAAGTGCTGGAATTAAAGGCATGTGCCACCACTGCCCAACCCTATTCCTGTTTTTCTTTTTGCCTTACCCCAGCAACAAGTTGGCAGAACTTCTGCACACAAATGTCATTTCGTTGACCCTGCCAGTCCCATATTTTCACCTGTAGTTAATTCTTCTGCCTTATACTTCTGTGTGCACCACAACCCAGGAGTTTCTCACCTTTCACTTTTTCTTTTTCTTAAATTCTCATATTTCAGGTCTCTGTTCAGGTATCACCTGTAAGTGCATAAGGTTACCTGATATGGACGTGGAGAGATTGAGCCAGGCTTGGGTTTGTGTGGCCACAACAAGACTGAAGCTGTGACAAGTTCACTGAGAGCAATCAGACTTTTTATACCTTTATAAGAAACAGAATATAAAGGCAGATTACTAGAATCAATACTATGGTAGCTACCAGGATAAACTGGCATTTGCAAGCTTTGCAGGGTCCACAAGATTACTAAGATCAATTGTCCTGTCAAGCTTCCATGCTTCCTTGGCTTCTGAGGGAACCTGCAGAGAAACACAAATCCGCCTGAATGCTTCACTGCCTGAGGAATTACTCAGTTTCATCCGCCTGAATGCTTCACTGCCTGAGGAATTGCTCAGTTTCTCCGGTCTGAAGCACACAGTGCCCCAGGAGTCACAGACACCTGAGAAAGTCATGCCTCTCCAGGCAGCTGGACCATGATTCTCCACAGGGAGCGGTGGTGCATGCCTTGAGTCCCAGAACTTGGGAGACAGAGGGAGGAGGAGCACTGTGAGTTCGAAGCCAGCTCGGTCTACATAGTGAGTTCCTGGACATCCAGGACTACATAGAGAGACCCTGCTTCAAAGAAACAAAGAACACTGAGTGCTACTACATGGTATGCATGTAGTACACTTAGCTTATCCTTCCCACCAAAGAGCAGATACTTGTAACCTCCTGGTTATTTTAAATAGTGCTGCTACCAATATAGGTGTGCAAACCTCACTTTAACTTGCAGGGAGTTAGAATTAGTAAATCATACAGCAATATTTTATTTTTTATTTTATTTTTTCGAGAAGGGTTTCTCTGTGTAGACTTGGCTGTCCTGGACTTGCTTTGTAGACCAGGCTGGCCTCAAACTCACATCGATCCGCCTGACTCTCCCAAGTGCTGGGATTAAAGGCGTGCACCACCACCACCCGGCTTACTTTTGATTTTTTGAGGACCCGTCACCTTGTGCCAGCTGTGTTTCCAAAAGGTCTGCAGGTGATTCTGGTACATGTTGAAGTTTGAGAACAACGGTCCTGAGGGTTTTTTATCTGCATTTGTGTGAATCTAGCTACGGTCTATATCCATGTCCCAGCAGGGAGGAGGGAGGAGGAGAGAGAGATGGAGGGCAGCACAGTTCTGCGAAGTAAGTAGGTCAGTCACTCTTCTTGTTCCTAGGACAAAACATCTGACCAAAGCAACTTAGAGGAGTATTTCTTTTGGCGCACTGTTGGGAGAAAACACAGGAGCAGGAGAGGCTCCCAGCTGGGTGGCCAGTTACATCATCTGGACCATCAGGAACAGGTGGGGGTGTGGGAGAGAAGGAGAGTCAGCCTGTAACCCTGAAATCCAGTACCCTAGTGCCTCACCTCTTCCAGAGGGGTCCCGCTGCCTAAAGGTTCCTTTCACGACTTTCCTAAACAGCGTGACCTACTGGCTCAAACACAATGAATCTCTCTCTCTCTCTCCCTCTCCCTCTCTCTCTCTCTCTCTCTCTTTCTCTGTCTCTCGTTTGAACCATGCTGGTATTACAGAAGTTGTCTAACTTCTGCAGATATAGCACTGGCAAGAACTCAATCTCATTTCAAAACGTATTACTGCCATTGAAGGAACAGATGTTTGGTGGGAGGGGAAAATGCCCGGCCATAGAATGAGCTCCTGCTCCTGTATTTCCAGTTTTGTTTATGGTATCACTATATTCCCAGGAATTTACAACAGAAATTTGGCAGTCAACCCAGACCCCGTCTCTCTTCTTCTCTCCGCCTATATTCATTAGTTAAATTTTGTTGGTTCTATTTCTTAAATAAATCTTTCCACACCACGACTGCTTTAGGTTACATCGTCTAACATGTTTTTATTCGTGACGTTACAGGCTTCTGTGCCTCCATCTTCCTCAAGCTTACTCTTCACACTGCAGCTTGAAGAACTCTTCCTCAAGTCTAAACCAAAACTGCTCATCTCGGAAGCCCATCCCCTAATATCAACAGGACCCCTTCTTCCTTAGCCACTCCCAACCTCTAGCATTGTTTCTGTTTTGTTTTGAGAGACGGTGTTACTATGCAGCTTAGGCTGGCTTCAGCCTCCTGAAGGCTAGTGGATAACTCCAAATCACACTTTAGTAGCAGTCAAAATATTTAATTGCTTTTTATTTAAGTTCTTTGAGACAGGGTCTCACTATGTAGTGCCACCTGCCTCTGTCTCCAGAGTGCTGGGGTCAAAGGTATGTGTCACCATGCCTGTCTATTTATTTATACTTATGTGTGTATGCGTGTGTTTCTGCATGCGTGCACGCACGTGTGGGGTGCCTATGGAGAGCAGAGGCGGCGTCAGGTCCCCTGAAGCTGTAGTTACGGGTAGTTGTAAGCCATGTGGGTGCTGGGAATCAAACCTAGGTCCTCAGCAAGAGCAGCATTCACTCTTAGCTATGGAGCCATCGCTTCAGCCATGCCTTTTATTTATTTATTGTTATTTAAAGATTTAATTTAGGGCTAGAGAGATGGTTACATGGTTAAGGGCACTAGCTGCTTTTTCAAAGGATCCAGGGTTCAATTCCCCAGCACTCACCTGCAGTTAATAGCCACCTGTAACTCCAGTGCCAGGGATCCTGACACCCTCTTCTGGCCTCTTCAGGCAGTGTACACAGGAGGTGCACAGACATGCTAACAAACAAAACACCTACAAACATTTGCCTAGAAAAATTACCACCAATAATTTAGGAATAAACTTACTTTTCACAGATGACCCCTCCTCCTAAATAACACAAGTCTAGGTGTTAAGTTTACAAAATGCCAGTTTTTATGACTGAAAAATTCACAACTTTTTTTTCTTTTAATTTGACTCTTAGCTGAGCTCTATCTTTCTCCTCTCTCTGTGTTTGTTTTTTTCGAGACAGGGTCTCTCTGTGTAGCCTTGGCTGTCCTGGACCTGCTTTGTAGACCAGGCTGGCCTCGAACTCACAGCGATCTGCCTGCAACAAATGGAAATGCAACATTATTGAAGAAAGAGAAGAGACCGAGAACACTAAAACTTTCAAAAGTCAGAAGCACTTTAGACTCATGGAGAGAGGTCATCTCACTACTGAGAACTGATTGTTACCAGACAAATACACAGACCGTTCAGTAAAAGCAGCCAAGAGCAAATGGCTCATTTCACCTGTCTCTGGTTTTCTGAAACATTTGTAATTTACAGACAGACTGGCTACTCGCATCTCCTATGTAAGGGCAGAGACCGTGTCCCTCAAGTCACTTAAGAGGTACTCGTATTTGTTGAATAAGTATATTCTTCTGGAGTCTCAAAGAATCATTATCATAGCTCACACTCACGCGTCAACAGATGACAGTCAAGGTGATAAAAGAGTCAACAGCCACAGGTCCAGTTAGAGCCTGTGACAAATAGGAGAGTACATACCTATCTTAGGTTAGTTTCTTGAACCAGACAACAATCTCCTTAACATCTTTTTCTACCGTTACAAAATACAAAACAATTTCATTTCTAGAGGAGCTGTGTTAGGTATAACTCCAAGAACGAAACTGAATCTCAGAATCCACCTCATTCCAGCGTTCATTTCAGGACTCCAAATTTGGCTTCTTGTGGGTGACTTTTGCAAAGATGTCCCCCAGAAGCTTGCCGGCTATCTCCAGACCCTGGAGGTCAGGCTGGCTAAGTTCAAATTCGTTGGCAGTGAAAACGCGATGCTGATCAGCTTTTGCAAAAACATTTTTCAGGACGTCTAAAAGCGGTCCTCGAATCGAGCGCCCTGGCTCGAGGACGGGCAGGGGAAAACGACGCCCGGCACCCGTCCGGCGTGCCCCTCAATCGGCCATCCTGCTGGCTCGGAGCCGTGGCGTGCCGATGCGGCGGTGAGGAAAAGCCAACGTAGGACACGCCGGCGAGCCTCGGGAGAGACCGATTGTCACCACCAGACCCGGGAGAGGGGCGGGGCGGAGTGTCTTCCAAAGCGCATGCGCTGAGCGGTGGTTTCCTGGGTGTTGTTTGTGAAACCGTGGAAAGACCCGCCCAGCGCCCAGCGGGCGCAGGCGCACTCTGCGATCCCAGTTCTGTAGGTGAGCCGGTTCCCGAGCGGGCCTCGGGGAGAGGCAGGGGGCGCGGCTCAATGCGGAGGGAAGGTTCGCCTGTCACTCACAGCTCGCCGCGGTCCCACTGCCACCAAGTTTTCTGAGCCGCGAAGGTCATGGTGCCCAACACCGGGTAAGAGGACGGAGTCGGGAGGGGGCGAGTCGCGAAGTCGCCCGCGCTACCCGGCGGGCGCGGGGAGGAACCGTGGAGCTGCCGCGCTCTCTGGAACTCAGGTTCGCGGAGAGGAGTAGAGTCGCTGGGACCTGCGCGTGCACTGGAACCCAAAGTTATGTGCTACAGGGACCCAAAGTTGTATATAATGGGGGGAGGCGCAGCGGTGTCCCTGCCACCTCCCCATCCTTGTCATTAGGTTGGCATCGTGAGAGTTTTCAGCTTCTAGGTGAAAGGTCACTTGGGGTAGTTAGTGACTTTAGCTTTTCTATATGTTCTGTTTGCTTGATTGTAAAATAATAAAAGAATGAGGTGTCTTGAAAATGCTTTTCAAGTTAATAGCGAGTTAAAAATGTTACAATACGAATATCTTTTGGACGGAATTTTTTTTTTAAAACTTGAAGTGTATTTACCCCCAGCCTAGCCAGACCAGTGGCACCTTCTTTTAATCCCTGAACAGCAAGAGGGAGAAGAATCTATTGAGTTCAAAGCTACCCTGTCTACACAGTGAGTGTGCTAGATCAACAAAGGCTACAGAGAGAGAACCTGTCTGTGCCCCCCTCCCCCGCAAAAGCCCGCATATTTATCTACACGGTTGTGCAGCCAGTCACCAGGGTTTTGAAAAGTCAAAACAAATAGCCATTAAACAATGTTCTTCCGTTTTCTCTCTTTCTTTTTTTCTGAGACAGGGTTTCTCTGTGTAGCCTTGGCTGTCCTGGAACTCACTCTGTAGGCCAGGCTGATCTTGAATTCACAGCTCATTTCCTGCCTCTGCCTCTCTGAGTGCTGGGATTAGAAGGGTGAGTCACCTTGCCCGGCTTGTTCTTCCAATTTCTTTTTGCCCCACTTAGTCCCTGCCATACTAAGCAAGGTCTACCATATTCTATGAAATTTGAGTATCCTAAGTGGAGTGACACGTCCATTATGTTAACTAGCTTGACACATAGAGACAGCTAAAAGATTTAAATAGTTCAAAAGGGTATAAGTGAATATATATATATATATACAGATATATATATGTATATATAATTTTTTTAACACCTTACAGGGACACCCTCCTTTTTTTCAGACAATAGTAGCAAACTCCATTGGGCTTGTTGTTTTTTCCTGACATGTCCTGGGGGTGGGGTATACATAGGTTTCTAGTGCACCACGTCCTTGTCCTCTTTAATGCCTGCATAGTGTTATTGAAGACCATCATTTACTTAACCTGTTCCCTGTTGTTGGGTATTAAAATCATTTCCATTATTTTGTTATCCGTTTGTTGGTGTTGTTTTTCCATCTTTGCCTTCATTTTTCTTTTGTTTTGTTTTGTTGTTTGTTTTTTCTAGACAGGGTTTCTCTGTGTAGCCTTCGCTGTCCTGGCCGGCCTGTCCTTGGCTGGACTGGCTTTGTAAACCCCATTTGTTTTAAGTGTAGCCCTGGCTGTCTTTGAACTTGTTATATAGACAAGGCTGGCCTCGAACTCACAGAGTTCTGCCTGCCTTTGCCTTCCAGGTGTTGGTTTTAAAGGCGTGTGCCACCATGCCTGGCTTCCTTGTCCATCTTCTATGTGTCTGTTTACACATAGGTGAATGTGCCATCTAAGATAAATTCTTGAAAGTGAAATTGCTGGATCAAACTGAATATACATTTAAAATTTTGATATTGCAAAGGCAGATAGGTTTTTAACCACCAAAAGGATTGTAGTGTCAAAAGCATGAATGAAAGTACTGAATTCAATTTAGCCAATCTCAGGTTCTTTTTTTTTTTTTTTCCTAAGACAGGGTCTCTCTGTGTAGCCTTGGCTGTCCTGGACTCACTTTGTAGATCAGGCTGGCCTCGAACTCACAGCGATCCGCTTGCCTCTGCCTCCCAAGTGCTGGTATTAAAGGTGTGTGCCATCACCACCCGGCCTTCAATTTCAGGTTCTAAAGTTTGAAAAACTAAATACCTAAGAATAGGCAGGGAAAAAAAAAGAGGTAAATTGGCTTTTCCAGATAATAGAATAGTTTATAAAACTAGAGTAGTTAAAATAACCCTAATACATGAGTAGACAGACTAAGTAATAAAGTATTTGATAATACAAGTTAAGGGAGGGGCGCAATGGTAACTTCATTAAAGTTAACATTTATGTTTATTTTTTCACTAGTGAAGGTGAGATAATTTGTCAATATCTGAGAAGACTGTGAGCACCACAGTTAAAAGGAGATGCTGGCCGGGTGTGGTGGCACATGCCTGAAATCCCAGCAGAGGCAGAGGCAGTTGGATCTCTGTGAGTTCTAGGCCAGTCTGCTTAACAAAGTGAGTCTAGAACAGCCAAGGCTACGCAGAGAAACCCTGTCTTGAAAAAAAAAAAAAAAAAGCCGGGCGGTGGTGGCGCATGCCTTTAATCCCAGCACTCGGGAGGCAGAGGCAGGCGGATCGCTGTGAGTTCGAAGCCAGCCTGGTCTACAAAGGGAGTCCAAGACAGCCAAGGCTAAACAGAGAAACCCTGTCTCAAAAAACCACCAAAAAAAAAAAAAAAGGAGATGCTAGCCAATAAGTGACTGCAGCCACTAGATGGATGCAAACTACTTACAAGTAATAAGAAGCCCCTGTTAGCAGGATTGTCCAGTCCAATAGGACAGCTGAGGAGAGATTGGGGGAGTATGGCTTAAAGCCAAATCTGTATCTTTTTATTTACCTGGTTTAATCAAGAATGTCCGTTTGTCATTGTGTCATTGTGAGACCTGGGACAGAATCCAGGGCATGTTAGGCAAGTGCCTTTTCCGTTCCTCGGCCCCAGTAGAGCTAGCAGCATTACGATTTTTGATTGATCTCTGAGAACTTGCATATTTATTTGAGAAGTTTTATACTACATCATATGTCGCAAGTATCTTTTGGGTTTTTTTTTTTTAAAGCATTTGGTTTTGACTATGGTGCTTATTGAACATGAATAAATGTGCCTTTACAAAATCAGAATGACCACCCTGTTCTTTGAAGGCTGTCTTGTTTTTGTGACATGCCCATAAGCCCACACTCCACTAAGACCTTTTATTTAAGGCCGTACTCTAATATGTTACAGTCTTACTGTCTTAGTGTCTAACTTTGTGATGCCAGGGATTAAACCAGGGATTCACATGCTGTAGACAAGTTCTCCTGACCTAACCCCCTCATCCCTTACTTTTATACTTTTAATAAATATTTCATATTTTATGACAAACATGTATAGGTATGTACTATATTCACCTTTTCTCATCCACCTGAGTTATTTTGGCCTGGGAAGTAAGCTAGGAAGCCAACTTCATTTTGATTGACATGGCTTTTTCATTACCACAGCCAAATTAACCCAATCATTAATTCTTTTCTCCTGCCATACTTTTACCACTATCATAAATGAAGAATTTGTGTGCATAGGGATCTGTTTTCTAGACTCTATCCTCTGTTACTTAGTCTGTCTATTTATGTGTTAGAGTCAAATATTTTAAATTACTCTAGATTTATAAACTAAGAATCTGGAAAAGCCAATTCTCCTCATTTGGATTGTATTTTAGAATCTTCCTAGCTGTTCTTGGGTATTTAGGGTTTTTTTTTTTTTATCTTTTTTTTTATTATTATTAATTTATTCTTGTTACATCTCAATGGTTATCCCATCCCTTGTATCCTCCCATTCTTCCCTCCCTCCCATTTTTCCCTTATTCCCCTCCCCTGTGACTGTTCCTGAGGGGGATTACCTCCCCCTGTATATGCTCATAGGGTATCAAGTCTCTTCTCAGTAACCTGCTGTCCTTCCTCTGAGTGCCACCACGTCTCCCCCTCCAGGGGACATGGTCAAATGTGAGGCACCAGAGTACGTGAGAAAGTCATATCCCACTCTCTACTCAAGTGTGGAGACTGTTCTGACCATTGGCTAGATCTGGGCAGGGGTTTAAAGTTTACCGTCTATATTGTCCTTGGCTGGTGCCTTAGTTTGAGCGGGACCCCTTGGCCCAAATCTGCCTGTCATAATGTTCTACTTGTAGGTTTCTAGGACCCTCTGGATCCTTCTACTTTGCTATTCTCCCATGGTTCTCTCATCTAGAGTCCCAATAGGATGTCCTCCCCTCTGTCCCAATTTCCTGGTAAGAGAAGGCTTTCGTGGGACATGCCCCTTGGGCTAGTATGCAGATATAAGTGAGTATATACCATTTGAGTCTTTTTGCTTCTGGGTGAACTCACTCATTATGATCATTTCTAGCTCAATCCATTTATCCACAAATTTCGGGAATTCCTTGTTTTTAATAGCTGAGTAATATTCCATAGTGTATATGTACCACAGTTTCTTTACCCATTCTTCTACTGAGGGACACTTAGGCTGTTTCCATGATCTGGCTATTATGAATAAGGCTGCTATGAACATGGTTGAGCAAATTTTCTTGTTGTGTGCTGGAGCATCTTCTGGGTATATTCCAAGGAGTGGAATAGCTGGGTCTTGAGGAAGCCCTATTCCCAGTTTTCTGAGATAGCACCAGATAGATTTCCAAAGTGGCTGTACTAGTTTGCATTCCCACCAGCAATGAAGGAGTGTTCCTCTCTCTCCACATCCTCGCCAGCAGGTGGTGTCGCTTGAGTTTTCGATCTTAGCCATTCTGATGGGTGTAAGATGGAATCTCAGAGTTGTTTTGATTTGCATTTCCCTGATGACTAAGGAGGTAGAGGATTTCTTTAAGTGTTTCTCAGCCATTTGATATTACTCTGTTGAGAATTCTCTGTTTAGTTCCAAGCCCCATTTCTCAATTGGGTTATTTGGTTTGGTGGTGTTTAATTTCTTGAGTTCTTTATATATTTTGGATATTAGACCTTTGTCAGATGTAGGGTTGGTGAAGATCTTTTCCCAGTCTGTAGGCTGTCGCTTTGTTCTCTTGACAGTGTCTCTAGCCTTACAGAAGCTTCTCAGCCTCATGAGGTCCCATTTATTAATTGTTGACATTAAGGCCTGGGCTGTTGGTGTTCTGTTCAGGAAGTTGTCTCCTGTGCCAATATGTTCCAGGCTCTTCCCCACTTTTTCTTCTAAGTGACTTAGTGTCTCTGGTTTTATGTTGAGGTCTTTAATCCACTTGGATTTGAGTTTTGTGCAAGGTGACAAATATGGGTCGGGTATTTAGTTTTTGAAACTTCAGAACTTGACACTTGCTAGTTTTTTTTTTAAAGAAGTTATTATTTTTTTTCTTAATGGTTAAAAATTTCATCACATTTACTATAATTTTGAGAGACTCTTAGTAAATCAACATTTGGGCTATGTCTGCATTTGCAAATTTTAGTTACTTGCCATGACATTAAGAAGAATGGCCTTGCCATTGGCATTCTGGTCCTGATGTTCTGCAGTCAGAGGACCTTCTTAGTAGGACAGGGCTGGCTGCCTTTCCCACTCCTGCTGCCAATGCCCTGGGCTCTGGGTGAGGAGGAGCATGCCCTTTATCCTACTGGGACCCAGTCCAGCTGTATTCCAGACAAAGGCATACGCCTTGTATATCAATAGTTCACAGGCATTTTGATGTGAATACTTAGTATTTAACATCTCTTTATCTGTATTTGTATCTTGTTTTTATGTGTGTGCATCATGAGTGTTCAGTGCCCAGGCTGTCAGGTTCCCTGGAGCTACAGCAGTGGCTGATTATGAGCTGCCTGATTTTTATCTGTGCTAGTTAAAAGAATGGCATGATAAGTTCCGAGGGTTCTGTAGCCAAAGACTTATTGGCCGTGCACAGCTGAAGTCCTGGCTCGAGACACTTTGATGTCTAAGTCACTCTTAGAGCGAAGGGATCAGCAAATTATGTTACCTGCTTGTTCTGCAGCTTGAAGTCATAGAAGTATAGACTGATCTGATTTAGCAGTCTCCTTTTGACCTAGGTCTGTTTTATTTTGACCTCTCTCAAAGGGGATGTATGCTATCATTATCATGTTGAAGTCAAAGCAAGGTTGAATAGATCTAAATACCCTCTTCCGGGCTGTCGGGCACCTGCTGTGTTAGGCCAAGCAGCCACCTGTCTCCAGTGAGAAGGCCTCCTGCTCAAAGAGATAAGCCAGTTGCCATTCGCAGTAGAAAAGGCATAAATAAACCTTAGATAAACTCTTTTTACATTTCAGAGTTTAAGCATAGCCCTAGGCATCTTGTACCTGGGTTTTTACATTTGTTGTGGCTATTTTCACCCCACCCCTTTCCTCTACATGGGATGGACGGTTCCGCCTTGTAAACATATATGTTATAGCCTTTGAAAATTAAAAACCTACCTGGGCTGGCATGTGCTTTGCGACCTATATGGTTCCCTGTGTGTCTCTGTATCGCACGTGACCACCTCTTGTTCCCCACCCCACCCCCGAAAATGTCTTATGTTTAAAGGGATAAGCCAGCTTCCAGAACAGTGTGATGGCTCAGCTGGTCAGCACTCAAAATCTTACTGACGTAAGAGGCACGCAGCTTGCAAGTTTGTCTTCCGGCCTAACCTTGCGTCCTTACATTGACCAACAGAACATATCTCTCAGGCCAAAATGCCCTTTGGCACTAGTTCTCCAGTGGGAGCCCCACTTCCTAGGGAGAGTGGCTGGTCTTTTTAAAGCAATGTGACACCATTTCTCCTGACATAAACCTGAGATTGATGTGTGTCAATCCTTTAGATCAGTAAGGACATGTAATCCATTATTAAGAAAAAGGAATTTACATAGTAACTTTAAGGAAAATTTTGTCATTTTGAATCCTAGACTGTCTCTGTGAAGCGGCTTATCAGCAGGAAGTTCCCGCCCAGAAAATCTTAAACTGTCAACTTTTTCTTGCAGCAGGGGCTGTAGAAAGCCGCTTTAACTTATCCACTGGGGTTTCTACCCTGACTCAATTGTGTAAACTCAGAAATCTGCCTTTCAATTCCATATTATTGTAACTCCAAACCTTCAGACAAAACTCAAGCAAAGAAACAAAAAATACCAGCACTCGGGAGGCAGAGGCAGGTGGATGTCTGTAAGTTCGAGGCCAGCCTGGTCTACAAAGAGAATCCAGGACAGCCAGGGCTCTGTTACACAGAGAAACCTGTTTCAAAACAAACAAACAAACAAACAAAAAAGAAAAAGTACAAGTTTTGGGTCAGTAGCAATGGCATGATCCAACAGAAACAGCAAGGCTCTGCCAAATCGGCACAGTCATTGGAAATAGCCAGAACAGCTGGAGTATCACAAGAAGTTCTCTGCTGCGTTTCTCTCCATGAAGTGAAGAGCAGCAAAGCATTGCATGGCAAGCAATGCAAAAGCGTCGCCGCCTCACTGTCTGTGGGGTTCTAGCTAGTCTTTCTAAACATCATGCACCCTCTTATGCATCTGTTTTCAGCAAAACATCATGTGCCCTTTCACAAAACAGCTTCCAGAAAAACATTATGTGCCTTCTCACAAGACAGCTTCTAGAAAAATATCACATGACACAGCTGAGTTTTTAAAGAAACCCGAAACTTCCACTTCAATACACCATTGTTTCTTTTTTTTTTTTTTTTTTTTTCTTTTCCTTTTTTGGTTTTTTCAGACAGGGTTTCTCTGTGTAACAGCCTTGGCTGTCCTGGACTTGCTTTGTAGACCAGTCTGGCCTTAAACTCCGAGATCCGCTTGCCTCTGCCTCCTGAGTGCTGCAGAGACTGTCTCCAAACAACAACAAATCCAAAAATCTCAGGACTGCGGGATGGGGCTGTGGGTAAAAGTGCTTGCTGTGTAAGCCTGAGACCTTGAGTTTAAGTCCCTAGCTCCCCTGTAAGAAAAGCTGGGTGTCCCTGAGATTACCCCTGGCCAGCTTGCTGTAGGCTAGAGACTCTGTGTCAAGAGACTCGGAGTAGAGAGTGGTCAGAAGGGTACCTGGTCTCTGCGCATCCACTAAGGCATGTATATCCTCCACATACGTCCTAGTCACCATACACAGCCTTGTGGGGAAAAAATTGCATGTCTTCTTAAGATTTACTTTGTATTTGAGCAGATTCTGTTTGCCAGATCTCAGTAAGATTGGCCAACTGCAGTTGTCATAAATAATAATATAGTAGGGTTATTAGCTGTTAGGGGGTATAGAGGAAATCATGAAAATGTGTATGAGCTGGTATAAGTGAAATTTCTAATAAGATCACCTTTGCTCTGTAGGATGCTAGCAGGATGCACAGTCTTTATCACAGGTGCAAGCCGAGGCATTGGCA
Organism: Acomys percivali; assembly: GCA_907169655.1. NCBI lineage: Eukaryota > Metazoa > Chordata > Mammalia > Rodentia > Muridae > Acomys > Acomys percivali. Next base: position 124,849,187 of record OU015743.1, read on the forward strand.
AAGCTATTGCTTTGAAAGCAGCAAAGGATGGAGCAAATATTGTCATTGCTGCGAAGACCACCCAGACACACCCGAAACTCCTAGGCACAATCTACACTGCTGCCCGAGAGAGTGAGTGTGACAGCTGCCATTTCACGGGCTGTCCTGACAATAGTTTCAATAAGTAATTTGCTGTAGAGTTTAGCTCTTTGAAGTTGCATTTAGAGCTGGTGAGATGGCTCAATAGGTAAAGAAATGTGCTTGCTAGGTCCTCAAATCCACACAGTGGAAAGAACTGGCTTTTGTAAGTTGTCCTCTGACCGTGACACACTTGTTGTAGCATGTGCACGTGCATTAAAATAAACTAAATAAGCCAGGCTCCATGGTGCAAGCCTGTAATCCCAGCACTCTGGGAAACAGAGGCAAGTGGATCTCTATGAGTTCGAGGCCAGCCTGGTCTACAAAGTGAGTCCAGGACAGCCAAGGCTAAAACAGAGAAACCTTGTCTCGGGGAGATAAAAAAAAAACAAACAATAAAATAATAAAATAAAATAAACAAATGGTGGTGCACGTCCTTAATCCCAGTACTTGGGAGGCAGGGGCAAGTGGATCTCTCTGTGTTTCCAGTCATCCTGGTCTACAGAGCGAGAACTAGATCATCCGAGGCTACACAGACCCTGTTGGAAAAAAACTGTACCTTTGAATAAGTATTTATTGTTACCTGAGAGAGTGAGTTTTAACTGTTTTCACCTCTAGCTCTTTTGAGCAATGAGAGATTCCAACTAAATCACACCTCAGGGATGGGGCTGTAAGTTGGACTTACAGTGGCACTGGGTTCCATTCCCAGCACTGGGAGAACATATTTCCTGGAACAGTTATTCTTGCATGGGAGGTAGAGGCAGAGTGGCGTGAAGAGACATCTGAGGGTAGGTGGTGGGCATTTCATTGGTTTTAGATAGGGTTATTTTGTGTGCATTTGTGTTTTGCCTGCATGTCTACATGCGCACTGTGTTTGTGCCTGGTGCCTGCAGAGCCCTACCTGGTCTGAAATTGACATTTAGTCTGCCTGTGTGGTTGTGAGCCACCATGTTCTTGCTGAGAATTGAACTCAGGACTTTCGGAAAAGCAGCCAGTGCTCTTAGCCTCTGAGCCATCTCTCCAGCCCTGTCTGTTAGGGTTGTAAGACCTTGATATTTATCTCAATTTCTCTAGAAACAGGAACCTTTTCTTTCTACTACCATTCCATCGGAATGAAGGTGTAGTTCTAAATATTGTAATGCTGCTTGTTTGTTTCTCTGCAGTTGAAGCAGCCGGGGGAAAGGCCTTGCCATGTGTTGTTGACGTGAGAGATGAACAGCAAATCAACAATGCAGTGGAAAAAGCTGTGGAGAAATTCGGAGGTAGTCCCTTGATTCTGAAATACATATTGAACATCGATAAAAATATAGATGTAAGAACCTCCGGTGGATGCCTGAAACCATAGGTGGTTCTCGACTCTATTGGTGCGTTTTCCCCCACACCTGCACACCCGTGATAACTGTTACATCAACCATCCCAGTTAGAGACGAACAGCATCAGTAAGATGGAGCAGTGAGGAGGTGTAGTGGAGTGAAAGTTGGGACTGTGGTATCTTCCTTCCGCTGTAACCTGCAGTTGGGTATATAACTCATGGATGCAGCTGGTGTTAGTCTAAGTTCTTGTAACTTCACAAGTCACAAACAGTGGTGTCACCTTAGACCTAATTAGCACCCTCCGCATAGCAGGATTTCCTCTGAAGTAGAGAACTTTTACCTTTTCACTGAAATTTTCATGTAATGCTATTTTTGTTAAACATATAACTGGAAACAAGATATATTGCATATACATAGAGACTGGATAGAGTATACAGAAATTGGGATTATTTTAGGTGTGTGTGTGTGTGTGTGTGTGTGTGTGTGTGTGTGTGTGTGTGTGTGTGTGTATGCACGCTTGTGTGTTTCTGTATATGAGTCACTAAAAAGTTTTGTTTGGGATTTGAAACTCAAGATCATTCTCTTTCCCCAGTTTCCAAGACCAGAAAGGAGCCCTTTTCTTTAAGAGCTGAGCTTTATGGAGAGGAGATGAGTGTGCCTGGAAAGGCCATGGTCCTGGAGAGGACTAGGCAGGATTTGGCCCAGCGTGCCTGGTGCCAGTGAGAGAAGGACTTAAGGGTCGAGGGAGGACTAAGCCTCCTTGCAGTTTTCCGTAGAGCTCTGGTAACTGGTTGTGTCTGCACCATGCCAGTGAATATCAGAAGGTGAAGCCAGGCGGGGTGGTGCACACCTGTAATTCCAGCACTTGGGAGGCAGAGGCAGGCAGATCTTTTAGTTCAAGGCCAGCCTGGTCTACAAAGCGAGTCCAGGACAACTAAGATAACACAGAGAAACCCTGCCTTGAAAACAAAACAACAACAACAACAACAACAACAAAAAAAAAAAAAAAAGAAAGAAAGAAAGAAAGAAAAAAAAATCAGAAGATACTGTTTTGCTGTTTTGAAAGAGTTACTGAGTCTGGCATTGGTATATAGGTCAGTGTGTGTGTGTGTGTGTGTGTGTGTGTTAGACCTATATGACCATATTATTTATTTTTCCAAGACAGGGTCTCTCTGTGTAGCCTTCACTGTTCTTGACTTGCTTGTAGCCGAGGCTGGCTTCGAACTCACAGAGATCCGCCTGCCTCTGCCCCCCTGAGTGCTGGGATTATAGGCGTGTGCTGCTGGGATTATAGGCATGTGCCATCATGCCCAGCTTCTATATGGCTTTATATGCATGCATGTATATATGTATGTATTTATGTATGTATGCACTTGTGAATCAGCTGAGGGATCAACCCTAGAGAGGAAATGTTTTGTGTGTATGAGAGAGAGAAGGGGAGAGGGAGAGAGATAAAGATTAACTCTGACTTGCGTTTAACGGAACGGTTTCCTTTGGAAACAGGAATTGATATTTTGGTGAACAATGCCAGTGCTATTAGCTTGACCAACACATTGGAAACTCCTACCAAGAGAGTGGACTTGATGATGAATGTGAACACCAGGGGCACCTATCTTACGTGAGTCCCTATTGTGTTCTTGGAGAGCGTACCTACACATAAATAGTTTAGAATCTATTTGGTATGTTTACTATCTAATTAAGATAATGATAGTAGTATTTGTCCCAGTTAGGGCCCTATTGCTGTGATAGAACACCATGACAAAAGCAAGCTGGAGATGAAAGAGTTTATTTGACTTACACTTCCACACCCTAGTTCATCACTGAAGGAAGTCAGTACAGGAACTCAACAGGGCAAGAACGTGGGGCCAGGAAGTGATGCAGAGGCCACGGAGGGGTGCTGCTTACTGGCTGTCTCAGTCTGCTTTCCTACAAGAACCAAGACCACTAGCCCACAGGTGGCACCGCCCATGGTAGACTGGGTTCTCCCATATCAATCACCAGTTACAGAAATGCACTACAGGCTTCCTACAGCCTGATCTTGGTCAGGTTCCCTCCTCTCAGGTGACTTTAGCTTGTGTTAAGTTAGACTGGCCAGTACAATATCTAAGTGTGGTGCTGGGAGTTTCACTATGGTGTATAAGATAGAGCTTGTTGTAGGATGGGATTTGTCATGTTGATGTCCCTGCTGGCGAGCAACGTGCTGCTGGCAAGGTTTTGTCCAGTAGGTCATAGGAAAGCTAATGCTTGTGATGTAAGCGAGAGGAGCTCCTTCCTCTGAGTGCAGTTTGGTTGGTTGGGTTTTTCTTGGGTTTTTGTTTTGTTTTGTTTTGTTTTGTTTTGAGACAGGGCTTCCCTGTGTAGCCTTGGCTGTCCTAGACTCGCTTTGTAGACCAGGCTGGCCTCGAATTTACAGTGATCCGCCTGTCTCTGCCTCTGCCTCCCAAGTGCTGGAATTAAAGCATGTAACACCACGCCCGCCTGCAGTTTGATCTTATTGTTAGAATGGACTCAGATTTTTTTCCTATTGATTGGTTGAAGTACAGGTTCAGTTTTAATGTGAAAATCAGCTGTAATATTATTTGCCTGTCCTCATTTCACTTCTGTAAAAGTGAAACACTGTTGGGAATGAAAAACAGTTTACACAAAAACTCTATAGTGGTGTTGATTGTCTTAAAAACATGCTGGACTGGTTGGGCTGGGTAGCACATACCTTTAATCCAGCACTTGGGAGGCAGAGACAGGTAAATCTCTGAGTTCTAGGCCAGCCTGGGCTACAGAGTGAATTTCAAAACAGCCAGAGCTACACAGAAAAACCCTGTCTAAAAAAAAAAAAAAAACCAACAACAACAAAAACAAAAAACAAAAAGAAAAAAAGTTGGAATTGGTAACAGAGTTTTGTATTTGGAAACAACAACAACAGTAAACAGCTGACCTAAAAGAAGAATGGTTTAGTTCACAGTCCTCTTTTTTTTTTTTTTTTTAACTTCAGTGTTGGACTTGAACTTTATACCTTATGCATTGTAGGCAGATGCTCTAGCACTGAACTATAGCCCCAACCTCAAGAATTTCTTTTGTTGTGCTTTTGAGACAGGGTTTCCCTATGCAGCTCAGGTTGGTCTACAACTTGGCAATCCCCCAGCCTCAGCCTCTTGAATGCTGCGATTAGTCATGTATTGCCATGCTTGACACTCTTAGATGTCTTTGAATATGAAATAAAACTATAATTGAGCTACATATGTCAATGTTTTTAGCTATATGATGTTATGACTTTAATACCTACAATTGTGAAAATATTAGATATAAATCTTTAATAAAATAAACAATGTATTTTAATAAGCAGTTAAAAATAAAATTAGAGCTGGGCGATGGTGGCACATACCTTTAATCCCAACACTGGGGAGGCAGAGGCAGGCAGATCTCTGTGAGTTTGGTGTCAACCGGGTCTACAGAGCAAGTTCCAGAACAGCCAGGGCTACACAGAGAAACCCTGTCTCAAAAAACCAAATACAGTCCTCATGGGGGCACATATGGATAATCTCAATACCCAGGAGGCAGATGAAGTGGAATTGCTACATATTTTAAGACTAGACTGGCTACGTAGTAAATTCTAGGCTAACTTAAAACCTATGTAATGATACTGTCTCAAAAAGAAAAGAGAAAAACAGTAATCAAAACCAAGCCTCTAGCTGGGCATGGTGGTGCACACCTTTAATCCCAGCACTCGGGAGGCAGAGGCAGGCGGATCGCTGTGAGTTTGAGGCCAGCCTGGTCTACAAGTGAGTCCAAGACAGCCAAGGCTACACAGAGAAACCTTGTCTTGGAAAAAAAAAAAGCCAAGCCTCTAAATTACCTGTTGCTTTCAAAGTCATATCGTATTTTGTACCAAGCACATGTGATGCCACTCATAGCAACTTTTTAGCATATACACTGTCTGAATCCGTGGTTCAGCCCTAGATGGCAGAGGGTTTTATCCACCTTATACTAACAGTTCTGAGAATTAGGAGGCCGACTTACCCAGTGACATACATAGAGTCAGAAGCAGGATTTGAACCAATGACTGTCTGTCAAGTATATTAACCTGCTTCCGAAAATTAAGAGTATGTGTTGGGGTGGGCAAATTTGAGACAGTTATGGTTGAAGACATCCTTAGTCAGCATAAAGCTAATATAGACAAAGATTTTATTTCTTTCCATCAAGCAGATCATGTGGTCAGAACATGAAGCATGATTTCAAAGCACGAAAATCAGTTCCTTTTATTATCTTCATTCTAGAAAGCAAAAGTAGTCTTTAAACAAAATGTACAGACAGACCACTGAGCAATTCAGTCGCTCTGTAGAAGGACTTTAAAACGTAAGCTGTGAACCTGACTTGTGTTTTCTTTCGCTTTCAGGTCCAAAGCATGTATTCCTTTTTTACAAAAGAGCAAAGTGGCTCATATCCTCAACCTCAGCCCACCCCTCAACTTAAACCCACTGTGGTTCAAGCAGCACTGTGGTAAGCGTGAGCCAAGGGGATAGGTTTGTGGCTAATTTGGTTAGCATTAACCAGTGTGTTCATTACATAATCACAATTGAGGTGTAAAACTTGCCATGCCAGTGATCCCCAAAGTAAATTCTTATTTATCTGTAATTCAAAAGTTTGAAGTATAATTTGTACCTGATACAATTCACAAGTCTTAATGGTTTGATTTAATTAACTTTGGCAAATATGTAAATATATATATACACCTATGTAACCATTACTCAAGTTATGATATTAATTTCTACCATCTTTCGTGTCTCAGGTGTGTTGTTTACATGTAATTTATTCATTAATAAAGTTAGTTGAAAATAGCTATGAAGACAGGCATGGGGTGGCACACGCCTATAATCCTAACATTTGGGAGGCAGAGGCAGGTGAGTCTATGTGAGGTCAAGGCTAGCCTGGTCTACAAAGCAAGTTCCAGGATAGCCAGGGCTGTTATACAGAGAAACCCTGTCTCAAAAAAAAAAAAAAACCAAAACAAAACAAAATGAAAATAGCTATGAAATACTTTACTTTTTTTTTTCAAGACAGGGTTTCTCTGTGTAGCCTTGGCTGTCCTGGACTCACTTTGTAGACCAGGCTGGCCTCGAACTCACAGCGATCCGCCTGCCTCTGCCTCCCGAGTGCTGGGATTAAAGGTGTGCACCACCATGCCCAGCTAGAGGCTTGGTTTTGATTACTGTTTTTCTCTTTTCTTTTTGAGACAGTATCATTACATAGGTTAAGTTAGCCTAGCATTTACTACGTAGCACAGTCTAGCCTTAAAATACGGAGCAATTCCACTTCATCTGCCACTTCATCCACCAAGCCTGGCTACTTTGCTTTTCATAACAAAGGAATGGTGTAAGGTGGCTGTAATAGGTTACAGGAGCTGTGTATTGTTACTGTTCCTCACTTAAAGTGGGAGCACACATTTAATTCTTATTCTAAAGCACACCCATTCAGGAAAGCATTGAATTGGAAGCCTTTATTTTTTAAATTGTGTGTGTGTCTCTCTGTGTGTGTGTGCATGTGAGTGCAGGTGCCCTCAATAGCCAGAGGCATCAGATCCCCTGGAGCTGGAGTTACAGGCAGTTGTGAGCTGCCTGGCATGGGTGCTGGAATTTGAACTCAGGTTCTCTGCAAGAAGAATGGCTCCCTTAACTGCTGAGCCATTTCTCTAGCCCCCGGTTACTTCTGTTTTGTGGTGCTGGAGTTGAAATCCATGGCCTTACAAATGCTGAGCACATGTTCTACCACTGAGCCACACCATACCTGTTTTGTTGATTTGTGAGTGAAACTTTCTTTGTAAATAATCACTCTCATTCTTTGCTTGTTTTTCTGCTTGCTTTGTCTGTGAGATAAGGTCTCACTATGTACCTCTGGCTGTCCTGGAACTCACTATAGAGACGAGGCTAGCCTTGAACTAACAGAGATCCACCTACCTCTGTGTCCCAAGTTCTATGCCCAGACCATTCATTCTTTAAAAAGTTATGTGTGGTTGCATATGTCAGTATCCTAGTACATAGGAGTCTACTGTCTCAAAAAAAGGAACAAGAAAAGAAAAAGAAGAGATTAATGTTGGTGAAATATTAGGATGGAAACAATACAAGACACCTTTGGTCAATTACTTTTTAAAAAACTGTTTTAAAACAGAACAGTTGAGGTTAAGAGCATGAACTGCTCCTGCAGAAGACTCAAGTTTGGTCTCTAACACTCACATCAGGCAGTTCACAACTGTCTGTACCACCTGACACTCCAGCTTCCTCAGACACTCAGTGGCATGTACACACACAGATGCATAGGTAACTCACAATAATAAAATCCTTAAAACAAACAAACAAACCGCCAGCATATTTGCTCAAATGTGCTGAACCATAATCCCAGTACTTGGGAGGCTGAGGCAGGGGAATCAGGAGTTCAGAGTCATTCTTGCCTATGTAAAGAGTCATCATGCATGTTCTATATTGTGAAAATAATTTGTCAAAAATTTCTCAGGGAGAAAATAGTAACAGAAAAATGGTTGTTTTTACTCAAAAATTGGTTTCTCAACTGAATTGTTATTCTTTGTGGTTTCCTTCAGCTTATACCATTGCCAAGTATGGCATGTCTATGTGTGTGCTTGGAATGGCAGAAGAATTTAGAGGTGAAATTGCTGTCAATGCCTTATGGCCTAGAACAGGTATGTACTTAGATCCTTTCATTACATGTGCGTCCCTCCTCCTCCTCGCCATGCGCAAGCCCAGTGTGTCACACATGGTAGGTGAGCACTCTACCCGTGAGCTACTTCTCAGCCCTGTCATTGACACCTTGGGAAACAGCTAGGTCACCTGAGTGTTTTGGGAAACAAGGTCAGCTGTTTACTGTGCAGTGCAAACAGCCTTGCCGTTCATCTTCCAGCCTTAACTTGGACTAGTGACTGGCTCTGTAGAGGCAGCGGTGATGGGAGCGCAGCACCAGAACATTTGGAGGGTCTCACGGAAGCCAACAAAAGTGTTTTCAGCAAATTCTCTTAGAATGTCCAGATCGAAAGGCTTATTAAGAAGAGGCAGTTGCGGGTAGGCATAGGAATGCCTGTAGCCCCAGCCACTCTGCAGGCTGAGGCAGAAGGATCCCTTGAGCACAGGAGTTGATAGTATGTCAGAAGGCAATAATGTGTGTAAAATTAAAACAAAATCAGGAAAATAATGTGTCTCTAGCATGTTACAGCTATTGAAGAGAGAAGGTTTTAACACTTGTTTGTTTGTTTGTTGTTTCAAGACAGGGTTTCTCTGTGTAGCCATGGCTGACCTGGAACTCCCTCTGTAGACCAGGCTGGCCTCAAACTCACAGCAATCCTCCTGCTTCTCTCTCTGAGTACTGGGATTAAAGGGGTGCGCTACCACGCCTGGCCAGGTTTTAACTTCTAATAGGTAGAAAGGTTTCACCTTCCTGAGAATGTGGCTTTTAAGCATAGATTTGGAAGTGATTGGAGTTAGCCTTATTGCTGAGAGAAGTGTTTAAGGATGCAGCCAATACAAAGATCCTGTAGAAGACAATGCCTGGTGTCAGGGTCCAGGGACAGGGAGAAGACCAGTGCAGCCCAAGTGCAGCCAGAGGAGCAGGAAATGAGCTGCTGACATTAGTGAGGAAGTGGAGGCCAGACTGGGCACCTCACTGAGTGAAATGGCTGGTAAGCTAGATTCTGAAGAAGCAAAAGGAAAAACCATGTAGGGGTTACTGAAATAACAGTCACTGATGCTGGTGGCCAGGACCAGGATGGCAGCAGTAAAGGTGGGGAGAGGTGATCTGAAGGTAGCACCAGCAGGAGAGAGGTAAGAAAACATCAGGGACGACTGAAAGACTTCTGGCTGGAGTAACCAGAACAGTGGGTCTGACAGAGACGAAGAAAGATGTACGCGGAGCAAGGTAGAATGCAAGATTAGAACTTAACTAGCGGCTTGTGTTGGAGCATCCAGATTAATGGTAGGCAGCTGCGCTTTTGAGTCTGAGGGTTAGCTAAGCATGTGCAGATTATCAGCAGGGAATGGTGATGTAAAGGCTCAAGATTAGGTGACATCTAAGAAGTAGAGAGAGGACTGTTGTCATTGCAACATGAGGAGTTTGGAAAGAAGGCCTCCACGGGTAAGGTAGGATGAGCTGATGAGAGGAAGCGATCATTTGTACCAATATTGATAATAGTTCTTACAAGATTAGGAGTCACCATTAGTTTTTCTAATCTATATATCTTTTATGTCACTTATAACATAATTTAATGATTAGTTTGTAAGTATGGTTGTCTAGTGCCTTCCTTACTAGAATGAAAACTTGAGGAGGAAGATAGTGTCTTCTGGGTCCATCTTACTGTAGTCATTGTAGGGTTCAGTGATTATTTTTTAAAAGATTTATTTATGTATTTTATATACATGGGTATTTTGTCTGCATGTACATCTACACACCAAAAGAGGGCATAGGATCCCATGAGACTATAGTTATAGACATTTGTCAGCTGCCATGTGGTTACTGGGAATTGAACTCAGGACCTCTGGAAGAGCAGCCAGCGCTCTGAACCGTTGAGGCCTCTCTCCAGCCCTAGATTTCAGTGACTATTGTAAATGTTGGTTGAGTGTGCAGTACGATCTAAACTAGGCTTTCTGCACAAGCTTATGTAATGGGTAGACTGCCACACAATTGGCAGGGTTTGCCGAGGCCTTTGCTTTGGCTCTCAGGCATTTGTTTTAGGTGTTTTACTAGACACTTCGGAGCCAGTGGTATCATTAGGCCCTAGACATGATAACACATGTTGAATTTACAGTGTTCTCCTTGAGGTGCACAGTTTGAGGTGCATACAGAGTGCTCTGGAATCCCAGCAGGAGGGCCATGTAGCCATGTTAGAGTTAAGAAAGAGTTTCAGGGCCTGGAGAGATGGCTCCATGGCTAAGTCCATTGGCTGCTCTTTCAAAGGACCCAGGTTCAATTCCCAGCACCCACATGGCAGCTGACAACTGTAACTCCAGTTCCACGGGATCTGATACCCTCACACACATACAAGCAGGCAGAATACCAATGTACATAAAATAATTTTTTTTTTTTTGGTTTTTCGAGACAGGGTTTCTCTGTGTAGCCTTGGCTGTCCTGGACTCACTTTGTAGACCAGGCTGGCCTGGAACTCACAGCGAACCCGCCTGCCTCTGCCTCCCAAGTGCTGGGATTAAAGGTGTGTGCCACCATGCCTGGCAAAATAAATAATTAAAAAAAAGTTTCAGATAGAGATATAAATTGAAATGTGATCTGTAGGGGATGTTGGGTTAGCAGGAAGAAACTAGGCAAGACCTTCATGAACAGCAGGAGCATCAGGCAAGTCAATCACATGCAGCACAGGGCCTGGGCCAGGGGGCTGGGGAGCTGTGCTGTGATAGGTTGTTGCCTGTCCTTTCCCACTGTGTCTCAGCCCCTCACACTTCAGATTCATTAGACTGTTGGGTGGAGGGAGCCCAGATGGGTGAACTCAGACTTTGGTCTAATTTGCCAATTTAAGCAACTAGACTTTTTTCTCACTTTTTGGTGCAGAGATTCGAACACAGGCCTCACATATGGTAGGCAAGTACTCCCTGGCCTGGCAGCTTGAACCAAGTAGATTCAGTCGAGAGCTATTGGGAAGATTTAAAGAGAAGAGAGTGTTAATAATAAGCAGGGTGGGGTGGTGGTGGTGGTGGTGGGGGTGAGCAGGTGCAATAAAGCCATAGTTTTTACGAAGGACATTTAATCCAACATGTCGGGTAACTTAGGAGGTGGGAAGGGAGCTGACAGTGCTGCATTATTCATGAGTGAGGAGAGATGAAAGTAGATTTAGGGGGCAGAGAAGCTCCAGCTGGGGGTGGGGAGTCGTTTCCTCCTGGGTAAGGACTATGTGATCTCTCTCTGTGACATCTTTTTTCATCCTACTTGGTGGAGTGGATACCCAATACCATGTGTCCTAGCTCCCTGCCTGCCTTGTCTGGAGTCACCGTTGCCTCTCCGCACTGACTGACATGCTCTCCTGCCTTCAGGACCTTGCCTCGGATGAATTCAACATGTGCAGAGAAGGGACTGGGGGCGGGGACGCCTTTCTTCCTCTCTTTTTTCTTACAAGGTCTTTCCATGGTTTCTGCTGAGGAGAGGGAATTAGTGACTGCCTCTTAACTCTTGGGGATGGGAAAGGCCACCTGGGAACAGATTTTCTGCATGAGGAGATGAGGCCGCCTGAGAGGTGTAGCTACTGATTAGGTAAATGGCAGCAGAGAGCAGGGCCACCTCCAGCTTGCCATTCTGCGAGCCCGTGTTTTCTACTGCAGACAGGAGAAATGAAAACACTGGAAATGAAGTTTCATATTTTAGAGACAGGAAGCCGAGCCCAGAGGTGTTGAGATAGCCAAAACTCATGGCCCAATTTGTTTAAAAGTGTCACTCGCCCGCCCACCTTTCAGCTCAGTGCCTTTTTGGTTAGCTCTTACTGGCTTTTTAAACTCTCAAGGTTGCTCTACAAATTCTTGAACATTCTAGATCAGAAGTTGGAGGAGGCTTGCTGAACGTCTCACGAAGGACTTGTGCCGTGCCGTCTGTGTTGAGGAACCGATGTATGTGTTTCTTTGTCGCCCTCCCCACCCTGACTGTGTCTCTGGAACGTTTCGTGAGCTCCCTGACCTTGGCACTTTACAACAGTGGTCCTGTCTGGCTACCTCAGTCTCATGGAGTCTGTGTGTGTTCTCTCTGCAGCCATACACACCGCTGCTATGGATATGCTGGGAGGATCTGGTGTGGAAAGCCAGTGTAGGAAAGTTGACATCATTGCAGATGCTGCGTATGCCATCTTCAAAAGGCCAAAAAGCTTTACTGGCAACTTTATTATTGATGAAAATATCTTAAAAGAAGAAGGAATAAAAGATTTTGATGTATATGCAATTACACCAGGTAATGCTTACAGTTGTTGAAAGTGTTTTTCCACATTTTATGCAGTGAACACACCTGTTTGATGTGTGTTTGTGCGATTATAAAATGAGTATATTCTTTTACAAGCTATTTTCCATTGAACTCCATACCGTCTCTACTTTAAAAGATGAGAAACAGGCCGGGTGTGGTGGCACACATCTTTAATCCCAGCACTCGGGAGGCAGAGGCAGATGGATTCCGTAAGTTTGAGGCCAGCGTAGCCTACAAAAAAACAACTGAAAAAAAGGGGGAGGGATAAAAAAAAAACAAATAGAAGTGAGATTAGGGCTTTTGACATTATATAATGTAGGTTGTGTCAGTTATTATCCATTTCCAAATTAGGAAACTAAGCATTTAAAAGTTACTCTTAGAACCAGAGTGAAGATTTTATTCAGATGTATGACAAATGCTACAGGAGTAGTTTTTTATTCTTATTTAAAAAAAAATAAATTCGTTTTAAAGACTTATTTATTTATGTATACAAATGGCTCTGTTTGCATGTGTGCTTTCATGATAGAAGAGGGCATCAGACAGAAGGCATCCCGGATCCCATTATAGATGGTTGTGAGCCACTGTGTAGTTATAGTTGCTGGGATTTGAACTCAGGACCTCTGGAAAAGCAGCCATTGTTTTTAGCCACTGTGCCATCTCTTCAGACCGCACCCCCCCTTTTTTGGTTTTTCAAGACAGGCTTTCTCTGTGTGGCCTTGGCTGTCCTGGACTTGCTTTGTAGACAAGGCTGGCCTTGAACTCACAGATATCTACCTACCTCTGCCTCCTGAATGCTGGCATTAAAGGCATGTGCCACCACCGCCCAGCTTGTGGCCTGCAATCTTGTACTTTGGGGTAGAAGCAGAAGATCTCCTTCCCCCCCAAATCCTGCCAAGTATCAAGAACCAAATATGATGAGGTACTATGATTTTAAGGTATAACAAAAACTAGGTTAGTCTTGCCCTCGATGGGAGAGGGTAACCTACAAGTTTGAGGTCTCTGTGACCCTCATGAGGAGCCTCTCATGTATATGCCTTATATTTTATATTAAGATATAAAGTTTATACTAAGATAATACTTAGGTAACTTACTTATTTTTGGATTTTTGAGACTGGGTTTCTATGTCTAACAACCCTGATGTTAACTTATTTTTTAACCACAGCTGTTAGTTGAGACAAGACCCAGTGAAGAAAATTAGCTTAGCTTAGTTTTCATGATAATACAAAGAGAAATGAAAAGAGAAGAGATCCAAATACATGGATGCTAAGAAGCAAGACCTTAATTACAGCCCTCTACTCTCAGGATCAAGTAAGAAATTAGTCTTGAGTGCGTTGGAGGATGGAGGATGACAGGTTATAAGGACAATAAAGACACAAGCTCCTGGGCTACAGGTAGACAGCAGCTTTACAGAACAGGGTTTGTTTTGTTTTATAGTCAGTCTTAGCCAGAAGGCCAGTGAGCAAATGGCAGGTCGTTTTAAAAATAAATATACAGAAGCTAGGGGTAGTGGTGCACACCTTTAATAACAGCCCTCAGGAGGCAGAGGCAGGTGGATCTCTGTGAGTTCGAGGCCAGCCGGGTCCACAAAGTGAGTCCAGGACAGTCAGGGCTATTACACAGAGAAACACTATCTCGGAAAAACTGCAGAAATTAAACACCCCCTCAGGAAACAGGTTAATGAATTGAATGGACAGTTAAATAAAGAGGAGACAGGTTAGTTTGTACCATTCAGATCTCAGCCAGGATGGTGGTACATGTCTTTAATTCCAGCGCTTAGGAGGTAGTGAGTGTAAGGCCAGCATGGCCTACCCAGGGAGATTATGTCTCAAAAGAAAAGAAAGTAGGCCTAGGGGTCTGGGGAAATGGTTGGACATGTGAAATGCTTGCTGCACAATCGAGAAGATTTGAGTTTGGATACCCAGGCTCAGAGTGAAAGCTGAGCATATTTTGCACACTTCTAACCCCAGAGCTGGGGGATAGGGACTTACTGGGCCACCGTGTAACTGAATCAGTGAGAGGCTCTTTCTAAAGCAGCAGGTGGAGAATGATACAGGAAGACACATGATGTTGACTTCCGGTCTCTGCAAACATAGACACACAGGGGTGCGCACAGCTACACATGTGGACACACATGCGTATATATCCCCACAAACAAATAGATATATGGCCATAGTCACATGTATTTGTAATACCAGTGCTTGAAAGGTAGAGGCAGGAGGATTGCTGCAAGTTTCCTGATCTTTATGGGGAGTTGTAGGCTAGCCAGATCTAGTGAGACTTTGTTAGAAAGCAAAATGAAGCAAAAAAATTAGGTTTTTTAAAGCTAGGCAGTGGTGTCAGAGACAGGTACATCTCTGGAATTTGGATCCAGCCTGGTTTACAAAGTAAGTCCAAGACAGCCGTGGCTGTATTACACAGAGAAACCTTGTCTTGAAAAACTAATTAACTAAATACATAGTAAATAAAATAATAAAAAATAATTAAATCTTAAAATAAAATTTGTCATAAAAGTAAAGAATAACTGAGTTACAGAAAAAAAGGAATAAATTAGATCAAATAGTTTAACAGTTGTCTTTCCATGGACAAGGCTTTTTTTTTTTAGATGAATTTTATTTATTTTTTTCTTTTGTTTTCAAGACAAAGTTTCTCTGTGTAATAGCCCTGTCTGTCCTGGACTCGCTTTGTAGACCGGGCTGGCCTCAAACTCACAGTAATCCACCTGCCTCTGCCTTCCGAGTGCTGGAGTTAAAGGCTTGTGCCACCACACCCGGCTTATTTATTATTATTTTTTTTTGATACAGGGTTTCTCTGTGTAGCCTTGGCTATACTGGACTCACTTTGTAGACTAGGCTGTCCTCGAACTCAAAGGAATCCACCTGCCTCTGCCTCCCTGGATGTTGGGATTACACACGAGCACCATTGCACCCAGCAAAAATATGAACTTTATGTAAAAGTTTTCAAATCTTAACATATTGTGATCATTATTATATAATTATTACAACTTGATTTTTTGGGGTTGTTTCAGGCCATCCCTTGTTACCAGATTTCTTCTTAGATGAAGAGCCAGATGCACTTATGAAGGAAAAGGAATCACATGGTAAGATTGTAGCACATTTTATTTTATTTTTACTTTTGCCTGCACGTACGTCTTATACCACAAGCACACCTGGTGTTCAGAGGCCAGAGGAAGGTGTTGGATTCCCAACTGAACTGGAGTTAGAAATGGTTGTGAGCTGCCACATGCAGGCAGGAAATTGACTAGGGCCCTCTGGAAAGTAGCTAGTGTTCTTAACTGCTGAGCCATCTCTCCAGCACTGAGATTCTAGAGCATAATCGATTATGTCTCACTGTGTAACTTTGGATGTCTTAAACTGCTAGAGAACTGCCTGTCTGGGCCTTCCAAGTGCTGAGATTAAAGGCATTTACCATATGTCTGGGTAAATCATATTTTAAATAGAAAAACAGAAACACTAACTTACTGTTTCTTGTAAAACATAGAATTGATGTTATATCAATGATATTTTTGCCCTCTGCCTCTAAAATAGTGTTTCTCAGCCTTTCTAATGGTGCAGTCCGTTAATACGGTTCTCATGTTATGGTGAGCCACAACATTAAAATTATTTTGTTGCTACCTCACAACTGTAATTTTGCAACTGTTATGAATTGTAATGTAAATATCTAATATGCCTGTGAAAGGAGTCTTGACCAACTCTATTCTGTAACTTAAACTTATGTTAAATCCTCAGTTAATTCTAGAAAAAAGACATTTTTTTGTTTTGTTTTTGCAGCTGTTCCAAGTTTTGTTTTGTTTTGGTTTTTTCCTTGATCACAATCGTTAAGTATTTTATGTTGTATTTGGAGAAAAACGTGTCATACTAGAGTGTATCTAATGCTGTATTTAGTTTGTGCTATGTGACTACTTTATGAAAGGAGTTCATTTCAAGGGAGGTTTCAGGGGTATACTTCTTTTGTTTTTTGTAACTCAGAAACAGTGGGTCTTGAATATGTGTGTGTGTGTGTGTGTGTGTGTGTGTTAGTTACACTTTAATCTTTGTGATCTATTTAGCAGAACACCTGTGGTTTATTGGAACACATCACAAGAAACATTTTGTAATGAAAGTTTTCAAAAACAAATTTTCTCAGCCTTTGATATCTGTAGAACCTAGATGCATTTACAGCCAACCTTTATTGCCAAATTAGTCATATCTTTTATGTGTCTATGCTTTTTCTAACTCTTTGAAAAGTTTAAAAAAATTAGGGACATTTTTTTGTATAATAAAAGAGAATAAAAGCCGAAGAAAGGAAAATAGTGAGGTCTACAACCCAGAGAATGCTGGCTTAAAAAATAGATCATCAATTCTCCTGGAGGAAAAAACAAAGAAAACAAGATCATCAATGTTTTTGTCAAAAGGCTTCGTATAGAAAGGCAGAAAGCACCCAGAATTCTTAAGTCTTCCAGTCTGGTCTTCAAGGCAAGAGATCCCACGTCCTGTTGTTTGCCCAAAACCCTAATATTGAAATTGTCCTTGGAGGGAGACAAGTGGATTGAGTGTATCTAAGTTCCCAGTTTCGATTAAGAACCGTCTGGTTGGTCATCCTCTCCTCACTGTGGCCGCCTGTGTGTGAATGCTGTGGCAGCGTGCATGTCTACATCGTTTGATACTGAAGGCCTCACCAGAGCTGCAGTCACACAGCTGGCAGGTGGCAGAACCAGGATTTTGGTTCTTGTTTTTCTGTTTCCAAGGCCTGTGCCGGTTTTTTTTTTTTTTTTTTTTTTTTTGGGGGTGGTGGGGGGGGGTTTGTTTTTTTGAGATCCAAAAGTCTGTCTGTCTTTAACCATTTACATTAATTGGTGTTCCTAAAGCCCAAATTCTTAAAAGTCCCCAGTAGTGCGTATATTAATTTATAATGAGGAGTTGCCACCTCAGGGACTAAGTGTATAGTTGCTGTGTTCAGCACGCTCTCTTCCTTCAGGTATCATTAAGGAACAGTGTCATAATGTGACGGTCATTTATGGCTGTGCGGTCAGAACAAGAGGGTTCAAGAGTGGGATGTGAGACACGGACATTAGGCTTTGGTGGGCACATCTGTCCCCATCAGCTTCCACTACAGAACTGCTCTTTCTTCCCACCGTTGAGATCAGAATGCTCCTGTCCTTTGCAGCCTTCTCCACCTGATGCTAGGGACAGCAGTTAGCTCCATAGCTCTCTTTGCCTTTCTCATGTCATCACTAGCAGTTATAATTGACATTTCCTGTCGGCATAGTAGTGTACTTACACAGGCAGTGGCTAGTGTATCTGGCCCAGGGTGGAACTCATGGCTTTTCGTGTGCGTATGCAGATCCACTGCATGTTTACTGTCTATTTTAACTCAAAAGCCCCAGTGTGGAGCCCTCATTTTCCTGGTAAGAGGTTCACATTTCTTTTGAATCCACTACTGATAACAGCCCCTGTTGACACTTAGCTGTGTCACTTCTGGTGCCCCCCCCAGCTCCCCCCCATTATGCAAGTTAATATATATGGTACAAATTTATGTATATTTGGGGGAGAGAGAAAGGGGTATGTAAACAGTAAACATTGTACATGGCTTTAAATTAATGGAATTTTACCTTTTACCATGAACACATTATTGCCCATTTTTTTTCATTCCTTATCTCTGCTCCCTGATGGAACACAGGGAGCCTACTGAGTCTTTTCTAGTTTATTTTTGTTATGATTTTAGTTGCTTATGTTCTGCTCACTCTGAGTTCTCTGAACTGTGCAGTCCTAACTTGGCAGCTCTTTCCCTGTAGCTAGCAGCACCCTTCATTATTCATCTTCTGCATTTTGGAAAACCTTGTCAAGTTTGTCCTCAGTATTATAGAGAATAATCTGTCATGATTCTCTACAGTTTTTTTTTTTTTCTGTTCAGTTTGTGTGCATTAGGAACAGTGTCACAGACAGGCAGTGGTGGCGCACACCTTTAATCCCAGCACTCAGGGAGGCAGAGGCAGACAGATCTGTGAGTTCGAGGCCAGCCTGGTCTACAGAGTGAGTCCAGGACAGCCAAGGCTACACAGAGAAATGCTGTCTCAAAAAACCAAGAAGAAACAAAACAAAAGAACCAGTGCCGCTGCTGCGCTTCTGTTTGTCAAGTTTCTCCCTTCAGACTTGGTTTGTTCTGCCTAAGCCAGTGGCAGATGGCGTCCAGCACCCATCTCTCAGTGTGTCTGTAAGCCCGAGGCTTCAGAACACCTCAGCGTCACACCACACTCAGAGGAAGGGGCCAGACAGCCCTCGTGCCCCTTGCCTGATGCAGCCCCCGCACTCCTCCATGGCCTGTGATTGTTACAGTTGAGACCAACACATCACAAGCATAGCTTTCAAAAGAAGTTTTTAGTTTCCTAGTAAACTGCTTGTGTAAGTAGACTTTGGATTTTTTTCAGCATAATTTACCCCCAGCTCAGTGTGATAATGTTTTCACAGCAGTGGGTAGTGTCTCATTCGTGTTCCTTTGTTCTCTTATGGGAGCTATCCTGGCGCTAGTGGAATGAGATGCCCGGATATATTTGTTGCTTTTGTTCCACTCTGCCCTTGGGATGAGATTCCTTACTATGTGGGTTCTCAGCTAGGACCACGGAACAAGGCTGACATAGGTCCTTCACCTCTGCCAAGAAAATTCCTCTTCTTGGGCTGCAGAGATGGCTCAGAGGTTAAGAGCACTGACTGCTCGGGGCCCTGAGTTCAATTCCCAGCAACCGCATGATGGCTTATAACCATTTCTAATGAGATCTGGTACATACAGACAGAACACCGTATACATAATAAATAAAATATTTTTAAAAAAAGAAAAGAAAAACAAAATTCCTCTTCTTGTTTTTACCTACCTGCATATATACACACACACTACACACACACACACATATCACATGTACCTATTGCCTGCTGAGACTCGAAGAGAGTATTTGATCTCCTGTAACTTGCATTACAGATGGTTTTGAACCACCATGTGGGTGCTGAGAACCCAACCCAGGTCTTCTGCCAGAGCATCAAGTGCTCTTAACTGCTGAGCCATCTCTCCAGCCCCTGCCTCCCCCATTTTTATCAGGCTAGCTGTGCGCATGTACTTTCGGTGAAGCACCACCTTCCCCACTGTAGTGTTCACCACAGGCTCCTTTCCATAAGGTCTCCCCCCCAGCTCCCCTGCCCCCCCAGCTCCCCTGCCCCACACCCACTCCTCCTCCACTGTCTGCTCTTCTCCTTTGGGAGCTATACGCTTTGAACTTGGATTTAAAAGATGAGAAGGAAGAATGATATTGAGTCATCTTGAAAAGCAGCATCTGTCAAACAGAAGCATGAGCCCAGACTCTAATCCAGAGGCTTAAAGATGCTCGTGCCTTTCTCCTTTGTTTAAATAGGTTGAGCTGTTCTGCTTTAGAGCTGTCTTGAGCCAAAGCACAGCAGGCCTGTGTTTACTATGTTGACTCTGTGAACCATAGAGTTATTTCCTAGAGTCATACAGTAGATTGTGAATGGGTCTAGGTGTGTGTGCATGCACACGCACATGCAAGCACACACACACACATAGCTATGCATGTTGCATGGCATACATTTGGAAGTGGGAGATTTCTTGGGAGATGGTTCTTTCCTGTCACCTAAAGTGTTTAGAGATGGAACTTAGGTTCAGTAAGTGGGGACCACATTTACTTACAAAGTAATATTTACTTGGCTACTAATTCAAGCCAAGTCTTGCAGGTCTCCATCTTTCTTACCATGGCATCTTTTTTTCTCATTTGGTTTTATAGCCTTGATGGGCCATCCAAAAAGATGATTCATTCCTCAAATCGCAGTTTGTGTGAACATCGTATTGTTTAGGAGTGGCTTTGGTTCGGGTTTTTGTAACCTATTTTAAAAGCCAGCCTTTTACTTAAGAGAAGTAGCTTCTTAGCATTCACAGCCATAACTGAGTGGTTGGCTGCTTTTCTCATCACTTAGATTCCTGCGTTTAGATGCCCCTGAATGCACTTAAAATCATTAGGCCAAGTCTGTCTTTGCTTTAGTTTTGTGTTTGACCTTACAGTGCCAAGGCATTAAGTCTGTTTATGTAAATTCTATTTTGCAGACCCTGTGCCAGAAGTAAAAGAAGAGCAGCCGCAGCCACAGCTGCAATCCCAACCACAGCCACCACCGCAGCTGCAGTCAGAGCTGCAACCACAGCCACCACCACAGCTGCAGTCAGAGCTGCA
>OU015743.1:124869791-124872291 GCA_907169655.1 Acomys percivali
TCAGAGCTGCAACCACAGCCACCACCACAGCTGCAGTCAGAGCTGCAGCAACAGCCGCAGCCAGAGCTGCAACTACAGCCACCACAGCCCCAGCCACTGCTGCAGCCACAGCCACAGGTGCAACCACAGATTCAGCCACAGCCACAACCACAGATGTATCTGCAGCCACTACCAAGACCACATTTTGGAGCCGTGGAAGAAACATTTAGAATTGTTAAGGACTCTCTCAGTGATGAAGTTGTTAAAGCCACACAAGCTGTCTATCAGTTTGAACTCTCAGGTAATGTCTGTGTCCAATGATCTGGAGCTTTTATGAAACAGTGGGACATTTTTGTTGGAAGGAAACCAGTCTTTGGTACCTGGATAGTTAGCTATATCTAGGACTATTGAATATAGATGCTCAAAAACAGTAACTATCAATTTGTATTTTTGAGTTAAGACTTGCTTATATGGAAACATATGTAGAATATATTTTCACAGCAAATACTTTCAGTGTTAAATAACTCCTTGGCATGTATAATAGAGAGGCAATCCTACAAAGATGGACATATGCATTGTGACAGGTTATATAATAAAATAATTCTTTTTAATCTTTGGGTGAGGTCAGTATGAATATAGTATTAACCTCCACACATGAGGCAGGCATGGTGGCATACCTCTTTAATCTCAGCACTCAGTTTGGGGCGGGGTTGGCAGAAGTAGGTGGATCTCTGTGAGTTTAAGGCCAGCCTGCTCTACAGAGAGAGAGTAGCCAGGCTGTAGAGAGAGACCCTGTCTAAAAAAACCAAACCAAAAAACCTCGTCACATGTTTTCCTATATAATAAAAGTAACTGACTAATGGTAGTTTTAAGTACTACTTTAGTGCTGGGTGGCAGTGGTGCGCGCCTTTAATTCCAGCTCTCAAGAGGCAGAGGCAGGCAGATCTTTGTGAGTTAGAGGGCAGCCTGGTCTATAGCTTGAGTCCAGGATAGCCAAGGACACAGAGAAACTGCATCTTGAAAAACAACAACAACAACAACAAAAACCCCACAAAACCCAGAACTCTACCTTAGCTCTGCAGTGTGCAGATCATCCTGTATGCTGTCGCCTGCCTTATTGTAACCTACCTTTCTTCTTCAGTTTTCTCTGAACTCGGGGTCTGTTGCTTCAGTCATTTTTTTTTTTGCTGACATCCTAAACATGTTGAACCCTTCATGCTTATGTCGTGATGTCTCTATCAAAGGCTTAGTTCTGCATGAATCAAATTATCTGGTTGCCCCAGAGTTGCATCAAGGCTGCCAAATCTTGTTAGACAAAACCAAAACACTAGCAGCCTGGTCTACACAGCGAGTGTGGGACAGCCAGAACTGTTACACAGAGAAACCTTAAAAAACAAAACAGTAATGGCAGCTGGTCTTGTGGAGATTCACCTTTTATCCCTCTCCAGATAGGTCTAAGCAGCACCTGAGACTTGTCTCTTGCCAGCTTACTGGCAACTTTCCACAGAAAGTTATTTTCAAAAACCTGCATGTAGCAATGACTCCCGCTTCTTGCCGTCAGATGCAAATTGGCCTCCAAACGCCCTCCTTTTCTTCCCAATGGCATGGAGCTTAGCTCCCCACCTGTGCACCCCGAGCTTCCTTAACTGTACCTAGACCTCTCCTCAGATGGACAATTTGATCCAGCTGGTCACGGTGGATCTGAGTGTCTCCATCTCTGACAAGATGGTGACAATAAAGTAGTTCATGGGTCACACTGGCAGGATCTGAGTTGTAGATGCCATTTCCTCTGGCCTCCTCAGCCACTGTTTGGCTAACTGTGCCTTCTCTGTGCCCTGCAGCCCCCTCCCCAGCAGTTAATTTTAGAGTTTTCAACCATATTGTATCTTTAAAACAATGTGACAATAATCCCAAACCGTGTTCCTTGTCTGTCTTGCAGAGCCACACGTATTTTTGTCTGCAGCTCACTCTATCAAACATAGTTTTCTCCCTCCAATTTTTCCCTGTTCCACAGAATTTGTTTTCCTCACGGTCCTAGATGATCCTGTGCCACCAGTGGCTGTTTGTCATCCCTCCCATAACACCTCTGCAGGATCCGAGGCTGTTAATCACTCTTCAAATGCTCCTTTCCCGGGCCTCCTCCTCCTCAACATCAGTCTGCTTTCTTGACCACTGTCAGCCTCCAAAGTGAATGTTATGTACAGTGAACACTGAGCCATTTCCTTCGCTCCAGCCACTCTTACACACTGCTGTAACTACTGTGTGAATGTCACTGCTCCAGCTTTGCTCTCCCTCTGTTAACACACCCACCTCACCTCTGATTCCTCTTTGGAGAAGAACCTGCCTCATAATGTAGCACAATACATGAACCGCAGGAAGTGCTGAGTTTGACGGTAGCCTGAGGATTTTAACTAGGACAATGGTAGGCGATTGTTAAACCATAGCAATGATTGCTTATTTCCATACACTTGTCTCTACAGGTGAAGACGGTGGCACATGGTTTCTTGACCTGAAGAGTAAG
>OU015743.1:124874791-124934791 GCA_907169655.1 Acomys percivali
AAGGGGGAAAATAAAGAATACACTTAGCTTGAGCTAAAGTGGTTTTCACTGGGGCTGGAGAGATGGCTTAGTGATTAAAAGGGCTGACTGCTCTTCCAGAGGACCTGGGTTTAGTTCCCAGTGGTTAACAACTTTCTATAACTCTAGTCCCAGGGGACTTGACCCCCTCTCTGGCCTTTGCTATACTCAAATGCTGCACAGACATATATGTAGGTAAAAACCCATACCCATAAAATAAAAATAAGTAAATCTTTTTTGTTTGTTTGTTTTGTTGTTGTTGTATGTTTTTTTGAGACAGGGTTTCTCTGTGTAGCCTTGGCTGTCCTGGACTCCCATTGTAGACCAGGCTGGCCTTGAAGTCACAGTGATCCACCTGCCTCCCGAGTGCTGGGATTAAAGGCGTGCACCACCACCGCCCAGCATTTGTTTTGTTTTCAAGACAGGGTTTCTCTGTGTAAGCCTGGCTATCCTGGACTCTTTGTAGACCAGGCTGTCCTAGAACTCACAGGGATCTGCCTGTTTCTGCCTCCTTGAGGGCTGGGATTGCAGGTGTGCGCCAAAACCGCCCAACTTAAAATAAGTAAATCTTTAAGAAATAATTTCATCATTTTATAGAGGTGGCAGCTGAGACGCTGATAAATTAAGGAATAACTGAATGAGTAGATACTGGGGCTATGATCTGACACAAGCTGTCAGCATAACTATTCTTTAGTTTATTGTGTGTGGGGAGGTGGGTGAGTGACGGGATGGGGGGGGCACTGCGTGCCACACTAATTTCTGAAGGATGGAGGATAATTTTGTGGTGTAAGTTCCCTCCTTCCACCTTTCTGTTAGTCTTAGGCATCCAAGTCAGGCTGTCGAGCTTGCACAGCAGTGTCTTTACCCACTGAGCCATCGTGAAGGTCACTTGCTCTTAACTGTTCTGCTGTTCTGGATTGGTGAGTCAGCAGCCTCCTGTGCTCTACTTTAGTGCAGGACTTTATGTCGTCCACGCTGGCCTCATAGCTCCGGATGACTTGAACTAATTTACTGCCTATGTTAAGAGCTAGCACCACCACCCTTGGCTCAGTGGCTTCTTTAACTTCTCCTTATATATAAGCTTGAGACAATGGGATTTCTAAGTCTTTCTGTGAATATATTCTTGCATTTGTTAGAGAGTTCCCCCAAAACATGAGTTATATGAGGCACATTTTACACCTACACTGGGAACATTCTGCCTTTGTCCTTTATAAGGGTACAGTTTAGATCTTAGAGCCTAAGAAGTCCCTTGTAGAGATCACAGCCATTTCTATAGAAGCATATACTATAAATACAAACCCTAAAGTAACAAATCTCTTTTTGGCCAGTAGAGGCCTCTGTGTGGCAAAGCAGTAAATAATAAACTGTTAGTGGGCTCAGTGGCACATGCCTGTAGCCTCAGTTTTTTAGGGGGCTGAGGCAGGAGGATTGCTTGAATTAGAAGTTTGTGACCAGTCTGGACAACAAGGTAAGGTCTTTATCTCTTTAAGGAAAAAGGAAAGAAAATAAATAGTTTACTACTACTTTATCTAAGCCAGGTGTGGTGGCTCATGCCCTTAATCCCAGCACTCAGAGGCAGATGCAAGTGGATCTCTGTGAGCTCAAACCCAGCCTGGTCTACAAAGTGAGTCCAAGATAATCAGGGCTGCACAGAGAAACCCTGTCTCAAAAATAAACAAAAAAATTACCTTATCTGAGAAGGGTTACATATGTATATATTATTACATTGTGGTTAGTAACTTTTTAAAAGTTTTTTTTCTATCAATACTGTTTGGGTAAAATTTTATACTATAAGATTTATTAAGATAAATGAACATGATTCTTAATATATATTTAGTTAGTCATCTGCCACTAAGTTTATCTTGACTTTGAGTATATTTCTATTATTCTGGAAAATATTTCCATCCAGTCCCTCGCTAGCAAAATATTGTTTTTCCATTTTTTTTTTTTTTTTTTTTTTTTTTTTGTAAATGGAATCCAAGTGTATATTACCATGCATTGGGCTTTTTTCAGCTTAAGGCTTTTAGGAATCATTTGTGTATTAGTAGTTTTATTTATTCTCCTTGTTGCATATTTAATTGTATGGCTATACCATATTATTTTCTTTTTCAAACAGGTAGCCCAGGCTCTCCTCAAATTTGCTGGCCCTGACCTCCTGATATTCTTGTTTTTACATCCAAAGTGCTGGATTACAAGCATACACCACCATTCCTTTGTCACACATTGGCTAGCCACTCCGCAGCTGATGGGCATTGTGGAGAGTGGGGACTGTTGTTTTGTTTTGGGCTATGCTCTGGCAATGTCATTTCCATTTCCCCAGGAAAGTGAGGCTTTGCTGCTTATTTCTTGCCCTTGACAGTACTGTATTTTAGTAGTTGTTGTTGTTTTTAATTAGTACCATTGTAATAAAATCTTAGGGTTTTGGTTTGGATAACCCAATTGCTAATGGTATCGAACCTTTTGTTTGTTTGTTGTTTGTTTTTTGTTTTTTGGAGACAAAGTTTCTTTGTGTGTAGCCTTGGTTGTCCTAGACTCACTTTGTAGACCAGGCTGGCCTTGAACTCAGAGATCCGCCTGCCTCTGTCTCCCCCTAAGTCCTGGGATTACAAGCGTGTGCCACTAGTGAGCTCTTTTAGTTGTTTTGCTTGCACGTATGTTCAAGCACCACTTGCATGCCTGGTGCCCATGGAGACCAGAAGATGAAGTCAGGTCCTCTTGAACTGGAGTGGAGCTACAGGTGGTTGTGAGCCCTCATGTGGATGATGGGGACCAAACTCAAGTTTCCTCGAGGAGCAGCAAGTGCTCTTAACCACTGAGCCGTCTTTGTAGCTCCCTCTTTATCATTTTTAAATCGCATTGTCTTTTGTCCATGAGTTTTAAGAATTGTATTTCCAGGTGTATTGATGCAAATACTTTATTATTTTATATTTTCTTTTTAAAAAGATTTATTGATGTATTTTATGTATATGAGTGCTCTGCATGTATGCCTGCATGCCAGAGAGGCCATCAGATCTGTTATAGATGGGTGTAAGGTGCTGTGTGGTTGCTGGGAATGAAACTCAGGACCTCTGGAGGAACAGACAGTGCTCTGCGTAGCACCACTAAGCCACCTCTCTGGCCCTTCATTGAGTTTCTTTCTCTTCCTTTCTTTTCTTTCTTTCTTTCTTCCTTTCTTCCTTCCTTCCTTTCTTTCTTGCTTGCTTTTTTCTTTTTGAGACAGGGTTTCTCTGTGTAGCCCTGGCTGTCCTGGACTTGCTTTGTAGAGCAGGCTGGCCTGGAGCTCACAGCGGCCCTCCTGCCTCCTGAGTGCTGGGGTTACAGGTGTGCGCCCCCAAACCTGGCTTTCATTCACTTTCTTGAGGATACACTTTGGAGTGACATTTTAAATTTTTGGTAGAAGAGCTGGGCATGGTCGCTGTGAGTTCGAGGCCAACCTGGTCTACAAAGTGAGTCCAGGACAGCCAAGGCTACACAGAGAAACCCTGTCTCGAAACCCCCCCCAAAAAAAATTTGGTAGAAATGTAAACTTGTCTTTTTGTTGCAGTTTATGCTTCTAGTGTCATATCTAAGACTCCTTGACAAACTTCAGGTTATAAAGATTTACCCTTTGTATTAGTTAATTTTCTGTTACTGTGATAAAATACCATGACCCAAAGTGACTTACATAATAGTTTATTTTTACCTTATGGTTCCACAGGGAGAATCCATAATGGTGGGGGAGGCATAGCATCAGGTGCACAGAGGCTGAGCGGTCACATCTTAACTGCACATGAGAAACAGAGAGAGCAAGCTGGGTATGGTGGTTCATGCTTCTAATCCCAGCACCGGGGAGGCAGAGGCAGACGGATCTCTGAGTTCTAGGCCAGCCTGGTTTACAAAGTGAGTCCAGGCCAGCCAGGGTTCTCTGTTGCACAGAGACATCCTGTCTTAAAAACAAACAAAACAAAACAAAGACAGAAAAAAGAAAAGAAACAGAGAGAGAGCAGACTGGAAGTCCGACAAGGCTATACATTCTCAAAGCCTTCTTATAGTGGTGCACTTCCTCCAGCAAGCTTCATGTCCCACACATCTGCAACCTCCTACCCAACACCACAAATTGGGAACCAGGTGTTCAAATATAGAAGCCTACAGGGGATATCCCCATTTAACCCACAATAACCCCCGTCCATGATTTAAGAGTTTAACGTTTTAGTTTGTATATTTAAGTGATCCATTTTGAGTTAATGTTTTCTCTTTAATCTTTTTTTTATGTGAGGTGTGTGTATGGGTAGATGGGTTTGCATGCATGGCACTTCTGTGAAAGTCAGAGGACACTGTAGACTCTGTGCCTGATCCATCTCTCTGCCTCAATATTATTATCTCCAAAAGCATGAATTATTTTAAGTTTTTCTTCTGCACCTGCATTTCCTACTAACTTTAAATTGCTTCTTTTGTCCCAGGTTTTTGCTTTGTTTTGAGCCTGCATATGTCACAGAGGTGAGAGGTCGGATAGGCCACTAATGTACCAGACACATATTGTACCTTCTAGGAGACATGAGCAGTGCCTAAACTAGCAGAATGTAAGGAAGTTATAAATGATAGTTGGGCACACCTGGCTAAGAATTAGAGCACTGCTGTGTACAAGCTGTGTGGCTTTGGGCAAAGTAAAACCCTCTTTGACCCTCAGTTTTCCTGTTACCCCTGTGCTCCAGACTGAAGCGGCCTTCAATCAGTTAATAGTAGAAAGAAAAACAGTGTCTTTTCTCTACAGAGCTAATATTATTTGTTAGTAGCTACATTTTTTTTTTTTTTAACTTTTTGGAGACAGGGTTTCTTTGTGTAGCCTTGGCTATTCTGAAACTCACTCTGTAGACCAGGCTGTCCTTGAACTCAGAGACCTACCTGCCTCTGCGTGTTCCACCACTGCCCAGCTACAATTCTATTTTTTTTAGTTGACTTTATTTTATTTTCTTTTTTGTTTTATTTATTTTTTATTATTTATTCTTGTTACATCTCAATGGTTATCCCATCCCTTGTAACCTCCCATTCTTCCCTCCCTCCCATTTTCCTCTTACTCCCTCCCCTATGACTGTGCCTGAGGGGGATTTCCTCCCCCTGTATATGCTCATAGGGTATCAAGTCTCTTCTTGGTAGCCTGCTATCCTTCCTCTGAGTGCCACCAGGTCTCCCCTTCCAGGGAACATGGTCAAATATGAGGCACCAGAGTACGTGTAAAAGTCATACCCCACTTTCCACTCAATACAATTCTATTTTTAATGCTTACATTTCTCTGGTTGAAAAATGCTAACACTCCCAGCACTCGGGAGGCAGAGGCAGGTGGATCGCTGTGAGTTCGAGGCCAGCCTGGTCTACAAAGCAAGTCTAGGACAGCCAAGGCTACACAGAGAGACCCTGTCTTGAAAAACCAAAAAAAGAAAAAAGAAAAGGAAAAGAAAAGAAAAATGCGAACATGCTTTTGTGTTCATAGACTACACTTCTAAGAAACTCATTTCTTAAATAGCGTGTATGTGTGTGTCTGTATGTGGGTATGCCCATGTGTTACAAGCATCTGCAGAGACCAACAGCAGCAGATCCCCTGGAACTGGTGTGGTGGGCATTTGTGAGCCACTGGGCACGGGTGCTAGGAAACAAAAACTCAGACCTTGTTTTGTTTTGTTTTGTTGTTTTGTTTTTCGAGACAGGGTTTCTCTGTGTAGCCCTGGCTGTCCTGGACTCACTTTTTAGACCAGGCTGGCCTTGAACTCACAGAGATCCACCTGCCCCTGCCCCCGCCCCTGCTCCCGCCCCCGCCCCCGCCTTCCGAGTGCTGGGATTACAGGTGTGCGCCACCACGCCCAGCCAGACCATCTTAAAGAACGGTGTAGGTTCTTAACCTCTGGGCCACTTCTCCAGCCCTGCACACACTACACAAAACATAAAACATTTTATTGTCTATGTTCTGGCACGTTCACATCAGCATGCATTTGGGTACCACTGTGCATGCGCAGAGGTCAGAGAACAACCTTGGGTGTCTATTGTCACCTTCTACCTTTAGTTAGGATGTCTTTGTTGTTCATTGCTGTATGTGCCACGCTAGCTGTCCACTGGCTTCCATGGGTTCTCCTATCCCTGACTCCCGTCTCAAAGTGGGAACACTGGATTACAGATGTGACCCCCAGGGGGCGCCCAGGTTTACTTAGGCTCTGAGGATCTTCACTGAGGCCCTTACACTTGTGCAGCAAGTACTTTACTCTGAGGCATCTCCCCAGCTCCTAACCACTATATATTTAACAGCCTTAGTTGTTTGTTTTGACACATGTAGTGTCACTGTTTAGTTTAGGCTGGCTTTGAACTTATGACCCTCCTGATTCAGCCCCCAAGTGCTGGGGTCAAAAAGATGTGTGCTGTCATGCCCAGCTTAAAAATCATTTGTAGCTGGCATGGTGACACACATCTTTCAGCACTCAGGAGGCAGAGGTAGGTGGATCTCTGTGAGTTCGAGGCCAGCCTGGTCTATAAAGTGAGTCCAGGACACCCAGGGCTACACAGAGAAACCCTGTCTCAATACCCCTCCCAAATAATTTGTAAATATTTTATACATTTTTTACATAATTTACATAATTGAATTTAAACTCGATATAGAGTTTAACGCGATATAACAAATTGGAAAATTAAATAACATAAAATTTGCCTACCAGAATTCATTAGAGGCTGCTTCTTACGTTATCTTTTGTATTATAGGATATTGTTCACATCCAAGTCAGAAGCTGAGACTCCCTAGATAGTAAAATGCAACGCTGTCGAGAAGTTTCTGTGCTCTGGGACTTACATAACTGCAAATTCTTCTTAGAATGCATCTTCTTGAAGTGGCATATCCCTTAAGACATTAATGCTGCGTTCTCTGTCTCATTTATCATTTTAGGGAAACTAAAGCCAACCATGGCGTTCATGTCAGGAAAACTGAAGATTAAAGGAAACATGGCCCTCGCGATCAGATTGGAGAAGCTGATGACCCAGATGAACTCCAGGCTTTGAGGGGCGAGAAGCGAAAGCATCGGCTGTTCTCCTCTGAAGTAAAAGGCTCAGCAGTTAAAATCCTACTGGCTCCTCCATGGTCTCATAGGGACACATGTTTGTTCTAGAAAAAGTAGAGTTTGTGTATCTATAAGACTTGAAATTATAATTAAAACAACTAACCAATCAAGTATAAGTTGCATTAAATGGCATCCTAACATATTGTGTTTTTTTCCCCCAATATTTTCCTCTAAGTTTGTATTTCATTCATTGCCTTCTTGCAGGAAAAACATGTATCATGAATAACTAATGAGAATCAAATAATAAAATTAGCTGTTACAAACTTCTCATGTAAAATGAAGCCACTTCATCTTCACAAAGACAATTGATGAAGGACTGCAATGTCACTCTTACCCACTGCCCCTGTCCTTTTTTGGAGGAGGGCAAGGGGTTTCAATACAGGGTCTTTCTGTAGCCCTGGCTATCCTAGGATGCACTCCATAGACCAGGCTGGCCTCAAACTCAGAGATCCACCTGCCTCTGCCTCCTGAATACTGGCATTAAAGGCATGTGTCACTATCATCTGGATTTTTTTTAAGGGCTTTTGTTTCGCCAAGCAGTGTTTTATAGACTTTAGTGCATAATACTTATAGGCAAAATTGTATTTAACTTACCATAAACATTTTATATTATTGATACTATCCTTGACATCTTTACACTGGATTACAAACATTTTTTAATTTTTAGCTTTTCCTTTTTTTCTTCCAGATGGGGTAACCCAACTGACCTTTAACTCAGGTCAGTCCTCCTGCCTCATCTTTCTTAGTGCTATGATTATAGACTTGAACCACAGTGGGCCTGACTAAATTGAGTTTTCAATTGCTAACATATAGAAATATAATCAAGGTTTTGAATATGCCTTAGGCCCTGCAGTAGTTAGAGTGACTCATTATCTCTAACAGCTTTTAAAAACATTCTTTAAATCATGTCAGCTTCAAATAAAGATGAATTTATGTCCTTTTTTCCCATTCTGTGTGCCTTTTTTTTTTTTTCTTGTCAGATTGCCCTGTTAGGCCCACCAATATAATGGTGAATACTAATGGTAAGAATGGGTACCTGAGCCCGAGGAACACAGCGAGACCTGTCTCAAAAACATAACAGTACAAAACAAGACCAGTTTTATCTAATCTGTAAATCACTATAGGATCCATTCACTAAGTGTATAACACACTGTCCTCTCCACCCCAGACTTAAACAATTACTTCCTTCCTCTCCCTCCATCCTTCTGTCCTGTGTGGAGTTGGGGAACCAGTTCTCCCCTTCTCCCGTGTGGGTCCTCAGGACTGAACTCAGGCCATCAAGGCTGGCAGCGAGATCCTTTATGTACCGCACCATCTTGCAGCCCCAATTAGCATCTTTTCTCACCCTCCCAAACACATACACTTTAGCAGATAATCCTGTATCAACAAAATACTTAAGTCCTATGCAACAAATCAATTTCCTCTTGCTGTTGACTCACCTATTCTGGACATAAGTATAGAGTCACACACACTTCATCACTTTCCTGATGGGCTTCCTTCACTTGACGTAATATTTTCAAGGCTTAATCATGCCTATCAGTGTCATAATTTGTTTGATACATCTGCTGCATTGACATCCAAGTTACTTGAAACCCTTTTGGCCTGCTCAAAACTTTCTTACTCAAGAATTCATGCTAGATATAATGGCTCTGTTAAAATTCTGCTACAATGGTTTATGATACAGTCTGCTTGTTTTTTTGCCAGTGACTCAAACCCAACATACTTGACAGCTAATAACCACAATTAAAAAACAAAACAAAACAAAAACAAACAAACAAACAAAAAACTAGTAAAACACCTGTATAGCAAGCCGGACACTGGTAGCACACTTTTAATCCCAACACCTGGGAGGCAGAGGCAGGTGGATCGCTGCGAGTTTGAGGCCAGCCTGGTCTACAAAGTGAATCCAGGATAGTCGAGGCTACACAGAGAGACTGTGTCTCAACCCCCACCCCACCCCGGGAAAAAAAAAAAAAACAGGAGAAAAAAAACCAACAGCAACAACAACCAAACCCCTGTATATTGTAGTCTTGGGAAATAAATTGTCATTTGCTAATGTTTCTTTAAAGCCCCCAATCTATAACCCTTCTATTTTCTTTATTCATTATTTCTAATGGGCATCTGAGCTGATCACCCATCTTGGGATACTGTGATGCCAACATCTCTCTAAGACTTTGTCTTGTGGACGCATACATAGAAGTGAGACCAGTAGGTCATATACTTCAACTTTTTTACTTTTGAGGAGCTCCCTTTTGTTTTGCACAGTGGCTGCACCTTCTTATATCAGAGCCCCAGTTTCTCCACAGGAGCACATCTTAGGAAGATGGAGCAATTAACTATGTGAGCTGGTTTGCTTTACTTTGTGTAAATTTCACCAAGTCAAAAAGCATTTGCAGAACTGTTTCCATTTAGCTTGGACCAAAGTGTTAATAAATCAGGGTTAAGATGATCATCAGCCTAGTGAGCTGGAGAGGTAGCTGGGACGGTCAGAGCACTGCCTGCTAATCCACAACACTCAGGGCTGATTCCTAGCACCCACATGGCAGCTCACAAAGCTCTCTACCTCCATTTCCAGTGACCTTTTCTGACCTCTGAGAGGCATCCTGTGCAAGGACAGAGACATATAGAAAAAACATACTCAAAATACTGTAGATGGTCCTGGAATACAGATACACTCTGGATTACAGTATGATCTGGGTGGAATATAGACATGCCCTTAGTACTCACAATTTAATCCCAAACAATGAAAGGAAGTTTAGTTTATAGAAGGAAGCAGGCATGTTTGAAAGTGATGTCTAGCCGGGTGGTGGTGGCAGCGGCGGCACACGCCTTTAATCCCAGCACTCAAGAGGCAGAGGCAGGTGGATCTCTGTGAGTTCAAGGCCAGCCTGGTCTACAAAGTGAGTCTAGGACAGCCAAGGCTACACAGAGAAACCCTGTCTTGAAAAAACAAAAAAGAAAGTGATGTCTATTGAGGGGCAGACAAAGTGATGAATCGGAGAAATATTAGAAAAATGAGTCAGAGACAGGATATGCCCAACTCTCACAAGAACAGGACAGGAAAGAGAGGCTACCTAAGAGCAGCACAGAGAGATAGGGAGAGAGAGAGGAGTTTTATTTTTTATTTATTTTTCTAACCAGAACAGTTTTACAGAGACAGATTGCAGGGAGAACAAGAGAAACACAGGTGAAGACAGACAAGCCAGAGAATAAAAAAGAGCCAGAATATTAGAACGTATTTCTAGAATTAGTTTGAGATTAGGCAGAGCAGTTCACTGAGAAGCCAAGAGAAGTCAATTTGAATAAAATGAGCTTGGAGAAGAGTTTAGGCCGGAACACTTGAGTTGAACCAGCCAGCAAGAGTTCAGAACGAGCTAGAATGGCTTGGGCACGGCTCTCATCCCCTCATCTGAGGAAATAAAAACATTCACAACGCCGGGCGCACGCCTTTAATCCCAGCACTCGGGAGGCAGATCGCTGTGAGTTCGAGGCCAGCCTGGTCTACAAAGTGAGTCCAGGACAACCAAGGCTAATAAAGAGAAACCCTGTCTCGAAAAACCAAAAAAAAAAACAAAAAACAAAAAAAACAAAACCAAAAAAAACCCAAAACCATTCACAACCCTGGATACTTTGTTCACAGTCTCCGTCATATTCTTATCTCTCATACACCTCAGAGGTAGGAATGACTGAGATTTCCTGTCATAGGAGGGGAGAGGCCAATATGAGGGTAGTACATAAGCCTAGTCAGGTCATGCTCTAAATATGACTTACTACCATTATAAATGTTTTGGAAACCACTTAGTGCTGTGAGGAGAAAAGTGAGGCTAGAGCCAGATTGTTTGGGATGAATCTAAGCTCCAACAAACTGTGTTAAGATTTCTTAGTTTAGCTGAGTGGTGTGGTGGTGCATGCCTTTAAACCTAGCAATTGGGAGGGAGAAGTAGGCTGATGTCTGTGAGTTCAAGGCCAGCCTGCTCTACAGAGTGAGTTCCAGGACAGCCAGGGCTGCATAGAGAAACCCTGTCTCTTCTATTTATTTATCTTGGAAAAGATTCATTATTTATTCAGTATTCTGCCTGCATGTATGCCTACATGCCAGAAGAGGACACCAGATCTCATTATAGATGGATGTGAGCCACAATGTGGTTGCTGGGAATTGAACTCAGGACCTTCGTAAGAACAGATTGTGCTCTTAACCTCTGAGCCATCTCTCCAGCCCAACCCTGTCTCAAAAAACGAAACCAAACCAAAACAACAACAACAAAATTTTCTTAGTTTCTCTAAGCCTCAGTTTCTGAAAACTAAAATTATTTTATGAACTGCAATATCACTTCTCAGTACATACCTGAAAATGTGGGGCTGGGGAGATGGCTTAGTGGCTAGGATCACCAGTTACTCTTCCAGAGTATAGTGGGACTATTGGATCTGCCAGTGATATAAGTAATGACACAGAGGCTTGTTAATGTTTTAAAATGCAGGCCTTTTGCTGGGCAGTGTCCTGACTACTCTAACTTGACTAATCCTGGCACCACGTCCTGACATGTAGCCAAGTTTACCTCTCTGCTCAGCTCTGGTCCGTCTGTTCACCCCCACCCTCATGTCCAGTGTCGAATCTCCTGCCTCTGATTTCTTCTCCCAGAGAAGAACAGTAGCTTTCATAGGACTAGAACTTTGTTACATTTTTAAATGAGTTGCATATCTTAAGTACAATATCTTAAACAAGAGTTGAAACATATAGACAGCATATTGTAGCAAATATAACCTTAAATTTCTATCAACATACAATAATGCGTATCAGTATAAAAAAATTGACACTTCTTGTTGCTTTTTAGTCTAAAAGGTTATACAATAATCCACCTTTCTTTTTCAAGGAGATATAATAATCTATTCCTTTTTGTCCTTAATCCCTCCTTTCATCACTTTTCATCTCTAACACTAGATCGGAGAGAAAGGAAGACAGAAGAAAGAGAAGGCGATCCCTGACTCTAACTTCCTTTGTTTCTTCCCTGGACAAAACCATAAACAACTTGCAACCAACACCCCTACATGAAGACCAACACCTATCACCCACGGAACAACCAAAGACCAAGCACCCCATCTCTTGGGAATGAAAGTGTTGTGTTCATTAAATTGTTTCCTCATGTCTGGGGATGAAGACATTTTTGGGGGACCCCTAGAAAATTGGGATATTGGCTAAGGCCTGGCTGAAGCAGTCTGTGAGGCTAGACCATTCGGGATAGCCTCTTTGATGTTGTCTGGATATAATTTTGGTTTGTTGTTGTTTTTCAAGACAGGGTTTCTCTGTGTCCCCTGAGTCCCTAGAACTCACTCTGTAGACCAGGCTAGCCTTAAACTTACAGATGTGCCTGCTCCTGCCTCCTGAGTGCAGGGAGTAAGGCATGCACCACCACCTAGCTCCTGGATGTAATTTTTTAGGAAACAGCAACAGTCTGTGAGGCTGAATCATCTGGGATACTTGCTTTATCTTCATTGGTGTTTGGTCCTTTTGCTCTGAAAACACACAAACTTCTAAAGGTAATATTTTAGGTACATTTCTGCATTAATACATGTATGGAATATTTGATGTACATAAATTAGTTGATGATGATTCTCTGCTCTATGTTTGAGCAGGTGAAAGGCATCTGTAAGTCTGTTTGGATTGCATAACCAAATTGTAATAAGGTGTTATAAATCCCCATTTATATGAAAGGGTGGCAAGTAATAACAAGTCACAATGATGAGATAGCCAACAGGATTTATTGGCGTCTGCAAGGACATTCATGTCTCACCTAGCCTCCCAAGCTAATCCCACATAGGGGAACTAGTCTTCGTGCCTCCCGCTTTGTTGTTCTTCCACGTCTCTCTCTCCACGTCAGCAGCTAAGATTTTCAGGAGGTCTAGCCAAATCTAATCTTGTTTTTTTTGTTTTTGGAAGAAATCCATAGCTTTTCATTTCCTGTTGAAATAAGAGCATATTCTCTTCCTCAGTGCAATACATTTTTAAAATTTCCATTGTGAATTTAAGACATCCTTAAAGTAAATGGATTGATTTAATTCAGCAGTAATTTTTTTTTTTTTTTTTTTTTTTTGGTAAACATCTTATATCCTAGATAATGAATAGATTCTGTTTGTATTTTTTCAGAAACAATTTATAATCCCCAACAAGGCAAAATTCTCTTTATCTCATCAAAGATTTTTTTTCTCAGGTGTCTGCATCTGAATCAGCCAGTAAGATAGCATACACATAATGAATAATACCTTTGAAATTTTAAACAGCATGCTAGAAGTTTAGCTTACTCTAAAATATCTCCCTCATGAAGGAACAATTGATAATAATCTTGCTATTAGGGGAAAAATACTTCCTACGAAGGGACCTTTAATACTGAGTTATTCCAACTCTTAGGGGAAAAAACATTCAAACAAATATCAAGCAAAGAAGCAAGAAAATTCTAAATTCTGGACCAGTTATGTTATCTCATGCTGCAGCAGCAAAGGCCTGTCCGTCATCCCTGCTCTGTGTAGGCAGTCCCTTAGCAGAAAGAACTGACAGGCATCTTGCAGCCGGAGAGCTCTGAGTTCCAGCTGCCATCAGTGTGTTTTTTCTATTGGGAAGAGTCTTTTTCTTTTCTCTATCCCTATCACTTGTAAGTTAGCATTCCACTGTCAGCCCTCTCCTTATCTATGTCTGTTTTATTTTGATCTTTCTTAGAGAGGATAAAGAAATTTGTGATGATTGTTGAACATATTGTAATTAATTCCATAACTGCAGAAACTAAAACCAAACTACATTGGGTCAAAATGCCCTCTTCCATAGTGTTATCCATTTTTTAACATGGAAAATATTTTCTTTTTAATCTGGCTAGCTCTCTCCTTCCTTCAGAGAGTTTTCTATGCACATACAACAAAACATCTTTATGTATTTATTTTGTCTCTCCTTCTTCTGGAGACTTCATATTTTTCTTTCTTTTATCCTTTTTCTTTTTTCTTTTTTGGGTTTTTGAGACAGGGTTTCTCTGTGTAGCCTTGGCTGTCCTGTACTTGCTTTGTAGACCAGTCTGGTCTTGAACTCACAGCAATCCACCTTTCTCTGCCTCCCCAAGTGCTGGGATTACAGGTGTGTGTCACCACACCTGGCTAACATTTTCCTTTTATGACTGACTACATTTGGTTTTTTAAGTTCTTTACACACACACACACACACACACACACACACACACACACACACACACACTGTTGCTTTCCTGCCTTCTGCCCAGGACTTTTACCCTAATGCCTAAATCTTGTGTAAAGCTTTCTGCTTAAGTTCCTCCTCATGTTGGGCACCAATTACAGAGGAGCAATAAGACCTGCCTTTTTCTGTGCAGTCTCCCAACTACTCTAACACAAACTAATCCTGGTACAACATCCTGCCTCTCTGCTCTGCTCTGGTCCATCCATTCACACACACCCTCCCCAGTGTCTAGTGGTGAATCTCTTGCCTCTGATTTCTTCTCCCAGGGTCCCTTCCTCTCTGCCTGGAAGCTCTGCTCTCCACTTCCTGATCAGATATAGACTGTTAGATCTTTATTATAGCCAATAGACAAGCGAGGAAGGATAAATATTTACAAAATATGAGACTGGTGATGGGCCATGAAACTAACAGGATCCAGCTAGGCTCTCTGCCAGTACAGTTCTGGGGCAGCAGTAATTGAATGTATAGAGACACATGTAGGAGAAGTTTTGGTTTCTTTAAAAACTCAGTTAAGAGGCAAGTGGATCTCTGTGAGTTCAAGGCCAGCCTGGACTACAGAGTGAGTTCCAGGACCATCAGAGTTGTTACACAGAGAAACGCTGTATTGAAAAACCAAAAAATACCAAACCAAACCAAAACTCAGTTATGGGGGGCTGGAGAGATGGCTCAGAGGTTAAGAGCACTAACTGTTCTTCCAGAGGTCCTGAGTTCAATTCCCAGCAACCACTTGTAGGCTCACAACCATCTATAACGAGATCTGGTGCCCTCTTCTGCAGGTGTACACGCAGGTAGAACACTATATACATAGTAATAAATAAATAATTTTTTTTTAAAAGCCTCAGTTATGTTATGTAGATTTTTGTTTTGTTTTGTCCTGGACTAGCTTTGTGGACCAGGCTGGTGTCGAACTCACAGCGATCTGCCTGCCTCTGCCTCCCAAATGCTGGGATTAAAGGCAAATATTTTTGTTTTAATCCTAAATGTGGGATATTGAGCTGCTCTTAGTTTGTCCACAGCTGATAATTGCCTTGTGTGGGGCATGGTCTATGCCAGCTGAAAACAGCCTTGTGAGTCTTGGAGAGGGGCATTATCTTGCCAGGTGGGGAGAGTTTAATTTTGAGGACTGTGAGAGGGTATAAATATCAGAGCCCAGAGAGAGAAGGATAATCTGAGGATTCTGAGAGAGAGAAAGTGAGGGAGGGAGAGAGAGAGAGACAGAGATAGAGACAGAGAGACAGAGAGACAGAGACAGAGAGAGAACATTTTGAGGAGATAGAAAAAGAAAAAGGCTTCTGGGTCCTCACAACTGAGATTGGTATTTTCCCAAAGAACGCAATGACCTTAACCAGCTAGAACTAAGTCTAAAGAGGTCTATGTCCCCTGTCCCTTCCAACCGTCTTTCTCTCCTACCTAGGATTGGGGTTGGGAGGGAGGCAGAGGCATTAAGAAAACTCAAACAAAATAGTTTAACAACTAGGGCCTACAGACATACTTTCACACAGTGTACCCCAACACCAGAAGACCTGGGTTTGATTTCCAACACTCCCGAGGCAGCTCACCACCATCTGTAACTCCAATTCCAGGGCATTTGACAACCTCTACTGTTCTATAAGGGCACCAGCCACACACACACTGAGGCATACATGCATGCAAAATACCCATACACAAAACAACAAAAATTTTAACAAAATTTTCACAAAATGGTCATGTTAATAGCACCAGCTTTGTAGAGTTCCTAGAACTAAATGAATTGCTAACCCACTGCAAACCTGAGCATCTGGTAAGTGCTATGAAAGAGTTTTTAAAGGTGCAGCCTTGCCTCAGTACTGCCATGCTGAAGAGGTAATCTGTTACAGTAAATTGTATCAGTTTGGCCTACAAAGCCAATAACTGACACAGAGAAACTGA
Organism: Acomys percivali; assembly: GCA_907169655.1. Classification (NCBI taxonomy): domain Eukaryota; kingdom Metazoa; phylum Chordata; class Mammalia; order Rodentia; family Muridae; genus Acomys; species Acomys percivali. Next base: position 124,891,022 of record OU015743.1, read on the forward strand.
AATGTACTTTAAAGCTGCAAGCACTAAGCAGGGCAGAATTTAAACTGGTACAAATCTACTCCTTAACTAACATAAACTACTCTAAACCTCATAACATACATATATCCCAAGCACTTGCCACTATGATCCTCGGAGACTTCTCTCCTCTGTTGGGGGATGGTCTGATGCATTTTGATGTTAATTACTGTTTGTTGTCTTTGTGATCCACCTTTTGTTTAATAAAAAGCCATCCCACCTGGACAGGACAGGAGATAGGTGAGGCTAGAGGAGAGAGAGAGAGAGAGAGAGAGAGAGAGAGAGAGAGAGAGAGAGAGGGGAATTCTGGAAAGAAAAAAGACGGCCACGAGGAGAAAAGAGAGAGACCTGAGGAGAGGAGAGGAAAGCTGCCATGGGTTAACTAAAGAAGAAGCACATGGCCGGCGTGGATGGAGAATTTGGCCCAGATGAAAAACATTAACAAGTATTTGAGATTATACATGGGAGGTAGCTTGATAGATGTTAATGGAAACAGATGGCATGGGATTGAGACAGGGATCCCATGCCTGCCCCACTATGAGAGGTAGTTTAGAGGATTGATATCTGTCCTGTCCCAGGTAAACTAAGGCTATTTTAAAATACAACAAGTGTCTAGGTCTTGATTGATTACTAGCTGGGCCTATTGATAATACATGTAATTAAAAAAAAAAATACTCCTCCTTCCATGTCAACCATCAACCGTCTTTTTTCCCCTCTCAACTCTCAATCTTGGCTCCACTCCCTCCCCAGGAAGTCCCACCTTCCACTTCCTGTCCTTCTGCCCAGCTGATTGGTAAACAGCGCTTTATTGGCAGTTGTTACATCCATTCAAGACATTCCTCCACAATTCCCCTTTTTAGTTTAATAATAAAAAAACCCTTTTACCTAAACATTATTACACCAATATACATTATATACACACAAGAACCACAAAACAATCATTATATTTATGTTATACCCTTAATGTTTTGCTGTCTTCAACCCAATCAGAGACTTGAGAAGGAATAAAATTAATTAGATGAGTAAATAGGAAGTGCAGGTTAGCAGCTTCAAAAAAAAAAAAAAAAAAAAAGACAGAGACACTTTGCTACTTGAACAGTCACTCAAAACTCTTTAACACATTGGAGCAACATCTTCAGCCTTTTGGCCTAATATATCTGACAGGCATATTTGTGAAGCAGGGACTATTGAGGACTTGCCTACCCTGTCTTGGCAGAGTTTGGCCGTCAACTCCACCTGTATCCAAGTCTGCCCATTTCAGGTAGAATTCTGCTGTGGCAGAAAACAAGGACATTTTTGCCCAGTGGCTGGTTTGCCACATCTGAAGCCATCTCCATAAGGAGGTTCCTCGATGCTCATCACCTTCTTTGAGGCAGTCTGGGTATTGCCAGGAGTCAACCTGTCTCGTTTTCAATGAATCCTCAAAACAATAAAAATTTCTTGAAATGTCATATTCTGTAGGTCTCTGAGGTTTTCGAAGACCTTATCTAAATAGTTTACCTTATCTATCTACTGAACCTAGGCTGTATATTCTTGTGATAAAATTGAATAGTATAATGAATTAAAAATAAACTTATTTTACATCAATATATACTTTTCTATACCAATGCTAAAAGTAGCATTGTGAGTAACAATTAAGGCCTTAAGCTGAAGAGTAGATTCAATAATCTACCTTTGGTCCTGTCATCCCTATATATTTCTATCTTCTCAGAGAAAAATCCATGAGTCCTATCTCATTCTCTCTGAATATGACCAATAAAAATACAACCAATTCCCAGTGAAGATAAACATCCATATCCCAAAACCTTACCCAACCCCCCTTTAAGGGAAATGGGACAGCGTGCTCTTTTTACGGCTTCTTCATGCTGATTTAGAATGAATAATACCTATGTAGGGGCCCAAATAAAACTTGGAAAATGGTTAAACAAGCTAGAGATAGCTTTTGTGGTCCAGTTTCTAAATGTTGAGAAATTCAGGCTTACTAAAAGTCCTGTGTGGGACAGTCTGAAATGCTGGACCAATTGGAATCAGGAGCTTTCTTCAAAGCTGTCCTGGGAGATGTTCTGTTCTGATGACTTGTGGATGGCACGTGAAGAATGCAGGATGTCAGCATCTCAGCATGCTGGAGGATGCATCCTATTGGGTCTGATGCAGCATCAGTGTCTGGTACTTTTGTTCTGAAAGTATATAATTTCTCACAAGCATTATACAGTTCTAAAATTATAAATGCATGAGGTGTGCAGGATGCACAGAACAATCAAGGCTGGTTCTGTAGTTTGAATTCATGTACGTATAGACTGACTTAAGTTAGCAGTCTTTCTTTCATCTGGGTCTGTTTCATTTTGACCTCTTTCAAAGAAAAAGTAGAATATTACCATTACCAAAGAACATATAATCGTATTTAATTGAAATCAAACCAAGATTGTATAGTTCTAAATGTCCTTCTCTAGGCTCAGTGGTGCCTGATGTATGGCCAGGCCACTACCTGTGTCCCGAGAAAATGTATCCTGTTTTAGAGACAAGACAGTTGCCCTGAGCAAAAGAAGAGGCATTAAGCCTTAATTAAAATTATGCATGCCCTAGGCATCTTGTAACTGGGTTTTTACATTTATTGAAGGTGTTTTTGTCTCATCTGTTCTCTCCATTGGGGATGGACGTTTTCACCTTTTAAACTTTATATAAACTCCCATTTTTGAGTTTATGCATACCCTGGGCATCTTGTACCTGGTTTTCACACAGCCTCACTCCCGGGGTGGGATGAGAGTGTAGATGCAAAAATACAGCTTTTAGCTCAGGGAGTCTATCCTTTAGGCAAGTATAAATGATGACGGCCAGCAATATGGATTATTCAGATTGCCCTGAAATACATGCTTCACTGTGGAAGTAGTTACATGAGATTTTCTTTATTAGTTACAGGCAAAGAAAGTCATAAAATCAAGGCATTTGCCAAACGGTAGGGACTACAGGTGTGTTACAGCAAAGTGGGCCAAAGTTACAGGTTTCAGGTGCTGATGAGATTTATAGCTTTTGGTTTGGTGGAAGCTAGTAGTCAGCCGACAATACAGTTATCATATCATCATCATCATTAGTTTCACCTGCATGCATACCTGTGTACCACTTGTGTGGACTGACTAGAGAAGGCAGCAGAGACCCTGGAGTTACAGACTGTTGAATCACATCTGGGTGTGGAATCAAACGAGTGTTCTGAAAGCACAGTCAGTGCTTGTAACTACTGAACTATCTCTCTAGCCTCTGCTAAAAATAACATTTTAAAGATTTACGTTAGGTGCCAGGTGGCGGTGGTAGCCCACACCTTTAATCCCAGCATTGGGAGGCAGAGGCAGGCGGATCGCTGTGAGTTCGAGACCAGCCTGGACTACAAAGTGAGTCCAGGACAGTCAAGACTACACAGAGAAACCCTGTCTCGAAAAACAAACAAACAAACAAAACCAAAACAAAAGGTTTTCGTTAGGTAGGCAATAAATGGCTTCCAACCGAACTAAAAAAGTGCAAGATAATTTGGCTCTGATTTGCAACATTTTAACTCTTCCTAATCATGAAGCTAAATTACTTAGCCTTGTAGAATCTTTAACACCGTGCAGCATCCTTTTTTTCTTTTTCTGAGATGTCCAGTTTATTACAGGTGTGTGTGTGTGTGTGTGTGTGTGTGTGTGTGTGTGTGTGTGTATGTGTGGGGGGGGGCCTTAGGACTATGGAGTGAGTACACAGTGGGTCGCAGGCCACCTGGCACACCTCTGAGGTGTCAAATAAGCAAGTGTCAGCTGGGGTGTCAGCAAGTCAGCTTGCTGAGCTTACTTCGAGTGTTTAGGCTGACTGCATGGAGACGAGGGACGGCGGACCCGCGTGGAAAATGGCTGAGACGCGGGTTCTGTACTTGTCGGAGCGGCGGGGACTCAGCCGGGCCAGCTCAGGGCTGCGCGCATCGGTGGCAGGAGCTTGGCCTGCGCCCCTTTAGGGTAACGAGAGCCCCGGGTCGAGCGCCTCCCGCGGGCATCGCTACACACTTCCTGTAGGTCCCGCCGCCCGCCGAGCGCTTCCGGTGCCGGCTCAAGCCGGGGTCCGAGCCCCCGCCCCGCCCCTCTCCGGCCCCGCCCCGCCCCGCGCGGCCCCGCCCCCGCGCTCCAAGCCGGGCGCGCGGAGCCCGGGGCGCACGGAGCGGCGCGCGCCGGTGGCCGAGCCAGGCTGGCGCCCGCGCCCCCACCGCTCCACCGCCGTCCTCCCCCTCCTCCGCGCAGCCCGCGGGGCGCCCTTCCCGCTGCACCGGCTCCGGCGCCCGGGCCTCCGGCCGTGGTGCTGCCGCCCTCCGTCCTGCCGTCCCGCCCCGTCCAGCCCGGGCCGCCCGGCTCCCGCAGGCCCCACTGCCCGCGTTCCTATGGACAGACGCACAGACACCTGCAGGTGGGTGAGGGCCCGCGCGGGGCCGGGGAGCACGCGGGCGCGGGGCCTCTTTGTGTGTGGCCGGCCGCGCCGTGACCCTCCGAACCTTCCTTTTGTCTGCTCCGGGCCAGCGAGGCGGGAGGGCGCTAGGGGCGGAGAGGTCTGCGGGCGCCGGGCCGGGCGCGCGCGGGTTCGCGGCCCGTGGCGTCGCGGCGGGGGGACTGTCCCTGCGCCGGCGTCCTCGAGCCGGGCAGGAGGGCGGGACGAGGGAGGGATGGTCTGCCCAGCTAGTTCTAGAGTCCGAGGCGCTTCGGGGCTCTGCAGGACAAGCTTGGTTGTCGGGAGGTACCGGGAGGTGCGTGTGGGGCGTGTGAAGGAACGTGCGGCGCTTCGCTCCCTTATATTTATTGTTTCTAACGGAGGAGGGCTTTCTCCCAAAGGCTCCCTCCCCCAATCCGAGGCTGCGCACAGTGGTTTGTGTTTGTTATCAAATAGATCAAGAAACCTGGGGTCCTGGGGAGAGGAGGTTGGGCTGACCAGCAGCACATCAGATCAAACAAACAAACAAACAAACAAACAAAAATGTTCGTGGTTTCCTTACGGCTATTTTTCATTTTTAAAGGTCAGATAGTCACTTAAATGGGGAAAATTGAACATGGCTGATTCTTTTTTAAAACAATTTTATTTTTGTTTCGAAGTTTTGGAGTAAAGTTTTCTTTCATGGTCGTTAGAATTATCACTGACAGAGTAGTCTACCTATTAAATGAACAGTTAACCATCGTGTCAGGTAGTGACTAGTAACAGCTTCTACACAAGGGCTTGCATTAGAGAGTGAGACACGATGATAGTGTTTCCATGCAGGCTAAAGCCTTTGTTTTGTGTTTTAAGATAGGAGGTTATTGATAGCTTGATAGCATGGGAGGAGAACGTGATGTTAGAAGTTGTTTTTCCCACCTGTATTTCGTTCTTTTACATGATGCATTTATGCATATGATGCATTTATGCATTCGATGCATACAAACCAAGGATTGGGTAGTTGTATATGTTGGATATAGTGTTTTGAAAAATGTAAAGTAGAGTTTTCTTGTTCTATTGTCTGGCTAACTTCTTGAAGAGTTTCTATGTGTTCATAGATAATTAAATGGTAAGTGAAGTCCAGGATTCATTCGTAAAATTCGTTTCACAGACTAATGTTTACTATGTAGGTATGGGGTTATGTCCTTATGTTAACCTGTTCCTCACTTGTTGAAACTTTATTTTTGTATGCTGTGAAAATTCATATGAACATATATATGTCTGAATGTAACCTGGAAGGTTCTTTTTTTTTTTTTTTTTTTTTTTTTTTAGTAGTTTTGAGGAACACTAAACAATGCTAGGTGCACCCATTTGGAGAACGTGGAAGCTTCCTTTAAATAAATAAATAAATAAATATATATATATATATATATATATATATATATATTTGAAGGAAAAAATACTGTGATGGGAAAGCTACTTAAATTTCCATTAAGTTGTTAAAAGTTTAAGAAAAAAATAGAATTCAATGCACTTTTATTCAGGTACACTATTTTTATCATAAAAGTTTAATATGCTTAAAATAGTGATTTTTTTTTGGAGAAAAATTTATCCTAGATTCTTGTCCCAGTTACATTGGATTGCATGCAGAATTTTTGTGTTATCAGACTATACATTTGTGTATGCTTAGTGTCTTAGAAGCAGCAGCATCGACCATGGTGGATCAGGTTTTGCTGTGACTTCTGGTCTAAATTAGGTAAATGCATTTAAACTACACAAAGGCGCAGAACTTAGTGTGTGACTCTGGTCCACTCTGGCCTAAACCTCTCTGCTCTCCCTTATAAATAGCTTAAAGAGGAGTCTTGAATTAGGTCTGGTGTTATCTGGAACAGGGAGTTCTAGAACACCATCAGAGTTGTAGCTCTTTGGCACTGGTTGAAATTACTAAAGAAGACAGGCTAACAAATTGAATGGCTTGTTTGTGTATTTATTAGACTGTCGGTGGTAGCGATAAGCCTTAACAAAGCATCTCTGTGTAAATGCAGGGGGAAAAAAAGCTAACAGTGCCAGGGCTGTGTTGGGAATGCTTTGGCAGAGTGGTACTTGTGTCTAACAGTTTTCTTGGATCAGCACTATATAGTGTCTTTATCTGCACCGGCTGAGAGATAATACCCTGCCTTTTTGTTTCTTTGTGACTGGTGTGTAGATGTTAATATTTTTCTTTCTCTGTAACTAATAATGATGTGTCAGCAGCATTTCAGAGTGGCTTACGTATTTTTAACTTATTTCCCTTTTGGTCAGTTGGTGTCTAAGAGGGCATGTAAATTAATTTTTGTCTTGATGTTTCATTTTTTTTTTTAACCTTCCGACAAATAAATGCTCCTTGCAGAAAATTTGGATTTGTGTAAATTGGCCTTTAAATGAAGTTGACATTTAGCTGTTTTTTTCCTTTTTCTAAGCAACACTAAGCTGTCCTCAGTTAAATCTGGGAGACTTAAAAGTCTACAGGCTTTTCCAGTACTTTCCCGTGTTTGATACTAGCATAACAAAACAGAAAACTGGGAGGTAACACATTTGTTCTTTATAGATCTGTGACTTTAGGTCGTGTGCTTGTCCCATCCTGTGTTGTGATCATGTCCCCTCACCCCGCCCCCCACCACACAGTGCCTTGTGGCCTGGTGAGGAAGCAAGCCGGGATGAGAGGTGTGATAGAAGCTGCTCCTTGTAGCTTTTGTCATTTTGTTCTAAGAAGAGCTGCTTGCTGAAACGCAGAGTTCATTCTTGGAGTACTATCCTGGTACCAGATGCGTGAGGCTGGCTCAGAGGGAGCCTCCCTCCTAAATACTGTCAAAAATAGAGAAGCTGAAGATTGGAGAGAAGCCATTTATTTTGAACAGTTTATTCCATGACAGTTTGTGTTTATAAAGAAACCTGCTCATAATATTTATTTGAGGGATCTACATAGTACCCAAAGAAGCCCCACAGGCTTTTTTTTTTCCCTCCTCTAAAAAGTTTCCACAGAGCTTAGGTTCCGTGGTGCTTCTTGAGTTTGCTTCTGATTAGTTGATTTATGGACGTTATTTACCAGCATGATTGGAGAATCCTTTTGCTAGTCTGAAATTGCACTCTGTCTGTGCTCTGGTCGGTTTCCCTGGAAACAAATGCACTGCATAGATTCCATAATGAGGACTGTGGTTGGCTAGTGACTGTGTAAATTCTGTTGTTTGGTAAAGCTTAGTCTCAAATTCAAATAAAGGTCAAGAAAGCAAAAGCACTGAAAAATGCAAATTTAGAGATTTTATTTTGTATCCAGTGCCAACAAAGTTTTAATAGGCTTTTCTGGAGGAAGGTGAGTTCCCCAGAAGTGTTCATCTGTTTTGCTAAGTCTTATACTTAAAGCAGTTGGGGGGATCTTTTGGTATTTCATACTGGCGATGCTGGTGGCTGAAGTGACAATGAGGATGTCTTTCAGAAATGTGTTTTACACTTGTGAATCATGTAGAGAGTGAAGGGGCGGGATATAGCCAAAATATAGGTACATTTTTATACCTAGAAGGAAGTAACATGTGTATTTCAAAGAAAACTATGCAACTTCACATGAAATAGAACTTAAAAAAAAACCTTAAAAGTATTAGAGAAACTTCTAAAAAATACATCAAAATCTTATCATACGCTGATATATTTATAATCTGGTTGTTTTTTCTTCTGATCTGTCTGAACTTTGCCCCAAAACTGCAAGTTGGAGACCAGCTTTCCTCTCTACTCTGTGGCTCTAGATACAAGATGAAAAAGCAAAGCACAGTGCCACTGCTGGTGGAGAGAAGAAGCTGACAGAGAGTCAGAACCCACTGAAACCACTGCAAACACCTTTTTTTTTTTTTTTTTTTTTGGACAGGGTTTCTCTGTGTAGCCCTGGCTGTCCTCAACTTGCTTTATAGACCAGCCTGACCTTACACTCACAGAGATCCTCCTGCCTTTGTGTCCTGAGTGATGGGATTAAAGCCGTGCACCACCATGTTGGGCATGTAATTGTCTTTTCATTTGATGCCTGAAAATATTTTTTGTTTGTGAAGCATCAAGGATTTTTTAAATTTTTTAATTTTTAATGTTTTGATTTCTCAAGACAGGGTTTCTCTGTGTAACAGCTCTGGCTGTCCTGGAACTTGCCCTGTAGACCAGGCTGGCCTCAAACTCACGGAGATCCACTTGTGTCTGTCTCCCAAGTGCTGGGATTAAAGGCATGCGCTATCACTGCCTGACTCATCGAGGATTCTTTAGTTGGCCTAAATATTAAAAGAAAATGATGTACCTGTTTGTAATCCCAGAGAATGACCCAAAGTTGCCTTCATCCTGCTTCCTTGCTCACTAGTTGTTTTTTAATTATTCACTTAGCTTTGGTTAACTTCATTTCAGTGATAAAACATGTCTTGGCTGGGTTCTCCTGTTCTTAGCTTTTCTCAGAGTTGATATGACTGACTTGAATTGTTCTTTTTTTTTTTTTTTTTTTTTTTGGTTTTCGAGACAGGGTTTGTCTGTGTAATAGCCCTGACTGTCCTGGAACTCTCTTTGTAGACCAGGTTGGCCTTGAACTCACAACAATCCACCTGCCTCTGCCTCTAGAGTGCTGGGATTAAAGGTGTGCGTCACCATGCCAGGCTTCCTTCATTCCTTTTTTTAATTGCAGATACTGTGTCCCTTTAGCTTTTCTTATAAATATTGCTAAGGCTTTTAAAATTTTACCATTGCATTATTTAAAACACAATTATCACCTATCAAAAAAACCCTCTTTTCCATTGGGTAGTGATGGTGCACACTTTTAATCCCAGCCCTCAGAGTTCGAGGCCAGCCTGGTCTGCAGAGTGAGTTCCAGGAGAGCCAGGGCTACACAGAGAGACTGTGCCTTGAAACAAGCAAACCCTCACCAAAGCCTCTCCTTTCCCGCTGTGAGACTTGCTATGTCTAAGTCATAGTTAAGATGTTTGTGAGTTGAGGCTCGGCTAGGACATGGCCCCCCTCTACACAGCTTCTGGGCAGCTTAAACAAGAGGCTATTTTCTGAGGATTCTTCAGGTCAGAAGCGTGAGATCTGGGTTCTGCTGAGGGCTCCTTGGATTGGTTTCCTTCTGCCTGTCTATGTCCTAATTTGTAAAGACATGAGTCATTACAAGAAGGGTTAGGCTACCTTGATGTTACTTTATTTTACCTTATTTCTTTTGAAGGCCTTAGCTCTACAGATAAGTTTCTGTTGGAGGTGCTGGCAGTTAGGACTTGCAAGATGCACAGCCTGAGCTTGTACTCACCCGGAGCCTTAACTACATGTTCATTTCATTCTGTTCAGTGATTTCTGGTGGCTTCATCTTTTATGTCTTTACTTTTTCACATTTCCCACAGGTTTATTTTTTTTAAGATTCATTTTTATTTTATATGTATATATGCATGCATGCATGATGTGCACCACATGTGTGCAGTACCTGTGGAGGCCAGAGAGGTAGTTGGATTCCCTGAAACTGGGGTTAAAGACTGTTGTGAGTCTCCATGTGAGTACTAGGAATTGAACTCTATTCCTCTATGGAAGCAGCACGTGCTTCTGACTACTGAGCCGTCTCCCCAGCCCCACAGTTTACTTTTTTTAAAGGAATGGGGTGCGCATATGCTTCTGTAGCGTGTAGATGTGTGCACGCACACACACGTGTGGTTTGTATGTGTTATGTGTTTGTATGTGTGTAGATGAGTTCCTGCTGGTGCACAGGAACACGTGGAGGTTGATACTGGCTCTGTCCCTCAGTCACTCTCCATCTTGTCCTTAATTTTTGAGATAGGATTGCTTGCCAAGCCGGGAACTTACTGGGTCAGTTTGACAGGCGGACTAGTGTGTTCCACGGATCCTACTGTGTCTGCCACATTGTTGGGACTGGGATTACAGCTGTGTACTGCTGTGCTGGCCTTTATACATGAATATACTAGGGCTCTGAACTCAGGTGCTCGTGTCTGCACTACCTCCCCAGCCCCAGGAGTGGGTTTTGGGGGCAGGGGGGCGGGAGGACGAGCAGTGTGGAATAGAAAATAAACATAAGCTGTTTTGCTAGTTGCTTTTTATAACAAACTAGTACAGAGTCTTCCCGTTCCTAAACACAAGACTCAAAGGTTGAGCTGATGGGTCAGCCTCTATTGTGTGGAGTTGACTCTAGGCCTTACAGTTGATGAATCACTGAGTGTGTGGCATAGTCCGTGCTTTTACCACATTTGAACGGAAGAATGGACACTTGGCCCAGGCAGAAGCAGATGCAGTGTCTGGCTTTTTGTGTTAGCTACCAGAGTTCCTGCCTGGGCTTCACTGCCAGGGGGAGTTTACGTCTTGTCAGATTTCTTTGTGTTGTGCTCTTTTCTAGTGTGTATATATCCAGTGCCCAAGCAGAAGTCCACTGAACCATCTGTGTGTGTCCCTTCTGGGATGCTGGCACTGTTGATCGCACCTTTCTTTTGCACATAAATTCGGTGGGTCAGGGCTGGTGGCCAGCAGGAGCTCTCTGGCTACCCTAAGCTGTGGGTTGGGTTTTAAAATCTATTATGATTTATGACTTGAGTACCAGGCTCAAATAAGGAGCAATGTGTCAACTCTCTGCTATTAAAAATAAAGGAGGTGAGGGCTTTATTTTGTACACACTTTTCATGCTCGTTATAAATGGTTAAATTAGAAAATTCTGGAATGCCAGAGGATTGTAAGTGTGACCAGATTTAGTGGACGTGTGAATGCTGCCCTGTTCTGTGACTTCTGAGGGGTTGCGTCCTTTGGTCTGTTTGATACTATCGTGCTGCTTTCTAGGGAGTTATGTGCCATCCTGCGATTAGCCATTTAATTTAAACAGGAGTTCAGGGGCTGAGTCTCCCTATCCTCAGGCCTATCTTCTGTGTATAATCAAGCCCCTAGAGTCATCAGCTATGGTTTCCAAGATTTTATTTAATGTTTCCAATTGCTCTTAAGTCTACTGTTAAATATATGCAGAGTGTAGGTGTAGCTCGGGGTACAACACACATTCACCATGCACAAGACCTTAGGTCTCATCCTCAGTTTGCACACACACAGATACGTAGTATTTTTCATATGTAACACGAACCCTTATGCTAGCACTTCTGTAATCATTATAAAGTTCATTAAATACTTATAAATGACTCATGTGAAAAATATTTCTTGCTTTTTATAACTAAAACTGTTTATAGCTGTAGTGGAAATTTTGGTTTCTTTAAAAACTTAGCTATGTTACATAAACAGGTTTTGTTTTAATCCCAAGCTTGGGATATGGAACTGCTTTTAGTTTGTTCACAGCTGATAATTGCCTCCTGTGGCTCTGAGAGGGGCGTGGTCTTTGCCAGCTGCAGTTAGTTTAATTCTGAGGACTCAGAGAAGGGGGTATACATATAAAAGCCCAGAGAGAGTACTAATTGTTCTTTTTTAATTTTCCCAGATATATAATGTATTTTACTATATTGGTCCAAATATTTTAATCTGTTCTAACTTTTAGTATTAATGTATTTCATTATCTTCATTTTCTTTGTGGGGCTCCTGCATTACATATGCTAGATCATCCTTGCTTCTCTTTTATACATACAGCTTTTCCTTTCCTTTTTTTTTTTTTTTAAATAGGGTGTCGCTATGTAGCCAAAGCTACCCAGGAACTTGTTATGTAGACCAAGCTGGCCTCTAACTCACACATCTTCCTGGGTTGAAATTGAAAAGACTATGCTATTATACCTGGCCAATTATATTTTTAAAAAATCATTGTCTTTGTATTTGTTTACTTGTAAAAAAAATTGAACTCTATTTGTGTGTGAAGTATCCCTTCAGAGGTAGGGGTCAGAGGACAGCTTTCTGGGGTAGGGTCTCTCCCCTTACTGTGGGGTTGAACTCCGCTCTTACCCACTAGGTCACCTTGCCAGCACCGCTTTACTTTTTCTTCTAAAGTATTTATTTACTTTGTGTGTGTGCGCGTGCATGCGCACACATACTCTCTCAGGCCTCACATGTGTGAGGGTGCTCATCAAAGACCGGGAGGGAGTTGGCTCCCTAGGAGCTCTGCAGTTACAGGCAGTTGTAAGCAGCCTGGTGTGGTGCTGGGAGCTGAGCTCCGGTCCTCCGGAAGAGCAGCAAGCAGTCCTAACGACACTGCATCTCTCGCCCTACTGCTTTACTTTAAAAACACATAGATTGTTCTTGAACGTGTGTATGGAGCGTGTGTGAGCATGTGACACTCTGCATGTGAGGTCAGAAGACAAGGTCGTGGGGTTGGGGTCCCATGTCTGCTGAGTGCTAGGGTAGCAGACGTGTGCCACTGTGCCTGGCCATTCCCTGTCCTTTAGTCCCCTCGCTAGTCTTTCTGTGACGTCAGTCTGTTAAGCCCTGGTGTTCCTTTAAATGTTGCTGGTCTTTCTCCTCTTCCTTCTGAAGCTGCCCAGAATGTTGTGGTTTTTCTTTGTGCGTCCTTTTGTTGTCTAGCCAGTGTTACGTTTTTAGCTTTCCTGTTTCTCTCCATCCTTCCACTCCCTACCCCAGCTTTTCTTTCTGTCTCTGTCTTTCTGTCCATATCTAACCCAGGCTGTTCTTGAACTCACTACATAGCCAAGGATGACATGGACAACTCCTTTACCTCCCAAGGGCTGGAGTACAGGCACTGAAATGCTGTGCTACAGTGTGTCCGCGTTATGCCGTGTCTTGTGGTAGGCCTTTATTAGTTTCATTATTTGGTCCTTGTTCATTATCTTCATTGGTCTTTTCCTGGGATAGCTTGGTTCTTTTCTTGTGTTTATATTTAAATTAGATGGCTATGCCTGTATTTTAGGCATGAGCTTGCTATGCTAGGGATAGGAAGTTGTCCTAGTTTCATGGTTCAAGATTTTTCTCCTTTATTGCTTTTGTGAAGTATTTTAAAATATGGCCACTCAAAAAACTCAAAATGAAGTATTGTACACTCATTAGAATGAAAAAAAATATGAAAATTAGCAAGTGTTGTGAGAACATACAGCAACTGATTTCTGCATTGCGGTGGGGAATTATACATTGGTATGATAATGTAAATTGGAACGAACAAATTAGAAAGCTGTTTGGCAGTATCTACTAAAACTAAACACATACATACCTTATGGTTCAGCAATTCCACTTGGAGATACACACCATCAAAGTAAATGTACTAGAGTGATTGTTCATAGCACTATTTATAATATCCTCAGATGGAACTCTTCACAGTGACCATTGCTACCGTATGTGGAAAAGTGTTATGTCGATATACCCAAATAAATCACATCTCATAGAATTGATACCTTTGTCTCCTTCTCCAGTGGTCTGCTTTGGTCAAATGGATATTAGCAAATCTCAGTGCCATAGCAGTGTGTGGGTGTGTTTCAGTACGACTACCTAGGGGGAGACTAGTAAAAAGAAAGGAGAAATAGGGGCCCTTTGAATGCAAGGAATGTCCCATAATTTGGTTGTGGGCTGTGTTGTAGAACGTTGTGAAGTAGTAGGAAGGTGTTTACTCATTATTCCTGTTCTCTTCTGATTGCATATCATGACTGAACACAAAGGGCAATAGGAGGGGCCTTTCATGGAGCCTCTTCTGTAGTGTTCTCTGAGGTGGCCTTTCCTCTCTCTCCTTTGTCTCACTCAGTCCTCTTCGGTTGCTTGACTTGTGCTAACAGTTTTCATCCCAGCGTCTCTTAAGTCAGTATTATGGTTGGAGGCTGATGTGTTTGGTTGTGAGTTGCTGGTGCTGTTTTCAAGTTCTGGGCACTTTCTGAGGTAAGGCCAGCTGGTGGCTGTGCATCCCTGGGGGCGTGTTCTTGCTCTGGTCTCTCTGTTCCTTCTCTCTGCTTCCTGTGCTGCTCTGCCCTGCCCTGCCACACCTTCTCCTCTGTGGTGCACAGACTGTGAGCCCTGAAACTGTGAGCCAAAATTAGTTCTCTCCCCTTGACTTGTTTCTCTCAGATCAGGAGAACAGGAAACCAATGCAGTAGTGTTGATAGCCCGGCCAACATTTGTGATGGCCTGGAAGCTTGAGCAACCTGGTTGTTCATACATGCAATTTTATTTAAATGGGATATGTCTTGTTAAGGGGCAAATTTTGGAAATTTCTTGTTCCCCGTCTTTTCAAATTAGCAGAACTGACTCTCACTCTAACAAACACACACCCTTTTGATCCTACCTAAATGATTAGTTTTTCTAGTTTACCTAACTTTAAGTGATAAACCAATACATATTAACTGAAGTGAGTTTAATTCTTTTGTAATGACAGGTTCGTTAATGTTTTCATGGCAGTTTTGGATTAGAAATTCATGTTATTTGGCTCTTTTCAGAAAACTAAGAGCTCAACATTAGTGGGTTTCTCAAATAGTGAAAATAAACATTGTGAGGAAAATTCAGTATTTTAACTTTTTTGTGAACATAATTTCTGAGTTAAGTTTAAGTAAAGTCAGTCATGCCTTTATTTGCTTTTGGAAATCTGGATCAAGAAACAGAAACACTTAAAATTATCTTTTTCATTCGCTGTGCAGTTGTCTCAAGTTTCTTACCTTTGAAGTTTTGTATCCTTAATCCTGTTTTCTGCAACCAGTTCCAGAAAGCGCTTCTGACAAGTCCACTAAATTTACTGATTTACCCAAGTCTTATTTGACTAGCCTTTGATGAGATACCTGTGAAATGTTAGCTGAAAGCACCCCTGTTCTTCCTGCAGAACACCCTTGAGAGACAAGCATTGTCTGATAGCTTAGTCTTGCAAGTATCTCTCCTCTAGAACATATGGAAAGATGCTTAGCCTTATAAATAGCATTGTGCCTATGAATATACTTGTGAACATATTTGATACGAATTTTTGATTTGTATATATTCTACTTAAATTGCTTTTTAGCCAACTGGCTACGTTCTTTCTGGCAGTCAAAAGTCTTACCACAAAATATGCTTTCGATATACACTTCTTTAATGATATCTACATTGATATAAAACCTCTACCTTCCATTAAGGAATTAATTTTCCTTTTAAAAATCAGTTTTAAAGCCAGGTGTGGTAGCACGTATCTGTAAATGCCAGCCCTGGGACAGGGAGGGAGGCAGCAGGATCTCTTGCTGGAAGGCAGCTTAGGGGCTGCACAGGAGATCTCGCCTTAAAAAATATAACAACTTTATAAAGTTATCATATTGCTTTTCTTTTTAGGTCATTTTGGTTGTTAAGCCTTCAAGTACATTCTTTGTTTGTATGTGCCATTATCAATGAGAGGTGCACATGGATGTGTGTGCAAGAGCTGGGATCAGAGGATAACTCTGGGTGTCTTTGTTGTTGTTGTTGTTTTTTGAGACAAGGTTTCTCTGTGTAGCCTTGGCTGTCCTGGGCTTGCTTTGTAGACCAGGCTGGCTTTGAACTTACAGTGATCCACCTGCCTCTGCCTCCGGAGTGCTGGGATTAATAGCTTGTACCACCATTCCAGCTCTGGGTGTCATTTTTTTAGGCTCCATCCACAATCCTTTTTTTCCTTGTTTTCAGAAAGAGTCATTTGCTGACCTACAAGTAGACTAGATCTGTTGGCCAAACAGACCAGTGGTAGTTTAAATAAGAATGGCTCCCTTTCTGCCCCCATAAACTCATATAGGTGTGGCCTTGTTGGAGGACATGTGTCACTTCTTTGAAGTTTCAGAAGCCCATGTCAAGCCCAGTCTCTGTTTTTCTTCTGGCTGCCTGCAGATCTGGATGTAGAACTCTCAGCGTCTTCTCCAGCACCATGTCTGTCTGTACACTGCTGTGCTCCCCATTATGATGGCAGCGGACTAAATGTCTGAAGTAGTAACCCAGCCTCCAGTTAAATGATTCCCTTTGTAAGAGTTACCTTGGTCATGGTGTCTCTTCACAGCAGTAGAACAGTGACCACGACAGAGGTTTGTACCAGGGAATGTGACAGGCCTGACCATGGTGGGTTTTTGGAGGAATATAGAAGACGCTGAGACTTTGGACTAGAAAATCATTTAACTGTCTCATAAGAGTTGCTTTGGTCATGGTGTCTTCACAGCTTTAGGTATGTTTCAGGGGAAGGATTTTATTGTAGCTTTGAGGGAGAGTACAGCCAGAGGCATCTGGAAGACTCCAGAGCAGAGAGAGAGAATAGTAAACTGAACATTGCCAGCAGATTGGACTGGGCCCTGGGGGTGTGGGGTGGGGAGTGTAGAGCGATAGAGGAAGACAGAGAGAAAGGGGAGCAAGAGAGGAAGACAGAGAGAAAGGGGAGCAAGAGAGGAAGACAGAGAGAAAGGGGAGCAAGAGAGGAAGACAGAGAGAAAGGGGAGCAAGAGAGGAAGAGAGAAGAGACTGTGGCTGAAACCGCAGCTTGTGAGGGAATGAGAAACGGGGAGGAAAGCCTACAAGCTGGAGAAGGTTTTAGGGTAGGGACGGGGTGAGAAGAGCCTAGAAGAGCCACTGTACTTGTGGTACGCTGTGAACCTGAGGCCAGCATCCTCTTTGGTATGCTAATAGGCACCACAGATAGCCTTTTGTCCCTTCTGGCAGTGAGAAGGAAATGGCTCCTTTGATAGAGTAGTGGTCCCAAAACTTGGGTGAGTGTTAAGGACATGACAGAAAGTTTCAAGAGCCATAAATACCAGCCATACCAGTTTAAGAGTAATTCTAATTCAAAGAATAGAAAAAAGTACACGTACAAAAACACTTGTCAGAGCTAAGAACACCAAACCGTCTGTTGTCTGTGGTTACTTGTCTGTTACTTAGTCGAGGCTAGACTTGAATTTGTTATGTAGTTCGTACTGGCCTAGAGTTTGCATTCTTCCTGAATCTTCTAAACACTGGGGTTATTTACTATCTGACCCAGCTGAGAGAGGACCTGCTGATCCCTCATTGCAGCAGGACAGTAACTGGCACACTTAGAAGTTGGGGAATTGTTGGGTAAACCCTTGTTCAAATTGTTAAAGCCATTCACAGCAATAACTGTGCATATCCTTCAACCAGAAAATATTTATTAGGCAGTTGCTATGTGTTAGGTACTCTGCTTGGTTCTAGGAATTTAGTAAAGACAGAGCCATCTGCCTTTATAAAAATTTAATTTGAGTAGGGCAGAGAGACCAAACAAGACAAAAGAACTCATAAGTGGTAGGTGGTTAGAGGAAGTATCAGGGAAGGGCTAGGCTTAGGGCTGGGTATTTGAGGTAGAGTTAGTTAAACACGATGGCCCAATACTTGGGAGGCAGAGGCTGAGTTTGAGGTCAACATAGTGAGCTCCAGGTCAGCCAGGACTACATAGTGAGACCCTTTCAAACAAACAAACCAACAAACAAACCAAAAAATAACACACACACACACACGCACACACACACACACACACACGCACGCACGCACGCACGCACACACACACACACACGCACGCACACGCACACGCACACACACACACGCGCGCGCACACACACACACACAGAAAAACCAAAAAAAAGAACTCACTTAAAAAGTGACTTTTATGTAAGGACTTAAAATAAAGTGAGGTATCTGGAGCAAGTACATAGAAATGTGTCTGGTGATACTCAGACCTTCAGCTGAGTGACAGGTGAGTGGAAGAAGTGGCTGGAGAGATAATTGGATGGGACCGGTGGCGGGGTGTGAGATGGCCAGACCACGGAGAAGCTTGTGGCAAGAGGAAAATCCTTGCTGTAGAGTTGTCAGGTGGATGAGGAAAGGAGCACTCTTCTGTCTTCTAAATCTCCCTAATTATGTCAGTATTTAAATACACATAAAGAAAATACACCGAAAACTAACATCCTAATGTGCTATATGTGTAGAGGGGCACAGTAAAGAAACCACTGAAATGGCTGCTCCGTTGGGGGGAAGGTTTTGATTGCAGCTGAGAGAAGGGGGAGAGGGAGAGAGAGAAGGGGGGGGGAACAGCCAGAGGCATCTGGAAGATTCCTGAGCTGAGAGAAAAATAAACAGACTGGACTTGGCTAGGGCTGTGAGCAAAGAGAGACTAGAGGGAAAGGTAGTGGAGATGCGGTGTGGGGAACATGTTGTTCTGGAGAGAGTTGAGAAGGGCTAGGATGCCAGCTTGGGGCCTTTGATGGTTGAACACTGTAGGAGCCTGGAGGCCAGCATGGGCCTTGGTAAACAACCACAGGTGTAAGTCAGTGTCCCTTCTGCAAAGGCAAGGGAAGTGACTCCTATCGCCAAAAGAAACCTTGTCAAAAGTTCCTTAGGAATGCTGGCTTTTATCTTAACTACCGGAAATCCTTTTATAGTCCAGCTTGAGGTGGATTAAACTGTGATTTCTGGGCACATGTACTATCTTTGGATAAGAGACTGTTCAGTTATGAATATAGTTTTCTTTCGCCATACTTCTGGAATATTTCTATATAATATTATAATATTTAAAAGAGTGTATGTATAGGCCAGAGGACAGCTTTTTAGGGGTGCATTCTTGCCACTGTGGGCTACCTCTTACCCCTTCCAGGAGTACAGAGGCTGGGTTACACAGGAGCCACTGCATCCAGATTTTAAGTATGGACACACTAGAAAAGAGTTTTGCATATTTTTGACTTTGGAAATTTTTGAAATCCAAGTATTTTTGATTTTCCCAAAGTGGATACGATGTGAATACTGAGAACAAATGGCAGTGTCTTTAGCCAACTAAGGAGTTGCTTTTTTTGTTTGTTTGTTTGTTTTTTTTATTGTTGTTCATGTGTTTGAACCAAAAGGGACTATAGAGATTATTTTATACCCCTGCTTTATGATGAAGGCTCGATTTGCAGAAGTGAAGCAAGCAGGCTTCTGCCTCTTTCTGATGGTGTTTACATCTTTCATCATTATTTAATCTCAGGCTTTCTAGCACCTGAGTCGCTTTTGCGATTAATAATTTAGCTAATCTTTGTTGAAAAAATAAAGTCTTTTGGGGGAAAAAAAAGAAATGTAAGTCTGTTTCATAAACCAGCCCAGCATTTCTGGTGTCAGTAACAGGCTTTGCTAATTAAGGGCAAAAGTTGGATTCAATGTTTCTGGCCTTACCACTCATCGGTCCCTGTTCACTGCTTTCTGGCCGTTGTGAATGTTTGGTGTCTGCTTGTGTTCCACGTTCACAGGGCTGGTACTGAGGATGTGCTTCATCATGTTGTTAAGGCTGAAGCGCATTCGTGAGGGTAGAGTGCCAAGCGCATAAGATAATTAGTACTGAAGTTTAAGTATCTGGAAGACTCTCATCTCCCACCCCACCACACAAATCTGGATGCTGAGAAAATGGAATTCAAGAAATCTCTAAGCGACTGGAGAGATGACTCAGTGGTTAAGAGCACGGGCTGCTCTTCTAGAGGCCCCTGCTTTGTTTCCTGGTAACCACATCTCTAATGACAGTTCTAGGGTGCCCAACTCTCTCTTCTGGTATCCTTGGGTACCAGGCACAGGAGTGGTGCATATATGTGCACACAGGCAAGCACTCATTCACTTAAAAATTTAAATATGTAAATATTTATATCCTTAAAGCCATCTTTCCAGGCCTCCAAGTATATATGTCTTAAAGCATATTTTTATTTAAAATACTGTGTTTGTGTCTTTCACAGGCCATGCAGGTAATTTATTATGAACATTTTAAAAACTAGCCATCTTAATGCAATAGTATCAAGTCCTGCTCATTTGTGGACTGAGTGGCAGCCTTCCTAGTTAGTTACTGAATTTTGAGAGAATGATGCTTGTTTTATTTGAGTGAGAAAGACACTGTGATGTTTACCAAAGTGACAGTGTTATGAAATGTGGGGCAGGATTGAATGGCAAAGGGCAGCTCTTGAAAGGCTGCTCATTTGCTGGAGGATGCAAGGACTTGCTCTGTGAGTATTTAGGTCAGCAGGATCCAGTGGAGGGTGGTAGATGAAGATGTGAACATCCCTCAAACAGGACACCATAGTTCTGGTATTTGCATAGTCTCTAACTGTTGTTGTTAGTTTGCCAGTAAGACCTAATAACGTTTATTATCAGGCCTATTATTATTTTTACAGCAGTATCTTCTAACCTACTAGCAATCAATCAAGACACAGACACCTGTTATATTTCAAAATAGCCTTAGTTAACCTGGGGCAGGGCAGATATCAATCCTCTAAACTACTTTCCATAGTGAGGCAGGTATGGGATACCTGTCCCAATCCTATGGTGTCTAGTTCTAATAATTCCTATCAAGCTACCTCCCATCCATAATCCCATATACTTACCAGTGCTCTTCATCTGGGCCAAGTCCCCATCCACACCTGCCATGTGCTTCTCTTCCATCTAACCCCCTGGCGGCCTTTTCCTCTCTCCTTGCGTCTCTCTTCCTCTTCCCAAGATTCTCTCTGTCTCCTCAAGCCCAGGAACCTTAGCCATGGCTATCTCCTTTGCCCTGCCCAGGTGTGATGGCTTTTTATTAATTAGCATCAAAATACATCAGACCAACATCTTACCTCAGATGCTAAAGACCATTGAACTTACATAATATAATTAAGAATAAATAATTTGCAAGTTTAAAAAAATTTAAAAATATGGCAATGGATGGTGAAATGGAAAGTTGGAGGAAATGAAACTTAATCAGTGTATTATCACAGTTTGTGGAAATAAGACTGAGATTATATTTCTTCATGGTAGTTAAGGATAGATTGTTATGGTATATAAACTATATGTTGCACAACAGTGTGGTATAAGGAAGTTTATTGTGAGAACGGCAGGGGAGAGAGGGGGAGAAGATACAGTTGAGTGAGCCATGAGAGAGATAAATGTACAAAATGGAAGACAGAGATTCAGAGGGGCAGGCAGAGAGACAGGCAGAGAGAGGAGGCAGGCCAGCCGCCTTTATCTGGCAGGAGGCAGGTGATGACATCAGCGTTGCTAGGCAACCTAGAGGCCGGCTATTGGGATAGACTTGTGAACTAACTGATAACTTTATATCTGTAGGCTATCTAATCTAGTTTGTGTTTGTGGCTACTTGGGGATTGTGCAAAATTTTACTAGTTTCTATTAAGAAAAATAGGATTAACTTTGCAATGTTGATTTTATTTTATTTTTTCGATACTAAACCTTTAAGAGGTTTACTGGCTCCGTTGTTTCTGGCCTGTAATGAAATAGAACATTGTGGCCACAGGGTGTGATGAGCAGAGTGACTGCCTCGGGAGAAGCAGAGGATGGGGAGGTCTGGGAACACAGTACTTCCTTCAAAGGCAAAGCCCCCAGTGGCCTCCGTCTTCTCACCAGGCCCCATCCCTTAAGTCTCCACTGTGGTCCAGTAATGCCGTCATGTTATAGCTCTATTAGTGGGTTAATCATCAACAGTTTAGGGCCCTCAGGGTCCAGATGCTTCCAGAAAATCATCATCTGGCTACCAAGCCTTCAATACACAAGCATTCGTGGGGAACACTATATGTAGCCCATAATGCTCTTGTTTAACTTTAAAAAGGACAAATGCAATTAGAGAGCAGGAATTTCTGCTACACTAGCCTAATGCAGACATGTTTGTTGTCTCGTAATGTAGGACTTCTGGGGGCATATTAGCTGTGTCTAAGACCCGAAGTTGTGCTCAGCTATTAAGTATGGTGGTTTTTGTAGCATTCCTGACAGGTCTGAGGTACTTAAATACCTAATTATTATTGCTCTTATTAACAGTAGTGGTACTTAATTGAACCTAGAGGTCACTTGGAATTTTCCTCGTGAACAGGCCTCTGAGAAGTTATTTTTAAGGTGCAATTAACATTTATGACTTAGTAGGTAAACTGAGGGCTTTTAGAAGTGTTTGGGGGTGGAAGGAAGGAAGGAAGGAATGCATCAACAAAGCCCTCATGAATCATGCAATTATGCTATGGAATTAGCTTTTCTTCCCAGCTCTCCTGCTGAGCCAGGCGCAGGTCCAAGGACTGGCTTGTGACTTGGATTCCTCAAGAACATCTTAGCTGTTGTTACTCTCTTCTGGGTCTGAGTTGATACTGTGTGCATAAGAATACTCAGGAGGGGGGGCGGTGGCGGCAGCATGCTCCTTTAATCCCTGCACTTGGGAGGCAGAGGCAGAGGCAGATAGATCTCTCTGAGTTGAGGACAGCCTGGTCTACAGAGTGAGTTCCAAGAAAACTAGAGCTAAAATGGAGAAACCCTGTCTCGAAAAACCAAAAAGGGGGGGGGATGGGAGGAGGGAAGAAGAAGAAAAACAGACAAGAAAGGAATGCTCAGGAGGGTGTGTGGAAGTGGGAGCTGTCAGACATTACTTTGAATGAATGTTTGGTTTGGTTTGTTTTTTGACTGGGGAGTTTGGTTACAGGAAGTGAAGCTGAGTCTGTTCCCGTGGACACCAGTGCTCTCCGTCCAGCTACCCACACACACTGCATCTCGCAGCTTATTTGGTACTTACTTTTTCTGAACTCCTTTGGGAATTTGATAACAACTCTGACACACACACACAAACACACACACACACACACATCATACAATTTCGTTTTGTATTCTATGTATTCTGTGTCAGGCACACTCTAGCCCTGGCTAACCTGGAAATCACTGTAGCCCAAGGTGACCTTGAACTCACAGCAGTCCTGCCCTCAGCCTCCCTAGGGAGGGATTTCAGGCACTGACCACACATCCAGCTGGGCATATAGTTTGCTTTAGTATTGCCACCAAGCCCAGGGTTTGTGTGTGCTAGGCAGATGCTTAGCTCCTGAGCCCTACAGTGTACAGTGGTGTATGGAATTCAGGATGCATGTCGACTCCTCTGATCTGTTACGCTAACAGTCGCTGCTTTGTGTACTTGCAGCTTAGCATATGGCTTTCTCCTAAGAATACAAACTTAAGATAAGGATAAGAAGAATGAGCTGGGCTTCTGGGAAAATATACTTTTTTTTTGCGAGAGGAAAGATTGACAATGTTATTTTTCATAAGAAATCTATTAAAAAATTTCCAGATAAAAGTACTAGTGTGCATGTGATTAAATAATTCTCTATACTATAGGTTATAAAGATACAGCGTCTCCCTACTGGTGTGTTCACAAAAGCAGTCTAGCAAGGAAAAATTAAAAAGCTTACATTCTCATTTTCATTTCTAAGGGAATAAAGAGGGAGAATTCATTATGTCAAGCATGACAAATAAGCATGTGTTAAAGCAGCTACATATGATGATGGCATATTGTCGAACACCCCAAGAAAGATAATTTGCATGGAAGATGATTATTCAGTAGGGCTTTAATTTACAAGAAACATTCCACCATTTAATTGAGCCCTTTTACACACACTGCTTTGCTTCAGTGGATTGCATTTGCTGCCTGCATATGTGCAGTGCCAAAAGGGTGGTTAAAATTCGATTCAGTCTAGCTGGAAGGTAAAACAACAGCTGAATGTCATGTCATAAAAGTATACATTATTAAACATCCCGAGATTGGTTTTGGAATTAGTTTTCTGTTGGCTGGTTTGTACTGTAAAGCTGAAGCCTGATCTTTTTTTTTTTTTTTTTTTTTTCTAATAAGATTTTTATATAAGATTACTTGGCTCTTTTGGCCAATAGTTAAATTATATGGTTCAATTTAAAACTTTTTCAGTTTTATAAGGCATTCACCTATGTTATGCTTTTGTGAAGTGATCAGAGTAATCTGCATTCATAGTTATCACAGGAAAACCATTCAGTAGTAAAAACCCCAGACGGAAATAAACCTTTCAGCAATTAGCTGACTTATGGCTAAAGTGCCCAGAAAGATAATGTATTATAAAGTTTAAAAAGCATGTTTTGATTTATTTATTTGGTGTATGTGTGTGCGTGCATAGATGACGTGTTGCATGTGTAAGGTCAGAGGGTAGCCTGTAGGAGTCAGTGCTTTCCTCCCATCATGTGAGTTCCCAGATCAGGCTTGGCAGCAAAGGCCTTGACATTTTTTATTTTTTATTTTTTGCCCCAGCAAGGTGGTGCATGCCTTTAATCCCAGCATTTAGGAGGCAGAGGTAGTGAGATGAGTTTAAGGCCAGCCTGGTATACAGAGTGAGTGTCAGGATAGCTAGAACTGCCCTGAGAAGACCTGTCTCAAAAACACCAAAACAGATTTTTAAAAAAGCATAATGTAGGTATGTTTAATGTCTTACCCAAAGAATAGTGTGTGGCAGCCGGGCGTGGTGGCGCACACCTGCAATCCCAGCACTTTGAGAGGCAGAGGCAGGTGGATCTCTATGAGTTTGAGGCCAGCCTGGTCTACAGAACAAGTTTCAGGATGACCAGGGCCACACAGAGAAAACCTGTCTTGAAAAAACAAACACCAAAAAAGAACAGTATGTGGCAAAGGTTTTTCATGAGCCTGGAACTGACTCCTTGTGGCTATTTTGTCTTTGAGACATTTAATAAACATGATTATGAGATGCCAGTTGCCAGGCCTATTCTGTTTTGATTTTTTGAGACAGAGTTTTGCTGTGTAGCCTTGGCAGTCCTGGACTCACTTTGTAGACCAGACTGGTCTTGAACTCTCAGGGACCTGCCTGCCTCTACCTCCCAGAGTGCTGGGAGCCAGGCCTGTTCTCACTGTGGAAACACTGAGGGCATGTGTCAGGGAAGACACTGAAGACCTGCAGGCTAAGGCAGCAGCAGATGAGGTTGTCGTCACTATGCTGTTCTAGAAGTCCTGCTGTGTAAGGCAGGCGAGGAAGGGGCTAGAACTCTTGCACAGGAAACCGTGCATTGATTGCCATTTGCATGAAAAGAGATGGCAAAGAGGAATATTTGTGAGCGTGAGAAGAAAGCTGGAGGTAGAAGAAGAGGCCGAACTCTTTTCTAGTGTGTCCATATTTGGGATGAGTGAAGGCTTTTGCTAAGCGTGGAGTGGGAAGTGAGGGTGAAATTGAACTAATGAGACTAAGGAAAAAGGATTTTAAATAGTTGCTATGATGAAAACACGACTTGGAATATCTCCAGGAGCGCATGTGAGGGCAAATTAATAAGACAGAGCAGTCAGCCAACAGCAGTGGCTTCCCATGAACAGGTGGCCCTGGATCCCAGCGTAAGCAATGGATTGCAAAAAACGCCTGCAGAGTTAAGGAACTGGGTCTGCCTCCTGAAAGCTGATGTTTGACTGCGTAAGGCCCTGACTTAGAGGCTCTATATTGCCTGTTATTTGTAAGGTACGAAAGGCTGAAATTGTTTAGAAAAAAAACTGCATGATAATTTTAATTATATTATTTGTTCTTTGAGAATTTCATATCTGCATGCAATGTATTCTGATTATACTCAACCCACACATACACTCCTCTCCAGCTCCTCTCAGATGCCCTCCTACATTCTCCTTCTTCCAGTTTCACGCCCTTCATTGTCATCGTCATCATCATCGTCATCATCATCATCATCATCGTCATCCCAGTCAGTCCAGTTAGTATGGTCCAATTATGCACAAGTATAGAGCACCACACAGACTTTTTATACTGTACAAATTTGTAGGATATTTTTAGTTATGTACAAAAGGCCTAGATAATTGTATAAACTGTTTCTTCACAGTACCTTATATAGGATATACTCTTAGTATAATATATGTTTTGTTGTTCAGTTGTTTTTCTGTTTGTGTGTGGTTACACATTATATGTTTGTGGGAGGGAGAGAACGTGTGTCCTTGTTTGTGTTCGTGTGAAGGGATGTGCTATGGGCTTGGGTGGAGTTCAGAGGACAACCTTTGGGCATCACTCCTCATCTTTCCACCCTGTTTGAGACAGCTTCTCTTTGCTGCGGCATCAGCCACGCTCATTTCTCCCTGTAGTGTTACTGTGGGAGTATAGATGTTTGTGCTACCAAGTCTGGCATTTACTTGAGTTCTGGTGATCTGGACTCTGGCTGTTGGGCATGTGTTGTGCACAAGTGCTTTTACAGTGAGCCATCATCCTAGCTCCAGGTACCTTTTTAAAATTAAAACTTGTGTGAGTCTGTTTCTTCTGAGCACTTAAAGAGTTTCATTTACTGTGATGACTGCTGCTGCTGCTGCTGCTGCTGCTGCTGCTGCTGTGTGTGTGGTATTGGAGGCTGAACCCATCTTCGAGATGCTGACTGAGCAAGTGCTCAGTTTCTTATGTCCACACTGGTCTTGCCCTGCCTTTAGTTGTCTCTGTGTCTTGAGGAACCTGTACTTGTGCCCACGGTAGCATATCCTTGTTTTATTTCATGGACACAGGTCTCAGCTAAATGGGCTGCATGCACTATTTATTTTCTTACCTTTATATCTCTGTTCATAGAGAATGGGCAGCGTCTCCTTCCTTTCTACTCAAAGATCCCACATAGCTGAACATAGACAAGTAAACCTAAGTCAACAGTCAAATGGCAGTGAGTAGTTCAAGGTAGTAGGGCAGGCAGCATTAGATACACGTAGGACAGGCTTTCAGTATTTATTTGTTTTTATTTTATGTGTATCAGTGTTTTGCGTGCATACACAGTGTACCACGTGTGTATGTGTTTGCTTGCAGATGTCAGAAAAGGTCATCAGATCCCCTGGAGTTACTGACAGCTGTGAGCCACGATAGGGTGCTGGGAACTACACCCAGGTCCCGTGTAAGAGTAGCAAGCACTCTTAACTAAGGGCGTCTCTCCAGCCTCCAGGTTTATCAATTTTGTAGTGTAGTCTAGGAAGGCCTTTCTGTAGTGACACTTAAGTGGACTTCAAGTGGAGGGACAGACCGTGCAGGTGTTGGTAGCATTCTAAGCAGATATTATGAAGCCCTGGCAGTAGGGACAGAAGTGGCATGTTTGAAGACGAGCACCAGAAGTTTTTGCAGATTAAGCAAAAACTGATTAAAAACTGTTGAGGATGAAACTCTTTTCTTAAGCCCACTGGGTTATTTAGGTGCATAGAAGTGTTGAAGGCACTGGGCAGAGGAGGTAAGAACAGTTAGCAGGTAACACTAAGGACTCACTTTGACTTGGTGGTCTTAACCTTTGTGTGAAAGCAGTGTGTAGGTTACATCGGAGCGAGGAGGGGAGAGGGGGCTGACTATATACAAGGGGCTGTCGTAAATGATGTACTGTAAATTCTAAGCTGCATCAAGAAAGACATGAGAACAGGGCATGGAAGATGATGAACGAACGTGGGATCTATTAAGTCAAATTGAGTTCCATGAAAGGAACTCTGACATAGATCTGACTGGCTCTGAATTGCAGGCTTCCCCATTTCCTGCTGGGTTTCTTGACTCTAGAATGGTCTGTCAGAAGAAGCAGTGTTTAATTGAGAGTTTGCTGTGGTTGTTTTAATTTATTACTATTGTTTCTTGGACAGCTTTATCCCAGCACTCTAAAGGTGAAGACAGGAGAACCATAAGTTCAAAACCAGCCTAGGCTACACAGGGGGATAAAGCAGTGTGCATTTATTTGTATTTGGTCTTGGGTAAGTCTTGTAACCTGAACCAGTTTTGGCATCATTACGGAACTTGAGTGCCTAGCCGTTGAGCCTTGTGGTTGCTCAGAGCATAAGTAAACTTATAGAGAGATCCCATCGACTGTGCAGTGCTTGGTCCTCGTGTATGGAATGCTGTTTTTACACTACCTTTCCCACACTCTTCTACAAGATTTGTATTTTTTTCATAGCTCTGAGGCAAAGTTCTTTATACCTCATAAATAAAATGCAAGCTACAAAAGGGGAAAGGTATTGGTGACTACTGTAATCACTTGCCTTATAATAAAATACTACCTCAGAAATGTACCAGGCTTAAGCTAAAGGCAGTGGCAACGTGACTGGGAGTACTGTACCCAGACACAGAACCAGTTTGTTGTGTTGGCTGTGGTGAGGCATTTTGTTGTTGTTTTCATGTGTGAGTTTGTTTGTAAATAGGTTTATTATGATAAAAATTGACCTACATAATTATGAAGACTGGGAAATGACAGTTGCCTTGGAGCCCTAGGAAAGCCAATGGCATAAATCCCTATTGGAAATTTTAGACTTGGGGCCTAAGAAATGCTGGTGTCCCTGACCAAAGACAGAGAAAAGGTGTCTCAGATGAAAAAGCAACAAGAGTTTCCTCTTACTCTGCCTTATTTGTTTCCTTGGATAAGTTTAACCTTTGGGGTGGGGCAGTCCACTTTACTTGGTTTAGATGTTAATTTCATTGACACTTAACTTGTGTATACACACACAGTAATGTTTGACAAAATGTCCAAGTGCCCACTAGTCAAGAAAACACGTAAACTTAATCATCACATCATCTGAATGATGAACAAAATTAATAAGATAGCAAGGATCGTGATCTCTGAGAGGTGACAAACAAATATGACTTGGTGACTGCCTCGCCACACTAGCTGGGGTGGAGGCTGCATGGCCGCCAGGTTTAAGAAGGTGAAACTGGGAGTCTGAGGAGGCCAACCTGAGTGCTACATTCCTAGAGTCTGTAAAGTTCCTGGGAAACAAAACTGGCTCTCTGAGTCAGGGTTCTATTGCTGTGAAGAGACATCATGACCAGGGCAACTCTTTTTTTTTTTTTTTTTTTTTTTTTTTCGAGACAGGGTTTCTTTGTGTATTCTTAGCTGTCCTGGACTCGCTTTGTAGACCAGGCTGGCCTCGAACTCACAGTGCTCCACCTGCCTCTGCCTCCTGAGTGCTGGGATTAAAGGCGTGCGCCACCACGCCCGGCCTAGGGCAACTCTTATAAAGGACATTAATTGAGGCTGGCTTTCAGTTTCAGAGGATTAGTCCATTTTTATCATTGTGAGAAGCACGCAGGCAGACACAGTGCTGGAGCTGCGAGTTCTACATCTTGATCTGCAGGCAGCAGAAGGAGACAGTGTGTCACACTGGACATAACTTGAGCATGTAAGACCTCATAGCCTGTCCCATAGTGACACACTTCTCCAACAGGCCACACCTCCTAATAGTGCCACTTTTATGGCCAAGCAGTCAAATACATGAGTCTATGGGGCCACACTGTGGTTTCCAAGATACCATGGTTCCATAGAGAAGAACCCCAAGAGAGTCAGAGGACATAAGGAAGGGAAGTTGCAGGGCATAAGATCAGAACGCAGATCAGCTGTTTCTATCACACAAAACCCGGGAGGAGAAAGCAGTTTCATTTACAGTAGCATTTCAGAGAATAAAATACACTGAAATTTATCAAGGTGGTAAAAGACTTGTACACTGAAAATTACAAAATACTGCGAAAGAATACCTAAATAAATGGAAATATATTCTGTGTTCATTGGTGGAAATACAATATTGTTTAACATGTCAGGATTCTCCAAAGCTATTCCTATCAAAATTGTTTTGAAATGGAAAACTAGATCTCTGAATTAATTTGGAATTGCAAGAGGCCTAGAATGGCCAAAACAGCCTTGAAAAAGAACAAGAAAGTCAGAGGACTCATAGATCATCACTTCTGTACTTACTTGAAAGCTTTAATGAAACTGTGTGGTACCGTATGGACCAATGGAATAAAATTGACAGTCCATAAATACAGTAATGTCTGCGCCCAGTTGACTTTCAGAGTGAGTGCCATGTTTATTCAGTAAAGGAAAGAAGAGGTTTATCATGTTGTGCTGGAATGAAGTCATACATGTCCTTTACTCCTTATATAAGCAGTGCCTCAAAATAGATCAGCCATCTAAATGTGAATTAGAACCATAAAATGTTTAGAAAATAAAATAGAGTAAATCTTCATGACCTTGGATTTGTCCACACACAGTAGAAGTGACACCAACAGAATAATGACAAAAGGGCAGTGGAGGGAAAACTGACTGGGAGTCATCAAATTTTAAAACATAAAATATCAGAAATATTAATTACTAATAATTGATAGATAAGAAGCCAGAAAATCAGTAAGAATGCAGACTAAACAAAAAAACTCATCAACCAACTTCATGTAATTGTAATTGATAGTTGTAGAACATTCCACTCAGTAATAGCAAAGACATTCTCTTTGCGGAACATTGACAAAAAGTAGTCCACACCCTGGCCTTAAAGATGACTTAATGTGTAGGTCTTAGTAAATTGGAAATGTTTGAATCATACAAAATAGTTCTGTGACCACAGTTGGAAGCAGTGGAAAATAGTGAAAGATGCCTGGGAAATCCTCAAATACTTAAGACAGCACTGCTCTGTGTAACCCTGAGTCCAATAAGAAAAGGAGAAAATGGAGCAGCCAGTGTGGTGGCATGTCCCCATGGTCCCAGCACTTGACAGCCTGATGCAGTCGTGTGAGCTCAAGGGCTTAAGTCTGCATAGCCTGGATAACATGAAGACACCTGCCTTGGGGCTGTGGGGTAATTACTTGGAGTTACATGAAATGGAAACACAACCAGACATGGTTGCCCATCACGGTAACCCCAGCATTTGGAAAGAAGAGGCAGGAAGATCACTATACACCCTGAAACCTTATTTCAAAATCAAACACTAAGGCAAATGCAGACCTAAACAGCAGACATACACAAACGTTTGTGAGAAGCAGCTAGAAGACACTGTAGAAGTCTGTAGCAAATACACACCCAGTCTTAGCTTCCAGCCCATAAAAAGAAAATGGTCAAGAAAAAAGCAGTGACAATTGAGAAAAGTATAATTTCAGAACCAAAATCTGAAAGAGAAGTTAGAAAAACGAAATCAAGAATTCGCTCTTTGGGGACTGAAGAGATGCCAGTAGTTCAGAGCATTTGCTGCTCTTGCACAGGCCTGGAGTTTGGTCTCTAGCATCCACACAGTGGCCCATAACTGTCTGTAATTCCATGTCCAAGGAATTTGATGGTCCCTCTTGACTTCCATGGGTACCTGGTACACATGTGGTGCACATACCTACATGCAGGCCAATGATCATACACATAAAATAAATTTAAATATACAAGTAAAAGAGTGAGCTCTTTGAGAAGCCTGTTGATAATTCTAGAAAATTTAAAAAATATATTTCCCTTGTAAGGAACAACTTAGTACTGTAAATCAATAGCCCATGAGTCCCAAGCCTCCAGAGCTCTTACCACTGTCATAGGAAATGTATTTGTAGTTAAAAACCCTACAGAAAAACAAATACCACAACTGTAGGCCCACATGGCTTTATCAAGGAATTCCTCCAAAGATTTAAGGAAGAGATGATATCAGTTAAATACACCCTTCTAGCCTATTGAAACAGAGAGAATACTTCCTAGTGTTCATGTAGCACAGACACTACAAGTTGGTGTCTGTCATAAATATAGCTAAACTCCTAACAACATTATTACAAATGAAATTTAGAAAATTACAGAAAAGGAAAATATATTTTGACCAAGTGAGGTTTACTCCCAGGAGTCTAAGGTTGGCTGAACACTCGAGATTCCAGAAATGCAGCTTATTATGTTAACAGTGTAAAAAAGGACCCTGTTACCGTCTGCGTAGAAAAGAATATTGACAGAATTGGACCTCCATTCTTCCTTAAAAACAACTGCTGTCTGCAGACTAGGGGAATAGGGTCTTCTCTCCCAGTGAAGGCGCATCGTTTTAAGTAGCAGCGTGGTGAAAGTGTGATGAGGAGCATTCAGCTTGGTCGAGAGTTTCTTCTAGTCAGTGAGCTTAGGGAAGAGAAACCGCGATGAGAGAGAAAAGTAGTGCAGCTGGGAAGAGTTAATGCTTCTGTGTTCATGGTCACATGATTTTTGCCGCATCATGGGCCATGTATGAAAGCAATACTAAAATGGCACAGCTTGAGAAGGTTGCAGAATATAAATGAAATGTGTGAAACTCAATTGCCTATCTGTAGATTAACAAAAACAATTAGGCATTAACATTTAATGTACTATTTTCAGGAGCATCCCAAAAAAGTAATTATGTAGAAATAAAGGTAACAAAACACACATGAGATTATATACTTTGTATTATAATGCACAGCTGATAGAAATGTAAAAGCTTAAATAAATCAAGTGATATAGCATGTTAGCATGTTTATGCATTGAACAGTAGGAGATTGGTTCTTCCCAGCTACGTACTGTAGTTTCCATGCAGGCTCAGTCCATACCCCAGCAAATTATTTGGTGGAAATGAACAAACTGGTACTCAAACATCTTCAAAAATGCAGCAATCTTAGCAGAGCAAAGTCATTTTTGAAAAAGAATGCAGTTATATTATACTCGTTTCCTGGATTGATGAAGTCATGTGTAAACCTATCAGTACATTATTAATGTAAATAGGTAGGGGAACAACAGGCGATGAGAAATAGTCCCCAGAAATGACCCATTAATTTTTAGTAAAGGTATAAAGGTAATTCAGTGGGAAAGAATAATTTTAAGACAGTTTTACTGTTACCCACGCTGGACTCAGTCTTGGGTTATGGTCATCCTTTACCTTAGCCTGGCCAACAGTAATCTATCTTTGTTTATGGTAATCTTTAAATAATGCTCAGATAATTGGATATCCACATGCAGAATATCGTGTGTGTGTGTGTGTGTGTGTGTGTGTGTGTGATGCGTGTCACTGTGTATGCATGTTTACATGTAGGGTATGTATGCATGGGTGCAGATGCGTGTGGAGGCTTGAAGTTAGCATTAGGTCTTCTCTTTTTGATCCCCGCGTTATTTACTGCAGCTCTCCTGCTGAACTAGAGCTTGCAGGTTGTCTAGTCTGGCTAGCTAGTTTGACGTGAGGAATCTCCTTTCCCTACTGCCCAGTGCTGGGTTACAGGCAGCTAACCATGCCTGTCTATCTTTTATCTGGGCTCTGGGGATTCAGTCAGCCTGGAATCTACGCTGGAAGGAGAGAACTAACTCCCAGAAGCTGTCCTGAGACCTCCACACATGAGCAGCCGCACCTGGATGCCAATGCAAACACACATACTAAGAAATGTAAGGAAAAAAAGCAACCTGGGACTAGAGAGATGACTCAGTGGTTAATTGAACTGGCTGCTCTTCCAGCGGTCTTGGGTTTGACTCCCAGAACCCACATGGTGGCTCACAGCTGTCTGTAACTTCAGTTCCAGGAGATCACATACGTTTTTCTGGTCTCCACTGAGGCACAAAGCACACATGTGCACAGACATACATGCAGGCAAACCCCTATAAATATAATTAATTAAAACTTAAAATCAGCCTTGTGTGGTGGCCCACACCTTTCAACCCAGCAGAGGCAGACAGATCTCTGGGTTCAAGGCTAGCCCAAGTCTACATAGAGAGCCTCAGGGCAACAAGAGCTATGCAGAGACAAAACCAAAACAAACAGTCCCCAAACCTTAAAAATCATGCTCCTTCCATGTGGCACT
Source organism: Acomys percivali (assembly GCA_907169655.1). Taxonomy (NCBI): domain Eukaryota; kingdom Metazoa; phylum Chordata; class Mammalia; order Rodentia; family Muridae; genus Acomys; species Acomys percivali. The sequence continues at coordinate 124,924,600 of OU015743.1, forward strand.
CAGCAAAAAGGAAGACATGTGTCTTTATGAAGACTTATCTATACATGAATGTTAATAGAATTCATCTTGTAATGGACGAAACCTGGAAATAAAAGTTCACCACAAGTGAGTGATTAGAAATAATTGTGATGATTGGATGTGATGGTGCACACCTTTAATCCCAACACTCAGGAGGGAGAGGCAGATGGATCTTTGTAAGTTTGAGGACATCCAGAACTACATAATAAAGAGACCCTATCTAAAAAAAAAGTGATATAATAATATAGTGCCGTATTTCTCAGTAAATGAGCTGGATTTTGTTTTCGTTTAGGGGGATAGGGTCTCAGTCTTAGCCTGGGCTAGCCTCAGACTCAGCAGTTCCCCTGCTGTGGCCTCCTGAGTTCTGGGATTGCAGGAGTGAACTGCCACACTCAGTTAGGAAGGAACTATTGGTATACCTGACAACGTGGGGAAATTGAACATACTTACTCTTGGGCTGAATGTTAGAAAGAGGCCAAGCTAAAAAGCACATCCTTTATGATTCTTATTTAAATTCTGGAAAGTGAAAATTAATTTTATAGACGGGAAACAGGTGTATGATTACCTTAGGAAGGGACATAGGCTAGGAAAGGAGGGCAGGATCACGAAGGATCTTAAGGAAATGTGGGAATCGTCCCCGTTACGGATGCTGATAGCTTGTCTCATGGCGTACATGCATGTGTGTCTTTGCCCCTAGTTGCTACTCCTCACCGTACTTATTTTATGGGAACATTACTTGAGGGGCAGTATGGATGGACAGTGTCCCCTGCCCTTTACTGCTGACAGCAGAGCTCAGCTGCTCTGGGCGTCCAGGGTGGACTGAAGACCTGGAACTCTGCAAGAAACAAGGCCATCAGTGCCAAACCGGGAATACTAAGGCGTCAGCTTCATGAGCTGGTTCTCTGCTCCTCCAACGTTCAGGAGGCCACTGTAGCACTTGGGACCGCCATGCTTTCTGTTAAGGAGCAAAGGCAGCAGGCCCACTCCTGTTTTTCTAGAGCACTTTACATGTGGGCAGCCAGTGCAGTCAACATTGTTTTTCCAGACAGGTTGTCATTGAAACTAGAGCTGCTGGCTAGGCTAGCCTGGCTGGCCTGCAAGCCCCAGATACCCCCTGTCCCTTCTGGGGATGTGAACTCAGTGAGTACTTTACCAATGGAGTGATCTCATGAACTCCTCTGCCCAATAGCTTTTTTAAAAAAGTCAAGCAGGCTGTGGTGGCGCAAGGCTTTAATCCCAGTACTTGGGAGGCGGAGGCAGGTAGATCTCTTTGAGTTCAAGGCCAGCCTGGTCTACAGAGAAACTGTCTCAAAAAACCAAAACCAAGATAAGACAAAGCAAAAAGCTCAAAAACAAACAACACAAACTATGCCAAAACTTATAAATTATGCCTTTAGACTTTACAGTTAATTATATTTTAGTTATATCCTAAGGAAACCATTTTTGAAAGTTAAACTAGAGAAAGCTGCTGAGTGTAATAAAAGAAGATAGTTTGAAAGCAACTCATTACCAAGCAGATAGCAGGAGTGCCAAAACCAACAGTGAACTGAAGATGTTAGCCCCGATTGACTGGCTGCCAAGCCCATTCTTGGCTGCTGTTGTAGGTCATGGTTTCTGTGTTGGTTGTTCTGTGAAGCATCTTGTGTTATTAATAAAGTCTGCTAAACAACACGGGATCTAACATAAATGGGATGTTCCTTTATGATGCTGAGTGTGTCATAACATCTCAGAACTGTTCACAGGATCTGCTTGAAGTTGTTTGTGTGTGTGTGGTTTGTTTTTTTTTTTTTTTTTTTTTTTTTTTTGCTTGTTATCATCAGGATATTGTGTTGTATTACTTAAAAATAACAAACACAGAAACCTCTTCTTTAAGGAGGCTTTTAGGACCTTGTTCTGAACTTACCTGTTCATCTCCTGAACTTTACTGTACCTGAGTTTGCTTCCTTAAGGTCTGGTCATGGGTGCTCGGTGCTTACAGGATAAGGACATATTGTTTGGAGCAAATTAGGTGTAACAATGAGGGATCCTTTAGTTCTCTGAGGCATTTCCAATGGGTACATATTTCTTCAAGTCATACATACAATGAGTAAGTGCTGGTACACCTTTTAAAGTACATTTTAAAAAGAGTAATAACTTGCTTTGATAAACAGTATGTAGTAGTAATTTTATGGCAGTGGACTATATTAATATAACTGTTAGATTATTACAGTAATATTTCTATAACTTGATAAACGTCACATTGTTCCTAATTATATGGTGTTGCAGAAAGTGGACCATGTAAAAGAAAAGGAGGGGCTGGCCTCTCAGTGATAGATACCATCTTAATTAAGATCAAAGAATACTTAAGTTCTGTTTGGGAAAATGCCCAAATGAAACAGTTGTCATTGAATACTTCAGCTCCATTGATTGAACTGGTTAGTAGAGAAGACGTAGTGAGTTAAGAGCTCTTGTGTTTCCAAGCCCTGGGTGGAAATAGAAAAGACAGAGGAAGATAAGCACACCACGTGCGAGTTCCTGCCAAGGGAGTCTAATCCACTCTTCATATCAGTGGCTTGGAGCGGAGGCGCTGCCTTCAGCTGGGGGCAGCATATGACTGTGCTAATCTCAAGTAGCCAAGGACAGAAGGAAATCGGTACCTCCCAAAAGTTGTGCATTATTTATTGTGTCTGATAAAGCAGCGGCATATGCTTAGCGCTTTTACCTCTGCCTATGTAAATCTGTACTCTAGGAGTTATAGGTCCTGCGCCAACTCTTACAATAAGAACTTTGATATTCTATTTGAATTACCATCCACTTAAACTCCAGATGGGAGGACAGCCAGTGATAGAGAAGTGAAAGAACAGAGAAATAAACACCTGCGCAGCTGCGGGAAACAGAATTTTCCCCACTATAATTACGCACTATACGAGCTTCTGACAAAAATCAAATACAAATTTTTAGTTTTTAGTAACAAAAATCAAAGTATGAAGAATAGAAATGGTGGCTGAAGATGCGGCTCCGTGGGTAGGGTGCTTCCTGTGCAAGCATGAGGTCCCGAGCTGCACTTCTCAGCACCCAGGTAAAAACCTCTAGGGGAAGTGGAGTGAGAGGGCTCAGGAGGAGACAGATGTGGACCCAGGCGCTCATTAGCCAGCGGCTGAGTCAGGGATCGCCTGCTTCGGTGAAAAGAGCCTGTCTTTTTTAAAAAATGGAAGAAGCCACCCAACACTGACCTCTGGTCTCCACATACATGTGCACATGCCACTCGCATTCATGCACACACAAACACGTATACATGCATACTGCACATATGTAAGAATACACATGGAAGCTACAAATGCCTATGTTCTGACTTTTCATCATGGGAACCGTATCTGGACCATCTGTGGCCTCACTAAGAAGCCGTGTTGGCCTTCTGACGTATCGTGTGTATAGTTAGGAAATGGTGAATGGATTAGGTTTATGTTTGATCAGTTTTTCCTTCATGATGCAGTCAGCGCCATCTTCAGTAATTTCTGCTTCACTGGTTGTCTTTTACTTATAAGCTTCTCTGTAGTTTTTTGTTTTGTTTTATCATCTTTCAGGCTTCTTGACCTTCATATTTAATCTGTTTATTCTTTGACATTTTCACAAAAGTATTTGGGAGTGAGGCTCCTGGAGAGATTTTGCTTTGCCTAACTTCCTTGTCTTAAGTTGGGTATGGTGGTGCCTGTTTTCAGTTCTAGCACAGGGGCAGCAGAAAGGCAGAAGCAGATGGTCTCTGATTTTGAAGTCAGCCTTGTCTAAATAGCTCTTGGCTCCTCTTCCTTTTTTTGTTTTTTTTTGTTTTTTCGAGACAGGGTCTCTCTGTGTAGCCTTGGCCGTCCTGGACTCACTTTGTAGACCAGGCTGGCCTCGAACTCACAGCGATCCGCCTGCCTCTGCCTCCCAAGTGCTGGGATTAAAGGCGTGCGCCACCACGCCCGGCTCAGGCTCCTCTTCCTTTTATCTGAGTCACATTTGATATCTTTCTGGTCCCCGGGTTTCATTATGCTGAATATCTACTTAGGGCTGGCACCTAGCCTGGGACCTCTAGGGAGGACCACAATTCCCTCCTTGGTTGTAGACCCAGGGTCCAATTGGTTTGCTGAAGGCAGTCATTCTTGTTGTTTGCGTGGACCATGGGCCCTTACCTTCCTTGACCCATTTTATTTCTGTTTAACGCATTTACTTTGAGCCATAAAGTTGAACATCCTTATCCAGACTGGATACCAAAAGCTGAGCAAAATGAAAAACGAATGTGCTAACACTTTACCTGAGGAGAACTTGGGGTAGTTGCCAGTGCTAGTGCGGGAACTCGGGCTTGCTGCGTGAACCCCAGCACCTAGCACCTGCCTCTTCACGCTGAGTAGAATGGAAATTTGAAACACCATGGTCTAGGTTGCTTTTAGAATGGACGGTGAAGGTGGGGATATACCCAAGTTAATGGGTATAGATGGCTTGAGTTAGCAAGATACGGGCGTTTGATGATAGCTGGACAGTGTCGTCTCCGCCCCCAGCACAGCTGACTCCACCACCACCATCCTATCCTCTCAGCTGCCCGTTAGAAACTGCATTTTTCCCTCCTCACACATAGCCCCTCATCTGAGAACTGACTCATTTGCATGCTTGGGGTAGGAAGTGGTCCTCGAAGGGCACTGGGGTTGTACAAAAGATCTGTCTCATTGACTGTATCGTTCTTTGTTGGCTGAGTGTTTCCCATCCATATTTCCATGTGTTAGAAAGGCAACAATTCCTCACGGCACTGAAGTTAAGGTTTCAGTGGTATGGTACACACAGGCCTAAAAGTATTGTAAGAAGGGAAGATTTAAGGAGTAGTTCTGGACACAGCATTATTTTTCAAAGATGTGTGGTGTGAAGGGGAAGAGATCCTTGTGCTTACAGATAAGCATTAGGGAAAACAGGAATGTTAATCAAGTAGGGTTGTCTCTTCAAAGGAAGCCATGTATGACCTGTTTTCTGCCCAGAAGGCTGGGAATGGACATGGTTAGTAGCCATGCACAACTTGTATGACAGACTACACCCGGTCCCCTACCCCTTAGATGTCACATGTAGTCAATTCATAAAGCCCGTCTTTATGGAAGATGTCACATGTACTTTACAAAGAGTTTTGAGGTAGTCACGCCTTAACTTTATTGTGCGCATGGGACTGAGTTACTTATCACCAGGAAACTTTTTTCCAATTTGTGCTGTACTTAAACATGCCTAAAATAAACTGCCTGCTGTCAGGCTCTTGACGCGTGAGCCAGCACTGGGTGCTGAGTGTGGGAACCAGACCTCCTCCTTGTCTCACGCTGATGACACGCTCCTGACATGCTGCAGAGACCCCTCACTGGTGAGTGTAAGACCTAATCAAAGATGTGTGAAAACCCAGAAAAGCAGAGCATAGATGGGAGAACTGCGTGACAGGAATTAGAGCTTTAGGTCTAGTTACAGCCATTTACAAATCTTTGCCTTTGGCTGCTCCATGCTTCAAAGGTATTTAGTGTGAAACAAACCAGTTACAGCTTGTTGTACCTTGGGATGCACAGACAGTATAACAGATGCTTTTTTAAAAAGTTGTAATAAACTATGCATAACCTAAAATTTATCATCTGAATTTTAATGCATTGTCCACTATCTATATTTTTTAGGGGAGAGGAAGCGTAGGACAGGGATCATATAATCCAAGGTAGCCTCCAATTTCTATTCAGCCAAAGAGGTCCTAACTCCTGACCCTCCTGAGTGCTGGGATTAAAGGTATCAAGCACCAGTACTTGTGGTACTGGGAATTGAACCCAGGGCTATGCATGCTAGGCAAGTACTGTACCAATCAAGCGACTTCCCTAGCTCAACTTTTAATTATATGTATTTTTTTAATTTATGTATCCAATGTAGAAGAGAACTAGCTAGTTTTTTGTTGTTGTTTGATGGGGGTCCTGGGGATAGGATCCAGGGCGTTGCACATGCTGGGCGAGTGCTCATTCACTGAGTTTCAATCCCAACCTTCAGCAAGTCTTTAGGGCATGGGATGGCGCACGCCTGTAATCTCAGCACTCGGGATGCAGAGACAGGTGGATCGTTGTAAGTTCGAGGCCATCCTGGTCTACAGAACAAGTTCCAGGGCAGCCAGGGCTACAGAGAAACCTGGTCTCCAAAAAACTAAAACCAATAACCAAACCAAAAAAAAAAAAACCCAACCAAACAAAAACAAAAAAAGCAAGTCTTTAAAGTCCATAGGACCCAGAACTCTTACGGTTGCTGGTGGACTGGACTTTCGTGCCTCCGAGATATCAGGAGTCGGCTGCTATAGTAAATAAGGATTGCATTTTCTCACAGATATAATACATTTCTGATTGACTCCGTTACATGTTAGTATTAGTTGTGTACGTCTGTCTGGTCATGGGAGTGGGCTGATAATCACTCTGTAATAATGGTAAAGATTGACCATCTTTAGACTTTAGAGTCTTCGCCTTTTTTTATATTTATTTTATGTGTCTGGGTGTTTTGTATGTATGCATGCCTGGGTACCACTTTCATGCCTGGTGCTCAAGTGCCCTTGAAACTGGAGTTACAGATGCTTGTGAGCCACTGTATGAGTGCTGGGGATTGAACCTGGGTCCTCAAGGAAAGGAACCAGGGCTTTTAACCACCAAGCTACCCATCTCCCCTGGACATCAGATTCTTTGAACAGACTCATTTTGTGCTTTTTTCCCTCAAAGATTGCAACACATCGTGTATAAGGAATGGTACAGTCTTTCAGATGTTGGGACGGAGATGATTTTGTCAGTGAAGGTTAGGTAGATATTCTACGCAGGACGGATCAGACAGTGTTACTACTGTGCAGTCCTAGAGTCAAACCTGATACTTTCCCCCCTCTGCCCTGACTTCCAGTCAGTTACTTGCAGTCCATCCTCTCAGGACTATAAACACTAAGACTTACTACTCTCTCCGGAATCCATAGCAGTTGACCTCCCTGCAGCATTACCGATCTCGAGGAAAGGAACATTTCCTGTGGTTTTCATTTACTCGCAATGGCGTATTTCCAGTAATGGTGAAGTGGTTTGATTCTGGAGACCACTGGTGGTCTGTTTGTGCTATTCCTAATGACACCATCACTGCTGCTTCACCCGAGTTTATTGGCTGCAGCTATTCATATGCAAAGGTAGTTTTGTCCAGCACCTATTATATAACGTAGAACTTATTACATGTTTCTAGAATAGCTTTCTAGTTTTCACAGGGCTTCGCGATTTTATTTCCTCTGAAAGACAAAACCCGTATCCTTGATAACTGTCACTGCTTTGCTCACTTGCCACGTTGCATACCCACAATGCAAACAGATCTCAGTGTGGGGAGTACAGAGGAGAAGCAGAGGCAGAGTTGTTGGATGTGAGTTGGAAAGTTCCTTCTATGTTCTTTATTTTGTTCTTTCTCCATTAAGGAATTCATCCACGTTGTTGACTCTCGGGAGTCCTGGTACCCATGTTAGTCCCTCTTATACCACTATATCAGAATAGCTGAGAACGCAATCTGTGTGGAGCAGACATTTGTCAAGGAAGCTCTGAGGTGACAGTGGGCAAAGGCCTCACTGCACTGTAACACTGCAGAGCGTGAGAAGGTGAGGGGGGGCCTGGAGGGAACAAACTTCTCCTTTCACTAAGGCACCACTCCACTGTGAAGACGCAACATTCATGTCTGCTCCTTTAAAGTCCCACAGTTAAATCAGTGGCGTTTGGAGGGAGTGGACATTCAAGCTGTAGCAGTTTCTTTTGGCGTTCAGGTTTTAGAGAGGAGTTCTCTGCACAGCTCTGGGAGGGTGTTAAATCAGGACAAGTCACTCCTTCTCTAAGTCCTAAGAAGAGCATTTAATGATGTTATTCAGACAATAAGACATATTCCTACTTACACTTTGTCTGGAATTTTCTGTGCCTTCAGCTTCATATAATTTACCTTTTGCATCCCTCAGTTTTTAGCTTAGGCACTCCTTTTGAGAGTGCCCTTCCCTGACCATCCTAATTATGTTTCCTGTTTGAAACTTTGTCTGCCCTTGTCTTACACTTTTAAAACAAACAGTGTTAGTCAAACACAGTCAGTCCTCATTCTTCCCAGCTGAGTTACAGCAGGAAAACACGCCACCTCTTACTTTGGTTCTCACATTATAAACAAGTATTTCTCTGCTCTATGCGCTTCCATGATTTTGCCGCCACCGCTGCCTCTTCCTCCTCCTTTTTTTTTTTTTTCCCTTTTTCTTTTTGAGAGACGGGGTTTCTCTGTGTAGCCTTGGCTGTCCTGGAACTCAACTCTATGGACTAGGCTGGCCCTGACTCAGAGATCCTGGTAAGTGCTGGGATTAAAGGTTTGTACTACCATGCCTGGCTGATTTTGACAATTTTGTACTTCGTGTGTGTGCTGGCTCCAAGTGTGTGTTAAAGTGTTATAGTGGTCCTGAGCAGAAACAAGCTATGATGATGTGCCTTGCATGTTTGATAAGCTTTGTTCTGCCATTGTTTATAGTGCTTGGCCATGGGTTCAATGCTAATGAATCAACAGTGTACATATATTGACATGTTTGAAACAAAAGCTATATACTGATTGGTTGGCAAAAACTGAGTGAGCAAAAGTTAGTATGAACATAATGAAAGATACTTGCTAATCTGCTGATGAAGTATTTCCTCTACGAGCAGTGAGTGGTAAACTGCGTGCAGTGACTTTACCAAATGGAAATGCCACAAGAATAAATACCATTTGAATACTCTAAGGGTAAAGGAAAATAGGGGGCTCTGATGGAGAGTAATTGTGTAGGAAAGAGGCCTTTGTAGTTTGGTCCTCTTGGGAAGTACTACATTTTAAGTTGCGGACCATGGAACAAATAATGGAGGGTCTGAGTCATGAGGAATGCTCCTCCCTTACGTGTTGGGGATCAAACCCTGTTCTAGGCAAGCCTGTCCACTGAGCACATTTCCAGCCCCTGCTTTGTTTGTAATTTTGCTACTGCTTTTTCTTGTTTGTTCTGTTGTGAGATGGGTGTGACTGTGGCTAGCTTGACCGCTCTGTAGCCCGGTTTGTAGTTTTTTTTTTTTTAAGGAATTAAAAGAAAAGTAATATGGCTGGAGGATAGCCAAGGATGAAATTGGAAGAGAAAGCAGAAACTTTCTTATATTACCTTTTAGCAGCTATGCTGAGGAGCTTACTTTGGAATATGTAATGGGAGGACATTGGGGAGTTTTAAACTGGGAGTGAGGTGATCTGCTTTACATTTTTGAGAGATAATCTTTCTTCTTTGAGGGGAGAGGTTTGAAGAAGACAAGGGGTGGAATGGAATTGGAGGTTCATTATTTAAGTTATTATAATTTAACAAAGCCCCAGCTGGCTGGTATTTGCGCCTGAATGGGTTTCACTGTTGTAGTTTGCCATCTTCTTCTGTTCTACTTCTGTAACTTCACATGGATCATTCTGCCTTGTCCTTGCCCCACTCCAAGTCCAGAGAAGTCTGATCTGTGACGTCACCACCCTTACCGTTCCGCTGCCCTCCTCAAACACCCATGACTGTCCAGACCTCTTGCCTTCCTGCTTTCAGTCAGTGCCTGCCACTGTGCTTTGTCTAGCATTTCATTTCGCATGCCCCCCACTTGTTTGGGGCCTGTTTACCCTGCTCTGCTGATGAATCCTTTGTGCTTACCACCCTGGGGTGAGTGCTGGGGTCAAGTGCTTATGATACATTGCCCTATGGTACCCAAAGCAAGAACTTTACACTCACTCTCGTATTGGTTGTTACTTTATTTATCAGTGCCCCTCCTCACAGTTAGACTGATTTTCGTGTGGTAGGGTTGTTTCGTTTGTTTATGTCCCCAGTACCATGTCATTTTTTGGATTTTGGGAAAGATAGCAAATGTTTGTTGGGTAGATCTGTTTATAATTGTCAGTTAAAATCTATTGTGTGTGGTGGGTGGCACATGCCACAGTGTGCTCATAGAAGCCAGAAGAAACCTTTGAAGTGCTTTTATTTTTCCATCTTTGAGATGTCAGGGAATAAACTCAGGTCATAGAACTTTCCAAAGCTCCTTTGCTTGCTAAGCTACCATTGACCCCAGTTGTTGCTAATTTGTTGACCAGAATTAGTTGATACTTTTTTTTTTGTAACATCTTTTGGTGAATGAAAATATTTCCTATATTTTCT
>OU015743.1:124937291-124941165 GCA_907169655.1 Acomys percivali
TGAGTCACCGTGCTTCTATACATAGCTCCAGTAATCTCACGGGCTCAGTAATCAATTCTTGAGTGGAATAATTCCTTTAGTCTGTGTCTCTCTAGGAAAAATCACATAACATATAGATACTCTAGGCTAAAATCCAATATTTATTTTTTTTGCTCAAATTGTTCTAGCCTTATTAGCCTTCGAGAACTCTGAGTTGGCTCCTCAGTCCCTTTGCTATATTCATTAGTCTGCTTTTTGAGAATTTTTAAATTTTTCTGGTACTCTGCTCAGCTGTCAGTTTGGAAAATTTTAAATAATCTCAGTGGTTCTTTGTAGGATTTGGGATATATGGGTTTGTATCTATGGCCTAGGATGTGAATAGATTGGAATATTTTCACTATTTCTGGGCATGGTGGTACACTCCTTTAATCTGAGCTTTCAGTTTGTTCAGATACAAGTTTCACTTTCCAGGTCACATTAGAGAAGCTTGCTGTCTCTCCGGCTTTCAGGAGCCGGCCAGCTCTCGTTCTGCCAGAAGGGCTCTGGGGATTGCGTGCGCAGTGCTAGTGCAAAGGTTGCTTTGTCTAAAAATGGACTCTACAATATTTGGGTTTTGGTTGTAATTACCAGTCATGCTTGCCAGAAATTAAGTTTAGCTTTTAAAATCCTGGAATTCTTAATGTGTTTTTCTCTAGCTAAATATCTCAGAGTTTGTTACGAGACTGTAAGTAATTCTGTCATACAGCGGTGCTCTGCTTCCCCTGAGGTCCGCTGGTCGAATGACACATAGCAGTGGGATGCAGGCTTGACCACCGCTGTGCTTCAGGGAAACTGACCCAAGAACAAATGAAGGACTAGAAGGAAAAACCGAAGTCTTAGCAGTCAGCCCTTTTAGAAGATGTTGTGACACTGCAATTCTGCTTTCAAAGGAGAAATAAACTGTCTTGTAGCACTGTGAAAGAGAAAATGGGAGCTTTTTTTTTTTTTTTTTTAATTTAGAAAGAATTATGGAAAAGAGCAAAGTCTGTTGGGGCCTCTTTTGGGTTTTATTCCAGCTACTGAAAGTGAAGAGGCCCTTTGAAAATAGGCCAGAGTTGTAGCTGTATTCTTCACTGACTCATTTTTGTAACACTTTAGCCTTTACAGATTTCTGGATCTTGTTTACTAGAATTGGGACTGAATGGCTCTCCCTTCTGTCATACCAGGGAATGGACAGGTACAAAGGTTATCGTCCAGAGTTGATGTACTCAGCCTCCATGGATTCTTGAGTGGCTGGGGCAGAGTGGGAGACCTTCTGGTTAGGATCACAGCCTGTCACCACCTGCTGTTGTGCTGTCAGACACCTTTGTGAGATAATGCCACATTCCTCTCTTAGGAGCCTGGTGGCCTCAGCAGATACTCAGGAGCCTTGAGGAGTAAAAGTATCCAGCATTGTCTAGCTGCCTCTAGGGTTTTTTGGGTTTTGTTTGTTTGTTTGGTTGGTTTGGTTTTGGTTTTCTTCAGCTTCTGGTGGTGAGGGGAGGTGAGTAAAGTTCATGACTCAAGCTTGGAATTTGCAGAGAGCAGCCTTCTCAGGCTGTTGACTCCAGGTCTCCTTGGGATGGGGCATGTATACAATTTTAAAAGCTGGGTTCTAGTCTGCAGATGTGTTCAAATTAGTACCATTAAAGATGGGTTTTTAATTTCCTAGTAAATTAAACTACCTACTTTTCTCTCCCCATCTACTCTTGTTTCTTTTTCTCTTAATGAACAATACATTTTTACTTTACATTTAGAAACACATTCAAAGACATCCCTTTTCGTAAAACGACTCTTGTCGCTAGTGTCAGAGTACCCTGTCTCTTCCACTTTCTACCTGCGAAATCCGTGCAAGAGGGTGGAGGCTGGGGCAGTCACTTCCTTGGATGCGTATTGGTGTTGTGTGTTTTACCATGTGTGTAAAACAGTGGAGGGATTATCATAGCATCTGGTAGGCCCAGATGGAGTTAGGATTCTAACACTAAACACTGGGTCAGCATTTGGGCAGTCTTGTTTCATGGTGTTAGTGGATTAGTTCCTGAGGTCTGCAGAGTACCACAGTGCAGCGAGAGTAGGCAAGTGCTCCAGTCAGCAGAATGCCCTCAAAGTTTTCAGAGTGGGACCTGCCAGGACACTAGCTTGCTAACCAGCAACGCCACAAAGACCGCTTTCTTTCATAATAGCATCAAGGTTGCTTTAAAAGCAACTGTAACCACTTGTCTGTCTAGCCACAAAATTGCCTTCTGCCTTGTTTGAGGCCAGGTCTAATTGTGTGCTGTGCACGGTGTAAGCCAGGCTAGCCGTGTGTGCTGTGCACGGTGTAAGCCAGGCTAGCCGGCCTGGGGCTGGGGGCCTGCCTCTGCCCTTCACCTTGCCAGGAGCACTAAGACTGGAAAGGGGCTGCTGCTCTCAGCCTACTTCACCCACTGAACTGTGTCCTAGCCCTACGTGGACATTTTCTAGTCCTCATTCTCAGATACGCAGCTAGTATAGCAAAATTTAAATATGCAGATACTATAGCAAAAATGAAATCTCCCTAAATAATTTTACATTCTTCCTCCAAAGTTAAGTATATTCTTCCAGATTTATGAAACAATGTATGTATGTGTATTAAAGTACATCTAACCTGCATCGCCACTAAATATGTGATTGTAAAATAGCTTCCGTTCTCTCGTCATTTTTGGTGTGTGAGTTGAGTCATGGTTGTCTCAAAGCATGTGTGGGGGAAAGAGAACAACTCTTTCCGCCATGTGGGTTCTGTGGCTCAAGCTCAGGCTGTCAGGCTTGGCGGCAGGACTCTTCCCCTGCCTTTGTCTTTGAAGGCAGAATCTCACCACATCACTCAGGCTGGCTTTGAATTTGCTGTGTAGCCCAGGCTGACACTAAACTCCTGTTTTCCCTTCCTCACTCTCCCAGGTGCTGGGATTACGGGCATGGACTGGCATATCTAGCTTCCCTGATTTTAAGGGATGGGCTGGCAAACTATTGCTGTTGTTCTTTTAGGGTAAACTGCTAAAAGAAGAAATCTGGGTCTTTGTAGCTGCCAGTCACAGTATTAAGCTGTATCTCAAGATTACTTTTCATAAAGCCGCATGTTTGGGTGTCCTCACCATATGGTGATGATACAGCATCAAGAGAGGCATGTTAGGCAGCACAGAGGGCCAGCAGCAAACCAGAGTGAAACACGAGCTCACTTTTGTTCTCAGCACTGATTATTATTTGTTAGTGACCTGTATTTTTGCATGTGCATGCATCCATGCATGTGTACCTGCCATGATGCGTATATGGAGGTCAGAGGACAATTTGCAAGAGTCAGGTCCCTCTGGCCACCATGTGGATTCCCATGCGAGTCCCAGGATTGAACTCAGGTTGTCAGGCTTGGCGGCAAGCCCCTTTACCTGCTGAGCCATGCTGTTAGCCCTAAATTAGTTTTTTCCTCCTCCTCTACTTCCTCTTTCTTCCCTCCCTGTTTCTTACTCCTTGTGTCTAGGGAGGTGAGCATGTGGGGGCCAGAGAAGTTGTGCTTTCCTCCAGCTTGTCAGTTCTGAGGATCTAACTCAGGTGCTCAGGCCTGGGGGCAAGCACTTTTACTCACAGAACTATGTATGTCACCAGGTAATTTTTAAAATTATGTATACGTTCTCTGGTTGTGATGTCATATGCCTTTAATCCTAATACTCAGCAGACATAGGTGGATCTCTGTGAGTTTGAGGCCAGCCTGGTCCGCATAATGAGTTCAAGACCAGCCAAGCTACATAGTGAGACATCTCAAAAACAAATTAAAACAACAACAACAACAACAACAAGACAACCCCCAGAGCCCTACCACATAGATAGATAGATAGATAGATAGATAGATAGATAGATAGATAGATAG
>OU015743.1:124945699-124966937 GCA_907169655.1 Acomys percivali
ATATAATCATTATAGAGAATATATTCACATTTATTGAATATATTCACAAAGAATATATTCACAAGAGTACAGTGTATCCTAAATTTCTTTTTGCTTTTTTGCAAACTGAAGAGTTCTTAAAAGCTGCTGTGAAGAGAGTAAAAATCAGTGTACTAAAATTTCACTGGAATCTTCAAAAAGGGAAGAAGTTAAATTTTATACATTCAGCAAATTGGTCTGTTGATGAATTGGCTCCTAGCAAATGGTTCTTGCAAATTAATTTGGAGCCCCCTTTCTCAGCCTACAATGAATCATCATTTATTATCATGTCTACTCCAGGAAAACAAAGACAGAAGAGGAAAGGGATTTTGAAAATAGCTGGATTGTGTGAGTACAGCGTGATGAAGTCATGGGAGAAGTGGGGCAGGGCCATTGTGTGACCTCTAGGTGTGGAGTGCGCAGGTTGGTGAGACTGGAACTCCAGATGGTGTCCTGTTCACCCTGCGACAGCAGTGAGGAGAGAGGCTCTGGGTTGGATGGCTGCACGTGAGAGCAGACGCCATTCACTGACTTCCCCTCCCCAGTGAGGTATGGTTACATGTGGCAAAGCAGAAATCTCTAAGTTGCTATATTCCTACGTATATATGAATTCATACATACCGTACGATCAAATCAAAATCCTGCTGACACCCACAAAGCTCTCCTCACCCCTTCCTAGAGGTGACAAGACTGATTTCTATCGCATGGTTTTTTTCTGCCTGTTCTTGAAATTCATGTACATGGATTACGAAACATTTACTGTGAAATGTATCAGCAGTGAGTCCTGCTTGTGATGCCAGTGTGTGAATATAGTGTGTCCCCCTAGTGTGGTTTGTTTGCACAGTTTGTTAAGAATAAGACTACTATTTATATTTTTGTGGGTTTGGTGACACTACTTACGCTCACCATGTGTGGTACATTAAACAATATATCATAAGCCATAGGTCTGCTTTGCTTTGAGAGAAACGTAATACAAAAAAGGAATATTCAAAAATAAATATATGTGTGTGTATAAATACACATTTTGTTTTTATTATCATCTATTTCACATCTCTAGCTCTTGTTCTAATGTAATTTACTGTTTTGTTGATGGTATTTGGTTTGTCTTAGGAACTGAGGACTTTAGTATAGTTACCATCTGCAAAATGGTATGAGTTAATTTTACTCAAAATAGAAGCAAGCTGGGAAGTCACATGAATTGCTCTGCATGTTTCTCACTTCATCTTAGTGTCTCAGAAATTCACAGAAAGAAACCCCAAGGCTTTAGACAGTGTGGTGCCCTGGGATCCAGTGTGAAGTATTTTGCACAGCTTGTTTCTGTGCTGGGTGAATTGAAGCTCTGAGCAGCTTGAACACTGCTCACTCAAACACTTGTTGCCAGCAACATTCCAGGTTTTCAGCCCATTTAGCAACCAAATATTATTAAGTCTCAACATTTTATGGGTCCCAAAAATAACCGTCTATATCATAATACATTTCTAAGCAAAAAAAATTATTAAATATAAGTGATGAAGTCACTTATTCTGTTCATTAGACCTCATGCCTTAGATCTTATGCCTATATTTTGCATATAATATCAATTTTCTAATGTTTATACAAAGGATCACTCAATCACTTATCTTCATTGACTTTACCATGAAACTATGATCTTAAGTCTGGCTTATATTGTCTGCTATAATAATTATAATTTCTGATTAAACATACTTTATAGTATGTAACAGATGCTAAATGTTTATTTTTTAATGACTAAATACTAGATTCTTAGAATTAACCTTTTTATAAATGATTAATGTTTATAAAATTTTAGCTGAAAGATGAGAATCATTTGAACATATTTTTTAAATAATAGTTTATCTTTTCCTATGATGTTTATGCTACTTTCTTTTCCCTTAGCTAACAAAGTGTATGGACACTAAACCTTTTATGTGTCTATTGTCCTGATAAAGATGCCTTCTATTCCTCTGTGAACTTTGGTTTTTTTTTTTTTTTTTTTACAGTAAGTTCGTCTTTCCCAGAGTTCCACAACATATTCCATTTACTTCTTAGCCCTTCCTCCCATTTTGGGACATTTTCCTTTGGGTTTTATTATGACATTTTTATCTATATGATTTTTTCTTTGCTTATATTTGTTCTCTCACTGACCTTCCTGGTCCCTGCTCCTACCTTTCATTGTTTTTCTGAGTTCTCATGTCATAGATTTATATATGTCTGCACACGCGCGCGCGCGCACACACACACACACACACAGTCTGTATATGAGGGAAAAATATTCAGTGTCTGTTCTCTGAGTCTGGTTTATTTTCGTTAGTATGATGATTTCCAGTTCCAGCTGGTCCCTCAAATACCCGCGATACCATTGTCTTTATAGCCATCGAGGCCCCGTTGTGTGTTCGTATCACATTCTCTCATGTGTATGCACCTCTAGACGCCTCCATCTCTGGCTTCTGTGAAATTAATTCTATAAATATGGAGATGTGAGTGAGGGTTGGGCCTGCACGGCCTAGGCCATCATCTGACCAGGGTACAGGGAAGGGAAGTTTTCTTTTTTGTTGTTTCTTTTTCTCTTGGTTTTTCGAGACAGGGTTTCTCAGCATAGCTGGACTCACTTTGTAGATCAGGCTGGCCTTGAACTCAGAGATCTGCCTACCTCTGCTTTCCTGAGTGCTGGGATTACTGGCGTGGGCCACTGCACCTGGTTAGTTTCCTTGTTTTTTTTTAAAATGATGAAAACAAAAGCACTTAGGCTTATGATGTGTCACATCATATTTGTAATAATTTGTTTGAGCATTAAGCACTATTTCACCAGGATATGAGAGAAAAATTCACCACTTCTTTTCTTTAAACCTCCCCACTGAACAGTGTCTAGAGCCTCAAGATGGATTTCCAAACTCTGGTAGTCATAGTTTTCTACTTATATTAAACACTTTAGGTCTGCAAACACCATGGTCAGGTTATTCTCAACAGTGTAAGCTGATTTAGCTTCAGACATGAGGATTATAAAGATTTAAAACCAAAGACCTTAATTGCCTGAGTCATCATGGGGCTTGTGTGCCCTCAGAGCAGCTCCCAGCTGATAGAGCTCAGGGCTGTCCACCAAGACTGGTGTGGACAACTGACAAGGTTCAGGGGCATCTCCAAGATGTGTCACTGTAGCAGTTAGCTTTGCATTAAATCTTTTTTGTTTCGTTTTTCAAGACAGGGTTTCTCTGTAGACCATGCTGGCTTTGAACTCAGAACTGCCTGCCTCTCTCTCCCAATTCAAGGCCTTCACCACCACTGCTCAGCGAGCTTTGAATGACATGTTAGCAGCCTCATTTTCTGGGTATGTGACAGCAGACACATTTATTGAGCATTCTGACTTTGTTCTCTCCTTGAAAATGAAAATGATGAAAAATAAGGCACTCCCCATAGAGTTCAATGCCTTACTACACCTGCTGTGTGGAGTGCAGCTTGGGAAGACAGTGAGTGCCGTGCCAGTGTGTGCCTTCGCTGCTGTCTTCATTGCTAGTGCCAGTTCTTGGGGTCTTTTCCAACATCCCACTAAGGTCACCCTGCTCAGAAAGTTTGGTTAGTACAACTGCCACAGTATTGATCAGAAGTGCCCCTCGCTAAGTGTGTCTGTCTGATTATTGGGTGGGTGCTGATTTCTGCATAAGAGTGAGAACTGCCCTGTTGGACTGCGCTCACATTATTCACAAGTCGTGGTAAATATTAAAGAAATATTTATAGAATGAGGATGCCATTATACATCTAGAGGTAGCAAAGATTTTTAAAATAATAGGGTAGAATGGTAAGGAAACAGAAACACTGTAAGAAGAGTCATGCACATCTACTCTAAAGATAGTTTGGCTAAAGGAATTAAAGATCTCTATTTTTACTCTATACCTCGGCACTTATCACAAAATAGAAATGTATTAAAAAGATGATCTAGGGCTGGAGAGATGGCCCAGTGATGATGCTCTTGCAGAGTACCAAGGTCCACTCCCAGCTGCCTGTGACTCTAGCTCCACAACAGCCAGTACTGGCTTCTGGCTTCCTTGGGCAGGGAACCCACACATGTAAATAAATGAAAATAAAATATTTTTTCTTAAAAAAATGTTAAAGAAAAGATGCCTATTATTACATATACACTAAGTGAATATAACCAAAATTCAAAGCCTGGTTAGTCATAGTTAATGTATCATTAAAATTGTCTAGAGTTGGGGTGGAGAGATGGCCCAGGGGTTAAAAGCCATTGCTGCTCTTATAGAGGACTAGAGTTCATTTCCTGGTACCCATGCGAGCTTACAACCATGTCTGTAACGACAACTGCTCTCGCCTCTGGGTGCTTGTACACATGTGTACACACAGAGACACACAAATGAGTCATGCTGTGCAAATGCAGACTCTTAGTATTGACTGCAGAGTTGGTATAAACACATCCCAAGTCCAGCCTCCTTATCACTGTGTCAGTCTCTCAGGCTAACCTAATGAGCAGGTCACCCTTTCAACAAAACCCTAGATGGTGTGAACTGGTGTGATTTGAGAAGCACTGTTGCTTGCTCTCCAGTTGTCTAGAGTCAGCCATGCCAGAGGTTTTACTCTCCTAAGACCAGATGGAGGGCCCACTAAGAAAAAAAGAATCAAGATCTGTGGGAAATCTACAAATCAAGAAAGGAAGACATCACACATACACAGAGTGGGTGATGGCCCAGAAAGCTAATTAGTTGTGGACCAAGAAAAAGCCCCCACCACTGCCATTTCCCAGACAAATTAGAGATGAGCTTTCCAAAAAAGAACACAGGCTGTCCCTTAAGTCACAGCAGCAGCAACCTCCCCACCAGGCCCTACAAGGCACTGCTGCTATGACTTAAGGGACAGCCTGGTTTACAGATCGAGTTCCAGGACAGTCAGGGCTACACAGAGAGACCCTGTTCCAGGCAGGGAACGTGTATTGGAGAGGTGGCTCAGGGGCTGAGAGCACTGGATACTGCTTTCAGAGGGCCTGGGCTTGGTTCCTAGCACTCACATGGCAGTTCACAAACACTTGTAACTAGTTCCAGGGGATCCAGTGCCTTCTTCTAGCCTCTGCTGTCCCCAGGCACACAAGTGATGCACAGACATGCCTGCAGGCAAAACACTCACATACATAAAAATAAATAAAAATTGTAATAATAAAAACATATGGCTGGGTATATGTTTAATCACAGTACTCAGGAGGCAGATTGATTGCTGAGTTGAAGGCCAGCCTGGTCTACAGAGTTCCAGGACAGCCTGGGCTACACAGATTAACCCTGTTTCAAAAACAAATTAACAACAAGGAAACATACAGAAAAAAGACAAACTTTGCAAAAGAGAAATGAACTCATTTGTAGCTTTAGCCACCACCAGGGACATTGCTGAGACCCTGAGCAGACTGGGAAAGTTGGGGGGCAAGCTAAAGCTGAGGCACTGTATCACACTGTGGGTGTAATATATATCACAGTGTTCACCCTTTGCCTTTATTAGGCAACGCTTAGTGACCAAGTACTTGAATTGTTTACTCTGCTGTAACGAAACACCTGAGACCGCCCGAAGGCTGCGAAGGTCAGGATGAAGGTGCTGTTGGATTCACTGTGTGGTGAGGAGGGCTGGGTCACTGATAGCCTCACATGGCAGAAGGTGGGAGAGGAAAGACGCAACCAGGTGCTAAATGCCTTGCCTTCACAAGATACCAAAGCAGAAGAGCAGAGACTGCTTAAGCTCTCTGTCTGCAGACACTGTTTACGTGGCCTGACCCATGATTTAGCCATTTTCTTGGGGCCTCTCTTCACACTGTTACAGTGGAGATTAAATTTCAGTGTGACTTTGGATCTGAGTTTATTATGAGTGAAAATAGGTTACTCACACTCCAGTGTCGCCATTGCCTGCCTATCTAGCTCTTCTGGGACAGTGACCATCACATCCAGCACTTGCCATCTTGTTCTTACAACAAGTCAGAGGAGAGGAGCTCTTGGAGTGAGATGAGTAGCTTCAGGTCACACCCCCATGAGCAAGTGTCTCATGGTCGTGAGACAGACACCTTCCCTTCCGGAGAGCCAGTGACAATCAGGAGTTAACTTATAGAAGACTTTGTAGGCAGAGTGTTACCACATTTTTAAAAGGCCAGCTACTGCGTAAGAGAGAAAGCACACCTCTGTCTGACTGCTCCATCTGTCTCTGTGAGCTTGAGAAAGGTTGCAATGCTGCAAACCACAGACTGTAACACTGAGTAATTTTGAGAACCAGTGGCTTGAGTGAGTTTTCAGAACTGAACCAGCCCTGTTGGGTCCTTTGGAGGGATAAGAGAATGTGTTGGAAGGGCTGGAAAGATGGCTTAGCGGTTAAGGGCACTGACTGCTCTTCCAGAGGATCCAGGTTCAAATTCCAGCATCCACATGGCAGCTCACAGCAAATATAATGCCAAGTCATGCCCACTGATGGAAACACCATTTTTTCTCTTTTTAAAATTTCATATATATTCTCTCCTCCTCCCTCCAATCTCTCCCAAGTCCTCCCCCTTTCAAATCCATGGCCTCCTTTTCTTTACTTTTTATTGATGCATAAACATACAAGCTGCTGAGTTCGTTCAGTGTTGCTTGGGAGTGTGTATTTTTAGGGCTCAACCACTTGATACAGATGACCAATTGAGAGTTCATCCCTGGCAAGACCAATTCTTCCCTTCTCAGCAGTTATTGACTGGTTCTTCATCTAGGGGTGGTGCTTGGTGCGAGTCCTCCTGCCCATGTTAGCTTTTCTAATGGTACTGCTAAGGCAGCCATATTGAGACGTGATGTAGTTTCCCTGCCGTATCTAGAAGACTGGGTCTTGCAGCAGACTTCCTAGCCCTTTGGCTCCTAGCAGCTTTCCTCCCCCTGTTTCTCCATGTTCCCTGAGCCTTGGGTGTGGGGGTCATGTTGGAGATATATCAGGCTAGGCATCCCAGGCCAGTTCTCTGTTTTGACCAATTGTAGTGTTGTATAATGGATTCTATCTGCTGCCAAAAAAAGCGTTGTTGGTGAGGAGTAAGAGCTACACTTATCTGTGCACATAAGGATGAGTATTATGAATGCAGTGAGATTATTCTGGTTTGGAAAGGTAGCAGTAATAGGTTCATCTCTAGGTTCCATGACCTCACTAGGTTTTCAGGACCAAACATGACTCCATCCTAATCAGGATGAGCCCTAAGTTCAATTAGGCAGCTGTTGGTTACCCCCAAGATAAAAGTGTCCTTGAACCTTTGGGGCCCTCCTGCTGTGCTGGCCTCTATGATGTATGGCCTTCACAGCTGGGTAGGACCATGATTCCTTTTCTCCGTTGGCAGCTTGGATGGCACCTCCTGATAAGGTGACAGCTCATCCTCAGGGAGGAGGCTTTGGGTCACATCTCCTGTGTCCAAGAGTGTGGTGCGGCTCCTGCGACAGTTGGCATAATCGCAGTGCCTGTGTGAGTGCGCATAATCGCCGTGT
Source organism: Acomys percivali (assembly GCA_907169655.1). NCBI lineage: Eukaryota > Metazoa > Chordata > Mammalia > Rodentia > Muridae > Acomys > Acomys percivali. Next base: position 124,953,184 of record OU015743.1, read on the forward strand.
CTCTGGGACTTCCTGTTATCCTTTTTGGGGCTCCAGAACGAAGACCCCGTCAGTGTCAGCTGTAAAAATTACAACTGTGAATTAGACTCGCTAAGAATTTTGAAGTATTGAGAGTGTTTTTGAACTATTTTTGTGTGTGTAAGTTATGCCTGTATGCATGTATGCGTATGTAACTGCCCTGAATGTGTGCCTGCGGAAGCCAGGAGGGCACTGTGGCCTGTGGAACCGTAGTCAGAGCTGCTGTGGAGATCCTCGGGAGCTGAGTCTCCAGTCCAGGTGGTTTTCCCTGAGAAGGGCATAACTAGTTAGCACGGCGTGAGCATGCCTCTCAGGAGAGGGTGAGCAACACCGGCGCTGTTGTCCTCCCCCCCCACCCCAACCCCTGGTGTGGTTGTTGTTGTTGTTTTGCTTTGTTTTATCTTCTTTCTACTCAGTGTTCATTCAGATCTGTTCTCTCTCTGCCCCCATCCATCTGCCATTCTTCACGGCGGGTTATTGTTAACATCTCACTGGAATTCTTGCTTCTACTCTTATCTTTTCCTCCTGTAATCAAAATGGCTCTAACGTCACCTTCTTGCCTACCATCACGTAATTCTTTGCTGTTACAACAAAGTCCAAAAACAATTAAATCAAGCAATTAAAAAGAAAAAGAAAAAAAAAGTTTTGAAGAGTTAGAGCTTATAAAGATTGTCCAGCAGGTTGAGGCGGTTGATGCCAGCTGGACGCCAACCAGGTTTTTACTACTGGTTGACTGCTTCCTCAGGTTTTGGGAAAGTGGCACAATGCTTTTAGATCTGAATATTATTTTCGCTAAAGTATTTTTTTCACACTACTGAAAAAGTATTCCCATGGTCTTTATCTCAGGGTTGATAAGTTTACTCAGTGGCTCAGTGGCCAAGTGCCTGCTGCAAGGTCCTTAGAGCCTTAGCACCCAGCTATGCTAGTGTATGCCTATAATCCCAGTGTAGGGGGTAGAGAATAGGGGTGTGGACAGAAGATGTGGCTCCTGCCACAGGAAGCAGGTGGGGTAGGACATTGTGTACCTGGGCCGCATCTCTCAGGAATTCCACAATGGCTGTGGCTCAGGCCTATTTTGGGGGCACACAAAAAGGAGCAGCGGAGACCACGGGTGGAAAGAAGGGATCCAAATATAGCAAGCTGAAGGCAGTGGTGGTGCAGGACACGTGCATAGCGCATGGCCAAGAAAGTGGCAGCCAGTCACCGTAACACACCCTTGGGTTTCCAAGGCATAGTATCCTTCAATATGATCTGTGGGACCCCAAATATTTGCCCTCTTTTACTTAGTCCCATTCCGGCTAACACTTTGCCTTTGACTAGAGGTCACCCAAGCAAAAGTGAGAGACTTGACTTTAGCCTTGGAAGGACAAGGCTTTCCTGCAACCATCCAGGATCCTGCTCACCCAGAAGGCTCCTGGGCGGTTCCTCAGTGCCCCACTGAGCAGGAGCTAAGGCTCCAGAAGGCAGCACAGGCTGGAGGGTGGGAGTGAACCCTGGCTACTGCTCCAACAGAGGGCTCCTTTGGAGGATCTTTGGAGCCCCCTACAGAGTGCAAGCAGAAGTCCTAGCTAGTCAGGGTCCTAGCTAGCCCTGTCTTCTTCTCGTCTGCTTCTAGTGGAGTTTAACTGACTATCCAGGCAGAGGTTTTCTCTGATCTTCAGACCTGGAGTCTGGTGAAAGTCCTTGGAAGTTTGCGAGCCTCCTTTACCCAGCTTGACCAAATCCTGTGTGTGCCTGCCTGAGAACCGTCCACTGTGAGGATGATGACAAAAACCTGCTGCATCTTGTTCGATTTCAGGCTGCCTGCCTCTTTCCCAGTGGGCTTCTAGCAATACTGGTTTCTTATTCCAGGTGTAGGCTTGCTTCTCATAGGAGGAGCAATGGTGAGCCTGTTTGGCTGTGGTGTTTATTCACTATGGTGAGGGCAGAATTAATAGATATTGGGCTAGTGGCCCAGACTGGGTTGGGGGTTTCAAAATATATTTCCTGAAAAGAAAATAAATGAAAGATGAATAAATAATGTAACCATAGAGCTTACAGTTCTGATTCAGGCATAAACCTAAAAAAAAATGTAAAATTGAACAAATCTGTAAAGCCAACATAAATTCAATCAATATTAATGTGATAGTGACCCAGACTTTAGTCAGAATCTTTCTGCTGTTATTATGCTGGCTGGTTGTATTGGTACACGCTGGCAGATGTACTGAAGATGTGGAGGCAAAAGGATCATGAGTTTGAAGCCAGTCACATTATACCTTTGAGGCTGCAGAGGTGGCTTAGGAATTGGATTTGTATTACTCTTACAGAGAAACCAAATTTGGTTCCCAGCACTAATATTAAATGACTCAGGCAGCTGTGGGAGAGTCTGATGCCTTTGGCCTCCAAGTCACTATCACTCAACATGGACATACCCACACACATATAATTTTAAAAATTTAATCTTAAAAAACTGCCAGAGATAGAATGTTATGAAGGACATAGACTGTAGAGCACAACATAAGGTAAATATTAGGTCTGCTGCTTACTTTGTTTGAGTACTTTAATTTTCTCTTATTTAAAAATAAGGCACTAATCTAACTCACTGAATCAAATTAGAATTATCTGAGTAATTAGGTTGTGTATTTGTCAAGCCCCACAACAATGCCTGACGATAGTAATTGGCCACTAAATATTAGGTGTAATAATATGTAGTGTTACATTGTTGATGTACAAGCCTGTAGATGGAAGCCAGGTGGTGCCTTTAATCCCAGCACTTGAGAGGCAGACTCAGGAGGATCTCTGAGTTCCGGGCCAGCCTGATCTGCAGAATTAGTTCCAGGACAGCCAGGGCCACACAAAGAGACCCTTTCTTTAAAAAACGAGGCGGGGATTGGGAGTGGGGAGGGAGAAGTAGTATTGAATATTGTATTGGTGGTGGCTCACACCTTTAATCCTAGCACTGCCAGGGAGGCAGAGGCAGGTGATTGTCTGAGTTTGAGGCCAGCGTGCTCTACCGAGCAAATTCTAGGATAGCCAGAGCAACAGGGAGAAACCCTGCCTCAAAAAGACCCAAGCCTATAGATGGTGTTGGCCTTAGTGTTAGAGCAGCTGCTTCTGCAGTTCATGTGTTTCTGATTTTGATCAAGAGAGTGTGGAGTGTCTCTTGCTTACCTTACCATACAGGGTGATGATAAAAGCTCAGAGGCTTGTTCTCTAGTTGAGGGTAGTTAGATCTCACACACAGGCTGGACTCCTTTGGTTTAACATTTAGTGTTAACTCTATAATGTTGAGCATCTATTCCATCAGCCACGGCAGGTGTGAGGAGGACCATGTGAAGTCAGGTTCAGTTTTCTAGAGTAACCAGGGCAGATAAAGCACCAGAAAGTTCTCCGTGCCTCCCTGTCTAGCCTTTCCTCTCGCCTGAAGACTCCATCTTCCCTTTCCACTTTCCCTTGCCATCCTTCTGTGCCTCCTCATAACCTAGCCAAGGACTTAGAGTTAATCCTGGGTTAGCTGTTTCTGCTTGGGGCTGTCATGGTGTCATTTCAGGAACTTGGTGGCTAGAGAACCCCAGGCTGCCTGTCCCTGCTGCTTTGCCTACCGCCTGCTCCCACAGCAAGTTTCTTTCCTCAGAGACTTTCTTCCTCATTTGTGTAGTGCCTCAATCTCTCCTTGGTTCTCAGTTGCCTTGTTTTCTAGCATCTAGCAGCTTGATTTTCCCCTCTGACGATCCACACTTTGTTCTCAGCTCTGCCTCCAGTAATGACTTTTACTAGACGGTGCCATTCGAAGCGCAGTCCTCTTGCTTAATGTGAGTAATGCGCACATTTCATGAAGGACTGAGCAAACAAATCTCCTGTCCGTGGTAAAGGAAAATACACCAGGAAGAGATGCGCCTCCTCGCCTGCACCCATTTCTCTCTCTTCATCACTTATTTTCTTCTTTGCAGGAATTGTTATAGCAATAAAGGAAACTAACAGATTTTTCTTCAAATTCCGTACGGTGTGGACAGTCAGCTGTTTCACCTTTCCCACCCCTGTTCGTTCGTATGCAGCGGTGGTTTCTGCGTGCAGTTTAGAAGTACAGTTTCTCTTTTTATTCCAAGTGATTATAGTTGGAAAAAATGAACTGTGATGTGCAGTGTCAGGGTAATAACAGCTTCTCATTTTGATTATTTCCCTTTAGGAAAGACACTGCTGATCCTGTAACATGGAGGATTGTCTTCATACCTCATCTGAGAATCTGTCCAAATTGGTCAGCTGGGCCCACAGCCATGGGACCATTTGCAGCCTCATTCCAAACCTGAAACACTTGCTTTCTGAGGGTTCCCATGGGAACCTGACTGCAATGTGGGGCTGTAGTGCTGGCCATGCTTACCACTGGCCACTGACAGCTACTTGCAGAGCCGGGTCCCAAGAGAGGGTTTGTTTCCAGGACAACCGAAGTTTTAATTCTGATAGTCCCAGTATAATTGGGGTGCCTTCTGAGACACAGACTAGCCCTGTGGAAAGGTACCCTGGGAGGCCTGTGAAAGCAAAGCTGGACTGTAACCGGACCAGAGACTCTTGTGACTTCTCTTACTGCAGTGAGCCCTCTGAATTGGACGAGGCTGTTGAGGAGTATGAAGATGAAAACACACTGTTTGACATGGTTTGCGAGTCTTCTGTTACAGATGAGGACAGTGACTTTGAACCCCAAACCCAGAGGCCTCAAAGCATTGCTCGCAAAAGGCCAGGAATAGTCCCAACTTCCATCCATTCAAGTTCCCAGGGACAGATGGTTGATGAGTGCAGTAATGATGTCATCATCAAGAAAATCAAGCAAGAGATTCCAGAAGATTATTACATTGTGGCAAATGCAGAGCTGACTGGAGGAGTGGATGGACCAGCCCTTTCATTGACACAGATGGCAAAGCCTAAGCCCCAGACTCATGCTGGTCCTTCCTGTGTAGGGTCTGGTAAACTGATTCCCCATGTAACATCTGCCATCAACATGGAACTAGACCCACACATTATGTCAGCATCCCCCTCTGTGATCTCCAGACCAATCATCCCAAAGGCTGCTAGGGTATCTCTGGCTTCTCCCAACAGAGGACCCCCTGGTACCCATGGTGCTGCCCACCAGGTGACCATGCAGATGCCTGTGAGCACATCACATCCTAACAAACAGATCAGTATCCCTTTGTCTGCCCTGCAGCTGCCTGGACAGGATGAGCAAGTTGCTTCGGAGGAGTTCCTGCCCCATTTGGCTAGCCAGGTCTCATCTTGTGAGGTTGCCCTTTCTCCCTCGGTTAACACAGAGCCTGAAGTGAGCTCCAGCCAACAGCAGCCCCCTGTCGCTCCAAGCATAACCACTGAGGCCACTGCACAGTGCATTCCAGGTATGGAACGCGAGGTGACCATAAGTCCCTCATCTGCGTACTAACGGGAATTCTGCGCCGTCAGCACTTGTAGAGCACTTGGTTTAGTTTGCTAGGGTGCAGTTGTCTTCATCCTCAGGAAGACAGAAATAGGGAATACATTGCATGTAAGGCCCGTCTGAGGAAGACCATCTGTTCGGGCTCTAAGATTGTGCTGTTGATGGCCAGACTTCAGGCTCATATCCAGCCTTAGCTGAACTTCTTTAAGTAAGTTTATTTTTGAAAAATATCAAGGTAGTTAAGCCAACTGATGTTCAATAAGGTATATGATAATAGATTGTTTTTGTTACTATTTATTTGAACTAATTTCCTGTTGCCATTGATTTTAGTTAGTGTGATGACACTGATTTTTAAAAAGCAACAGGGAACTTCTTAAACAAGCATTTGATTCTGTCTCTCAAACTTAAAAGAATCAAATAACATGTAGTTCTGGAGTAGGCTAGCTTAGCTAAATGCATTCACATTGTCAGGAGTGTGGAATTATCATTCATGGCTATTACCTCTACAATTCTAATTCTCTTTATTTCATATACTCGTTGATAATTGTGCTATAAAGGGGGTTTGATGCCCATACTTTGGGGTCCACAATTGAAATCTAAAAGGACACAGGGAGCTATATGGACAAAGGGTGAGCAGACACAGAGACTGTAGAAAGCAGAACATGGTGGCACATTTAGTCCTTTTCGAAATAGCCATGCGTTTGGGGGAAACATCCTTAAAAGGCCGAGGTACCTGTACTTTTGGCCTGAAACTTACTAGAATTACATTGCTTTTACAGATACACATTTACAGTTTCAGTGTCTGCCCCCAGGTTTCCAAAGGAAACTTACCACTGAAGACCTTTCTGTTACAGTCCACTCATACAGTTGCTTTGAAAATTATGCTAGCTGAAAAATCATAGACTTTTATTTGGTTGTTTTTCTCAACAGTTTTATTGAAATGTGATTCGTATCATAAAATACTTTTTTCTTTGAAAATTTTATTTTATTTTATGAGTGTTTGTGTGTATGTGTGTATGTGAACCACATGCCTGCCTAGTGCCAAGGAGGTCAGAAATGAGCATCGGACTGTGCCTCATCATGTGGGTACTGGGAACTGAACCCACATCCTTTCTAAGAGCAACAAGCACTCTAACCGCTGAGTGAGCTGTCGCTAAAGCGCTCTTTTAAAGTGCTGCCAGGCCCCAAGAGAGCCCCTAGTCATTAGCAGTTACTGTTTTCTTCTCTCAGATCTTGGTACCAAAAATGCACTCTCTATGAATTTACTTATTCTAAATATTTCATATAAACCGTATAACCTTTTGTGGCTACTTTGATTTAGTGTGGTATTTTCAGGATTAATTCATGTTAGAGCATTTTTATTGCCTGATAACATTTTACTGTAGATATGTCATACTTCTTCAGCTGATGGACAAACATGTGGCTGTTGCCACCTTTGGTCTGTTTGCTACTCTGAACATTTGTATACAAGCTGCTTTGTGAGCGTTTGCTTTGATTTTTGTGTGGACATGGAATTCCTGTAATTAAGCCTCAGTATGGGATTTCTGGGCCTATGTTTGCTATGTTTTAAGATTTTGAAACACCACTAACCTGTTTTCTAAAGCCACGTGCTTTTAAGTCTTAGCACTAATGCACAAAGGTTCCTGTTTTTATGTATGTCACCAACACATTATTATCTTTTTAAAAAATGTATCCTTGTTGCTGGGCCATGGTGATGCACGCTTTTAATCCCAGCACTTGGGAGGCAGAGGCAGGCGGATCTCTGTGAGTTTGAGGCCAGCCTGGTCTACAAAAATGAGGCCAGGACAGCCAGGACTGTTACACAGAGAAACCCTGTCTCGAAACCTTTAAAAAATGTGGGGTTTTTTTTCCTCCTTTATTCCCAACACACAGGAGACAGAGGCAGGCAAATCTTTGTGAGTTCATGGCTAACCTGGCCTATATAGCAAGTTCTAAGCCACCCAGGACTATATAAAAAGACCCTATCTTAAAACATACAAACAAACAAAAAAGTCATTATGTTATTGCTTGTATGAAGTGGTCTTGTGATTTAACCTGCATTATTCTAATAACTAATGATATTGAGCATTTTTCATATTTTTATTGGTCATCTATATAATATAAATATACATATATATTCTTTTATAAATGTTCAGATTCTTTGATTGTTTTGCAGTTAAAAGTCTCTCATCTAATTTGAGTTACAGGAATTCTCTGTATTCTAAGTCCCTTACATGATTTGCAAGTATTTTCTCCTGTTCTTTAGGTTCACATTCTCATTCATTCATTTATTCATTATATATTCTTCCTCCCTCACCTCCCTTTCTTGTCCCTCCCCTCTCTCAGAGGAAAGCCTTGCTCTTCCCTCCACCTCCCAAGGGCTAGAATTATAGGCATGGCTCAATTGTGCTTTCTTTCTTTAAAGGACGTTATACTTTAATTATTGTATAATCCTGTAGACATAGGCTAATCTTCACATTGCAGGACACATGTCTATCAGGCAGCAAACATCTTTGCAATAGGAAATCTAATTCTTAACATGGAAGGTACAAGCAGTACTTTCAATTTAAATAGTTGGCTTATCCCCTTCTTTAAATATACAAACAGCCTGGCAGTTTTATAGAGCCACTAGTGTGCTCACCAGGGTACTAAGACTGCTGCTTTGGTCCACGCTAACCCCATAAAGCAACTTGGGGGACCCAACTGTGTATTACATTGGAATGTCACTATATAATGATTTAGGAAGGAAATCCAACCTATTTGAAAAATATATGGGGTTTTTGTTTTGTTTTGTTTTTTGAGACAGGGTTTCTCTGTGTAGCCCTGGCTGTCTTGGAACTCACTCTGTAGACCAAGCCGGCCTTCAACTCAGAGATCCACCTGGTTCTGCCTTCCCAGTGCTGGGATAAAAGCGTGGTTTTAATTATTTAATTAGTATGTGTAGTCCATTAGGGTTCTTTCTTAATTTATTGAAATTGCAACTCTGTAAAAATTAGGCATGACCAAAGATAGTGTGTAATGCATTGAGCCATAAACTACTCTGACTTTACAGTCAAGGGGGGAATTAGTTTGGCCTAGAGTAGGATGCTCAAGAAATGCACTCCGAAGACCCGGTCAGGGCAGGTTTCTAAGATGCTGTTGTAACCTGCTTAAACTCTGTGTGTCCTCCATTGCGACCTGCTTTAGTTCTCAGTGTGACTGTAGCACCTCTGTTAACACAGCTCTTCGCATATCAAAAGCCATTTTGACCCCACGTCTCCATTTTGAATATATGGTGAACTTCAGTTCAAGTTTTCAAGTGCTACATGCCTGGAACCAGAAAGATCCAATGCTTGCTGCTTAGAATAAAACAATAGATGATGAATGCATGTTCTGCTTGGGTTAAAGATAAATGATGTTCTATTAGAGCTGAGGCTGCAGCACCCTGCTATGCTTCTTGGAAAGCCTTGCACCCTGGAAAGCCCCCAAGAGCTCTCCTACCCCAAATCCTAGCCAGTCAGCTTAAAATGCTTTGTCTAGCTACCTGCTTACATTGTGCTCAGAACAAAATTGATTCTTCTTGTGTTTAGCTAATCAAAGTGATGTAATGCTGTCCTCCCCTTGCTTCCCACCTGGTTACCTGGTTATGGTTTTTCTTATTAAAAACCTGCCTTAACCGGGTGGTGGTAGCGCACACCTTTAATCCCAGCACTCGGGAGGCAGAGACAGGTGGATCGCTGTGAGTTTGAGGCCAGTCTGGTCTACAAAGTGAGTCCAGGACTGCCAAGACTACACAGAGAAACTCTGCCTCGAAAATAGACAGAGTAGGCACTTGAAGCTGTGGAAGCCTGAGTCTTTATCAGATTATTGCAGTAATACTACATGAGTTTATAAAGTCTATTTTAATAATAATCTGAAATTCACTTATTGAGCCAGCCTAAAACAAAGAGAAATTGTCCCATTTTTAGCAGTATTGTGTAGTCTGTTTGAATACATTAATAATAAACTCAGAGTCACCATGAATGCTCAAGTATCACATCAAGGGAAAAAAGTCAAAGCGCTTCCCAATGGTGTCATTTAACCAGGCGTGAACCCAATTTGTGCTTCACTCCCCAGGTCCTTGTCTGTCTGCCCATGAGTCTGAGTCTGTGCCTGTCCACAGGCAGTTTTGTGAATTTGTCTGTGTCTCTCCTAAACAGAGGGCTTTGCTCAGAAAGTGTCACATAAGGAAGGAATGAAGGATACTTTACAAAAAAGCTTTAACAGATTTTTACAAAGAATTACATCACTGATCCTGGCTGATCCAGATTACAGATATCATTGTTTATCAAGCAACGTCCGAATGTTACGTTCAACATTTATGATGGATATCATTTTGTAAGATTACTTTCAACATCCGTTTTTAGTTTTCAGCAATGATTATTAAAATACACAGACATGACTCTAGGAGCCAGCACACCTTTAATTCCAGCACTTTGTAACTTTGAGGCCAGCTTGAGCTACGACGTAGTGAGCTCTAGAGGCACCAGGGCTATGTACAGAGACTAAAAAAAAAAAAAAATTACAGCAACGCATTAACTTGGGTTGTAAAGGTTGATTGCACAAAAAACCCAAGACAAGGTTGGTTATTACATGGTTCTCTTAAAGGTGGGTTAAACAAACAGACTGAGCACACAGTAGGACAGCAGTCTTAAGTGACCTTTAGATGGATTATTAATTTTGTCTGTATGGTCCAGTAAAAGTTCCAGTCTTTGCTGGGCATAGTGGCGTATGCGCTCAGGAGGCAGAGGCAGGAGGATTGCTATGAGTTCGAGGCCAGTCTGGTCTACAAAGCAAGTCTAGGACAGCCAAAGATAAACAGAAAAACCCTATCTCAAAGTAATAATTCATTTACACTTAAAAATGGGATGAGGTAGGATACCCCTCACCTCTTAAAAATGACTCTGGAGCTACTAGAAAAACTCGCATTTACAAAATAGTTGATAAAAATATTCCTCTGGATTGTACAAAAAGGGAGGCAGGGACCACTGACACAATGGACTAGTCGGACTTGGCTTCTTTCTCTTCTACTTCAGAGGCTGGACTCTGGTTTTCTGTCTTTCCGTTTTCTGCAGGCGGATCTGTGGTTGGCTGGTCAGCCACTTGAGCCTGTTTGCCCTTTGCTCCCCTCCTCCCTTTAGCCGGTACTTTTTTGTCTGGTGATTTATCCTTTCCCATGGTCTTTTTAGCTCTCAGAGCAGCACTTGAGCTCCACCTTAGCTGCTCTATCACATTAACTTTCCTCGCATGGGGTGGGAGACGTGGGGTGCCGAACCAGTCACGGAACCGTGCTGCCTAGCCACCACACAAACTGCTGCTACCCAGTCCTCTGGTTATTCTGTGTCCTCCTTTCCTGCTCTTTTTTGACATTTAAAACTCTAAAGTAAAATATATTATGGGGGGGGGGGTTGATGTCATTAGTTTTTCTAACGTTCTCGAATAATTTATTGAATAGTTCCCATTTCCGGTGAATTAATGTATCATTTTTGTTTACAATTGAGTCTGTAGATCTTACTTTCATTGATCTCTTTGTATTTTTTTTCTTATAATTTTTACAAGCAAAAAGAACTGGTATTGTTTAAATTGTTTACTGTCCTTTTTGAAAAAATTACTAATGTAAAGCTGAGTTTAATGAGCTTCTAAAAATTAATAAAGGTGTATATTGCTTCCTATTATTTGGTCCATGATGGCAGAATAATTAATGGTTTCTTTTGTCAGAAATAGAAACTGAGTTAAATCAAAGAAGGAAATTAATTGCCTTGTAGATCTTCAAGCAAGTATTCCTCCAGGATTCAGATGTCATTTTTGCCATTTTCCAACCTTGGCTTCCTTAGCACAGTATTTCTTCCTCTCCTTTTTTTTTTTTTTTTTTTAAATTCAAGACAGGATTTCTCTGTATAGCCTTGGCTGTCCTGGACTCACTTAGTAGACCAGGCTGGCCTCGAACTCACAGAGATCCACCTGCCTTTGCCTCCTGAGTGCCGGGATTACAGGCGTGCATCACTACACCTGACCATCTCCAATTCTTTATTGATGTATGGAGTGAAGTTAGTTGTGCTGGGGGCTAACATGTCTGTCAGTTGATGGAACTCATATATACTAACCCCTGGTCCAGTCTTAGGAGCTTCAAGCCTCTACCTCAGAAGTGATACTGAGTTCAATCCTAGGTTAGTCACACAGCAAGAGACAGGAGTCAGCATGAAGTTTACAGGACAAGACTGTTCTTGGAAGTTCTGTATTTGAGATAGGAACAGACAGAGCTACCTCCTACTGTTATGTGCAGTGAGTCTAAATGTTTTGTTTGGGCAGAGAGAAAGGGTTATGTCATTTACAGACATACTGGCATGTACTTGAGCAGTGTTCTAAAGGATAGGAGCATGTAAAATGTCATTCTGAGTGCAGTGGGATGGCCTGGCTTCGTGTCTGGCGGCTGGCTGGTCCAGGTGCTGCTTGCTTCCAGACAAGAACAAATGGACCTTGAGATCAAAGGTCCCAAGTTCCCATCTCTCACTCAGGGGTGGCTTGGAAGGCTCAGGGTGAAGCTGGAGGCCTGGGTGCTGCTAGCCCAGGTTCCCAGTCTCACAGGGGGAGGTGGAAATGATATTCCACCGGTGTTACAATTTAGCTCTTTTGGAACGAAATTGCTAGTATCAGATGACAGTGAAGACTTGGGAGTGCCACAAGCTGTGATGATACCAAAAGTGTTACAGCCCTTCCTCTAGCTGCTGTGCTGAGCACTGCAGAGGCAATGGGTGTCCGAAATGAGACATGAGCCCAGGCAGGTGCTTCCCTGGGAGCATCCAGTGGTGGTTCTTACCCCGAATAAATGCAGTCTCCTCCTCATGGTCTAGGAATGGCGGACACACTTGAGCACAAGCCAGCCAGCCTTTACTTCTAAACCCTGGACAGTGGGGAGGGGTTTGTGGGTGAATGTGTCTGATTTGCTGGGGCAAAGGGGTGCCAGGATATTTCATCTACATACAGTGGTACAGTACCTCATTTACATGCAGTAGAACAGAATCCTATCATAAGGAAAACACAGTATTTAATTATCCTCTGGGAACTTCTAGGTACAGCTAAAGGTCATTTGCTTAAGGCTAGGATCTCCTTAACATAGGGTACTTCAGGAATCCCCAGGTATTTGTTAAACCAGTCTTCTTATCAGCAAAGGGTTAAAGGACCTGTGATCTTTCTCTAGGCTCCGGCCTCTCCAGCAGCACCCCCATAAAGTGTGTATACTTATGTGTGCAAACACATGCATGTACATTCATGCGTACTCTTTCAATGTTGCCATATTCCTCCAAGATGTCTGTACCTCTTCTTGAGAAAAGGAGTGAGGCGCTCTTTACCTGTTCTCATATTTCCTTATAGGAAAACATGAGACAGAGGCATTGAAAGATATGGGAGACAATAAATAAATTCAAGTTCTGTTTTACCATAATTCTTGTGAGAGAGTGCTTGTCTGAATTTATAATAAGATATTTTTGAATTGATGCCTGCTGCTGCCTTGCAACCACATTTACAAATTAGCAACGCATTTTTGTAAAAACCAAATGTAAAATTGTAAGGCAAAGCATTAAGGAGAAGGCCTAACCTCTGATAAACATGGAGAAACTGAGTAATTCCCACCGGTGTTAGCGGTTTCATTGTCCTCCTTAGAGCACGCACTGAGTGCTGTGAGTCCTCTGATTTCATGCCTGGGCTGTTGCTTCCTCTCTCTCTCTCTTTATCTTCAGGCTAAAATGAGACTTTCTTTGGCACCACCAGCTCCCCAAATAATGACAGAGACCTTTTATGTTTCTTACTACTGTAGGCACTATAGCTGGGCAGGTTCTTGGCTATTCTAACCTGACTATCCTGGCCTGGCCTTCATCCCACACATGGTCCCTTACCTCTTATTCTCTGCATCTGGCTGCTGACTCCTCCAGCTCTGTATTCCACCAATCAGAAGATGATAGAGAACAGTGTTTGCGAAATACTGAGGCAGGTGATGTTTAATAAAAATGACAGTACCAGAGTCCAGCCTGCACCCAACTCTTAGGGCACAGAAATCAGCATTGGAATAATGCAAGGGCAATCCTTTACATGGTGCATAAAAACATCACCCCATTACTTGTCCAGAGGTTAGGCTGTTAGATGATATCCCCAATAGATTTAAAGAATCATTTATCTTTCTGAAAATCCTTTTTAAAAGGACTTAGGTAGTCTGTATATCAGAAGCAAGAAAGCAGTGTGTGTCTTAGTTTGTTTATGTACACACACACACACACACACACACACACACACACACACACACACACACACACACACACACACACAC
>OU015743.1:124966947-124984549 GCA_907169655.1 Acomys percivali
CACACACACACACACACACACACACACACACACACACACACACACACCCCAAGCATCTGGACAAGTCATTTGCATTTAACTAAGTCCCTTTTCAAGGTCAGCTAGCTATGTGATATGCCAAACACTTGTGCTGGGGTGGTGAGGAATCAAAGATGAATGTCAAATCCCCTGTCTGTGGGGATACCTTTACTTAAAGGGACAGGCAGACCAACTATTTCCAGTGCATAAAATGCGATGAAACACATATGTGAAACAGTTGACTCAGCGTTGAGGAACACATGGAAGAACATTTCAGCTAGAACAGCATGAACAAAGACAGTAGGGCTCTGGACGCACCAAGAATGTTGAAGGCGGCAGGAGTTGAGTATGGCTTGAGCACAGATTCCATGAGGATGGAGACTCTAGTGCTGAAAAGACAAGCCGGGGTCACCTGTGAAAGCTGTGCATATGATGTCATAGTGTCCAAACAGTTCATTCTCTTAGAAGATCCTGCTTTCTAGATATTAGTGACTCAGGTAGGAATGACTTTTCACATACAGCAAACTGAAGGCATTGGAGAAGAGACAGATGGGCATCAAGGGCGAGTGTAGAAGCCTCTGGGGAGCCTTGTTAATTATACATTCCCTGTTTAAAGGCACAGCACTGTTTTATGCAGCTCCAAAAAGTCCCCAGGACATAGAAATCTACAGCGAAGTCATGTGTGCAGTTCTCCATATGGGCGAGCTAAAGCGTGCTGTGACCATTCATTCCCGTGCTAATTAAGCAAACTTCCACTGCGAGCCTAAGGGGGGGGCCAAGTTCAGCTTGGATGGCACTAACACAGTTGGGAGAAAGACCTCCCAGGTCTTACCCTCTGAAAACAACCTAGGTTGTTCAGCAGCTGGCTTGGTGGCTCTCGCTTGTAGTTCCAACACCTGGGAGGCTGAACTCAGCAGGATGGCCAGCATAAGCCCAGTATGAGTTAATGTCAAACCCTAGTCTCAAAAAATAAAATAAAAAATTTTAAAAGAACAAAACTTGGTCTCAAATAATTGCTAAAGCGTGATACTGTTAATCAGATTGAATGACTTTGTAAGACTGAATTGGTTGCCATTAACAGCATTTATTAGGACTGTTTTAGGGTGATTTATGACTAAGAGGGAATGGCTAGATGAGCAATTAAGCTGCTATGATAAATGAAAGCCAAGTCTTTCTTAGCCAGAAATTAAAAGAGGAGAAGCTACAGGCAAGCCAATCCTCATAATTTATTCAAAACACTTTCTTCTCAGCTACAAATAAGCCTGGTTATATTAAAATTATAATTTTATTTTTACAGACAACTGGTAATTTAGCTCTAAGATTTAGAAATATTATCACTTACTATGTAGCCCTGGATGGCCTGGGACTCAGAAATTCTCCTGCCTTTGCCTCCAAATGCTGGGATAAAAGGCATGTGCCACCATCCCTGCCTGGTGCTGTAACTCTGAAGTAAAAGCAACATAGATTGAAGTGCTGGACCTGCTTGGACTTGATAGCTGCACACTTAATGCAGTAAAAAGAAACTCCAATTTTTTCTTAAATTATTTTATTTTACATATATGAGTGTTGCCCAGATGTATGTCTATGTACTGCATGTGCCTGGTGCCCAAGGAGGCCAGAATGGGGTGTCATTGCCCGCGGAACTGGAGTTACATGGTTATTACTAATGGTATGCGTGTTAGGAATGCAACTTCAGGTCCTCTGCAAGAGCGGCCACTGCTTTTAACTGCTGAGCCCGTCTCTCCAGCAGTTCTTTTTTTTTTTTTTTTTTTTTTAATACAGAGGTTCTCTCTGTAGCCCTGGCTATCCTGAACTTGATTTGATTTGTAGACCAGGCTGGCCTTGAACTCACAAACTCACCTGCCTCTGCCTCCCCAAGTTCTGGGATTACAGGAGTACGCCACTACAGCCTACTAGAAAGCAACTTTTAATATTACAAGTTACAGACTATCTCTAACATTTTATAGCTTTAAACTGTCCCTTTATGGGGTCTCACTATATAGCTCTTGGTTATCCTGGAACTTAATATGTAAAGCTGCATGAAGATCTGCCTGCGGAGAACTAGCACTGAAAGGCATTGGCCATCTCATCCAGCTTTGACTGTCTTATTTATGATGGGCACTTCTGAAAAACGAGAATTAAGGACAGACTTTTGAACAGGATCAGGCAGAAACTTTTTTTTACTTTAATTTTTTACAGTGAATCTTTTTTGTTTGGCTTTTTGTTTTGTTTTATTTTTTGAGACAGGGTTTGTCTGTGTTAGCCTTGGCTGTCCTGGACTCACTTTGTAGACCACCCTGACCTTGAACTCACAGAGTTCTGAGTGCTGGGATTAAAGGCGAGTGCCGCCACCACCGCTGGCAAATCTTTTTTTTTTTTTTTTTCTTTTTTTTAAACTAAAGTTTTTAAATTACAAAAAGCAAAAACTGAGGAAGTGACACTCACTTTGTTGTTGTTTCTGTTAGCTTTTCCCACCCCTCAGTTATATCAGTGAGGAGTTTGTTAAGTCTGCTGACTGGAAATCAGACAGCATAGCCAGCCTATAACCAGCTCACACACAAATTCAAAGGCTGAGGAAAACTCAACACAAGCTGCAAATGATTTTTATTCAGAACAATTGATTCAGTAGTAGCTAGACACCCACCCTTTTTTCATTTGAATTACTAGTTTCAGAACTGACAAAATTTGAAAGGAATGAAAAGAACTCGTTTGACTGGACAGTGAGTCTGCACAGGTAGGACAGGACCATGTCTCTTGAGGTCGCGAGTCAAATAAGTTGTCACAGACCAGAGCCAACTGCAAACAGATTCAGATAGCAAGCACCCCTGTAAGAGAGACATATAAATGGGTAACCAGGAAGTTCCAGGGATGAGGACAATGGGTTTTGGTGAACAGCTTTGCAGTTTTTGAAAAATATTTACCCACTTATTGAGACAATTCATGTACGGTAAAATTGGCCCACCCAGGTGCAGTTTGGTGGTTTCTACTGTAGTAACAGAATTATGCATCTCCATTCCTCACTGCGTCCCCTCCATCTTTACCTTCAATTCTTCATCTTTATTAGGCTCTTCTGATTTTATTTTTCTTTTTGTTTTCTGAGACAGAGTTTCTTTGTATAACAAACCATGGCTGTCTGGGACTCACTTTGTAGACCAGGCTGGCCTCGAACTCATCCACCTACCTCTGCCTGCCTGAGTTCTGGGATTAATGGTGTGCACCACCACACCTGGCTTGCTCTTTTGATTTTTTAAAAATGTTTTTATTTTAATCTTTAAGAATTTCATCCTTGTTTGTGATGTATGTTTTACTTTATGTGTGTGGGTGTTTTGCATGTATGTGTTTGCACCCATGTGTGTTCTTAGATCCCATCGAGGCCAGAGGAGGGTGTTGGATCTCCTGGAACTGGATTTATGGATGGTTGTCACCCACCATGGAAGTGCTGGGAATCGCACCTGGGTGGGTGCTCTGGACAATCAGCCAGTGCTTTTAACACTGAACTATCTTTCCAGCCCTCCAGTGTATAGTTTACACCCTACCTGCCCCCTCTGGTCCCTCCTGGACTGTTCCCTCATGTTTGCCTCCCAACTTCATCGCCTTCCTTTTCCCTCAGAAACTTATCAATTCAGCTAGTGCTACCCATGCACACATGGGCTTGGGGCCATCCACCAGAGCATGGATATCCTACCAGTGGCCTCACCCCAAAAGAAAAGCGACTATTCCCCTTACTTGCCCTCAACTGCTAATAGCTCCTCAGCTAAAGGTGCAGCCCTCACAAGCCCCTCCCTGTGGTTCTGGAGTTTTGACTTACTTGATCTTGTACAGTCGTCATAGCTGCTTTGAGTTTATATGCGTGTAATAGCCGTGTCATGTCCTTAAGGCACTTCACAGCATTTCCCCCATCTTCTCTGGCTCATACGTTGCTGTCCCCTCTTGGATCATATTCCTTGAATGTTTGAGTTGTAAGGCAGTTTAATGTAAATGTTCCATTGTAGGGATGAGCACTCAACAATCGCTTATTCTCAGTTCTCTGACCAAGTAACGAGTCTCTGCATCAACTGGGTGACTTTCCAAGATTGAGAGCAGCAGAAATGTATGGACACAAGCTAAATGTTTAGAAGGCAGTTTGACAATATGATGAGTGAGCAATGACCTCTCCAACTATGGGTTTTTGACCCAATTTACAACACCAGGCATAAGTTCCCTCCCGTGGAACAAGCCTCAAATCCACATTGTAGGTACATCTTACCTGGCAGGTCAGTATTATTTAGCATATGAGTAAGTCTACAGATGCCACCAGCACAATGGCCTGCACAGAACTTTCTGGCACAGCTTATGACTACGGGTTTGCCTATTTTAGACACTTCTTTTTTTTTCTTTTTCTTTTTCTTTTTTTTTTGTTTGTTTTAATTTTTGTTTTTTCAAGACAGGGTTTCTCTGTGTAGCCTTGGTTATCCTAGACTCACTTTGTAGACCAGGCTGGCCTCGAACTCAGTGATCGCCCTGCCTCTGCCTTCCAAGTACTAGGATTAAAGGTGTGCACCACCACACTTGGCTTTTTAGACACTTCTTATATAATACCGTTCAGTACGGAATTATTCAGGAAATTTTTATTTTTTATTTTTGTCTCAAGAAGTGTTTTAAGTTCTTGGTTTTATCTGGCTTTTGAATCTTTCTGGTTTTGGCTTTTTGAGACCTGGCTTTGGTTTTTGAGGATGTAGTTAATTTCCTAATTCTAGTCTCCTTCCTCATTCCCTGTTCAGACACATATTATTTGTCCACCCAAATTATAAACTGGTTTCATAGTTTATCAACTCTTGGACTTCGTTTTTTCTCTTTGCATGTGTGTCTAAGTACTTTATTCTTGTTTAAGGCTGGGTAATATCCGTTGCACAGGCCTGCCCCACTGGGCTTATCCTCTCATCATCTGTGGCCATTAGTGTTTTGTTTCTGGTTAATGGAAAAGCCTCACTTGTGAACACTCAAGCTCAAGGGGTTTAATTAATTAATTAAAAATTTAATTAATCCTAGCACTCAGGGAATCAGAGACAGGGTTCCTCTGTGTACATTGGCTGTCCTGGACTCACTGTGTAGACCAGGCTGGCCTTGAACTCACAGAGATCCACTTGCCTCTGCCTGGCAAACGGTATATGTAGTACCTCTGTGTTTGTCATTGAACTGCTGAATTGTTTTCCTAAATGGTTGTGCCATTTTACTTGCCATCGGCATATATGGGTCTGACTCCTAGATCCTTGCGGACGGATGTTGCGCTCTGCCTTTAACTACCACCAATCAAAACTGGGTTGAAGCGCTGTGTCTCATTTTGCTTCCAATGACGGTTCTCCAATGAATGACAAACTTGAGCATATTCACTGTTTTGGCCATACTTAAATAATAATTTAACAACATTAGAAGTGTCTGTGTTTTTTCACTCAATTCAGCAATCACTAATAAATCCCACTGCCTTGAGTATAATTATGTATATATAAGTGAACCATTATTCACCTCTTTCTTCGTCTCAGATGATTCATAGGAACAAAGTTGTTGATTTTCCTATAGAAGTACATATAGCTCATAATAATTGAAGAATAATAAAATACAAGTACAAAATAATACTGAAATGGTAAAGGAATGTTGTTGGGCAACACAGCTCAGTGCTCTACAGTAGAGTGACACAGTGATTTGTTGTAGCACCTGAAGAAAATGTTTGATTTCCTGTTTTTTATTTAGACTAAGAATTCAACTTCATTGCTTTTTAATATAGTGAATGACAACAGGGTGGATGGAGAGACAGGGGGGCATCACTAATAATTTTTCACCAATGACCTGTGTGTATGAAAATGTCATAATGAAACTCATTATTTTGTATGCCAGCTAGAAAAGGTAATGTCAAAAAATCCGATTTTACATATAGAGATGTACAATCAATAATATTTGAAGGCCTCTAACATAGTCAGTAAATAAAGTAGCTAAGAATAGTTGAGAGTTAATATAAACTTAAAATACTTATTTTAATGCCTGTATTTCATTCAGCAGGAAAAATTACTTGATACAAAATTATAATTTATTGTTTCTGTGTCTTTGTCCGAGATTTGGCTCAAAGTACACAACTATATAGTTAAAAATTTTTTAAACACTGTCTGGAATCTTACTTTATAGATTTATAGTCTGGAGTATGGTAAGGTTTATGTAATCGTCATTAGCACTTTGAATACTATTGTAATTAATGCTTCTAAATTGTTCCCTATTATGAGAAACAGTCATCTCCCTGTTACAAAAGCCTTGTTTTTCTCTGTTGCTTGTACTTATAACTGAGTGATAGAATACTAACCTACAGAGAAAAATATTTGATTTTTCATTTTACAATGAAGTTTTCTAAAATGTGCTTTATTATCACCACTGACCCACTTAGAGAAATTAGCATCTTCCCTCTGTCCATTAGGTTATTGCTTCTTGGGTGGAATTTAATGAATATTAATAACTCAATTCAGAAGGAGGTAATTTATTAGAGTTTTATACATTTCCATTTTTATGTTATTTGTTTTCCTTGTGCTTTATGCACCATACATCTTTTACTTCAGGTTGATTAATATCTGCTTTTTGTTTTTCACATTATTATGCATTCTCTATACAAGACGTCTTCATATTTTTATTTGTACTGACTAAAATATGCAGCATATAAATGAGGTGTAAGCGGAGAGGAAGCAGTGCCGTCCAGTCAGAAGTGTCTGTTGTTTGTGCAGTGGCTATCGTGTTTCATGCTCATCATATGTTACCTCGTGTCCTGTGTGCTCTCAGCTGACCAGCTCCTGATGGGGACGTTCGCCCTCTTCAGTTCTGTTGTACTGAGGACAGAGAGCAACTCTTGGTTTTTTTTTTTTTTTTTTTTTTTGGTTTTTCAAGACAGGGTCTCTCTTGTAGCCTTGGCTGTCCTAGACTCACTTTGTAGACCAGGCTGGCCTCGAACTCACAGCGATCCGCCTGCCTCTGCCTCCCGAGTGCTGGGATTAAAGGCGTGCGCCACCACGCCCGGCTAACTCTTGGTTTTTTTTGAGGTGGGTCTCACTATATAGTCCTGGCTGTCCTGAAACTTACTATGTAGACCAGGCCAGCCTGTAATTTACAGAATTCCTTCTGCCTTTGCCTCCCAAGTGTCATGGTCCTGGCGACAAAGAGCGCTGCTTACTGAACTTCCCCACCCCTTTCAGGATGAGAGGATGTTGACTAGAGAGTGTAAAACCGAGGCAGTTACGGACGGGCTTATTTATCCCTCTAATGGCTCTTGATCATTCATCTCTTACAAGGCTGTGGTAATGGAATGCACCACTTTACAGATGAAGAAGCTAAGTCACGGGGAGATGAAAGCGACTGACGGTCACACTGTCAGCACCAGGTGGGAAGTGTGTGGTTCTGACCCTGGGTGTCTGGTGCCCAGGCTGTGCTCTTGACCTTGTGACTCAGTGTCCTTCCTTAGCTGCAAAGCGGTGTCCTACACCCGGACCAGCATCTTCTCCAAAAGCCTCACTGCCAAAGCCCCTTCTCTTCCTAACTACTTGACTTGTCCTCACAGAAGAGATAACAGTCGGGCTTTAGCAGCCGCAGTGCACATTCTCAGGGCACTTGAAGCTGTGCCTCCCATGTACAGGCACTGAAAGTTTTTTTTTTTTTTTTTAACTCAAAGCAGATATACAAATAGTAAGATTTCCAAAGGAGCCTGGCATGGTGGCCCATGCCTGTAAACCCAGCACTCGGGGAGGCAGGGGCAGGCAGATTGGTCTATAAAGTGAGTCCAGGACAGCCAAGACTACACAGAGAGACCTGTGCAAATCAACAGCAACAATAAAAACTCCCCCCCAAAAAAACCAAAAAACGGAAAAGAAAGGAAGAAAAAAAGAAAAGAAAGAAAGATTTCTAGAAAGGAAAGGGACATACAGCCTGCAAGGTGGCTCAGCAGGTAAAAGTCCTTTGTCACTCGTCCTGACGACATGAGTCAGTCTCTAAGATTCACATGCTATAAGGAGAGAACTGATTCCCAGACATTGCCTTCTGACCTCCACATAAGCACTCTGACACACACATTCACCAAATGTAATAATAGCATCATTTTCAGAAGAGCAAGACATGACTCTCTGTTTGCTTTTGGCTTTATCTTTTCTTACACAGTTTTAGTGTGTATGCTCTGATGCTCAAATTAATTCACTTAACTATTTATCAGTGCCTGCTAATCACGTCTTCAGTCATGGGTGAGCCCATGGTGAAAACAAAAAGTCCCTTATTTCATGATGCTTATTCTGTACAGTCGAATCACAGGTGTTGTCAGATAAAATCACAGGTGTGTAATACACAGTTACAGATGCTGTGGTAGGCGTGAGGACCAGCTGGGGTCAGGACGGTTTGGGAAGGTTCCCTGAGGAGAGCAGCATCTGGCTGAGAATGCAGGCCAAGGCCATGAGAAGCGGAGGGCAGAGGTATGCTCCTGAAGGAGGACTCGTGTTGTGCAAGCCCTCAGACAGAGGCACTGCCCCGTGAGGAGGGCATTTGAACACACGCACGGGTGCTGCTGTGAGCTGCAGTGAGGCGTGGGCTACGGCGGTGGAGCAGGCTCTACGGTAGGATTTCATGGCGGTTGGCGGGGAACAGTATGGACAGGCGTGGAAGTTAGAAGACTTACTCTTTTTTTTTTTAACTTTTTATTGATCCTTGTGAATGTCACATCACACAGCCCAATCCTACCCATCTTCCTCCCTTCGTATCTGCCCTCTGTCCTTGCAACCTCTGCCGAAAGGAAAACAAAATCTCACTGTGGAAGCTGTAGTGAGTTAGACAGTACACCCTTTTGTCCACGCATCTTCACTTACAAACGTTCCTTGCCATGAGCCATTGGTCTATTTCAAGGCCTCTGGTTTCTACTACACTATCAATGCTGGACCCTCACTGGGACTCCGCGGATACCCTGTTGTTGCCCTGAATCATGGAGATCCTGTAGCTTTGGATCTGCAGACTGGCTCCTTTACTTGGTCCAGCACTTTGTAAGTGGTGTAGATATTGGGGTGGGCCAACTCAGAGCCCTGGATCTGGGCCTGGCTTAGTAGCCGAGTTGGTCAGCCTGTCAGCTCCCCTGCACCCACACCACCAGGGTGAGTTCTCCAGTACTGCCCAGGCTAGCTCACCCAATACAGCAGTAGACAGGAGGCAGGGCCAGCTCACCAGCATCCCCTACCACCAGGACCAGCTCTCCTGTGCTGCCAGACTCCCTCTCCCTAGTGCACAGCCCTTGGACATCAATATGGTCCCGGGCTGCAGCCCACGTCAGGGACGTCTGCATGGCCTTTGGTGGTAACATGAGCCACAGACATTGACACCAACTCTCGCCACTACATGGCTGTGGACCCAGATAGGGCCCTCAGCAGCAGCACGGGCCAGGAAGTCACTGCCGCCTCAGGTGGTGGGGCAGGCTACAGCTGTTACAACAGGCTGTTTCTCTCCTCTCCTGTTCCACCACTTTTCATAAGTGCTCAACTTACTTTTCTCTTGTCCCCCATCTCTCCAGCACACACTTGTCCACTGTAGTGGCTCCCTGTGTGCTCCCTAGAAGGCTTGTTCTTGCTTCAGTGTGGAGAACAGTTGGATCAGCACGGTAGTGGGCATAGGAAATGCTTAGAGCCACTTATGGAGGGATTTGAGTCAGCTGTGGATAGTAGAGTCAATTCTAAATCCTTCCGCAGCCCTGAGTGATCAAAAGGAATGTCTCAGCAATGGTAACTGAGCCAGGAGATGTTAACAGTGCTTTTTCTCTTGAATATATGACAAAGCAATATTGCCAGAGAAAAATAAAATAGGATACAAAAGGAAAACAAAGCCTGTAATTAGGACAGAATGGACTCTGCTCTTGGTAATTAATGGGTAGTATTTGTAATTAAATTTTACTTTGAGGGCTGAGGGTGTGGGTAGACTGTAACTGGAAAATCAAAATGTATCCAAAGACAATCTCTCAGTGATGGATTTATGGACAGGGTTTTGGTGTGTGTGGGTTTTGTTTGTTTTGTTTTTATTGTTGTTTTAATCTTTGCTATATTTTTCATTTCCTGAGGGGAAAATTATATTATCTTAGATTACTCTTTTAAACCATTTCTCTCTCTCTCTCTCTCTCTCTCTCTCTCTCTCTCTCTCTCTCTCTCAAGACAGGGTTTCTCTGTGTAGCCTTGTAGACCAGGCTGGCTTCAAACTCATAGCAATCTGCCTGCCTCTCCCAAGTGCTGGGATTAAAGGTGTGCGCCACCATGCCCGGCAACCACTTATTTCTTTAAAGTTCAGCTCCTTAGAAATTAGAAATCAGGTACTCACAGCAAATTCAAGAGTTTGCCAGCTCCCTAAGGTGCAGTGCTGTCAAGACTAAATTTCTTAACTATGCAGAGACTAATTTTTACTTTGGGAAATAATTTACTATTGAATTTCTTAATGTGTTTCTTTTAGGAATCATGTTTAAAGCACTAGAAAACGTGTGGGTTGGTTGGAAATATCTGTGTAAGATATTCTGTGCGGTACATGTATGTAAATCAGTATAGAATGACCTGTAAGAGGCTGTGTGAGGGCACAGCCAAGCCTTCGTTCATGAATCTGGGAAATGCAAATGCTCACGCTACAATGGAACTGTGTCTTCAGCTAGTGCCTCAAGTCCTGGAAAGTGAGAGTGAAAAAGCAAGATTGTTTTCGGAAATTGTGTATGCTGTGTTGTAGTTCAACGTCTGCTGGCAGCAGCTCACTATATATTTTATATATTACACCAGTGGCAGATATTCAGACACATCAGAAGGTCCTCTTGATTCAGTGTCTGGCAGTATAATAAAAAGGTGGGGGTGGGGGTGGGGGTTCTTTGGTCTCTAATAAGCAATATCTCAATGGGCCCTGTCATGCTCTGTGAACAGCCCACAGGATGATGTATTACATTAATTACCGACATGGGGCGTTCATGCCGTTAAGCCTACAGATGCAGCCACATTCTGAGGGTGATTTAAGAGTACATTTCAGCCAGAATGAGAGTGCTTCTTATTGTGATTAACGCCATACAATATTTATTCTCCTTTTCTTCTTTTGCCTGTGCTTTGGAATGCTTAGTTTCTTTCCATGGGTAGGGATTAACTTTGAGATTTAAGCCTTTTCTAGTTTGTTTTTAAGCCTGTTGGATGATCTCCTTTTTGCCTTTTAGTGTCTTTATTTTGTTACTTTAAAAGACCACAATTCTCAGAAGAGAGAAATCTACGATTATACCATTGTTTAATTCTACACTGAACTCATTCAGTCACGTACCTTGTCTCATAGTGACACCATAAAGCTGGGGAATAAATGGTCTCCAAAAAGCTGACTAAGATATAAATTCCAGTTCACAACTGCCCATAACAAAGTATTTACTTATACAGGAATGGCTTAGGGAAATTAGCTAATGTTTTGTTACAAAAAAGTAGCAACAGTGGAACTCAGTTGAAGTGGAATGACCTGTTTGTGGTGCTGGCGATGAGCAAGTGCTCTGCCATTGAGCTGCACCTCCTGCTGGCATAGGGAGATGCGAGCTCCTTGTGTTGAACCCCTGTTCTAAGTAGCTGTGTGTTTAGAAGGTTGAACTTGATACATTGTGTACCCAACACTGAGCTAAGGAATATTCTTTGCTATCTTACCCAACTCCCATACAACTCTTAAGAGATACAATTAAAACCACTTCAGTTAAGGAAACTAAGGCTTAGTTTAAAAACAGACATGGTTTTATGTAGCTCAGCTTAAGCAATGCTTCTAAGATTGGAAGGGCGTTATGTTGGCAAAGATCTATTAACCAGTGGCCACATTGCCAAGTAGATTAAGATTTAAACATGGACTTGCAGTTAGGTAAACAGTGTTTAATTTAAGATTGATTCCAGGCCGGGCTTGGTGGCACATACCTTTAATCCCAGAATTTGGGGAGGTAGAGGCAGGAGTATCTCTGTGAGTTCGAGGCCAGCTTGGTCTACAAAGCAAGTCCAGGACAGCCAAGGCTACACAGAGAAACCCTGTCTCAACACCTCCCTTCCCCCCAGCCAAAAAAAAGAATGATTCCAGGGGCTGGTTAAGAGTGAGTACTGTATTGGGCACCTACATGATGGTTCACAGCTGCTTGTAACTGCAGTTCTTAGGGATCTAGCCCATTCTTCTGGCCTCCTTAGTCACATGCATGAACCAGTAATGTACAACATGCACAACAGAAAACAAGCCTCCTCAGTGTTTAGCAAGTGTCTTGCCTGGAAGGTGAAAATCTCAGACTATAAACCCTGTGCCATACAGGCAATGTATCTGAGAAAAGCTTAGGTGTGGGATTCCTGGGAGGAGGAAGAGGCCTTCCCAGGCACTCAGAGTGTGCACTCATGGGCCACACCTGTGTTAGAACCAGCTGGGGACTTGTCAAAATGCAGTGTACTGCACCCTGATAGGCTTAGTTAATTCCATGCTATGGTCTCACCCCTACCTCTCAACATATAGCTTTGTGGTCTGATTTAATTCATATAGAAATAATTACTGGCACAGGTAAGAAAGAACCAGGCCTTTTCCATCCACTTGAGACCCCTGTGTTGATTTCAGACATACTACAAAATTTTGTACTCTTGCTGTTTTTCCTAAATTTCTGCTGAGGAAATTCTCCAGAGGCTGTGTAGTCACATGGTGTGCCTATCCAGAATCATAAGCAGGTGATGGATGCCTTTGAGTTATTTGTTCCTCAGTAAAAGATACTATCAAAAAAATCATATTAGATGAAGTACACTGTAGTTTCAAGTTTTATGTTCTCCAAAAGTGTGTGTGTGCCCGTGTGTGTGTGTGTGTGTGTGTGTGTGTGTGTGTGTGTGTGAATGAAATGTGTTTTACTACAATCAGAAAAGATTAACCAAGCATAGAAATAATTTGCTGGTCAAAGAACTGCAATATGAGAGATGCCTGGCTTCACTTAATGATGTTAACACCCTAGCCTGGGTTTCAAGTTTTAGCAAAAGGCAGAAAGTGGGCAAGGAACAGGCTTAAAAAAGAAGAAATCCAATGACTTTTTAATGTAATTTATAGCAATTGTAAAATTATATCGCAATTTATTTTTTACATTTAAGGCAAATATAGCTTACTGTTGTGGCTATTAAGAGCTATTGCTGTTTTTAAAAAATGAAGTGTAAGCCAGGCGTGGTGGCGCACGCCTTTAATCCCAGCACTCGGAAAGCAGAGGCAGGTGGATCTCTGTGAGTTCGAGGCCAGCCTGGTATACAAAGCAAGTCTAGGACAGTCAAGGCTACACAGAGAAACCCTGTCTCAAAAAACAACAATAACAACAACAACGAAAAAGTGAAGTGTTGCCAAGTAAGTTTTTATAGCCATTAACAAATGAAATTTAGGTTGTTTCCTAAGATTGTCAAACAGGGTTCTTATTTCTCCACATAGAAAGTCATAAGAAATTTGTTTCTTTCAAACAAGATGTCTTTATGAAGAAAGTACTTTGCCAACCTTATGCTGTCAGTACATTATCGTTAGAGTAAAGATCAGAAAAGGAAGAGGAAGCTGTCACCCACTTTTATGGATACATACATTCTGATACAACCTTGTTAAAGCATTATTTGTTTTCTTACCCTGATAAGATGAAGATGCTATCTTGTAGCAGTTTTTGTTGTTTGTT
Source organism: Acomys percivali (assembly GCA_907169655.1). Taxonomy (NCBI): domain Eukaryota; kingdom Metazoa; phylum Chordata; class Mammalia; order Rodentia; family Muridae; genus Acomys; species Acomys percivali. The sequence continues at coordinate 124,980,638 of OU015743.1, forward strand.
TGTTTGTTTGTTGGCAGGGGACGGGGGGGGGGGGGGTGAGTTTGTGTGTTTGTTTGAGATGGTTTTATTATGTAGCCTACACTGGTCTTAAACTCACAGGCTTGTACCACTAGGCTCAGCAAGCAGTTTATAGTGATGGCTGGTAATTCTAATTTCCTAGGGAAATATCCCTGAGGAAACCTGCTTGGGCCTCTTACGCCATTTCATACCATCATGGATATTCAATACCACCAGCTCTGACCCCAGCTGACTGTTAACAGTCCTACAGAAGGATCAAGTGAGCATGTGAGGTCTGATTGTGACACCACACATTTAAACCAGCCCCTTGCTTTGTTCTTAATGCTTTCTAAATGCAGTCAGCACAGTTGATCCAAGTAATACACAGTGTTCTCAGGAACTGTCCTTTCACCTTGAGTGCTGACTCAGCCAACCACCACTTACTGAGCACTGTTACTTCTCGGATGCCTTCTCAGACTCTGAGTGATAACGCGTTGAGGTCTAAGGAGTCAGCTGTGCAGAGAGAGGCAAGTTGGAGGGTGACAGATGATGCTAGCTGCTGGATGGCGGTCACAGCAGAGTAAGGGACAGCAGAGGTGGGAAATGGCTGTGGGTCTATTTATTGATTTAGAAAGGACCTCTGGCAGATTTTGACATTTGGTGGTTCTCAGCACTTAGCATCGTCTCTGTGGTCGTCCCTCTGGTCTCTCTTTCTCCCCATTCAGACTGCCCCCTACCCTGAACACCAGGCGGCACTTTATGATCACGAGCTCATGTGCTCTTTCTCATCTTTGCCTTTTGTTCAAGCAGTTTTTTCAGGCATGCTCCACCCTTCTTTGTTGCTTGATCAAACGGTATCTGACCTTCCAGAACACCTTCTACTCCCTCCGAGGAGGGCAGTAGATGAAGCTCCCTCACAACGTAAGCTTGAAGATCTCATCTCCTGCAGACCCTGCAGCGCTTCACGGTGCCATGCGTGTGATGTCATCCTCACAACAGTTAAGGGTTTGCCTTTTTACCCACGGAAATCCTTCAAATGCTGGGGTCTTAATGATGCCCACGAATGTGGACTCATTGTTGATTCCAGCCTCAGCTTCCTACATATAAATCTGCTCACCATGTATTTTGTTTTTCAAATGTAAAATGTATTCTTATTTAATAAGCTCATGGGCTTATTGTTTACTAGTTTATAGAGAATTAGAACATTCCTTTACTAAGTGAAAACTGAGACAAACTACTCTTTGTTGTACATGAAACTAATAAAGGCGAAGTTAACCATCAGGAATTGTCGACTATTGCTGCAGATATATGGCTTTAATAACAGCACACAGTGATGCCACAGCTAAGTTTGTGCTAATTTTAAATTTGATGCAGCAGCAACAGAAGCAGATACGTCTGGATTTAAATCTAACAGATCTCAAATGAAATGAAAACATAAGATACTGCACTAGTTATGTGTGTTTCCATGTCATCTCCTTAACAAGGGAGAGAATAATTGGATTAATGGGGCATGGGGAGGGTGTAAACCCCTGGTTCAGGCTGTAAGGAACTTCCAAGTGTCCTGAAAATGCTGGTATTCTTCAAGCACTTGGGCTAGTATAGTAAAGATTGACTTTGGTTACGGTCCTCCCACTAGATGCTAAATCCCCCAAAGCGAGAGCTGTGTACATTGCACTTGTTGACCAGGCCAGTCAGTTCCTGAGTGGTGTGTATGTGAGGTGACCCAACTTGCTGACCTTTCAGGCCGCTGCCCAGGTGGGTTGGAGGAGACTGGGCGGAAGGTGAAGCTTTGTAGGATAGCTCCTTAGATCCTAAATTACACACTAGGGTGTACACACACACACACACACACACACACACACACACACGTTATGCATATAAGCTGGTAGAAGCTGTAGGAGACATTATTTTCATCCCTGCAGATTACATGATTTACATATTTGATCTAGGAGCTAGGGACATAGCTCCTTTGGCAAGCATGAAGACCAAGTTCAGATCCCCAGCACCAGTGTATAAACAGTTGGGTGTGGCATTGTGTGCTCAGAATCCCATTCCTGGGAGGCCAACCAGGGTAGCAGATTGGTGAGCTCTGAGTGCAGTGAGGGGCTCTGGCTTGAAGAATTAAGTGGAAGGGCTGGAGAGATGGGTGGATGATAGAGGGTTGACCATGCCAGAATGAATTTGAATCCCAGAACTAAATCTAGGTCTGATGATGAGCATCCTATTGCAGTGAAATGGGAGAAGATGCTTGTGGGCCAGCCAACCAGCTATACACAGTGGTGAACTGCCTCAAGGTAGAAGGAAAACCTCAAGGTTGTCCTCTGACCTGCATGTGCACCCACACTAGTGCAAATGAGTGTGCACATACCTCATACACACAAGTATAAGGTGGGAAGCAGCTGAAGAAGCTGCCCACGGTCAGCCTCAGGCCTACACCAAATACTGTGCGTGCACACACTGAACACAGTGAACAGGTACACACACAGCTACAGAAAGCGAGCACTTGCTTTAATTAGAAGAAATAATCTGTTTCTACATGTTCTTGGCTGCCATACTCTGGGCCTTTGGAGCTTACGAGGATGCTGGATTCCTGTGCAATGGACCGTCGCTCTGCATAGAGGATGAAGTGCCTGCAGATGCACAAGCATGGGTGAGCCGAGAACAAAGAAGCCAGAGCCCAAGTTCCACTCAGAGGCATTATAGCTGTAGGCCAGCCAAACTGTGACATTTCAAGCCAGGAGAGCAGCTTCCTTGGAGCTAGCAAATGATGGAAGAAGCAGTGCTTCTGAGATGGCTACTAGGCTCACAGGTGAAGACCCGTGGTCAAAGTTGTGAGCACTTAATGACTATATTCTGTGTATGTTATACCTAATTAAAAACCTTTAAAAGGAGTGGAGCGGAAACTTTTCTAAAACTGGAGGTGAATGCATGATGCTTGTCGTTGTTTTGTTTTACTATTGACTTTCTCTTACTTGATTTTATTAGCTGACAATTTATTTATTACTTGTACAGGTTTTGAGAACTATCTCTGCCCAGAGTGAGGGCTTTTCTACCCTTCCAGCTGCTTCCTGTGGTGCATTCCCAGCTGCTGGAAAAGGCAGGCAGTGCCACAGCTCTCTTGGGCTGGTCTCCAGCAGATGCAACTTGGTTCTTTTTTTTTTTTTTTTAATTTATTCAGATTACAACTCAATTGTTATCCCATCACTTGTATCCTCCCATTCCTCCCTCCCTCCCTCCCGCTTTCACCCTAATCCCTTCCCCTAGGTCTATGACTGAGGGGGCCCTCCTCCCCCCTATATGGTCATAGGCTATCAAATTTCATCTTGGTAGCCTGCTTATTCTTTCTCTGAGTGGCACCAGGCCCCCCACCCACCCACCCAAGGGGAGGTGGTCAAATATGGAGCACCAGAGTTCATGTCAGAGTCAGCCCCTGCTCTCCACATCATTGTGGAGAATGTCCTGTGCATTGGGTAGATCAGAGTAGAGGTTTGACGGTTACTATGGTATTGTCCTTGGTTAGTGGAGTAATTTGAGCAGACTCCCCTGGGCCCTGATCCGTCCATCATGATGTTCTTGTTCTCAAATCTGCTTGAGACCCAACAGAAATGAGGGAAAGTCTTGCGATAAGGACCGGGCTGAGGATGACTGGAGGCGATCAGCTCAGGGTGGTTTAGGTTGGAGCTGAAAATGTGGCAGAGAGGCACATGTAGGAGAGCTGGCCCGGGTAGGGACTGTGTCCTGTGAGGGTTCATGAGCCCACTTACAGCCATCTCACCAGCTGCCCTGCAGCAGGCTGCCCGTGCGCCTGGGTGTCTTGCTCACATGCCCTGAAATCATCTCCCACCTTTAAATCAATACTGAGCCCGTGTGTGTGTGTGTGTGTGTGTGTGTGTGTGTGTGTGTGTGTGTGTGTGT
>OU015743.1:124993758-125014670 GCA_907169655.1 Acomys percivali
TGTGTGTGTGTGTGTGTGTGTGTGTGTGTGTGTGTGTGTGTGTGTGTAAAACTGGAGATAGGAGTGCTTTGTCTAGTATTTTGGGCCAGCGCTTTCTGGCTTCTGTGGAAGGAAATGTGGTGGTCATGCCAAACTGTTGTCTCATGTGTATCATTCCAGTCCAGAGAGCTTTCCTTCCACACACCTGAAAAAAAAAAGAAAGCAAGAATTCTGTTTTGTTTTGTTTTTAAGTGCTTTGTCACTTCAGTTCTTTTCTTCTTTTCTTTTCTTTTTTTTTTTTTGGTTTTCCAAGACAGGGTTTCTCTGTGTAGCCTTGGCTGTCCTGGACTCACCTTGTAGATCAGGCTGGCCTCGAACTCACAGCGATCCGCCTGCCTCTGCCTCCCGAGTGCTGGGATTAAAGGCATGCGCCACCACGCCCGGCCCTCTTCTTTTCTTTTATACTTGAGCATTTTTACAGAAAGAAATCCAGTAGGGTGGCAGTGGAGCAGCACAGTCTCCCTGGCTCAGATAGTTTTAGGTTGAACGGTGTGCAGCAGACGCCTACGAGGTGCACACATTATCCTAGCTGCTCAGCGTGGCTCACCACTAGAATTGCATCTATAAGAACAACTAGTAATGTAGAGAGGCTGGAGAGATGGCTCCTCCAGAGGACCCAAGTTCAATTCCCAGCTACCACATCAGGTATCTATAATTCTAGCTCCAGGCCAAAACCTCTGCACATACTTACACATAATTGAAAGTAGTACAAAGTGAAGCTAAAAAAGAATACTTATAATTTATACCATCCAGTTCCTAATGTCAGCTTTTGTATCCAGTATTTACTTAGGGCTGTGAGTGTGTTTTGTGCTAAGTCCGTCAGGTCTTTCAAATCTGTGCAGTTCAGTTCCTGGTGTCCCCCACGTGCCTCAGTGGTTCTACACGCACTCTGAAGACGAAGAAAACAGCTTCAACACATTATACTTGGTCAAAATTCAACATGGGGCAATATCAGTATACTCTTACTATTCTCTTACGGTGGACATTAAACTAGTATAAAATCTTAAGCAAAGAGGACTGCTTCCTAAAGAGCTTTTTTACAACAACGTGCCGAAATTCCTCACTTAGTACAGGGTTTCCTCCTGTCAATTCTGTAGGTAATAATTCTAAGGTAATTAAAGCCTTCCTTTAATGAAGAGATAATCTCCTGAGCTAGAGAGAGGCTTTTTGTGTGACTATCAGGGGCTTAGTGACAGCCAGGGCTGTATTTGGACACATTGGTGCTGGAATAACTGATTTAATTCTAAGATTATTAAAACTAATTCATCAAGTTCCCTGCCATGCCTTTGCTTAGAGCAGCAGTTCTCACCCTCTGAGTCATGACCCCCTGGGGGTGGGGGAGGGGCGGGGTCGACTGACCCTTTCATGAGGGTTGTATGTCAGATACCCTGCATATCAGATATTTGCATTACCATTCATAACAGGAGCAAGATTACAGCTGTGAAGTAACAATGAAATGGTTTTATAGTTGGGGGTCACCACCACATGAGGAGCTGTATTAAAGGGTCACACCATTCGGAAGGTTGAGAACCACTGGCTTGGAGTAAAAGAAAGGCAGATTTAACCGTGAACATTTCTGCCAAAATATGCTTTGAATGCCCGTCCCTCCACAAGATGATAAAGCAATAAAGAGAAACTGAGTTCTGTGTGGTGAGGGGCAGCACTGCCATTGCCACCTGCCCCCAAGTCACAAGAGCATCTCTTGATGGCCGAACTGGGAGATTTCGGACACCAAAGACTGGCATGGTCCGTCCCAATAGTGACGGCTCTGGGTTAGCAGTTGACTTATGTTTTAATGCTGCTCTCAGAGTTATTTTTCACCCTTGGATCTTCTGTTTTGAATCTCTCTTTATACTAAGTCCTTTATGTCTAGAGCAATTATTTTGAACAAATATTATGTATACTTGGTAAGTTTTTAATTTATAGTTTCCATTTTTCCCCATGACTATAAACATATTCATTGCCAAAGTTGGACATAGAGCTGCCAGATCAGCCTTATTGTGAGTGATTGTTTCCCTCTTTGCGTGGTTAATATAGACATTTAACTAAAACCCCATAGGCCTGAAGGCTGGCAGAGACTCTGGCTGGCCATACTCAAGTTTGCCAGCATCAGTATGTGACTAAGTGTGTCCCACAGAGGAGGATCGTGCTCTTGAGTGGCCTGTGTTCAGCTCCAGTGAGGCTCCTTTTGTTAGGAATTGTAGAACTGTGTTTGCAGTTCCTTTTCTTCCGTTACTGAGGACTTAGGGAATAAAAGGACAGATTTATCATTTTAGTTTCTAGGGTTTAAGAGCAGGCATCTATTTGGAAATTCTATAACCACAGTGAATCTGAGGGGGATCATCACGGACACAGGGCTGGGGCACCATCATGGACGGACACGGGGCTCGGCTCTTTAGGGATGCATTTCCTTGCCTAGGCTGGTAGATTGACGTTTCTCTGTGTGTTTTTTTTTTAGCCACTGGCTTCTATATGATTTATGTGGAAGAAACCACACATGTGTCCGTTTGTGTTTTTTTAGCTACTGGCTTCTATATGATTTATGTGGAAGAAACCACTCATGTGTCCGTTTCACCCAAATAATATTTTTAAGTTTCATTAAGCTGCTACAATTCTAACAGGAAGAAGTGAAGGGTGAGTTGGAGTGAGAGAAACTGTGTTAACGTGTCAGACGTATGATGCTCTTTAGTCACTTGAAGTCACTTGATCTCTGCCTGTCAATGTGTGTAATAATTTAAGAGTGTATAGTATTGCTTCCATTGTTATTTTGCTGCTCACTGACCTTTACACTAAGATGTTTCATTTTTATCAGCTCACTGTTTTTGCTTCATGACTGTCCGTGTACTTGTGTTTTAAATAAAACTCTAGTTTTGTGTCCCAGTGGTTGATTCCATCATGTGTACAATGTTTGCCTCTAATGTGTGAGACTTTCTTTTTTTTTATATATATATTTCTTTTTTTTTTGTTATATTTGTTGGTACAGCCTAAGATGTATGGAAATAATCTAATAACTTCAGCCACTGCATGTTGATGGTGTCTCTGTGAGAGGCTGTTCAGTCACACCATCTTTTCTGTATTTGGGCATGATGACCAGTTTTTAGTTAATAAACTATTTTCTGCAAAGTAGCTGTTTTTGTAATTCCACCAATTTAAAAGCAGGCCACAGATTGGGGGAGGGGGATGGAGGGAATCAAATTGTTGGCCTGGTAGACGGCAGTGACCCTGGGATGTTGTCAGTATGTACAAAGCTAAGCACTCCGTATACATGCATCTGTAGCCATGAAGGGGACAGTCCTGGAAGAGGAGGCATGTATGTACACAGCTCTTTACACAAACCTCGGAAGGTGATAAGATTCCTTAGTAATGGATCTCTAGCTGCTGTATTCATGGGGTTTTCTGTAGCCCTAGGACTGTGTACAGAGCAGAGTGCTCCACAGCAGATAGTTAGCTGGCTGCTGTGTTGGTTTGTTGACTGTGGAGGGTGTGCAGGCCTGTCTGTGTGTGTGGAGGCCGACGGTCAGAGTCAAGTGCTTGTCAGTTGCTTCTCCACTTTTGAGACAGGATCTGTCAACCAGGAGCTGGATTTTATTCCAGTTGTCTAGCCACTGAGCCCTGGGCATCCCTTTGTCTCTGTCCTCCAGCACTACACAGGAGCCGCTGAACCAGGCTCTCCCACGGGAGCCCCCGAACCATGCTTTCACACGGGAGACCCCGAACTAGGCTTTCACACGCCCTTGTGCTTTTGCAACCTGCTTTTTTTTTTTAATCTTTTCATTTTTGAGATGATACGTACGTAGCTCAGGCTGGCCTAAAATTTGTTACATAGCAGAGGGTGGACTCGGACTACTGATCCTGTAGAGTCGGCCTCATGTACTGGCATCTCCAGGTCTGTTTCTGTCTGTGTGTAGACCTGTTAGCCCTTTCTCTTTACCTCCACAAAGGGGTTTCTGTGCTTTTAAAATAAAGTTGTACTGATGTAAGTACACAACTGCAGACTGGAGAGATAGCTCAGAAGTTAAGAGCACAGCCTGGGTGTGGTCCCCAGCATCTACATGCATCCCACAACTGCCTGTATCCCCAGTCCCAGGGGATCTTATACCTATTCTGGCCTCTGCAGGCACCAGGTACATACATGGTGCACAGACATACATGCAGGTAAAACGCCCATACACGTTGAATAAGCATGCGTGCGCACGCGTGCACGCACACACACACACACACACACACACACACACACACACACTTTAAAGCCACACCTTTAGTTCCAGCACTCTAGAGGCAGAGGCAAGTGCATCTCTAGAAGTTTCAGGCCAGTCTGGTCTACAAAATTAGTTTCATGTTAAAGAAACCCTGTCTTGAAAAACAAAAAGAGCCGGGTGCAGTGGCGCACGCCTATAATCCCAATACTCGGGGAGGCAGAGGCAGGCGGATGGTTGTGAGTTCAAGGACAGCCAAGGCTATACAGAAAAACCCTGGGGTAGGGGTGCGGGGTTTAAAGCAAGCATGTGTCAGATCCTAGGCTTCCTTATCATCAGGAAAATGTTTTTAGTCAGATAGGATTCTCTGCGTGTTGTTTACTACATTTGACATGTGTGGCGTTGTTCTTTGAACAAAATAGAAAATGGTTCCTCAGTGCTTAATCGTGGACATCTTTGTCGGTCACTAATGTGATCTAGTAACAAAAATGCCAGGCACTAGGGAGACAGCTCGGCAATTATAGATTTTGTCTCCAAAGGCTAAGTTCAGTTCCAAGAATCATGTCAAGTGGCTCATAAGTGAGATTAGGGGGTCTGACACGCCTAACTTCTGAGAGCTCCTGTGCATATGCTCCCCCACACACATATGATTAAGAATAAAATGATCTTTAGAAAAAACAAACACCTGAAAATAGAATGCTCACAGCATTTTGCTGAAATGTAACCCTATTTCATACCTGAATAATTCACCAGATTTATCAGCTGAATATTCCAAATAGAGATGGCAGTGTGGATGGTCTAACTATAAAGGTTTTCATAGTGTTTCAAGAAACAAGAAACTCATCTTTAAATATGTTTTCAATTTGTATACTTATGACAAATCTTATTTTGCTTATAGGAAAAGAATATTATAATTCAAGTTGAATCCGGTATAAGTTATAAAATTGTTTCTATTTTAAATTTATTCATAATCATTTTTTAAGGTTTTTCGAGACAAGGTTTCTCTCTGCGGTTCTAGCTGTCCTGGAGCTTTCTCTGTAGACCTGAATTATTCATTTTACAAAGGATTTTATTTTACTGAAATGGTTAATGTGTATAAAATAATGTTTGTTAAAAGTAAATGTTGAAAATGGCAAACATTCAGAGTAAACTTACTTTTAGGGGTTTTGTTTTTTTGGTTTGGTTTGGTTTTTCTGAGACAGGGTTTCTCTGTGTAGCCTTGACTGTCCTGGACTTGCTTTGTAGACCAGGCTGGCCTCTAACTCACAGAAATCCTACTGCCTCTGTATCCTGAGTCCTGAGATTGAAGGTGAGTGCCACCAAGCACTGCATGTAAACTTGTTGGTTTTTTAAAGGATTTATTTATTATGTATACAGTGCACATCAGATCACATTATAGACGATTGTAAGCCATTGTGTGGTTGCTGGGAATTGAACTCAGGACCTCTGGAAAAGCAGTTGGTATTCTTAACCGCTGAGCCATATCTCCAGTCCTGTAAACTTGTTTTTAAATGGAAGTGAAACCAGCATTTGCTGTATTTAGCATTCTAGTGCTTTATGACTGGTATAGTAAAGACACACACTGCACATAGGTAGCAGACAGTAACAGAGAGGATAATTGGAAAAATCATTCTTGGATACTGCCTCCCAGATAAGACTTTCTCTCAGCCTTTCATTTGGGATGTGGATGTTCCATCCATGACCTCACCAGGGCCACAGAGCCTACTGTTTGATCCCCAGAATGAGGACAGCAAGGGAGGGAGATGGGTTGAGATTTGTAGCCCTGGCTGATGTAGAACTTGCTATGTAGATCAGGCTGGCTTTAAACTCAGAGCTCTGCCTTCCTCTGTCTCCCAAGTGCTAAGATTGAAAGTGTGGACCACTATACCTGGGTGGACCTTAGTGGGTTTTTGGCTTTGGTTTTGGTTTGTTTTTCAAGACACAGTTTCTCTGTGTGTAGCCTTGGCTGTCCTGGACTCACTTTGTAGACCAGGCTGGCCTTGAACCACAGAGGATCCACCTGCCTCTGCCTCCTGAGTGCTGGGATTAAAGGTGTGTGCCACTACCACCAGACTTCCTTCAGGTCTTTCTAAATGAAGTTATAAATAGACAATTAAAAATAAACAATTAAAATTAGTATCTTAAATTTTCACTTTCAAAGTAAAGTTTCCTTTTTTCCTTTATATATTGAGGGCCTGTTTTCATACTAGCATGTAAAAGGGTAGCACAGCTTTTAATGATAGCCTATAAACAAGCCTTATTTAATTATTTCTCCACTAATGAGCTTTTGGTAGACATCTTTATATTTGCATACCTATTTCCACACTCAGCTAAAATTGCTCAACAAAAGTGTAGCTGTAGACATCAGAGAATGCAGCCTCTTCCCTGTATTCTCCCCGTGTTTGTATGCACTGGGCTTTTTGTTTTGTTTTAAGTTTTTGTCAGTTTGTTAAGCGAAATGCATCTTGTTTTACTTTTAATGTCTGGCTGTTGTCAGTGTGTCTCGGTGTTGGTGTTTCTTCTGTGAATACCTGTCTGTCTTTCTGAGTCCATCTCCTAGAGAGCCGTCTTTTCCTCACAGGTTTCTAGAAGCTTTTCCTATGTCCTTTGTTGCATATTTTATAAATATTTTGTTTGACTCCCTGCCTTTTAAATTTCCTCAGCACCAGTGTCTGATCTGCTCACCCACCTGTGCGCCTCTAAGCTGTATCGTGCTGACAAAGGCTTTACTGCTGCACTCCCCAAATTATGCAAATTGTCTCCTTGTGAAAACAGCTTTGTAAAAAGCCATTTAGAAATGTGTGTGCCTGTGTGTGTTGGCTGGAGTTAAAATATGAACCAATTTCGGTTTTTTTCTGACTTGACACCCAATTAATTAGAATAAACAGCACACTGAAGAGTCCATATTTGTTCTGCAGTCAGATTTTGAGCCTTTACTGTGTATCTAGCATGTACTTACATACCAAAGACTGTTTCTATACCAGTAAGTGACAGTTTATCAGGTTTTTAAATTATTTTTGTTTGTTTTTCAAAAGAAGGTTTCTCTGTGTAGCCCTGCTTATCCTGGAACTTACTGTATAGACACACTAACCTTAAATTCAGAGATCCGCCTGCCTCTGCCTCCCCAGTGCTAGGATTAAAGGCGTGCGCCACCATGCCTTGTTTAGTTTATTACATTCTTATAAGATATTTATATCTTAGGGCCAGGCCTCCCAATTATTGTTTTTATAACTGCCTTCTTTTTAAACTTTATTTACAAAAAAAAATTTACTCTCTCTACTAAGCTTTAAAATTAGCCTGTCCAGTATTACAGCAGGAGGATTTGGGTTAGGATTAAATTGAATTAAAGATTACTTGAATGAATTAAATACCTAATTGACCCCTCTCACCCACATTTATTGTATATAACACTATCCAGAAAGCAGTTTTAACTTTAAGGAGTTTGGGGTTGTTTTTACACTTAAAGTGCACAGAAAAAAAAATGCACAAATTAGTATATAGTTTTACTGATTTTTTTGTGAAGGTGGAATTATAAAGGACTTGCCTACTTTGTCCTTGCCAAACTTGGCAGTCAACTCTCCTAACATCCAGTTTGTCCCTGTTGGACAGTATTCTGTCTGTAATTGACAAAAGGACGTTTTCTCCCTCTGTCGCTATCTTGCCACATATTAAGAAGTCTTTGATGCTCTTTGACGTAGAATGGGATGCTGCCAGGAGCAGACCTGCCGCATGTCAAAAAAGCCCTAAGTTAATAAAATCTTTAAATGCCATATTCTGTAGATCTCTGAGGTTTTAAAAGACTATCTGTCTTACCTGAATTGTTTGCTTGGGTTTTTTTGTTTGTTTTTTGTTTTTTGTTTTTAGCTATTTTCCATCTGCCCATCTGGGAAATATTTTTTTGTATCTAACGTGACCAATAGTTTGCTTGTCTGATTGGTAATATGCACTTCTTACTTATCCTAAACAGTTGGTAATAACAGCTTTCAAAAGGAGTAGAACTTAACATTGTACGAGGCGTGGTGGTGCACACCTGTAATCCCAGCACTCAGGAGGCAAAGGCAAGTGGATCTCTGAGTTCAAGGCCAGCCTGGTCTACAGAGTGAGTCCAGGACAGTCAGGCTACATAGAGAAACCCTGTCTTGAAAAAAAAAAAGAATTACATAGGTACAATACCTTAGTAGGTTGTAACCAAATATAATCTTAAATCTTTATTAACATATGAAGATCTATACCAATATAATATTTTTGGCTTATTAATGTTCTTTGGTCTAAAAGTCGATTCAGTAGTCTACTCTTTTACTCATCATGCCTATAACCAACCCTTTAAAACAATAATAAACATCTGTCACCCATACAATGACAAAAAACCATTCACCCCCTTCTTCCCCCAGGAATGGCATGTAGTTTTCTTTTTGGAGGGCCAAAAAAAATTGGGATCTTGTCCAGTCTTAAGAAAGCCAGGAGGAGGGGATGGAGAGATGGCTCAGCAGGTAAGAGCCAACTGCTCTTCCAGAGGTCCGGAGTTCAATTCCCAGCAACCACATGGTGGCTCACAGCCATCTATACTGTGATCTGATGCCCTCTTCTGGCCTTCAGGTGTACATGCAGGCAGAGCACTGTAAACGTAATAATAAATAAATCTTTAAAAAGGGAAAGAAAGCCAGGGAGAAACAAAAACAAAAAAGAAAGCGGGGGGGGGGGGGGGGGGAGTTAGAGGAAGTAGGGGACTGAGTTGGGGGTGAGCCCCAGGTAGAGGTCCAAGGAAGACAAAGAGGAGGAAGCGGGAGATGAGGAAAGCTACAACGTGCAAGTATCACTGGGATGTTGGCTACTTTATTGAACTAACAGGAGGACAATTGGGGAGCAGAATTTACACATTTAGACAGCAAATTCTCAAACAGAGCTTTCAACCAGAAGTGAGGGGTAAAGCAGTCAGCATTTAGACGGCACAATAACCTTATGCCTACAATCCACTATAAGCTATGGAAGACTGTTTTAACTTTATAATTTTTTTTAGTACATTTTGGTAAGTTGTATCTTCTTGGCAGGCATTTTGCTTCTTATTCAACTTTTAGGTATATTGATCTCAAGTTGTTTGATTTTTTTTTTTCCCCCTCACTCTTTGTAAGCTCTGGTGGTAATTTTCACTTCTGGTGTGAAAATCTCTATTTCCTCTCCTGTCCCTTGCTAGTATTTAAAATCTTGTCTTTTCAGGTTTGTCTTGGTATTTCTTTTTTTATTGTAGATTTGCTATTCTACTCATTTCTGATTTTGTTCCTTCTTTCAACTTATTTTAGTGTATTCTGTTTCTTTTTCCATATAGTTTGATAGTTTCTTTTCAGATCTCTACAGCTGATGTTATATTTGCTTTGTGCCATGTGCCCTAGATCCAGAGCATGCTGTGCTGTCATCACCATGCAGTTTGACATACCTTCTTACCCGGTGAATTCTCTCTGTCCTCAGAAGATAGTGTTTATTATATGTATGAATATGGCACTTTTATATCTGTGTGTAGCCTTGATTATGTTCCTATTTCTTTATGGTGGTGGCTCATCTTTGTGTAAGGATGCCCTGTGGTCTCAGTTATCCAATTATCTCAGGGGTTCTGGGGGGATCTGTTTTGTGAATTCACTGTCTTTGGGGGGCTAGTAGGAGTGTGGGACCACAGCTGTGCTTGTGTGCCTTGGCAAGCATCAGGTATGTTGTGTGCTCACGTTTTCAAACTCAAGTCCAGTTGGTAGTCACTGGTAGGAATTCAGTACTGTTGAGAGTTCCCACTTACACATTTGTACAGAACTCCTTCAGCAGGCAGTGCTGAGCACAGGCTCTGCTAAACGGAGTTCCCCCAGCAGTAGTGGGTTCTCAAACAGGTTTCCCCTCACAGGGATAGAGGGAAGGCCTAGTGTATTCAGAGTATGGTGCTGTTCTTTCAGAGAACTCAGGTTTGGTTCCCAGCACCCAGATGGTGACTGTTGTCCTTTCTGAAGGTTAGTCCAAGTAAATGTGAGGAACCAGGATATTTGTAATATGCCGAGGGGGCTATCTAGATTATTCTCACTGAGACTGTGTCTCTCCAATACCTGGTCCGTTGCTGTCGTGGCCAGCACACACCATCAAACTCGAATCTAGGCTCTGGTTCTATCAGTTGCTAGCTCATGGCATTAGCAGCACCTTCCTTCTGCCGTGACATATCGTTGGTATATATCTGATGCGTGTATGAAGCTGCTGTGCTTCTGGTGCTGTTTCCTTGTCTGTAAGACAGATATAATCATGTACTTGTGTACATGTTACACACCGGTTTACTGTCGACACACAGTAGGCTTCCATTGCTGTTAGCTATGATAATCACAGGTCGTATTAAAGTCAGGAAAGTCCTGCAGATACTGAAGTTAGGTGGGTTGATGGAGGTGGCACCTTCATGGTGCTTCAGACAGCACTTGTACCCAGTGTTGTTCATTCCTCTCAGTACCTGTACTTGGTAAACAGTTGGTGTGTTCCACAGTTGTGTGCAGGATCACATTGTGGAAAGTGACATCTGGTGGGCTTTTTCCTTTTATAGCTTATTTTTATTTTATGTGCTTTGGTGTGTTGCCTACGTGTATGTCTGTGTGAGAGCGTGTCATATCTTGGAGTTACAGACAGCTGTGAGCTGCCATGTGGGTGCTGGTGAACCCAGTTCCTCTGGAAGAGCAGGCAGTGCTCTTAACCACTGAGTCATCTCTCCAGCCCCTGTGACGTCAGGTTTTTAAGGAGCATAGAGAGCATCACCATCAGAGCACATGCCTAAGGAAAGAGAAGGCAGATGTGGGAACATGGAAAAGGAAGGCTCTGGTATGCAGACAGCTTCTCTAGGAGCAAGGTGGAGTTGACCAGAGTGTGTTGAGGGGCTGCGGAGATGCTCATGGTCAGGAGCTCTTCTAGAGGTTCAAGTCTCAGCACCCATGTGGCAGCTTGTAACCATCTGTAACTCCAGCCCGAGGGAACCCGATGCCCTCTTCTGGCTTCGTCAGACACCAGGCACACACGTGGTACAAAGATACAGATAAAACAACCATATACATTAAAATAAATACTTTGTAAAGTATGTTGATTGACTCAAGGGCATTTCTCAGTCTCTCTCTCTCTCTCTCTCTCTCTCTCTCTCTCTCTCTCTCTCTCTGTGTGTGTGTGTGTGTGTGTGTGTGGTGTTTGATGTCATGGACTCGGTTTTCTTTTTGACAATTTAAACTGTCTTTCGGGAGAGGGGGGCTATCCTGAGTACTCCTCCTTTTCTTAACACTGCTGTCATTTCGCCTTCCATGCTGATTTAAAACAGTTGATGGTTTGTCTCATCAAGGCTTACATCAATCAAACTCTCCCACCATGCCTATGTGCGTGGGGTGGGGTGTGTGTGTGTGTACATCATTCCTTGGGAGAGGCCTTGAGAGGAAGTGCTAGCTCCACTTAACTCACGGCTGCTCCAGATGGCACACAGGCCATTTGAAGCTGTATTAGCAAGAGGATGAGTATTCTTCGTGTGCTGAAGCTTCCCTGCAGTCTTCCCCCTCCCATCTTTAAAAAAAATATTCCCTAACTACTTCTTTCCTTCCAGTGTTTTTTCTTTTTTCTTTTTTTTTTTTTTTCTTTTTTTTTTTTTTTTACTGTCAGTAGAAATGCTACCTTTTCTAGTGAAAAGTTTCGAATTTTCTAGTATTCCATCCTATTATTGAAATGTTTACCAGTGTATCAGCCAGTATACAAGGCACAACCATCAGGGCTAGATACAAGGTGTAGATTCTTGTACCTGAGAACAGTTTCTTGAGACACAGTCTCACTGTGTAGACCAGGCTGGCCTCGAGCACACAGAGATCTGCCTGCCTCCCAAGAGCTGCTGTTAGCGGTATGCCCCACCACTAGAGATGGCTAGAAATTTCAGTTCTTAACAGTCTTTTTGGAGTTCTTTGCTATTTAATATCAGCCCAGGATGAAGCTCACTGAAGAAGGGAATGGCAAATTAATGTTTTTATTGTTTTTATTTCTAGCTTATTCTACTAAGCTCAACAAATTTCCTGTATTTAATATTAACGATGACTTGAATGATCTGTGTACCAGTGCAGTGAGCCCAAACACCACCAAAGCCACGAGGTACGCCCTAAATGTGTGGCGCTACTGGTGCATGACCAACGGGCTCAAAGACCACACGGACATCACCAAGGTAAGGGCCGCTAAGTCTTTTGGCTGACTTCACTGAGCCTCCAGGTGCCAGCCACTGTGCTGACTGCTGTGGGAAACACTCATGAAAGAACATGAAATACAAAGAAAATTGCCCACAGAACCAAGTAGAATTTAGAAAGTGTTTAATGAATGAATGTTTGTTACAGTGTTCAGAAGAGTAAGCTCAGCCATATTTGCAGCAAGAGGTAGGAGTTGGTAGAATTAGAAGACAGGAGACCAGTAGCGCGAACAGTGTGGGGAAGAGTGAAATGGAGAGGGCAGAGCCGCTGCTGCAGCATGGCGAGGCCAAAACAGGCATCAGTGGCTCTTAAGTGACAAGCTCCAGGTCTTTGGTTGGTTTGGTGTTTCAAGACAGGGTTTCTCCATGTAGCCCTGGCTGTCCTGAAACTCACTCTGTAGGCCTTGAACTCAGAGATCCACCTGCCTCAACCTCTCAAATGCTGGGATTAAAGGTGTGTGCTACCACGTCCACCAAGCTCAGGGCTTGTAAACACTTAAATTTCTTGGTTTTTCATACTGCGGGACCTGATTGTAAGAGCTGTGAGAATCTAGGGTCAGGCAGAAAGGACTGTTAGAATGTTTTTAGCAGGAAGGAACATAATAAAAATGGCATTTTAGAGAAACTAAGTAGAAGCTATGAAGAAAATAGTTTCTTAGTACTCTTGGTCCCCAGTCCCCACTCCTTTATAAAATGAGCTCTTGTTTGTTTGTTTGTTTGTTTTTCAAGACAGGGTTTCTCTGTATAGCCTTGGCTGTCCTGGACTCTCTTTCTAGACCAGGCTGTCCTCGAACTGACAGCGATCCTCCTGCCTCTGCCTCCCGAGTGCTAGGATTAAAGGCGTGCGCCACCACACCCGACCATAAAATGAGCTGTTAAGAGCTCTTCTGACTTCAATTATCTGAGATTTTTTTAATAGTAGGGGAATCAGAAACATGGGGAAGTTGAATAGAAAGACACTGTTTTGGTGTGACTACAGTTACTCTAAGCCAGGGTGCAGGTGGTCTGTCCACTAAGTAGTTGGGTTATGAGGCTTAAAACTGCGGAAACGGTAAGCCGGAAGCATAGACCCAAAGGTCTCACAGAGAGAGGCCATTCCATGAAGCCTGGAGGCATGTAAGCTTTCAGAGTTTGGGTGATGTGCTTAGAGAATCAGTAAAGTTGACATAGAAAACCTGGGTTTCTCCTCTGGCAGCATGGTGCACTAGGTAGTGTGAGAGGCTTTTCTGTCACACGTGAGGATAGAGGCACCCTGGGCTGAGAGCAAAGGAAAGGAAGGGAGGAGAAACTGACCAGTGGTCACGGTTCCTTCGGAGGGCAGAACTGGAAATGTCACGGCGGGAAGAGCCAGGGACATGAGTGACTGCATGGCATTTGATAGAGGAGGAACTTTGGGCTCCTAAAAACGTTCTAGGTTCATTTGTTAAAGTGCTCACCATAAAAGCACAGGGACCTGAGCTTCGATCCCCAGCATCCCACAGGAAAAGCTGGCATGGTGGATGCCCAGTTAGAGCTCAATGGCCCAAGTTCAGTGAGAGACCCTGCTTCAATGTACCTATGGCCTCCATATGTATGCACTACTTCATGAATATGTATACACACAAAAACACGAACTCATCCGAGACAGGGAGATGGATTGGTTGAACTGAGTCTAGGTAAAAAGCAGGCTCTGGTGGCCACCATTCATGTGCTAATGATCCTTTCAGGGAAACATCCAAAATGTAGACTCAGGGGGGGGTTTTGATAATTAAGATCAGCTGAGTAGGTGCGAGTATAAAGAATCACTGCCAGGGCGAGAGGGTGGCCTACCAGTTAGGAGCATCTGCTGCCCTCCCCTAAGAACCTGAGTTCGGCATGTACGTGCCAACAACCTTCTATAATTCCAGTTCCAGAGGATGCAGCGCCCTCTTCTGGCTCCCACAGGCACCGCACGCATGTGGTACAAAGAAAACATCTATACACATAAGTGTTAAAGTTCAGTGTCTGGCGTTTAATGAAAATTACCAAACATGGAAAAAAGTAGAAAATATAATCCTTAAAGAGTGAATCAAGTCTATGCTGGTGGCACTCACTTCTAATCCTGACACCTGGGAAGCCAAGCTGAGCTACATTATGAGTCTCTGTTTCTAAAAGGGGCGGGGCCGGGGCTGGAGAGAGAGATCAGTGGTGAAGAGCAGGCATTGCATTTGCTAAGGACCTGGGTTCAGTTCCCAGCACACATACCTGAGTAACTCACTCGTAGTGTGTAATTGCAGCACTCAGTGCTCTTTTCTGGATCCTGCAGACAGCTGCACTCATGTGACTGTATCCACACACAGACACATAAGTGAAAATAAAATAAAATAAATGTTTACCAAAATCTTAAAAATACATAGGAGAGAAGGAGCTGTTCAGAGAGACCATAACCATGTTCTTAACCAGTAATAAAAGAAACTTAAGAGCAGCTAGAACAAAAGGAGAGATTATCTACAGAGTCAAAGGTAAGAATGAGAGATTTGTTACTGGAAACCAGGCAGATGAAAAGGTATTGGGACAAATGCTTTCATTATTGATGGGAAAATAACTTCAGTATCCACAGAGAAAATGTCTTTCAGAAAGTAAGATGAGGGGCTGGAGAGATGGCTCAGCGTCAAGAGCACTCAGAGGGCCCAGGTCCAGTTCTCCCAGCACCTACATGCCATCTATAACTCCAGGATCAGACGCTCTTACATAGACATATGTAGGCAATAAAATAAATATAAACAAGTCCTTTTTTAAAGAAGTCAGGTGCAGTAATGCCTTGTGAAACATTCGGCGATGAGGGGACTCAGCAGCAGCAGCAGACCATGCCTGGAGAGGCGTTGTGGCCTCCATAGAAAAGGGAGAGGAAAGCACCTGGGAATTTAGTCCATCACAAGCAGCGGGAAGCACAGGGAACACGGCTCCTGGGTAAATACGCGGGTGCTTTAAATCTCCCCATGGAATATCATTGACTTTCTAAACAAAAACAGCAATGAGATAAAATAGAACATAAGTAGTGAATTGATCTAGAAAAGAAGAAAATGGGCAAACCCAATTCTGTATGAGCAAATCTGCAAGCCACAAACAAGGGGGTCACATTTGTAACCAGCCAAAAAGAAATCTGCCCACCTAAAATTTTACACTGCCTCTCCTCTCTGCTTTCTCCAACTCTTTTTCTTCCTCCCCCCTCCTCTTTTCCCCCCCCCCCCCCCCAGCTTCTTTCTTTCTCCCTGCCCTCTCTCTCAAGGAAAACAACTAGCCAGGCTGTGGTAGCACACTCCTTTAATCCCAGCACTCAAGACACTGAGGCAGGCATTTGAAGCCAGCCTGGTCTACAGAGAGAGAGTTCCGGGACAGCTAGGGCTACACAGAGAGCCCCTGTCTCAAGAAACAAACAAGAGAGAGAGGGGGCGCAGGGAGAAAAGGAGGGGGGGAATATCAAAGACATAAGCAAGCATGGCAGCAAAGGAAGACCCATCAGGCAAGAAAGAAGTTCTCAGTAACAGAGCCTTGATTCATGATACTGAAATTGTATGTGCCCCTGTCCATAACAGGATTAAATTGCAGATCACTAACTAAAAGGACCCTGATTCTGGGAAGTTATTAAATGACCCACAGATCAAAAAGAAACCACAAAGGAAATTATAAGATATCATGAATCAAATGAAAATTAAACCACAGCTTAGGATGTGTAGAATGCTCTGGAAGCAGGTAGGCTGCCTGCAGACCTTCACGTTTCCTTCTGCTCCTCCAAACCTAACCCCCCACCCATTCTCATCCCCAGCTCTGCAGCAGACCACCTGTTGCAGCCGCCCTTCCTCCTCTGCCTCTGTCTTAGGGTTTCCTTGCTAAGAAGAGACACCATGACCACAGCTATTCTTATAAAGGAAAACATCTAATTGGAGCTGCCTTACAGTTTCAGAGGTTTAGTCCATTATCATCATGGCGGGGAAGCATGGCAGCCTGCAGGCAGACATGGTGCTGGAGGAGCCGAGAGCTCTACATCTTGTTCCACAGGCAGCAAAAGGAGACAGTATGTGTCTCCCTCAAGCTCTGGATCAAAGGCGTGTTGTCTTCCTGCCTCAAGATAAGATCAGGTGTGCCCTCCATTGCTGGACTGTAGATCATTCCGGCTATGGTCAAGTTGACAACCAAGAACAGCTATCACAGCCCCCATCTTCCCCCTCACCCCCTATTTGCTTTATCTGAGACCCCAACTTCAGCAGACCCTCCCAGGGAACCCACAGGCCACTCTGACCAGGGAAGCAAGCACACTACCTGTAGATTTTCACCTCCCTGCATTCTTCCAAGTCCAGCCTTCAATACCATCCCCAGCACTGTAGCAGTGGCCCTCCTCACTCTCTGGCCCGTTCCCAGGGGACTGAGCAGATCTTGGTGGAGCACCCTGCCTTCCTCCCTCCTGTGGACCTCCTTCTTCCCTCCCCAGCCCAGCCCCATTCCTAAGTGTCAGCTCCCAGTGCCCAGAAATAGATTTTACCTGGAAACCCAGTGACCACACCTATCAGGAGCCTAGACGGATTTCTACCAGGCGTCATACAGCCACCACACTCTCCTGAGAACCATCTTAGGACAACAGACACCAAGGAACAAAACACTCACCGAACAAAGGCAAGACCAGATGTCAGCACCTGGAATTACAATCTTCCCAATCCCAGATGCCTAGATGTGAGCATAAGACCACAATCAACCAAGAGCCAGGACAATATGTCTCCATCTGAGCCCAGTGAACCTACCACAGCAGGCCCTGAGTGTTGCAACGTAGCTGAAGCACAAGACAAAGGCTGTAAAATAGACTTTATGAATATGATAGAGGTCCTGAAAGAGGAAATTAATGAATTCCTTCAAGGAATCAGTGAAAACTCAAACAGTGGAAGGAAATGAATATGACAGTTCAAGACCTGAAAGTGGAAATAGAATCAATAAAGAAAATCCAAATGAGAGAAATCTGGAAATGAAAACTTTAGGGACTAGAACAGTGATGTCAGAGGCAAACCCCAGCAACAGAATATCAGAGATGGAAGAAAAGCTCAGGCATTGAAGACACAGTAGAAGAAATGGGTATCTCAGGCAGAGCAAATGTTAAATCTAAAACACTAGGACAAAACATCCAGGAAATCTGGTACACTGTGAAAAGACCAAATATAAGACTAAGAGAAATAGAGGAGGGAAAAGTTTCCCAGGTCAAAGGCACAGAAAGTATTTCCAACAAAATCACAGAAGACAGTTTCTGAAGGAGATGCCCATTAATGTACAGGAAGCATACATAATACCAAATAGTCTAGATCAGAAAAGAAAATCATCTCAGCACATAACAATCAAAACACTAAAGGTAAAGAACAAAGAATATTAAAAGCTGCAAGGGAAAAACAAAAAGTAACATAAAGGTAACCCTATTAAATGACACCTAATTCTCAATGGAGATTCTAAAAACAGAAGTGCCAGGACACATATTCTACAGACTAAGAGAATACAGATGCCAGCCCTCACTGATACCCAGCAAAAGTTTTTATCACAATAGACATAGAAAACAAGACAGCCAATGATAAAGCCAAACTTAAGCACTGTCTACAAATCCAGCCCTAGAACTAAAAGGTACTAGAAGAAAAATTCCAAACTAAAGATGTTAACTACACCCAAGAAAAAACAAGGAATAACTCATGTCAGACGAGCAAATCAAAAGCGGGGAAGTACACGCAACAACATAAAAAGAGTCAGCAGTCGTCAGTTATTGATATCTCTCAGCATCAATAGTCTCAATTCCCCCAAGAAAAAGACAAACAGAACTGATGTGAAACCAGGATCTATCCTTCTGTAGCGTCCAAGAAACACGCCTTAATCTGAAGGGTAGACGTCACCTCAGGGTGAAAGGATGGAAAAGGCTTCTGAGCAAATGGACCTAAGAAGCAAGCTAGTGTAGCCATTTTAATATGTGACAGAATAGACTTCAGACAAAAGCTAACCAGCAGAGATAGGGAAGGACATTGGATGCTCATCAAAGGAAAAATCCACCAAGAAGACAAGGGCAACCAGGTTTGTAAAAGAAACATTACTACAGCCTAAGTCACACACTAATAGTGGGAGACTTCAGTACCCCACTCTCACCAATAGACACATTATCCAGACAAAAACAGAAATGCTGGCGCTAACTGATGTCATAAACCAAATGGACCTAAGAGATATTTACAGAACAAATACCAAAACAAAAGAATATACCTCCTTTTCAGTATGTCATACAGCTTTCTCAAAACTTGACCACGTACTCAGACACAAAGCTATTCTCAACACATAGAATAAAATGAAAACTACACGTGAATGACCAACACGGATTAAAGCTGGATATGAACAGCCAGCCACAGTGGCACACACCTTTAATCCCAGCACTTGGGAGACAGAGGTAGGTCAATCTCTGAGTTTGAGGCCAGACTTGTCTACAAAGTGAGTCCAGGACAGCCAAAGCTACACAGAGAAACCCTGGCTCAAAAAACTATTAATAATAATAATAATAATAATAATAATAATAATAATAATAATAATAATAATAATAATAATTTTTAAAGCTGGATATCAACAACAGAGACAACAGAAAGCTTACCAACTCACAGGAACTGAACAGCTCACCCTGAATGGAATATGAGTCAAGACAGAAATAAGACATTTTAGAATTGAATGAAATGAATACACAACATACCCAGACCTGTGGGTCACGATAAAGGTGATTCTAAGAGGCAAGTTCACAGCACTAAGTGCCTACATTAGAAAAGAGAGAGAAAGAGATCTCACACTAGTAACTTACCAGCACAGCTGGTAACTAGAACAGAAAGAAGAATCACACACAAAAGTACCAGACAGCAAAAATAGTGAAACTCAGGGCTGAAATCAGTAGAAACAAACAATGGGAATCAGTGATGCAAAGAGTTGGTTATTTGAGAAAATAAGATTGACAAACTTTTATCCAAATTAACTAAAGGATGGAGAGCGATTATCCAAATAAAGTTAGAAATGAAAAGAGGTGCATTATGACAGATACTGAGGAAATGCAGAGAATCATAAGGACAGACTTTTAAAACTTGTACTCTATCAATTTGGAAAATCTAAAATAAACGGGCAAGGGAAAGAATACAGGGAAAGACAGCTAAAGTTACAGGCCATCTGAGGGGTAGTATGGAAACCTACAGTAGAAGCTTTCTAAAATATATACATACATGTGGGCAATCTAAGTGAAATTGCTGAATAATCGGGGGGGACAGGGCCCCAACTGGACATCTCCTGTCAGCAAATGAAGCTTCCAGGACTGGGGTTGGCTTACATCTAATTGAGTTGTTGTCACTAAACAACCCAGGCTGTTACCAGGACTCTAGCTTGTTCTCCACAAACTGACAGCAAAGCCTCATTGCTGAGGACAACACCTAATCAACCCATTGAACACGGAGAATTTGCCTGGTGCCTACATATAGACTTCATCCCTACCTACTAACAGCTTTGCTACAGGAAGGAACTCTGCAAAAGATATGTAAACATTTTTCGAGACAGGGTTTCTCTCTGTGGCCTTGGCTGTCCTGGACTCACTCTGTAGACCAGGCTAGCCTCGAACTCACAGCAATCATCTGCTTCTGCCTCCCTGAATGCTGGGATTAAAGGCGTGCACCACTGCGCCCCACTTGTGCCTACTGTTATAAACCTAGCCAGCCACCTGTGGCTGGTGAGGCCATAGGCCCTACAGAGAACCTATTACTGCCATGTTTCTAAACCAGTATCATTTCTAACCACATTCTAAACGCTTAGCCTTCTGTCCGAAGTTGAGTGTATCTCTCATCCCTCATCAAAACAGCATTTCTTTGCAGCAGATGAAGACCACCACAGAAATCCACAAATAATCAAAACGGGAGAACTGCCTGTGGGCTCCCTGCAGTCGACACATCTACAACACAGCTTCTCCTTAGGCTCAGGGGACATCATGGAAGAGAGGGAGGAAGAAGCCCTAGGGCCACAGGGCCAGGATATCTCCTCTACATGTGACAGGGAGGCTGTACCCACGAAGTCTCCAGGAAATGCTCACCTAAGTGAGACTGCACAGTGGCACCACCTGTCATGCCAGTGTGGACGGGGGATGCAAAAGGTGCCGTCCTTAGATGAAGAGCTACAGGCAATCAGTGGCTGCACAAAAGGGATCTGTCCTCTCAGGGACAGCCCCAAGACAGGTTAGCCAGTCCTAAGGGGTCACTCCTAAACACATGCACATAGAAATAATACTAAATGGACTCAGCATGTTATATATGTGTGTGTAATATACATACATACATACATACATACATACATACATACATATAGTAAAGAAATGTACAAATTTTGAGTTCATTCTGTGAGACAACATAGTTTCCAAATATAGACATAGAAAATACACACACACACACACACACACACACACACACACACACACACACACA
>OU015743.1:125024180-125072969 GCA_907169655.1 Acomys percivali
CTCCTCTCAGTCCCTCCCCTCCTCCCCTCCTCCCCCCCTCCACTCCTCTCAGTCCCTCCCCTCCTCCCCTCCTACTCAGATCTACTCTCTTTCTGTCTTTCTAGAAAACCAACATGCTTATAAGGAAGGGATAATAATAAAAACAAAAGTAACACATTGGAGTTGGACAAGACAAACCAACAGAAGGAAAAGAGCCCAAGAGAAGGCACTAGAATCAGAGACCCACTTGTGTGCACACTCAGGAGTCCCATAAAACCCCTAAACTGGAAGCCGTAATATATATGCAGAGGACCTGGTACAGACCCCTGCAGGCACCATGCTGCCTCAGTCGCTGTGAGTTTGTATGAGCTTTGGTCGTGGTGATTTAGAGTGCCTTGATTTTTGGTGGTCCTCGCACCCCCATCCTCCCTGCCCAGCTCTTACACTCTTTCTGCCTCCTCTTAGGCAGAGTTCCCTAATCCCTCAGGGGAGGGATTTGATGGATACATCACTTTTAAGGCTGAGTGTTCCAAGGCCTCTCGCTCTCTGCATATTGTCTAGCTATGGGTCTCTGTATTTGTTTCCATCTGCTGCAGGAGGAAGCTTCTCTGTAGATGGTTGAGCAAGGCACTGATCTATGAGTATAGCAGAATATCATTAGTAGGTTTTGTTTGTTTGTGTGTTTGTTTGTTTTGTTTTTCAAAACAGGGATTCTCTGTGTATCCTTGGCTGTCCTGGATTTCCTTTTTAGACCAGGCTGACCTTGAACTCACAGTGATCCACCTGCCTCTGGCTCTTGAGTGCTGGGATCGAAGGTGTGCGACACCACGCCCAGCCTGATAGTTATCTTATTGATATGTTGTTTCTTGTTTTGTTTTCCTTTTTGTTTTTAGACCAGAAGTATTTGGTCTTACCCTAGGACCCTGGGCTATCTAGTCTCTGATTCTTGGTCATCCAAGCAGTGTCAGTATGGGTTCCATCTTGTGGAGTGGGCCTTATATCAAATCAGATATTGGTTGGTTACTCCAACAAACCTGTCACCATTGTACTAATGTACACACACACCCATGGCATGAATTCTCTCCTATTGAGCTGGCACTAACTCCAGTCAGATAGCTGTTGATTACCTACCAGATATAAGAAAGTGCTACTATTGCACCCTTGGAGATATTTTGCCATGATGGTTAATTTTAACTGAACAACTTAGTAGCACTTACTATATTCACAGTGTTCTGCAAACTATCACTATTATTCATTCCCAGAATTTTTTCATCCTTCTAAATAGAAACTCCAAACTCACTGAATAATCTAGCGCCCATTTCCTCTTTGCCCTGGTAACTACTCTCCGCCGTCTGCCCCTATGAATTTGCTTACTCTAGATTCTGCACATTAGTAGAATTATTACTGTCCTTTATGACTTACTGGTCCTCTTGTGTCTGTAGACGTGGGAAGAGTGAGCTTTGTTTAGCACAACATTTCAAGATTCATTCCTTTTTATTACTGAAGAAAATTCCATTCATATATATGTGTGTATGTGTATACCTATATACATATATATATATACACACATACATACATACACACACACACACACACACACACACACACACACACACACACCTCATTTTGTTTATCTGCTTTCCTACTGATGGACATGTAGGTTTTTCCATACTTTGGCCATTATGAAAAAATGCTGCAGTAAACATTCATATATATGTTGTTGTTGTTGTTGTTGTTGTTGTTGTTGTTGTTGTTGTTTCGGCATGTGCTGTCAAACAACGGCATCGTTTTACATTTTCCCATCAAGGTGTATGAGCATCCCACTTTCCTTACATCCCACCTACCGTTCCTTATCTTCTCTCTTCTTTTTCTTAATGCTAGTCATTGTAGAGAGGGTGGAGTAGAATTTCATGTAATTTTAATTTCCCCCAAGCCAGAGAAAAAGAGATTGGGGCTGGGGAGAGACTATCTAATGTCTTTGGAATCTCCTAATTCTTTAGCCCTTTTTTTTTTTTTTAAGAGATTTATATATTTATCATTATATATACAGTGCTCTGCCTGCATGTACACCTGCAGGCCAGAAGAAGGCATCAGATCACAAGATCTCATTATAGATAGTTGTGAGCCACCATGTGGTTGCTGGGAGTTGAACTCAGAACCTCTGGAAGAGCAGTCAGTGCTTTTAACCACTCAGCCATCTCTCCAGCCCTCTTTAGCCCTTTTTAAGATCTAGGTTTGTTCAGGTTTGATTTTTTTTTTTCCTACAACCAAAGGAATCCCAACTACCTGTTTTAACTTCGTTTTGTTGATAAGAAAGCCAGTCTTACGTTTTGTACACAGTTACTCTAATCTGTTGAGCTAATCTACTAACATCATCAGAAATGACCTTTGATGTTCTTCCTTCTTTTTGTCTTAGGACAGCATGCCACCCTGCCTGTCTTCATGAGGAGGAATCTAGTTTTCAATATTTTAATATATATATACACATACATACATACATACATACAGTACTCTATCTGCCTGTACACTTGCAGGCCAGAAGAGGGCATCAGGTCACATTATAGATGGTTGTGAGCCACGATGTGGTTGCTGGGAGTTGAACTCAGGACCTCTGGAGGAGCAGTCAGTGCCCTTAACCTCTGAGCCATCTCTCCAGCCCTAATTTAATATGTATTTAAGATTTACTTATTTATTATATATACAGTATTCTGCCTGCGTGCCAGAAAAGGGTACCAGATCTCATTATAGATGGTTGTAAGCCGCCATGTGGTTGTTAGGAATTGAACTCTGGACCTTCGGAAGAGAAGGCAGTTCTCTTAACCTCTAAGCCATCTCTCTAGTCCATGGGTATATTTTTATTGTTCTTGCCTGCAAAATTCTTTTATTTTTATTAAGTGGATTTATTTCTTGCAATATCAGTTCAAATTCAATTCTAAAAACCTTAAAGTAGATACCACATCTTGACTGTGTTGTAGTAGTCAGGCAGCTGGTGTCTTACAAGGGACCATGTTACCTAAAACTTGTATACACCAGAGCCACTGTATTTGCACACACTCTTTAATACTTGTTTATTGTGCATTTGTGCACACATACATGCCATGATGTCCATGTGATAGTCAAGGGGCAGATTGTGGAAGCCAGCTCTTGCCTTCCATCTTTTTTCTGAGGCAGGGTCTCTTGCTGCTCTATTGACTAAGTACTCCATACTATCCGGCCTGGACACTTCCAGCCAGTTCTGTCTCTGCCCTCCATCTCACTGCAGGAGTGCTAGCATTACAGATCTGTGCTACCACATAGTGAGTTCTGGAGCTTGAACCAGGTCATCAGGCTTGTACAGTGAGCATCACCTACTGAGCTATCTCCGCAACCATGCCATTGCTTTCTTGACATTCTGCTAATCAGAATACACCATATTCAACATAGTTGTAAACAACATAAAAGTTGCCTATGTTTAGGGGCCTGGAGAGGTGGCTCAGATGCTAAGAGCACAGGCTTTTCTTCCATAGGTCCTGAGTTCAATTCCCACCAACCACCTGGTGGCTCACAGCCATCTGTAATAAAAATCTGGTGCCCTCTTCTGGCGGGCAGGTGTACATACAGGCAGAACTTTGTATGCATAATAAGTCTTTTTTTTTTAAGTTGCCTATGTTTAGACATTCATATGTCTTGGCTTTTGATGTTCAATATAGATGTGGATCAGATAAGAATGAAGAGCTTTATGGCTTTTTTTCCCATAATGTTAAACTTTTTAAATCTAAAATAATTGGCAGTTCATGACCAAACACTTGTCCAGAATATAGGAGGCATTTGGTTTGATTCCTAGCACTTGAGTAAAATCACACAAGTGTAGTGGCTTACATGCCCACATACATGCTGGCATAACACACACACATACAATGCACACATGCACACTAAACAAAAATGTAAAAATAAAATCATTCAGATTATATAGATTTTCAAATTAATGCAATGTTCAGTATTACATGTACATTAATTAATATAATGTGCAGTATTTTTATGTCCTTTGCTTTTATTCTATGTTTCCCTTCTTATTTATAATATTTCTGAAGTACATTTCTCTGCCCTTTTCTCTTCCTATTAGACCTGTTAGGACTTTGTCAAGTTCATAGGTCTTTTCAAAGGCTGTTGTTTCCCTTCTTCCTTAATTTAGATTTTTGTTTTTATTGGGTCAGCTTACTACTTTTGAATTTTATTTACTTTTCTAGCTTTTGAGGTACATAATCAGTTTGCTTACGGAGAATAAAGTTTTCTAGCAAGTCATTCTCATTTATGTTATCTGAGTATATTGAGATACAGTTTTATATATAATTATAGTTTAGTCAATTTTTGTTTTTTGTTTTTAAATCAAATTCTTCATGAATATTATTTAAGACTAGGCAGTGGTGGTGCACTCAGGAGGCAGAGGCAGGCAAATCTCTGAGTTCAAGGCCAGCCTGGTCCACAGAGAGAGTTCCAGGACAGCCAGGGCTACACAAAGAAACCCTGTCTTGAAAATATACACACAGTGTGTGTGTGTGTGTGTGTGTGTGCACATGCATACGCATATGTATGTGTGCACATGTGAGTGCCAGCACAGGCCAGAAGAGGGCATCTGATGCCTGGAGATGGAGTTAGAGGTGCCAGTGAGCCCCTGACTGACATCTGTGCTGGGAACTGAACTTTTTCTCTGCAAGAGCAGCAAGAACTTGTAATCCTATTGACACTGTCTTTCCAGCCCGTAATTGGGCTAATTTTTAATACATAATTCATCTTTTGTTTTCTTTTGACTCTTGGACTATTAGCAAAATGAGTGCTAACTGTATAGTTTCTACTCAAACATTTTTATCGGAATATCCATTTTGCCCAAACAATTTGTAATATAGCCTGATCTGATAGAATAAGGCTGATTGCTCTTACATTTCCATATTGAATACAAATAGTTATTATGAGCCAAACTCAGAAGGCTGATATTGAAAGCTGCTGGGGGTTGGTCTGGGGCCGTGCATTTTAATGCTAATTACTGTCTTTGTTGTGTCACCCTTGCTCCACCTAACCTAAAGTTGATTGGCTAATAACAATGCTGAAGCTTGGGATTTGACAGAGGAGAAGGGGGTGGGATTTTGAGGTTCTGAGGCCAGAGGTCGGGATGGGTTCCAGAGAAGATAGCAACGCAGCAAGTACTTGGGACCTTGGCTGGGAGGAAGATAAATTAATCGTGGGATAATAAATTAGTTACTATGTTCACCTCTGTGCTTACTTTTGAATGAATCATAGTCTCAATGTGTAGATATTTAGGGAAATTTTCAATTAATGAATAAATAAGGTTTCGCTAAATATGTGACTGAATATCAATTATTAATATTCAGCAGCAGCAGAAAACCTGCTGGTTATTAAGCTAGAGGTATGTTGGAATCTATTCGGATAAGTCCAAGTAAAAGATCAGAGAGCATGAAGGTCCTGTGTAAGTCAATGTCCATCGTCTTCCCTTGAAGGCCATGCTTAGTAGCAGGTACCAAAGGGTAAGGGCAGGTGTCGAGACCATCAATGCTGGGATGATTAAAGGGTCCTTACGGAGTCCTGTAGAGAGGATGCCTGAACTTGACGAGAAGGAAGCAAATGATTTGCAAGCAAAAAAAAAGGACCTTCCAGAGAGGAGCAGTCAGTGTTACAAAGGGCCAGCCATAATAGTAACCTGTACGCATGTATGTAACTGTAGACACATTTGTAAGGAGGTGTGCATTCAGTGCTACTGACCAACCCCTGGAGACCCATGGTCCATATCCACTGTACGCATCCCCTGTGTACTCGGAGACAACGGCTGCCCATATGCTCTGTTTTGCAGATTAAATTGCTGTGTTTCAAAGAAATTAAGAGGGCGCCAACTATGAAACCTAGATCATCCAGTTTGAAATTCACTGTTTTTCTACTATATCACATAGAGGTCAAGAAACCTTTCTCTCTATAGTACAGCCCCTGGTGAGGGGGGGAGGGGCCAGCTGTTCTGGCGACTTCAAGTGTATAACCTCAGTGTTTGTCTCCTTTGAGATCCCTGCCGCGAAGCTGAATGAGCTGCTTGAGAACTTTTATGTCACCGTCAAGAAGAGTGACGGCTCAGACTTCCTGGCTACCTCACTCCATGCCATCCGCCGCGGCCTGGACCGGATCCTCAAGAACGCAGGCGTGGGCTTTTCTATCACCAGCAGCACCTTCAGCTCTTCCACCAAGAAACTCAAGGAGAAGCTGTGGGTCCTGAGCAAGGCAGGGATGTCGGGCGCCCGGTCTCGCAATATCGTCTACTTCTCCCTTTCTGATGAGGAGGAGATGTGGCAGGCAGGGTGTCTGGGGGATGACAGTCCTATCACTCTCCTGTCCACGGTGGTCAAGTACAACAGCCAATACCTGAATATGCGGACGCTGCAGGAGCATGCGGATCTGATGTACGGGGACATCGAGCTGCTCAAGGACCCACAAAACCAGCCCTACTTTGCCCGGACAGACAGTGTCAAGCGGGAGAGCCGGAGTGGTTCTACTCGAGTGTGTCATGGGAAGATCTACCATGAGCACTCCAGGGGACACAAGCAGTGCCCTTACTGCCTCCTCTACAAGTACATGTACATCCACCGGCCGCCCACCCAAATGGAGGCCAAGTCTCCCTTCTACCTTACAGCCCGCAAGGAGGCCACAGACGTGGGCAGTGTGTGGTATGAGGAGCAGAGGATGGGGCTGCGCTCTCTCCGGGGAATTGTTCCCAACTTAGCCAGGAAGGTCAAGTTGGACAATTGCGAGAACTTCACCTTTGTCTCCTTCACTCAGGTCTCCCGGCGGCTTGGCTCCCACAGCTGCTGCCAGTGAGCCACCAGGGCCAGGCCAGGGCCCTGCGTGCTCACCTGGGCGACCTCCTTCATGTGGCCAAGGCCAGAGGCATCAGCGAGCAGGTTCTGAGGCGACAGAGGCGAACGTCGTCACTCCATGATCCAGCTGGCCTCCGTTTCTGCAACAGGCCACTCCTGAGACTTGAAATTACATGAAAGTAGATGACTGGATAATTTGGGGTTTTATCTAAATGTGTGACACCTTGTTAAATCATGGACTCTTAACAGTATATAATTACTATATACAAGAGTGAAGAAATTCATTTTATCTAGTGCCTTTTTAGCACAGGTTTTCTTGGAAAAAAAAAGAAAAGAAAAAAAATGTTTTGAGTAGTTACTTTTAAAACTAGCCCAGTAGCTTTAGACTGATGTAGAATTTTATAAACTTTGTGGGTTTCTTTCACATAGGGACCTAGAGCAAGAGAGGCAGACATATTAGAGAAAACTTGCACTCAACACCCTTTGTTTTTGTTGGTGCATACTGTGCTAGTACAGCGGGGCTGCTCACCGAGATGAAAGACACATTTCCGCTGTCTGTCCATAGGGACGGCTTCGTGAACAGAAGATAAGTCCTCCGAAAGGGTGTGTATGTGACACGGCGTGCAGTGGCCTCAGTGGTCTGTACTGTGACAGTTCCTAGTTAGTGGAAGGGGGTCTTGGAAAGCCACCTGTGACCCAGACATGAAACCTCCTGAAGCAGAAGTGCCTGCGTCTGTCCGAGTTCTCCCATGAGAGCACTTGCTGGTTGAACCTTGTTTGTTTGTTTGTTTGTTTGTTTGCTTTGTTTTTAGCTGTTTTTCACACTGTGCAGTTGTTGTGTTGGCAAGGGTCCCTGGACATGTAAAGCTAACCATGATGCTTGTGTCTGACCAGAAGAGCCAACAGAGTAAGCCACAAGGAGAACACATCCCCAGGGCGTTTGCAAGGACCCTGGGGACCCTGCAGGTCGGCACCCATGCTTGGGACACTGGTTTAGGCAGCCTGCCAGGAAAGCAAGCCCAGCACAGGGATGTAGTTACTGAGTCAGAGCATCACAGAAAGTCATTCGTGCATTTAAGAATCATGTCACGTTAATAAAAGTCAACTGACCATATGTTACTTAAATGGCAGAATTTTCTAGTAACTACTGTGAGTACAAGTTTTTAAAAAGGAGCCCAAAGAGTGCTAATTAATAGTAGTAATTTCTACTCTATTTTCTATTCAAGGGAAGACTGCTTTAACTGTACCATTGTGTTCCTGTGTATGCTTTCTGATCCTAAATTAAAATCCCAATGCAGATTCATATTGCACGAGTCTTTAAATTAGTCATTTCCTTTTCAAAACATTTTTAAATATTTATTTAGAAATCATTATTTTAAAGTCACTCACTAGTCATGGAAGTGTGTGACACTTTACCAGAGAAGACTCACCCAGTGCTGCCTTAAGGTCTCATGTTGTTCTCTTTCTAATGACGACATGTTTATAGTTCTGTGTGCTAGGTGAACTTCCCTGGGTGGTGATGGGTTTAGTATCTCTGTGTAAACAACAATAATCAGTGTTCTGACTTGGTCCTGCGTGTTGGTCTGTAATGACTTCCAATTGTGATTTTAGGGTTTTTGTTTAGAAGAGATAGACAAACCAGGCGTGGTGGCGCATGCCTTTAATCCCAGCAGTTGGGAGGCAAAGGCAGGTGGATCTCTGTAAGGCCAGCCTGGTCTACAGAGCTAGTGCCAGAACACCCTGGGCTACGCAGAGAAACTCTGTCTTGGGGCTAGGGGCTGCAGGGAGAAGAGATAGACACAAAACATTGGGTCTGTTTTCTTTAGTTGGCTAAACACCCAAAGGTTATTTTGTTTGTGGAAAGCAGTCATCTTGTCTGTTGTGCATGTAAGATGGAGGCGTGACTTGTATGGCCACCTTGCAAAGCCTGCAACTTAATTACTAACACCTTAATGTTATTTTAAATAGCTTCAGATGTTGCCATTAGGTATGCTGGGATCTTTTCAACATTCTCCAACATAGCAATAACTGACCAGAGGCTGTTGATATTCCTGTTAACTGTGACTTTTCAGCATTTGAATAACCATTTCTGCCTCAGCTTGCTGCCTGTTACCTATTTGATGCACTGTAAATTCTTGGAATTCAGAAGTGAACAATTATACTAAAAACTCAGGGGTCAGATTTTCAGTTCCAGTTGATGAAAGAATTCTTCTGAGTTACGCCTCCTTGGGTCATGGGAGTGAGGAAGAACACACTTGCTTCAAGGGCTGCCATATGCCATATACCACTTTACTGTGTACTTGTGCAAATACGTGTGTGTGAAACATACTTTAAATCAATGTGTGGTAAAGTTGGGGGGGGGGCCCTGGCGTGGCAAAGCAGCTGGCTACATAGATGGCCATGCTCTGGAGGAGGCCAGAGAGCCTGCGGCTGAGGTTCAAAGGAAGGAATTGTTTTCTTCCCAGGCAGCTCTGTGCTTAAGCAAGAGAAAGACAGGGGAAGGGATGTGGCAAGCCCCAAGCACTGTCCCACCTACCTTAGCATTTCTGTGCACCAGAGTTGTCATGATTGTCAAGAACTTTAAGCTGGGGCAGTGGCTCAGTGTCGAAATGCTGGCCTAGCATGAGCAAGGCGTGGGGTTCCACTCCTAGCATAAAGAAATAAACCATTTCACTAGTTCCCCCAGACACAAGTTGCCTCTGGGCCGTTTATAAGGGAAGTTGCCATCTGTGGTCTGAGAGGACCCCAGGAACTCTTGGGGGAGATCATGCCACACCACCCTTTATATTGCTCTAAAAGGAGCTGAGTTAGGCATGGCGACTCACACCTGCAAGCTCAGCACTCAGGAAACTGAAGCAGGAGGATTGCTATGAGTTCAGGGCCGACCTAGGCTACATAGTGAATTTTAAGCCACCTTGGGCTACAGAGTGAGCCCTTGTCCTCAAAAAACTTAAATTAGTTCATTAGAGGGCTAGAGATGGCTCAGCCGTTGAGAAGACTTGGGCTCCAGTCCTGACACCTCATGGCAGTTCACAGCCATCTGGAAACTCCAGGCCTGGGGGGGACCTGATACCCGCTTCTGGCCCCTATGGGCACCAGGTACACGCATAATGCACAGACATACATGCAGGTAAAACACCCACACACACAAAAACAAACAGTAATTAAAAGCAGTTGTAGGTGGTACCTCCCTCAAGCACACAGGCCTCCCTTCAGGGAACGGTTTGCCAAGTACTGGATTATCAGCCTGCTGCAGGGGACCCATTGGACACGAAGACTTTAACATATTGCTGTATCTTAGACATGGAAGGCATTTCCTTCTTCCTTCCTTCCTTCCTTCCTTCCTTCCTTCCTTCCTTCCTCCCATCTTCCTTTGTTTCTTTAAAGTTTTTAGTAACATGTATCACTCATTTCCTCCATTGCTGAGATTTTCTTCCTTACATTTTTAAACTTGAAGAGGAAACCAACCCGATAGCCGGTCCCGTGAACACACTGATTCCACTGAATTCTACCTCCAGCACAACCAAGCCTGATACCTCACACACAAGCAAACCAAGAAGGAAAACCAGAGGCGTCTTCAGAGGAAAGTTTTTCCATTGTTTTCTGTGTTTTAAAACAAATATTGTACCTAACCAAAGTTGTGAAAGAAACAGGACATGGCATGGTCCCTTCTTTGGAATTTATTCTGTTTCGTCAGCTCAGACCCAAAAATGGTGTTTGGAAAAAAAATGTGAAATTGTATTTTTTTTTTTTTAATTAACTCAGTCTTATTAAAAGCATCAGGCATTTCAGTATGTTCATAGGCACATTCACTAAGAGAATTTGTGTGGAAAGTGAAATGTCTGGACAGATCCTGGGTGCTCCATCACCGCAGCAGCTCCTGCTGGAGGCACCCTCGGCTAGGTTGTGGTCTGTGGCTTGGCCCCTCTCCAGGGCGGCGAGTCGTGCTAGGCTCGCATTTCTCAGTACACCAGCATGTCTTCTTGGAAAACAAGTTTCTCTTAAGTTTCCAAGTTTCAGAATTTCTAAAGTTACTTTGTTATCTCTAGACAGCAGGATGCTAATTTTGTCAGCTTAAGCTACCTCCTAGATGAACAGAACGGTTAAATCTCATCTTTAGTAAGTATTCATCACTTTATTGATTTTTATGAGCCATCAATTGCTCTTCAAATTAAAAAAGAAAAAAATTTTAAAAGGGTGAGCTTGTAGCCAGTTACCTTTAGGCACAGATAATTCAAACAAGACCTCAAGAAAGTTGTTGGTTTGCCCTAGGCGAGCTCTGCTGTAGTCTAAGCTAAGGCTGAGCCTGGTTTGGAGCTGCTAACAGACAGCTGTGAACAGAAGAACATAGTAAAAATTTCAAATTTGTACAGTTTAAGTAATTTTACTTCTAAACAATTTAATTCTCTGTCAAAAGAAAAGCATTCTGTTGTTTAGGCGTTGTTAAGATCTTTGTTGTATTCATCTATGTATGTAAATGAGTCAATTTCAGGTAACTGTGGTGGTGCACACCTCTGACCTCAGCACTCGGGATCTGAGACAGGTGGATTGCAACTCCAAGGCTAGCCCGAACTATGAAGCAAAAGCTTGTCTCAAATAAATAAAACATAAAGCGAGACACCATGGTAGCGACTGTAGCTACACCTCCTCTCTGAGAGACAAGGCCAGGAGGATATTGAGGAAATGAATATCCTTGGAAAGTCCTCCTTGAGACTGTTACCAACAAGGAGTTTCCACACTCCCTGGCTCTGTGTGGTCCAAGAGACTTTCCTCATGTTGTTGATCAGAATCACTTCGTTGCATTCAACTCAGATTCTCCATTGCTGCTTATATGGAAATTAAGCATTTCAGGAAGTATTTAAGACCACCCTACCCCCAAAGACAGACTGCCCAGTGTGTGGGTAAGTACACAGTAGTCCGGCACTGTTCATACTGACTGCATAGACTCCCCCTCCCCCACTGAAAGGGAAGAAAGCTCCTAAGCTTCATGCTCTATGTAGGGTGGTTTCATGGCTAGCTGTATACGGCGTCCACCCAGTTTTCAGGTGAAGACTCCAGGCTGACCACTGCGGTGAGGGCTCCCCTGGGCCCTGGGCCGCCTCGTTCCCTGTTAACATTCACAACAGCTCTGTAAAGTGCATCAAATTTTTCCCGTTTAGATGTTCAGAAACCAAGACTCAGACAAGTTAAACTTCCCAAATCCGTACGGAGCTAGTAAGTCGGAGAGCGTAAGCCAGCATCACATCCTGATTCCAAATCCAGTGTTCAGTTTGTTAGGAAACAAAAACTGCTCCCTTCAGGCCCACTGAAGCCCATTTAGCTTTGAAATTTTAATTTGACAAGTCTTACCCAGCCATGGTGGCACACACTTGGGAGCCTAGCAGGCGGGAGCTGGAGGCGGGAGGACTAGGAGTTTGTCATCCCTGGCTACATAAGCTAGCTTGGGCTACTTGAAACCCTGTCTGCAGAAAACAAACAAAAACTATTTAAGAACTAACCAGCCAGGGGCAGGTTGCAGAATCGGGCCTGGAAAACTAGTGAAC
Organism: Acomys percivali; assembly: GCA_907169655.1. Lineage (NCBI taxonomy): Eukaryota > Metazoa > Chordata > Mammalia > Rodentia > Muridae > Acomys > Acomys percivali. The sequence goes on from OU015743.1 coordinate 125,036,554, forward strand.
TTGTTCCTCCAGAGCATACCTGGGAAGACTGGGACTTAAAAATTAACAGCACACTGTCTAGCACAAGGCGCTCAACTGTCTGTAGCTCTAGTCCCAGGGCATCCAGTGCCCTCTGCTGGCCTCAACAGGTACTACACAAGTACATGTTGCATAGACAGACATACAAAACTCTAGACTTGAGCTCTAGCTCAAGACCCCAAATCACAGGGCTACAATGACTAGGAAGCTGAAGGGAGAGCTAGTGCACTGCTGGATAAAGCCTTCAGGCAAAAGCAGAAACAACCAATGGCTGGCTACCAGGAAATGCAAATGTTAGGACTTCTTGTATGATGTTGGTTCAGAGGTTCAAACCACCACCAGGCGGTAGAAGGCCGGGTCAGTAAATCGCCGGGTCAGTTGCACCAGACTGGAAACTGGATGGAAGCCTGCACATCTGACCTCACCATGAACCCAGGACTTCACTGAAAAGGGAATTTGACCAGTGTGAATGCGGGGCGTGAGAAGAAAGAATAGAATTTAAGGGTGGAAATGGAGAGCAAATTCAATAAGAGTGTGCCTGAGGAAAGTGAACAGCCTCCAAAGCACTTTTGGGGGGTGGGTAGGGACACAGGATTTCATGGAGTCATTGGCTTGAACTCACACAGCCCTCCTGCTCAGATTCCAGGTGTTACCATGTCTGACCAAGAGCATTCTTGAAATTAAAGTGTTATATGTAGGAAACAAAATTTTAGGATTCTCTTTGTCAGAATTGTAAAATAATAGGCTTCTGTGTGATAGTAAATTACCGTAAAGGGTTAGGAAGGAAAGCAGCAGAATGGGATGGAAGCAGACAGATCAGAAAGGACTGTAAGGAAGTTAAAACACTAGGAGATTACAGCCGGCTGTGGTGGCGCACACCTTTAATCCCAGCACTCAGGGAGGCGGAGTTAGGCGGATCACTGTGAGTTCGAGGCCAGCCTGGTCTACAAAGCAAGTCCAGGACAGCCAAGGCTACACAGAGAAACCCTGTCTCAGAAAGAAAGAACGAGAGAAAGAAAGAGAGAGAAAGAAAGAAAAACTATATTGGAAGAGAAGAGCAATACTGAGCCTTAAAAAATGGCAGTTATATGAGGGACAAATGAACCTTTCCTGTTTAAAAGTTTTTAATGAAGATAATTGGATATGGAAAACAACAGTAACTTCAACTTGCTTTTGTTTCTTTTTGTTTTTGTTGGTTTTCTTGTTGTTGTTGGTAGTAGTTTTTTTGTTTTGTTTTGGTTTTTGTTTTTTGTTTTTGTTTTTTCGAGACAGAGTTTCTCTGTGTAGCCCTGGCTGTCCTGGAGCTCACACTGTAGACCAGGCTGGCTTCAAACTGCCTGCCTCTGCCTCCCAAGTGTTGGGATTAAAGATGTGTGCCACCACAGCCTGGCTTTCAACTTGCTAAAGACTATATAGAGAAACAGGATCTTCCCTCAACAGATGAGCATCTATGTTTATAACGTTTTTAAAGGCTCGGTGTATCCCAGTTGCACACACACACTGAAACATAAACAAGTACCTCACACTCTGGGAGAATGTTAAAGCATTATAGAGAATGAAAGAAGCCTGGGTCCCCAGACATCCACCCAAGGTGGCAACTGAAGAGGGTCTGGCTTCCATTCCTCTGCAGCACCAAGTGCTGAGAAACTGTAGGAATTTTGAAGAGAGAGGTTGTAGCTTCGTAATTTTTTATTTTGATTTCCCAAATATATTAGTTATGATAAAAATTTAAGAAAATACCAGCTACCCTGCAGCCTATAAAACCTCATCTGGATTAAGTGGGTCTCTGATTTCAGTGTCTCTGGAGTAAACAACATTGGGTTGTTACCTACTTGAGGTAACAAGTGTGTGCTTTTAAATAGACACCAAGGCTAGAAGGCGCATCCAAAAATGCCAAGTCCTCCCGTGAACGTGCTGTCAGTATAAGATGTATCTAAAAGTAAGTGTAGTGTGACAGTACTACATACTACGTGGCAATTATAAATAGAACTTTAACAAATAAAATTAAATTATTTTAGACTTTCCCTACCAACATCAAAACACTCCTGTGAAAGAGCCCATTGCTTCCAAGTGGCCAAGGCCAGGGATTCCCCTCCCCCAGCTCTGTTCTGGGGCCACAAAGCCGGGACTGGGCCTGTTTACCACGTCACGTGCTGCTTTGCTCCCCCAAGTCAGTAACAACAGGTACAAAAGTAGACAGGTAAAGATATGGGGAGGGGAGCTGGAGAGATGGCTCAGTGCTGAAGAGCACTGACAGCTGTTGCAGAGGACCCACGTTCAGTTCCCAACACCCACATGGGAGTTCACAACTACCTGTGACTCCAGTTCCAGGGCATCCAAAGCCCTCTTCTGGCCTCAGCAGGCACCAGGCATGACCGAGATACACAGATATACATGCATACAAAACACATAAAATAAATGGGTTTTTGTTTGTTTGTTTAGTTTCTTTTTCTAAGACAGTGTTTCTCTGTGTAGCCTTGGCTATCCTGGACTCGCTTTGTAGACCAGACTAAGCCTCGAATTTACAGTGATCCATCTACCTCTGCTTCCCAAGTGCTGGGATTAAAGGCATGTGCCACCACACCCAGCCAAAAATGAATGTTTAAAAACTGGATTAGGAAAAAAAAAACTGGATTAGGAAAAACGGTATGTTCTAAGGTGCAAAGAGAAGCTTGATTTTTAACTGCAGGAAGCTGGCCAAGGCAGTGGTGCTTTCCTAAACAATACTTGAAATTATAGACATCTGTCAAAGTTAAGTATTGTGAACTTGTGAATGTAGCTCAGTGCTAGAGCACTGGCCCTAGCTTTTTTGTTTTTGTGTTGTTGGTTGATATGGGCTCTCAGTAGGTAGTCTTGGATGGCCTGGAACTCATTATATAGACCAGGCTGGTGTCAAACTCCTAGAAATTCACCTGCCTGCCTCCTCCAGGTCCTAGGATTGAATGCGTCTGCCACCATGCCCAGCCAGGCCCTAATTTTGATACCCAGCTTGGGGTCGCACAGTAAGAGAATAAAAGCAGCAAGAAAAAACTACTTCTAGAACCTAAGCATCAGTGTTGGCACTAAAATTGGGTTCTCTTGTTTTCATTCGCTTGCCCTGAACATGCTTGAAAACAGAAACGAGGATGCTATCAGCTTCCTCACTCTGCTCCTGCTCAACTCCCGCTCCCAGCTGTCTGGCCAGTTCACGCTCTCAGCTAAATTTCCGGTGATCCCAGATGTTTACTGTAGGTCAGCAATACAGGACTCATTTTTTCATTCTCAACTATTTGTACACCCTCTCCCTAGAGACCAGCAGTCTCTTCTGGGTGGAGACCAGACGTAAGCTTTCCAGGGTTCTCTTGCTCAGCTGTGATTGACAAGTCTGTTTGATTTTACCACTTAGATAAGTAATATGTTGTCTTTCCTTAACATTCTAGTATTTTCTATGTGACGGTTTGTTTTGTTGTTTTGTAACAAAAATTGTTTATATTCTCCTGGGTGTTTTAAAACACTAGAAGGGTCTTTCCGGCTGGTGTTCATTCACTAAGGACTGGTTTTGTTGTACTCTTTTCTCTCCCCTGGAGGCCACACCTGAGAACACAGGAATGTTCACTTGGGAGCCTGTGAGTGGGAAATCTTGCATCTGTTTTTTGTCAGTGTTGGAAGAGGTTTTCTCTTTGGTTGATGGTCTAGTAGTGTCTGTTAACAATTTGCAATATTTGGGGTTGGTTTGTTTGTTTTTAAGTTGTTGGTCGGTTTTATTCATGTTAATACAGCTTTACTGTTTAACCCAGATTTTAAAAAAAATAAAAAAATAATGTATATTTGATGTCTGTTTTCTTCTTTCCTTCCTTGAGACAGGGTGTCTCTGTGTAGCCTTGGCTGTTCTGGACTTAACTTTGTAGACCAGGCTGGCCTGGAACTCACAGATTCACCTGCCTCTGCCTCCCAAGTGCTGGGATTAAAGGCATGTGCCACCACCACCCTGCTTGATGTCTGTTTTGTTTCATTGGTTGGGTTTGTTTGTTTGGTTTTTTGTTTGTTTGTTTGTTTGTTTGTTTGGTTTGGTTTGAGTTTTGGTTTTTCGAGACAGAGTTTCTCCATGTAGCCTTGACTGTCCTGGACTTGCTTTGTAGACCAGGCTGGCCTTGAATTCACAGCGATCCACCTGCCTCTGCCTCCCAAGTGCTGGGATTAAAGGTGTGTACCACCACCGCCCGGCCTAATGCCTGTTTTCTTAAAGTAACTTAGTTATTTAAAAGTGCTATGCCGCACTCACCTTGAGTGTTCTTACCCTGCATCATAGTTCTGTAAGTGGCAAAGTTGACACATTAGAAGTGCTTCCTTGTCCACACTGGATGCTCCTGAAGTCCTGTTGTTTCAGCTACCTCCTTCTCTGGTCCTCTGAAAATTTTGCAAACTGAGTCCCAGGCAGGGAAGGTCTCACAGTCATACGCTGGCCACTGTGTTCATGCCTGTAAGTTTTGTTTGTTTGTTTGTTTGTTTTTTGAGACAGGATTTCTCTGTGTACCCTTGGCTGTCCTGGACCCGCTTTGTAGACCAGGCTGGCCTCGAACTCACAGCGATCCACCTGCCTCTGCCTCCCGAGTGCTGGGATTATAGGCCTGCGCCACCACGCCCGGCTATGCCTCTAAGTTTTTAAGCTCGTCCAGTTACTTTGGAGACACCAAGTCCTCAGCACTTCCAAGTGGCAATGTGTTGCTCTCTATATTGCAACAGCTAAGCTCATCTCAAAGGAACAAAATTTTATAAATATTTCCAGCAGAATAGAATTTGGTGGTTTTTGTTAGGTTTCTGTTGCTGTGGTAAACATTGACCAAAAGCAATTTTTTGAGGAAAGAGTTTATTCTCATCTGAGAGTTGCAGTACATCATGAAGCGAGATCAAGGCAGCATCCTGGGGGTCAGCATCCTGGGGGCCAGCACCCTGGGGGCCAGCATCCTGGGGGTCAGCATCCTGGGCGGGCAGCATCCTAGGGGGCAGCACCCTGGGGGGCAGCATCCAGTAAGCAGCATCTTCCCATAGAGTGTGACCTGGGAGTTGTAAGATGAAGGAAAGCCTTTCCTACCCAAGTTGCTTTTGGTTGTTGTGTTTTATCGCAGCAATAGAAGAAACCCTAACTAAGACAGTTTCTTCAAAAATAACTACTGGAGATGATTGAATAGTAAGGGCACTTGCTGCACACTCACAGCATCCCCATTGGGGGGCTCACAAAAAGTCCAAAACTCCACTTCAGGGTTGTCTCACTCTGCCTGCTTTTGAGGAGCACCCATACAGGTATATAATCACAGACTTACACAGAATTGTTCAGGTTTAAAAATACCTGGGGACGGGGCTGCAGAGATGGCTCAGGGTTAAGAGTACTGGCTGCTCTTCCAAAGGTCCTGAGTTCCATTCCCAGTGACCACATGGTGGATCACAACCATCTATAATGAGATCTGGTGCCCTTTTCTGGCCTGCAGGTGTACACGCAGGCAAAGCACTATATACATAATAAATAAATAAATCTTTAAAAAAAAATAATTTCCTGGGAAAAGAGGATATAGCCCAAAGTTAGCACACTTGCCTCTCATGAACCAGGCCCTGGGTTCAACCCTCAGTACCGCAAATTAAAACAAAAATGAATCCATTAAATTAAGTAAACTAAAATAATACCCTCAAGGTTATCCTCAGGTGCATAAGCAATTTTGAAACCAGCCTGGAATAGATATGAGAATATAAGACTGTCTCAAAAAAATAAGAGAAAGAAAGAACTCTTGCACTAGACATATTTCAAAGACAGCTGCTTTATGGTACATCATCTAAAATACTTAATGAAGGGCAGAATAATTGAAGACATGGATGATATACAAGCTGAGCGGGTAAATGTCAAAGCAAAGTGGAACAGCTATGTGAGATTCATGGTATGTCTCTCTCCTTTTGTATGCCCGACCTTTTCCACAAGGACAATTGTGAGCAAACAAACACCGAAGACCAAAAGGCTGTCCCAGAGATGGTCCAGCCTCGGAAGTGAGTATCTTCAGCTGAAAGGCTGTCCCAGAGATGGTCCAGCCTCGGAAGTGAGTATTGTCCCAGAGATGGTCCAGCCTCGGAAGTGAGTATCTTCAGCTGAAAGGTTGGCCCCAGAGACATGGGAGCAGTGCTGTTAACATCATAGATGAAAGCTGCGGCAGTTTCGGCTGTACTGAGATAGAAGCATGCAGTGAACAAAACCCCGTGTGTGCCCTCTAACCTGGCTCCTTTAATGTAGGTCTGTGGGTTCCTCAGTAGCCCTAAGACAGTGTGCCGGGATGATGCACAGATGTGTGTTTCATTCATGCCCGTGCCCCTTGCCGATTGGCAAGGAGAGCAGATGGCCAGGTGCTGTTGTAGAGGAGGTGCCCTCTCTGAGAGCACCAGCCAGATGTGGGGACCAGGGTGCAGGCACGCAGGCCCTGGCCGCCTGCTGTGCACCATGCGCAGCTCGGGTCCTGTTTCCCAGGGCCTAGAGCCTTTCCTGACTGGAGTGTTAGGGCTTCTCTCAGGTACACGGCCTCCTTTCCCTTCTCCAGTATGCGTCCCATTTCCTCCTCCTCCTCTTTGGGTTCTGTCTGATTCCTTCCTCACCTTAGCGGCATTTTCACTACTGTTTTTTTTTTTTTGGTAAGACACTAGGGACAGATGTGAAAGACATTAAACAAGCAGCATTTCAACAATAAACAAGATCCTTATATTTCTCATGGGATTCCCGAAGAAATAAAGATGAGAGACAGAATTTCCTGCTGGAGTATTTACAGTGTACTCATCTGCTAAAATGCTCAGCATGCAATCAAGGAAGCAATTTAGCGTGTTTCTAACACGCTTAGCTGCACTAATCATCTTTAAGAGTTTGGCCAAATTTAAAGAACCCAGTCAATTTTTTTATGACGTTAGAGTCTACTGCAGCAATACCAAATGCACTTTTGACAGTTGATGGGCATGCTGTGTCTGTGCTTTGTTACTGTTCTGTTCCTTGGATAATAGCTCAGAATGGAAAGGATGCAATTTGGCAATTTGACCTCTCTCAGGCAGGGAAGTGTGATCTTGATTTTCCCTTTGTCCTGTATTCTCAGTCACAGGCTGACTGTGCACAGTGCACGTCCATGTCACTTTCTTGCTCTCTCATTTGTCTCAGTGCAACTACCAGTCAGCATGCAGTCCCAAGGGTCAGACTTTATCTGCAACTTCCACACTTCTTGTTATAACAAGTTCACTTACTCTACTATTTATTTGATGTTTTATATATACACTTATCCCTTGCTTTAAAACTTGAATTTAGCCGGGTGTGGTGGCACACGCCTTTAATCCCAGCACTTGGGAGGCAGAGGCAGGTGGATCACTGTGAGTTCGAGGCCAGCCTGGTCTACAAAGTGAGTCCAGAACAGCCAAGGCTACACAGAGAAAATCTCAGCACTCAGGAAGTGAAAGGTGAAAGTAGGTAGATCTCTGGGAGTAGAAAGCCATAAGTTCCAGGCCAGCCAGAGCTTGTTACAAAGAGTGACCCTGTCTCAAATAAATAAATCTTGAATTTATATTGAAGTTAAAAAAAATGCCTTAAACAAACAAACAAAAGGAGCCTCTATGATTAACTTCAGCTACTCAGGTTCAAATTCCAATTTGGCTCTTCCCGCTCTGTGATCCTGAGCAAGGCATTTGGCCTTTCTGTGCCTCTGTTTCTTTTTTTGAAATTTCAGATTTATTTACATATGACTTGGGCAGGGAATGTATGTATGTATGTATGTGTACTACATATGAGTTCCTAGTGCTGTTGGCAGAAGAGAGCACTAGATCCCCTAGAACTGGAGTTACAAACAGTTGTGCTCTGTTGTGGGTGCTGGGAATTGAACCTGGATCCTCTGCAAGAGCAGCAAGTACTTTTAACCATGGTCCATCTCTCCAGCTCCAATTTCTTCATCTTTAAAGTGAGGGCAACAAGAGTCGGGCATGGTGGCACACACTGGGGAGGCTGGTGCAAGTGGATCTCTGTGAGTTCAAAGCCAGCCTGGTCTATAAAGTGAGCCCAGGACAGCCAGGTTACACAGAGAAACCCCATCTCAAAAAACAAAAAACAAAACAAAACAAAAGTGAGGGCAACACATACATCTTATCTTACAGGGTTGCGAGGATTAAGACACATTATATATACATACATACATGCATACATACATACATACACATATAGATATACATATGTAGGCTATCTAGCTAATACAATCACACAGAACAATGCCTCATATGCAGTAACTATCTGGATAAAGTATTAATGTTAGCTGTGGTTGTATGTGCTGTTGCTACACAAATGCAGGAATCTGTATTAGAAATATGCACATAAGGTCTCAACCTTTTGTCTATGCACATCCTCCAGTGGCACAGTAGGTGCACTTTGGGCAATAACTTGACATCTTTTCCTCTTTTCCTTCCCAAAATGTTTGAGAGTTGAATACTTGGTCACCAGGGAGTGGCACTATTTGAAGGGATAAGGAAGTGTGACCTTGTTGGATGGAGGAAGTATGTCTCTCTCTCTTCCTGCTGCCTATCCAGATGTAGGACTCCCAGCGCCCTCTCCAGCACCATGTCTGTGATGATAGCAGACTAACCATCTGAGCTGTGAGCCAGCCCCATTAAACAGTTTCCCCAACATGGCTGCAGTGGCCGTGACTAAGTCAGCACTCTTCTGGGTTTTCGGCTGCATCTCTCGACTCTCTGTCAGGCATCTCATCCTCTGAGGTTCATTTACAGAGTCAATCTTACATTGTTTGGGTGATCTCACCCACCCTACAGCCTAGCACACACAAACTAAATCAACTGCAGTCGGTATGTGAAGCGCACAAAAGTACTCAGGGCCTATTTTCTCAGCTCCTCAAGGTTCCCTGAGGTGCATAATGCTAATACAGAGGTCCACACATTCTGACAGGAAGACCTTGTGACTGCAGGGCTCACTTCTCCAGCAGAATGCATGAGCCTTCCAGTTTTCCACACCTTTCCCTGTTGGTTTTTGGTTGTTTTTTGTTTTTGTTTTGTGTGTGTGTGTGATTTTTTATTATGTTTCTTTTTTTAACATATACATTTTTGTTGTTACACATACATAAAATAAACTCATACATCAGGAAGAACCACGAGACAATCAGGAATTATAGCTATCCAGCAAGTGGGACATAGTACTTGATTGTGGTCTGATTTGCATTTCCCTAATAGCTCAGTATCAAACATTTTAATGTAATTTTACTTATTTTTAATTTTAATATTTATTTACTTATGGTCTTTTTTGTCTTCAAGACAGAGTTTCTATGTGTAGCCTGAGCTATCCTAGAACTCACTCTGTAGACCAGGCTGGCCTCAAACTCAGATCCACATGCCTCTGCCCGCACCCAAGTGCTGGGATTAAAGGTGTGCACCACCACCACTGAGCAATTTTTTGGATTTTTGAGACAGGTTCTATTATGTAGCTCTGTGGGTTGACAGGGCTCATCTAGGTAGTGCTGGTCCATGTGGCATCAGTTGGGGTCATTTGACCTCATCCATTGGTGGCTGGGACAATCAGGAAGGCACATGAAAGCTTCCCTCAATGTCTGGCAGCTATGCTGCTGGATAGACTGACTCGGGATGACTATAAACAAGAGGGCTTTTTAAAGCTCATCTTCAAGGCTTTCCAATGTTCTGCACTTGGAAAGAGAAGCTGGCCAATGGGGCAAAGGGCGTGGCTGCTAAGGCAGGAGGAACCCTGGGAGCATAACTTGGCGGGGAGGGGTCCAGAGTCAAGGAGAGAATTGGTGTCAGCCAGCCCTGGCCACTCTTGGAATTTGTTAGGTGGGGCGACAGAGAGATGGAGTAGAAACAGAATGAGATGTAAACCAAGAGAAGACAAGCTCAGACAACCTTACAAGAGTGCAAAGCTTTATCTCTACATTAAGAGAGCCACCAGGGCGAGCGAGTAGACATTTTTAGTGGGAGGCTGCTGTAGTAGTCAGGTCTCCTGGGGAAGGGACAGTTGGCCCAAGCTTGAACAAGCAGGTCATACCGGAAGGCCCTTAACAATGTACACTTAGACGTGATGAAAGTGTTGCTCTGTAAGGACACCAGGAAGGGAGGGTGGTAACCACAACCTCAGTGTGCGGCCCCACAACAGGACACAGGCGAGGGGCATGATGGGACGCGCATTTCCAGCTCATGTCTACCCCTAGGGCAGCCTTTGGAGCAAAAGAAGTCAAGGATCTGGAGGCTATGGTATCCCCTGGGCCAGACGTCAGTGGCCATGGGCTGTTGATGGCTCCAGGACAGCAGCAATTGTCTCAGACCTAGGAAACAGCAGTCAAGCTTCTTCCAGATGAAAAGAAACACAGCACTTGACAGTGGCCCTGGTGTGCATGGGGCCATCCTTTAAGTTATGGGAATCAAACTGAGTATCCTGCACATTCTACATCCCTGTAGTGGCAACTGTGAGTCAGAGACTAACTGAACTTACAGTCAGGATAGACTCCTGAACTGTGTTCTCTTGAAAGGTCCAAAATGATTGCTATCTCCAGAGAGGAATACATGTAAGAATGCAGGTGTCAGGGGCACTGGGTGAGAGTTGTGTTGCATATATGGATTTTTGTGATTGAACCAAAGGTTTCACACATCACAGTGGAGAAATTATCAGGAAAGGGCGTGTCAAGGAAGGTCAGCAGGTACTGGGGAGGCTGAGCTGCAAGAGACAGAGGAATCAGTTATCAAGTTCCGTGGCTACCAAAGATAGCATAATAGTGTGTGCTGATGCCACAGTATGTGGTCAGAAAGAGAAACTGCCTACCCCATATGCCTGAGATGACAGCAAAGTAATACACTTTGAACTAACTCTACCCAAGTCAACTTAATGAGAGTTTATCACATGCCAAATTGGACATTTCAGAAGGGCAGCCAGCATCTTGGGGTTATTTAACTAAGTAATGTCAGCCACAGGCTGCATGTCACTGACAGGGTTTACCTGCCTGCCCTGCCATTTAGGGTGGTGTCTTTATTCCTAAGTTTGGCTCCACTCATGGCCACCTGGCTGCCATCTGAAGAGCATCCTTTTTGGAACTTTTCTCAGAAAGATGAGAACGCAACTTTTCTAAAACCCCAGCCGACTCTCCCGGGTCTCATCTGAACCGGTTCTGTGTTCTGGAAATGCGTGGACCAGCTCAGGCAGCACTTACATAACAGGAGGAACTTACCAAACTGGTACTTTACAATGGGAAATTACGCTGGATTGTGAGGCATGTGAGGCCCACTTCTGCCGAGGTGGCTGGGCTGGCTCCCATACAAGAAAATGACTGTTAGGAAGAACGGAAGAGGAGGAAGAGCTGTGTAATGGTTAATTAATGCCGTCTGATGATACCTGGCCTTTTCCTTAGACAGTTCTTGGAGACAGAGCTAAAGAAGAAACCAGCAGAGAATACAGGTAGATGGGGAGAGTGAAGGGGTCCAGTTGAAACGGAAAAGACGGCAGAGATCAATGGCATAGAGGTGAGCGGAGCTAGCCATGCTCTTGGGTGTCTCCCACGTTCCCCTTTTCTAAGAGCCAATGAGGGCCAAGCGTATTCATCTCTATACCAGGCTACGCCCCTAAATGTCCAGTGGCTCCCAGCTTTGTACTAAGTGGTGACTCTATCCCAGACTCGGGTTCATTTTGTAAGTAACACTGCTGGGGACTGAATTTAGGATCCCATGTATACTAAGCTCTACCAATGAACTAGCTAAGAATCACTTCTAAAATATGTTATACACATCCATTCTCCACTTTGTTCCTCCATGGTGAGCCCTACACCTGATGTCGTCCTGCCTCCAGGGAGACACTGCCTTTGCTTTGAATGTTGTTTTTCCTGTCTCAGACTATTCCATCTTCTAAGTTAAGTTCAACTGCTGCTCTGTGATAAAGCCTTTGCGTGTCCTTTCCCTGCTCGTGCCCTCAGTTTTCTTGCCACACTCACTAATACACGTTCCTGCCACGATCACTCTCGCCTGACATTAGTACAGTGACTGTTCACCCCTCCTGATGGTCCATGTTCATTTTTTATTTACTTATACCCCCCTCAAAAAAAAAAAAGAAGGAAGGAAGCTGGAGAGATGACTCAGAGGTTACAAGCACTGCCTGTTCCGTTCTTCCAAAGGTCCTGAGTTCAATTCCCAGTAACCACATGGTAGCTCACAACCATCTATGAGATCCGGTGCCCTCTTCTGCCTGCAAGTATGCCTGCAGAACACTGTATATATAATAAATAAATCTTTTTTTTATTTGTATGCTTTTTGTTTTTCGAGACAGTCTCTGTGCGTTAGCCTTGGCTGTCCTGGACTTGCTTTGTAGACCAGGATGGCCTCGAACTCACAGCTATCCACCTGCCTCTGCCTCCCGAGTGCTGGGATTAAAGGTGTGTGCCACCACGCCCAGCAAATAAATAAATCTTTAAAAAAAGAAAGAAAAATGAAAAAGAAAAAAAATCAAAGGTACGTAGTGAGTGTGCAGCAGCCTCCACGCACTGCCGTGGATAGGAGGTTACTTCAGAACTGCTGGTTGACTCTAGCATTGCTGCAGAAGGCCTGGTGCTCACAGGGAGAATCTATTGGTGGGGGCTGAATCCAGTTAGCCACTCCCATTCTGTTCCTCCTCTGTTCTCAGAACCGTAGCTTGCCAAAGCCCTTGCCTAACTAGGTTTTGACCTCATATAAGGCTGACTTTCTCCTGCAAAAGCAAAGAATTGAGATGATTTAATGAAATAGTTCAGATTCAAGCATGGAAGGAAAAACAACCATACCTACCTTTAAAACTACTGAGCCACTACAGTTTTATTCTAGCATCCTAAAAAGTACTGTCATCTCAATTGTTTGGTGTCCCCATTTAAAAAAGAGAGAGAGGAAAAAAAACCCACATACACATGCAAAACTACCTATTTGGGAGCTTGGGAGATGGCTCAGATTGTAAACTACAGGCAATGTGGACCTAAATCCAACCTCCAGCACTCACATGCCTGACACGCCTGTAATCCCAGTAGTGGTGAGGATCATCCATGGGACTTGCTAGCCTAGCAAAATCAGGAGCCCAGGTCCTGTGGGGAGACCCTATTTCAAAAAGAAGACAGGAAATATTTTTTTTTGTTGCAACCAAGGTTGGGTGTGGCATGTATTCTTACATTCACTCCTTCAACAAGTCGGTATTTATAATACCCCCAATATACCAGGTATTATTCTAGATGGAGCGCATTATTGAAGAGAAGGACCAGAGGAACAGAATCCAAACTTTACCCTTGAAGACGTATATGCTAGAACAGAATGTAAACTAAGTACACATTATAGTTGTAAAACAGTCATGAAACTAAAGCACCTATTAAACACATGCAGTAGTTTTCTTTTTATTTTTATTTAAGGCTGATACAAGGTGTTAAACCACTAAGCTACCTTCTCAACTAATAAACAGGATGTCTTGTACTGTAAAAAAAGAAAAATACTGGCCTAAATAAGTGTGAGACAATAGTCAGTTGTGTGCTGTTCCGTTTGTTTTTGAGACAGGATTTCTCTGTGTAGCCCTGGAATTAGCTCTGTAGACCAGGGGGCCTCAAACTCAGAGACCTGCCTGCCTCTGCCCCCTGAGTGCTGGGATTAAAGGTGTGTGCCACCACCGCTTGATACTCTTCCTATTTTGTAGATGGAATGGCATGCAGAAAGGTTAAGTGATTGACCTAAATTTATTTACCCATGATCTCAGAGAAACTACACTGGAATTTTATCTCAAGGCTTCAACTGCGTCCAATCCTATCTTTAACACTGCAGTTCCATCCCTGAAACTTTTTCATATTTTGGGGGAGAGAGGGTTGGGGGAGGGGTATGGGTTCTCACTCTGTAGCCTAGGCTGATCTTGAACTAGCAGTGATTCTTGCGCCTCATCTGAGTGCTAGCATTACAGGCATGAACCACCACACTGGGCTTGACTGCAATTCTGGCCTGTCTGGCACTCCCTTGCCAGTTATATCCCTACATATTTCTAACTCTATCCAGACTGCAGTATACGCCAAGAGGCCTCTCTTGTGCCATAACTGCTTGCTTTATGACTACTTGAATGCCAGAGCAGGATCCTCAACAATGTCACCCCCAATGTAGGTCTCTGTGATCTTTCTGTCCCTCAAACACAGTACTCGCCAGAGTCAGTATTAATAGATACACACAGAAAGGGGTATGTTACACAAAGCAGAGAACCAGTGGAAAGTCCTACTTAGTAGAATGACGTTGTCAGCATGACTGAATCTAGAATCAGCTAGAGAAAAGCCTCAGGGCATGCCTTGTGGAATTGTCCTGATAGTATTAACTGAGGTAGAAAATTCACCCACTATTGAGTGGCACCACTCCCTGGCTTGTATAAAGAGAGAGAGAGCATCAGCATCCATTTTTTGTTCTTTGTTTCTTGACTGAGGATGAAATGTAACCACCTGCTTCAAGCTCCAGCTGCCTTGATCTTCCCGACAATGATGGTGTGTGTCCTGAACTATGAGTCAAGATAAGCTCTTTCTCCCTTAAACTGTTTCCATCCGGGTATCTTATCTCAGACACAGGAAAGGAAAATAGGCGTTTAGATTACAAAGTCACACAGTAGGCAAAGGCTTCAACAGTGAGGAAAATATATACATGTCTTAATTTCCTAACATGAGTAGGTAGATTTAAAATCATGTGAGTATGCCAGGGATCACACAAAAGAGAAACTAGTGAAATTCAAGAAAATGAAGACTACTAGGAGGCCTGAGTTGGCGCTGGATGGGCTTTTGGAGACTAGGAGCCAAGAGGGTCCCTGGTCAGCAGCAGACACAGGTGCCACCCTGCAACGGGAAGTGGTGTTGTAACTGGGATAGTTCCATCTTACTCAAGTGGAGAAATCAGCTGAGTCCCTAAGCGGCACAGCCTCTTCTGGAACTGCTGCTCACTATTGCTTACTTTGAGCAGGATGGTGCTTATGTGGCTGGTGAAAACACCTACAGGAAACTATCAGAAGGGACTGAAACTGTAGCTAAATATTAACTCAACAAAAATGTTGTCTAAACTCCCCCAATACCAGAGAGGACGGAACTACAAGACAGTTAGCTACATACGGTTATGAGGATTGGAGTTTTAGCTTCTCAGTGACAACACATCCATAGCTTAAAAAACCCCCTTAGGTTCATCCTTAGAACAGAAAATGCCAAGATCCTTACAAAATAACCCCCTTATAAAATACTGTTTTGAGGGCCAGGCATGGTGGATCACTGTGAGTTCAAGGCCAGCCTGTTCTACAAAGCAAGTTCAGGACAGCCAAGGCTAACATGGAAAAACCCTGTCTTGAAAAACAAAACAAAAAAAGCTTTGATCCTGACACTTCTGTGCAAGATGTGTTATAGAACTTTCTAACCCATGCTTCTCACCCCTTAATCAAAGGCTAATTCTACAGGAGAGCAGCAGGAAGTATGATTTAAATAAGCCCCTCAGTTCTTGGTAAAGTTTGGCCCTGTTAAACAACTTGCTTAACCTAACCTCTTTTTTTTCTTTTTCTTTTCATTTAAAATAACTTAAAATACTTAATTTGCCTAATTTTAGGTTTTCTTTTCTTTCTTTCTTTTTTTTTTTTTTCCTTTTCTTTTTTCGAGACAGGGTTTCTCTGGCTGTCCTGGACTCACTTTGTAGACAAGGGTGGCCTCAAACTCACAGAAATCTGCCTGCCTCTGCCTTCCAAGTGCTGGGATTAAAGGCTTGCACCACCATGCCCAGCCTAATTTTAGGTTTTCAGTGAGATACAAATAGAAAATAAAGCCACTCAAGCACACTATTTACATGAAGTGAGAATGCACATACATTTAAAACTACCGTATTACTTAAGCTGTTTTTCATAACAGTATTTAGTCACATCATTTGTAGTAGCATTTATTTGAAAAAGATTTAAGATTAGCTGATAATTTAGTTTTACTTGGAGTTTTCTTTTAAAATTCAGAGTAGAAGAATGAGTTCTTAGTTTAGAGCGTATTTCTGGATATGTTGTTTCTTAACACAAGAAACCACAAATAAGCATGTACGCTATCATTCACATTTTAAAAAGCATCCTCTTTTCTCTAAGTTAGGGCTATTAATGGCTCGTTTGTTCGCTTTTTGGGTTTCTTTGTTTTTTTGAGGTGCAGTCTCACAGACCTCAGACTGGTCTCAAAATCACTACCTAGGCAAGGATGGCTTTGAACTTCTGATCTTCTGTCTGTTTCTCTCGAGCTGAGATTACAGGCGTGTGCCGTCAGAGCTTGTTCGTGCAGTGCTAGGGTCAGACCCCGAGCTTCATGCATGATACATTCAGTCCAACTTGTTGAAGGTGGTGCAGATGTTACAACACTAAGCAATTCTGAGTCCAAAAGTGATAAGTCAAATGGCAATACAAAAAAATTTAGTCAAGGCCAGCATGACCAAGTCCTCCGACGATACCACTTCCAAAGTTCTCAGCATCTCGGCTTCTTCTGTTTTCGCTCTCACTTAGTCTTTCCTTTAAAGAAACAAAAACTAAGTTCCCCAAGATTCCGAAAGTCAGAGTTTGCACAGAGCTAAGTGAGAGCTTTGCCATTTGATATCACAGGGTCTCTTTAGCACAGACACTTTCTTCATTCTGGGTCAAGGCGAGGTAAAACGGGGAGAATAAGGTTCCCAAACGCAGAGTCCTGGGTGATGAAGTACCCAGACGAGTGTGCGTGAGCATGCTGAGAAAGAGCAACAGAACAAAACCCAGAAACAGTTAAGCTATTAAGACTCACAATTTTTCAACCAAGCCATTAAAATTCCTTATCCTTTCTGAATTCCTAAGATCTAATTTATTTGTAAAAAAGCATTACTGCTAATGCTTTGTTTACACAGATGGAATAACACAACTCAGATTAACACACTGCATCAGGCACCCTTTTAGCTCCTTCCTGTCTCCGCGGGACTCTTCCATCAGCAGCCAGGATTGCTTTCTTCTTTGGAGTGAGAAAAAGTCGCGGACAAGGAGCAGACAAGGAGCCCGAGACAGAGGAGCAGCCTCAGAAGGGAGAACAGTGACCACTATGATTAAAATCCACCAACAAGGAGACAACGTTGGGATATAACTACTTTAAAAACTACCAGTAATTTCCCTCTTGCTAAAAATTTTTTTAAAGGGCTGTTTTTAGTAATTTGAAGTGAGATGGTCTTTATGATGTCCTTTCCAATTCTGGAATTCTGCTTAAAAGCAAAGATAATTACACTATACCTCTCAAATTTTTATTTGTTTGTTTGTTTGTTTTGTTTCTGTTTTTCAAGACAAGGTTTCTCTGTGTAGCCTTGACTGTCCTGGACTCACTTTGAAGACCACACTGACCTCGAACTCACAGCGACCTGCCTGCCTCTGCCTCCCAAGTGCTGGGGTTAGAGGCATGCACTGGGTTTTTCTATGTAGCCTAGGCTGGCCTGGAACTCAAGACCCTCCCATATGCACCCCTGAAGTGCTGATATCGCAGGGTTATACAGATAACCTACCTAAAAAAGAAAGATGTTTAGCCCAAGGCCCCTGGGCATCATCAGCTACCCAAGATGAATGTAATACTGAAGCTATCACTTTGAAGAATAACGTCTCCAAGCTGGACCATCGCATTTATAGTCTAACAGTAAGTGCCTTTCTATATTTTCCATGCAAGCAGTGCAGACCATTATGAAAGCACCCAAAGAGTAAACCAGTAAGACACTCAGCAGAGTAATGGTGTGACAAATTTGAAGGTATATATGGTATTATTAAACTAGCTAGTTCAATTTTCTAGAGCATTCTGTGCAAATATTTTTGTGAATAAGAAACCCCTTGGCAAAGCACAGCAGAGAATCAATCATGAGTACTTTTATTACTACTGTCCTGGTCCTTCAATCCCTCTGGGCATAAGTGAACATCAGCAAACCGCTGCAATGATGTGTGGAACCAGTTCCTTCATATTGCTCCCCTGAGATACAGACAGTACATGCTGGCTTCTGAAATTTGGCACTCTCCAATGAAACCAGACTGTCAGGCCCCTTTGCTCACCTGCAAAGCTGCCTTCTGCTGGGCTGCAATGTGCTGCTGCTCAGCATGGTCCCGGAAGTCCTTATTAAGAGAGGGTCTGGAGAGGGAGATGCTAAAATGGAAATCTTGGTTACTTAGCTATCAAACAAAGAGATATATCCTTACCTTAAAAAAAAAAAAAAAAAAAAAATCAAGGAGATGTATTAGATTGGCACATTTTTATTATAGTAAGATACTTTTTAAAATCTGAGGTTAAAGCCAACACAAAAAATTATACATATCAGGGCTGGAGAAATGGCTCAGCGGTTAAGAGCACTGTCTGCTCTTCCAGAGGTTCTGAGTTCAATTCCCGCCAACCACTTGGTGGCTCACAACCACCTATAATGTGATGTAATGTCCTCTTCTGGCATACAGGTGTACATGCAAATAGAGCACTTATATGCCATAAATAAGTAAAATACTTTTAATTGTATATATTTATGGTCTGTAATGTTTTAATATACATAAAATTATTAAATTAAGCTGAATAAGCTATCCAGTGCTAATACTTTTATTATGGACACAGATCTCAATAATTTTCAGGTACACAATTATTAACTAATCACCATGCTGTACTAAATCTGAAGAGACAGCATCTGGTGTGTGAGGTTTTTTTGTATGTACTAGAAATCACACCCCAGGTTTCAAGCACACCAAACCACTGAGCTAATCCCTACACCTTTATGGACTTCTAATGAATCATACAGTTTTTATTATGTATGCACTTAAAAAGTTTTTTTCAATGTATTTGGTTTCTGTCAGACACATCTGGAGATCAGTTCTTTATCCCCTGTGAGTCCTGGGGATTGAACTCAGGTTGACAGGCTTGGAGGCAAGAGCTCTCTCGTCCACTGAGCCATCTCTCAAGCTCTGTATATTCTTTGTAGGAATAAAACAATTTCTAAGCTGAACATGGTGGTGCCCTTATACAGCATCAGCATTTCAGGGGTGGACACAGAAGAATCTTGAGTTCCAAGCCAGCCAAGAGTACACAACAAACCATATCTCATAAGACTTAATAAATAAAAATTTATGGCGAGAGAGAAGCTTAGTGGTTGAGGACAGTATCTGCTCCTCCAGAGGACCCGAGTTTAATTCCTAGCACCAACATGGCGGCTCACAACTGTCTAACTCCAGTTCCAGGGGATCACACAGACATACACATACACCCCAATGCATGTAGAAACAACAACAACAAAAAGAAACCCAAAACAAACAAACAAAAAACTTAGAAGCACTTCCCCTCCTCTTCCCATTATCTATAATTAATATATGAGGACAGCCTATGTTATTTGTATGGGACTTCAAGTAGTCTATCACATAGAGTTCATAATTTATAGTCCCCTACTTTTAACTATATTTGAAGTACCTCAGTCTATCATCATCATCATCCTTATTAATATTATTAACTTACTCTTTTGGATTTTTGTTTTGTTTTGTTTTTTGAGACAGAGTTTCTCTGAGTACCCTTGGCTGTCCTGGAACTCATTCTGTAGATACGGCTGGCCTTTGCAGATCTGAGTGCTAGGATTAAAGGCGTGCAGCACCACACCAGACGTTAACATTTTACAACACTGTTAACAAACAGCACAATGCTCATCAACAGTGAACCATACTTCACTGTCCATATGATAATTAAATGTATGAAAACCATGTTCCACACAGGTTGAACAACTGTGAATTTTAAAAAACTGACAGTTACTTCTTCACAAGATTCTGTTGGTTGGTTGGTTTATTGAGACAGGGTTTCTCTGTGTAGCCCTGGCTGTCCTGGACTCTAATTGTAGACCAGGCTGGCCTCGAACTCACACTGATCCACTTGCCTCTGCCTCCCGAGGGCTGGGATTAAAGGCGTGCGCCACCGGCTGTTCGTGACTCTAAAGCTGCTACTAGAAAGTTGGCTCTGTGCTAAGCACTGGGGCTGTGTGGATATGCCGAACAAATCTCAGACAGCAGCAGCTGTGATGAAATGGACCGCACGGGACGTAATGGGTCTGCGCAGACTATGGACACAGTTAGGAACGTGGTAAGGGAAGCTGAAAGTGCAGACCTAATTCTAACAGTAAAACGAGACCCCGAAGAGTGCAAGGCAGGGCTCTCCCTGCACGTGTGATTAGTAACAGCACCTCCAAAGAAGTTAATACCTAGCTCCAGGGTGACTTGTTGAAGATTGGTTCTGCATAAGTAATTTTCTTTTCTCTTTGTCCAGTTCAGCCAAAATCGCAACTCTATTTTTATTTTGAAAACCTAAAGAAGAGAAGAAGGGAAGGGAATAAGAAGCATTTCAGACCCAGGCTATGTAGAAACCAGAAAGCAAACTTCCTATTCTCCAACACGGCCCTGAGTCCACAAGTAAGGTCTTTCTTCCAAGCATAACACAGTGCCAGATGTGGCGGGATGTTCTCTTTAGTCTCTGCACGTAAGAGTTGGACTTCAAGGTCAGCCTGGGCTACATGAGACCCTATCTTTTTTCTGTTTGTTTTTTGAGACAGGGTTTCTCTGTGTGGCCTTGGCTGTCCTGGACTCACAGCACCCACACATGGCACTTTACAACTGTCTGTAACTCCAAGATCTGACACCTTCACAGAAACATACATGCAGGCAAAACATTAATGTTCATAAAATAAAAATAAATAACTAAAAAAGAAAGAAAACCCAGCAATGGCAGCATATGCTTTAATCCTAATGCTCTCAGGAGGCAGAGGCAGGAGGATTTCTGTGAATCCCAGACCAACCAGGGCTAGTTTGACACTAAAAGAAAAGGGGTCTGGGTAGGGGAATGCTGAGATGGCTCAGCAGTTAAGAACCCTGGCTGTGGGCTGGAGAGAGGGCTCCTGACTGTTCTTCTGGAGGTCCTGAGTTCAATTCCCAACAACCATATAGTGGCTCACAACCATTTATAATGTGATCTGATGCCCTTTTCTGACATGCAGGTGTACATGCAGGCAGAGCACTGTATACATAAGAAATAAATAAATAAATCTTTAAAAAGAAAAAAAAAAAGAAAAAAGAATACTGGCTGCTTTCCAGGGGACCTGGGTTCATTTCCTAACACCAAGTCTACAGTTGGCTGAGACTCTTGTCTCAAAAACAAACAGCAAGCTCTCTTACCCCTGTCTCTGTCATGTCGTTCCCCCCACCCGCCCTGGGGTACCCCTTGCCCTCTTTCCTTCTCTCCTCACGTTTACTTAATAAACCTTATGTAATCTAAAAAACAAACAACATAATCTAATATTCGAGTATGAGTTTTGAGCAAAATATTTACATTATGAAACTATATAAAAGCCAACAAATACTATTTAAGTACTAATAGTTGCTTACTTCAAACCTGAAACGTAAGGCAAACTAGGTAGCCTGTCTAGTTATATGATGTAACCATCTCTCATTTTCTCTCATCATCAGAATTCATACAAACTCAAAGATAAACTACTTAAAAGGTTATTCTCACTATGTGAGATTTTTCTTCAATACCTATGATCTCATGCTATAACGTAAGTGCCTGTGTTAACTCTCAGAAGTACAAGGATTATTCAGTGTATTGTCTCAGATATAGTAGGAACTATGTAATATCCTCATCTCTGTCAAATACAATTTTCTTAGAAACAGTATGCTAAAATGTTTTCATTTTTGAATGACAGTTTTATCTCATTCACAATTACATATTCTCCTTTTAACACTCATAGAAACATTTTACTCCCATGTTTTCCTATGTCACTAAAAATTCTCAAGTAACCAGTTCTCAAAGCACATCTAGGACAAAAGAGATGATAGTCACAGTCACTTTTTTTCCTCTCTTGAGACAGGGTTTCTCTGTGAATCCTTGGCTGTCCTGGACTTGCTTTGTAAACCAGGCTAGCCTCAAACTCAGAAATCAACCCACCCTGAGTGCTGGGATTACAGGCATGCCCCCTTCCCTCCCCCCCCATACTCCCCAGGGCTGGCATTAAAGGCGTATGCCACCACCGCCTGGCGGAAGCTCTGTTTTTAGAAAGAGAGAAATAAGCCAGGCGGTGGTGGCGCAGGCCTTTAATGCTAACACTTGGTAGGCAGAGGTAGGCAGATCTCTGTGAGTTTGAGGGCAGCCTGCTCTACAAAGCGAGTCCAGAACAGCTAAGGCTACACAGAGAAAACCAAAACCAAACAAACAAAACAAAAACAAAAACCAGAGCGTCCCTTAAAGCAGTGGTTCTCAACTTTCCTAATGCTGCGAAAGTGAACCTTTAGTACAGTTTCTCATTTATGGTAAACCCCCAACCGTAAAGTTATTATCACTGCTACTTCATACTATAACTTTGCTACGATTATGAATCATAAAGTAAATATCTGATTTTCTGGCTATCTGATGTGACCCCTGAGGGTTTTTGTGGTTTTTTTTGACTCCCCAAAGGGATTGCAACCAACAGGTTGAGAACCACCGCCTTAAAGAAAACTGTTTTTTAAAAGTGTGTGTGTGAAAAAAAAGTGTGTGTGTGTGTGTGTGTGTGTGTGTGTGTCTGTACACATGCATGCCAGTGCACCTGGAGGCCAGAACAGGGCACTGGATTCTCTGGAATTGAAATTATAGGATCACAGGCATTCCTATACCCAACGTGGGTCCTAGGAACTGAGTTCTGGTCTCTGGAAGAGAAATAAGTGCTCTTAACTGCTGATTCACCTTTCTGGCCCCAATAATCTACTTCTTAATAACAACTATTATACTGCTTTGAAAACAGGGCTTTTAGATGCTGGAGAGATGGCTCAAGACCTAGGTTCAATTCCCACTACCTACATAGCAGCTCACAATTGTCTGTAACTCCAAATCCCAGGGGATCCAACACCCTCACACAGACATACATTCAGGCAAAACACCATTACATATAAAATTAAAATAAGTTTTAAACATAAAAACAAATACAAAAACAAAACCTTGCCAAGCTAGTGGGGACACACAGCTTTAATCCTAGCACTTAGGTGGCAGAGGTAGGTGGATCTCTGTGAGTTCAAAGGCATCCTGGTCTTCATACAAGTCAGTACCAGGACAGCCAAAGCTACACAGAGAAGACCCCACCCCCATCCCCACCCGCACAAAAACAAAAACAAACAAAAAAAAAAAAAAAAACCCAAACAAACCTATACAAAACAGTACTTTTCCAGCCCTGTATCTATACTCCGTAAAAAGTTCAAATACAAGCCAGCATGGTTGTAATCCCATCACTCCAGGGAGTCCAAGGCCAGCCTGGGCTACAAAGAGAAACACTGTTTCCAGAAAGCCAAAAAATAAAAATAAAGTAAAGGAAAAAAGGTACAAATACAAAAAGTTTAAGAGAATTTTCATGTTCACCACTAGAACACAGTAATGCTTGAGAAGGTGTTGCACTTTAAAACACAAGCCTGAAGGATGCCCTTGTTCCCTCTACTAAAACTCAGAATTAAGCAAGGCTCAAACAGGACCCCACCCAGGAGCTATGCCAATCCAATCCTATACAGAGCCCTAAAATCAGAAGAGAGCATGCAGAGTGGCTCCAAGTCAGCGGTACCCATCCGATCTCCAGGTCTTCCAGTTACCACTATTCTGAGGAAACTGAAATGAAACTCCACTCCTCCCATGCATATTACTCAGGCTCTTCTGAAATCAAGCTAGACTTATCTGGCTGCCACACTTACCAATAAGGAAAAACTGAGACACCATCCAAGGTATAAAATAGGGAGGCAGAGCAGGTGTTTCAATAGGAAAGGTACTTGCCACACAGGCTGGGCAGCCTGGGTTCAACACTGGGCCCCACATAGAGGCAGAAGGAGGGAACAGATTCTATAAAGCTGCCTTCTGACTTCCACATGTACACCAGGGCGCACCGGCCTATACATAAACATGTTGCATATAAACAATCCAAAAACAAACATAAAAAGGATACAGAAATGGTACCTTAACCAAATCTAGTTGGATGGTCTGCCTCTGCATGTCAAATTTCTCCAAAACAGGTACAATTCTCAAAATATTACAACTTATCAACTTATAAATCCTATAATTATTGAGAACCTACCAAATGTTCAGCACTCCCTGCATTATGAAAAGACTTCAGTGACTGCCAAAAGCTTATCAAATTTAGAAATTCTGACTACTACTATCCTATGGAAGGCTGCTAGATCTTGTCGGGCATGGTGGTGCACATCTTTAATCCCAGAACTTGGGAGGCAGAGTCAGAAGGATCGCTGTGAGTTCAAGGCCAGCCTGGTCTACAAAGAGAGTCCAGGACAGCCAAGGCTACACAGAGAAAACCTGTCTCGAGAGAGAGAGAGAAAAAAAAAGACTGCTAGATCTGAAAGTGGGTTAAGTTGTTTTTTGTTTGTTTGTTTGTTTTTGTTTTCTTTTTTTGAGGCTTACTGACAAACCTGACAACCCGAGGTTGATCCCAGGTCAGATATGGTGGAAGGAGAGAACCAATTCCTGTAAGTTGTCTCCTGACTTGTGTATAGCACAAATACACAAATACCAATCAATTTTTAAAAAAGGTATTATGTGTATAGGTGTTTGCCTGCATGTGTATCTGTGCACTACATGTGTGCCCACTGCCTGAGGAAGCTATATGAGGGCATCGAATGCCCTGAAACTGAAATTATAGACCATTATGAGCTGCCACACTGGTACTGGGAACTGAACCAGGTCTTCTGAAAAAGCAGCCACTACTCTTAGCCACTTGAGCCATCTCTCCAGGCCCTAAATTTTAAAACATTTTTTTAAAAAAAGAGGAAAGGAGGCATGGTAGCACACACCTTTAATCTCAGGAGGCAGAGGAAATTGGGTGTCTGTGAGTTTGAGACCAGCCTGGTCTACAGAGGGAGTCCAGAACAGCCAGGGCTACACAGAGAGACAAAGAGAAAGGAGGAGAAGGGAGAAAGGAGGAGGAAGAGGAGGAGGAAGAGGAAGAAGAATAAGAAGGAAGATGACCTGAGAAAACAAAAATATAAATGATTTCAGCCCATTATTTCAGAGAGTTTGCTCATGGCTGTCTGGATCGACTGTTTTGGGCTGAGGTGAGACATAATTTCATGGTGGCAATCGGATATGGCAGAGGAGGTTTCTTTCATGGCAGCTAGAAAGCAGACAAAACAGGGCTGAGACATTCAAAGCCCTCCCTGAACCCGAAAACCCACCTCCTCCAATCACATCCCGTCCTTTCAGTCCCAGCACCTCCTAGCAGCAGTCTTTCTAAGTTCTGAGTCCATCAGCTGATTAAACCCTTAAGTGCCTCTAAAATACCTTCACAGATCCACCCAGCGTGCTTCACCTTCTTCCAGGCTCTCTCAGTCCAACCCAGCCAATAATCAAGAACGCTATGGGTGTCTAGCCCCCGCACTAATAATGACAAGTCATATATTGAGGTGTTTTTTTTTTTTTTAAATCATGTTTCATTCAGTCACTACTTAAGAGTATCTGAGACACTTGCCAATCAACCTCCATCTAATTTCTTTACACATCAACAGTGCAGAAGTATTACTATACATGGTAAAATAAATAACAAATGTTAAATTTTTTACTGAGGAGCTGCAGAGATGGCTCAGCGATCAAGAGCACTGTTGCTATCTCAGCAGACGCAGGTTAGGCTTCCAGCACCCACATGGAGGCTCACAACTGTAACGTCAGTCTCAAAGTGGTGCACAGACATACACACAGACAACATGTTCGAAGATGTAATATAGAGTTGTAGGTTAGCCAGGTGGTGGGGGTGGTACACAATTTTAATCCCAGCACTTGGGAGGCAGAGGCACGTAGATCTGAGTTCCAAGTCCAGCCAGATCTACAGAGTAAGCTCCAGGACAGCCAGGGCTACACAGTGAGATCCTGTTTCAAAATAAATAAATAAACATCAATAAATGTTAATTTTCTTAAATGTTTACTGAGAATCTGCAAGTTTATAGACCATGATATGGACTCCCTCTGCTGGTGTCCAAATGCAGCAGCTCCAAGAGACCAACAAAAGTCTTTTTTTTGTTTTGTTTTGTTTTGTTTTGTTTTCCAATACAGGGTTTCTGTGTGTAGCCTTGGCTGTCCTGGATTCTCTTTGTAGACCAGGTTGGCCTCGAACTCACAAAGATCCACCTGCCTCTGCCTCCCAAGTGCTGGGATTAAAAGTGTGCACTACCACACATGGCTAAGACCCAGAGAATTTTGTTTATTTGTTTGTTTTGTTTTTCATGACAGGGTTTCTTGGCTGTCCTGGAGCTCACTCTGTAGACCAGGCTGGCCTCCAGCTCAGAGACCCACCTGCCTCTGCCTCCCAGTGCTGGGATTAAAGGTGTGAGCCACCACCACCTGGCTTCAATTCTTAACAGAGTAATGAAAGTCATATGACAGATCCAACTACTCCTTAGATTTTGGTGGCATCATAGTAGACCTGACTATGAGCCAACCAAAAGCAGCATTAACAATAGCTGTTTCTAAAGCAGAGAAAAAAATTACCTGAAAAGTTTATTAAAAGAACAGGAAAATTTTAAATACGTTTTCATTGTGACTAAACTCTGTGCCTTTTTAGCATTTTTTTTTCTCCTTCCCTAAACGGATTTTTCTTAGTTTTCATTTTGGCTCAGTTTTGGCAAGAGGTGGGGAGTACTGAGGATCAAATACAAATTACTTTAGTCTGAACCTTTCTAACTTAATTTTAAAAAGAAGTTAAAAGATATATATATAACATTTACCTGTGATAATGGGTCAAACATACCTAAAAGGCAAACAGTTCAGACCTGATATGGAAAAAGACCTGCTTCAAGTATTATGCATAAAAATACTTAAAAAGTGATAATTAATACATCCTAAAGACTACATTTTACAAGCCAGGTGTAGTCGGACATACTTTTAATCCAAGTACGAGAGAGGCAGGCAGATCTCTATGTTGGAGGCCAGCCTGGTCTATTAAATAAGTTCCAGGCTGCCAAGACAGCATAGTAAGACCTTGTCTAAATAAATAAATAAATAAATAAATAAATAAGTAAACTTTTAAGTTGAATCTGGCACATACTTATAATCCTAGCAATTGGGAGGCAGAAACAGGAAGATCACAGGTTCAACACATAGCTCTCAAAAAGCTGAAAAAAACACTGAACAAAATACATTTTCTTCAGCATTTCTTTTTTTCCTTTTTGGTTCTTTAAGACAGGGTTTCTCTGTGTGGCCTTGGCTGTCCTGGACTCACTTTGTAGACCAGGCTCGCCTCAAACTCACAGAGGCCTACCTCTGCCTCCTGAGTGATGGGATTAAAGATGTGCGCCACTACTCCTGGCTTGAACAAAACATTTTTTAAAAATTAACAGCAACATGTGCCTAACTCGATCTCATTAAGAGATAGTAACAGTGCGGTGGGTGGGTAGGGGGGCTTCCCTTTTCTGAACAGGGGAGAGGGATGGGGGAGAGGGGATGAGACTGGGAGGAGCGAAAGGCTATGACTGGAATGTAAAGTGAATAAATAAATTCATTTTTAAAAAGACATTAACAGGTGAAATGACTGAAGCTGTTTACAGCAACAAAGATAAAGGCACAGTCTTTAACGCTGATTTCAAGGAGAAGCTGCTGGAGGAGAAGTTGATGATGCAGGCTGGGGAGGTGGCTCAGTGGTTAAGTACTTGTTCCCAAAAGTGTGAGGAACAAGCTTAGATCCCTAGAGCCCACATGCCTGCTGTGTGGGCACCTGTGGAAGGCGGCAAGCGGACCCCCAGAGCAGGCTGGCTAGCAGGAGTGACCCTGCCAGCAAGCCCTGGATCTGACTGAGAGACCCTGCCTCAATGAATCAGGTGAAGAGTGATGGAAGGCAATCCCCGAGGCCAACCTCGGCCTCCACATGCACACATGCCCACCCCACACATGCAAACATGCACATACACAGATGCACACTATACAAAAATAAATGGAAAAGGGGGAAAGGTTTATGATGTGAATCACTAATCTTAACAGGTTAAAATACAGGATTAGTAATATTTTTAAAAAATGTGTAGCTGTGTTAAAGTGATTTTAAAGTGGGGGTTTCCACTTTGCTAGTCATCCTTTCATTCTGGATGTAGTGACTGTTCTATATTAAATTTCTCTACTTCAAATACATTTATTGTGTGGGAGGGAAAGTTCCTAGCAATAACAGAAATCCCAGCATGCATTACCTGGTCCTGAAGGATTTGTTGCCATCTTCCTATTCTGTTTCAATTATATTCAGTGGCCACTGATCAGCACTTTACAATCATCTGTAAAAAAATTTATGTGCACACATAAAATGCACTGGCCTTAAATTACAGTCTCAAAATTGTGAAGAACAGCTGGGCTGTGTTCGGTTTCTTAAGTCTCTTCAGAGACATATGTAAAAAGCAGAAATTTAACTCTGCAAATTCCTCATGCACTTTACTAAAAGAACATTTAACACCAACACTTAGCATTACTTTAACTTACATCATTAAGATGTATTTACCAAGTAGATTAACCTGTTCAAAGTATCCATATGCTCAGTGCTAGGAAGAAAAATAAAATTCTATTTTTAAAAAAGTCTTTTTTTTTTTTTTTTTTTCCTCGACACAGGGTTTCTCTTGTAGCCCTGGCTGTCCTGGACTCGCTCTGTAGACCAAGCTGGCATCAAACTCACAGAAATCCCCCTGCCTCTGCCTCCTGAGTGCTGGGATTAAAGGCATGCGCCACCACATCCGGCTTTTTAAGTTTAGTTTTTTAATTCTTAAAAAACAAAAAGCAAAAAAACTTCTCCATTCATTAAATAACATATCCCATCATTTGCTGTGTTGGTGAAAGGAAAAAAAGAAAAGAAAGAAAGAATCTAAAAAGTATCTACTCTGCAACATATACTGTGTAAAATGTTTCAAAGTTTTTAATGAGCATCTTTGTATCTATGGAGGTCAGCTGTCTGTCACAAAACTAGTAAGCCGACTCGGGCTCCTGGTTTCTTTGTGTGTGCGGTGTATATCCAGCGGTGCGCATGTGTGAGCAGGTCAGAAAAGGGCACAGGATGCCTGGCTCTATCACTCTCCACCTTGCTGCCTTGAAACAGGGTCTCTCGAGCCTGGAGCTAAGCTGGCAGCCAGCCAGCCATCTTCACCCATCCTTCAGTCTCCGCCTCCCTCGCCTCTGGTGTCCAGCGCTACCGCTACACCGGCTTCGCGAGGATTCCAAAACAGACCCTAATGCTTGGGCAGCACGTGCTCTTAGCAGCTGGGCCATCTCTCCAACCCCCGTGCCTTTTTATTTCTAAGTTTAGAAATAAGTTTTGTATTAGGCCGGGCCGAAATCACAAGAGAAGCTCGGCCCTTGAGTTTCATTCAAGACACGGGATGGGGAAGAAAAAAAAAAAAAGCAGTTTAACAAATTTGCGCTCTTTAAAAACGTAATGGCACAAAGAGGTAATTCCAGCACTAGGGAGGATGAGGCAGAAGAACTGCCAAGTAACAGGCCAGCCAGGGCTCCACAGCCAGTCCCTATCTTAAAAATAAAACAAAATTTAATTTAAAACAAAAACAAGGCGCGAACAGGGTTGCGGAAGTAAAGAACTGTGAGCCAAAGGCACGGGGTCAAAGCAGATGCCGGGTGCATACGAATCGCGTCTCTGGAGGCTGGAGCACCACGTGAGAAGCCGAGCTAACTGTGAGGACAATCAGGGCCACCCTGAGAAAGAGACAGGGAGTCCTAGGAGTCCGCCCGCCAGCGAGGTGGGCGAAACCAAACGGGAAGTGAGAAGCCTTTGCCCACTAGTCCGCGCGAGGCCGCTGTGCCGTGGCCCCGCACTCGGGCCACACTTTTCCTGGGGTCACTTGTCCGTTTTACTTACCCGGATGCGAGGAGCCTCGAGAAACCTCGCTATTCCCGTCCCCTCTATGTTAGGGGGGCGCGCCCACGCAGAACACGGCGAGAGCACAGCAATGCGCTGCACTACAACATTCCCGCCGGCACCAGCTTCCGCCTCCTGACTGACAGAGCCCACAGAGCGGAAGTCCCGCCTACCACCTGGGCGCTTACCCCAGTTGATTCGTAGTTTAATCGCTTCATCGGTGGGAAAGGGTTTCCCTTCCGAAGACTGACAGTCGAGGAGGCTCACGGGAGATGCAGGCCCTCCTGCTGGGAGCGGGGCGGGGCGGGGCGTGACGGGGCGGGGCGAGGAGCGGGGCCCCACGCTGATAGGCCAGGAGGAGCCGGGACCCCTAGCACCTAAATTGACCTTTTTTCCTCCAGGTTTGCAGACTAGCTGTTTGTCAGGACTTGACCCTGGTGCTGGTTCAGCAGAACCTCAGAGGGAGTTTGAGCACACTTTCAAGTTTCTGGTTTGGTTTGGTTTTGGTTTTTTTCGAGACAGGGTTTCTCTGTGTATTCTTGGCTGTCCCGGACTCACTTTGTAGACCCAGGCTGGCTAGAACTCACAGCAATCCGCCTGGCTCTGTCTCCCAAGTGCTGGGATTAGATTAAAGGTGTGCGCCACCACACCTGGCAGGCACCGCTTTCTGGTTTTCACAACCATCCCAGGAATATTTTTGTTGTTTACGGTCTGAATAAATAATTATACACAAGAAGAGCACTAAACAGGTACAGTTTTCACTAATATGCATAATATGCATTTTAAAAGTGAAAGTGTCGGTCTGGAGTAGTAGCACACACCTTCAATCCCAACACTCTTTGGAGGCAGAGATGGATCTCTCTTAGTTTGAGGCCAGCCTGGTCTACATAGCGATAGTCACGACTGCACAGGGAGACCCTGCCCCAGAAGCAAGCAAGCAAGCAAGCAAGCAAGCAAACGAAAGTGAATGTCACACCCAAGAAGCTACTGGGAATTTCCTGATGCGGCATAGTCTACAAAGTGAGTTCCAAGACCAACAGGGCTATACAGAGAAACCCTATCTGGAAACAAACAAACTAAAGAGAAGTAAACGTGCTTTGATGTGCATCACTTGCTCTGTGGTCATCAATCACTTTCCACAACTTGTACCTGTGCTCTTAATAGTGAATGTTTGGGTGCTAGGGATGTAAGTAAGTTGGTAGGATACTTGCCTAACATACAGGACGCCCTGAATTTGATACCTAGCACTGCCTAAAACTGGCTATGGGCCAGGCATAGTGCCTCACGCCTTTAATCCCAGCACTCGGGAGGCAGAGGCAGGCAGATTGCTGTGAGTTCGAGGCCAGCCTGGTCTACAAAGTGAGTCCAGGACAACCAAGGCTAAACAGAGAGATCCTGTATCGGGGAAAAAAACTGGCCATGGTGGTGCATACCCAGTGTTGAGAATTTAGTGGAAGGAGGATCTTTTGTCCAAGGTCATTCTTAGCTACATAGCAACTTTGAGGTCAGTCTTGACTACACAAAACCTTATTTCTAAAATAATAATTGGTGTTTGCTA
This sequence comes from Acomys percivali, assembly GCA_907169655.1. Taxonomy (NCBI): domain Eukaryota; kingdom Metazoa; phylum Chordata; class Mammalia; order Rodentia; family Muridae; genus Acomys; species Acomys percivali. The sequence goes on from OU015743.1 coordinate 125,067,986, forward strand.
ATTTTTATGATGCACAATTTTGTTGTACAGAGTTCACGACTGAAACAGTAAGTTCAATAACAAGGATTTTGGGGGTTTTGTTTTTGTTTTTGTTTTGGTTTGGTGGTTTTTGTTTTGTTTTTGTTTTTTTGAGATATGGTTTCTCTTTGTTATAATTGCCCTGACTGTTCTGGACTTGATTTGTAGACCAGGCTGGCATCGAAGTCACTGAGATCTGCCTGCCTCTACCTCCCAAGTGCTGGGATTAAAGGCATGTACCACCATGCCTGGCCCAAGGATTTTAGTTCACAGCAAGAAGTTGTTGGTTTTTTTCCACTTGCTATGTGCTTGATATACACCTGCGTAGGTCTGTCTGTGATTTTTTTTGCGGGGGAGGAGGGTTGTTTCACGTTTTTTGTTTGGTTTTTCGAGACAGGGTTTCTCTCTGTAGCCTTGGCTGCCTTGGACTCTCTTTGTAGACTAGATTGGCCTCAAACTCACAAAGATCCTGCCTCCCCAGTGCTTGGATTAAAGGTGTGGGCCACCATACCCAGCCTGTCTGTGATTTGTATATGGGAAGCAGAGATGTTACTACATTGTATCCAGCAATGAGCTAAACTAAAACCTCAAAACTCTGCCAGATTCTTAACTTTCAAATACTGTCTTTGCTCTAGAACAGCAGTTCTCAACCTGTGCACAAGGGTCATCTATAATGTATCCTGCACATTAGATATTTACATTATGACTCATAACAGTAGCAAAATTACAGTTATGAAGTGGCAGTGAAACTAAGTATATGGTTGGGATCACTATAACATGAGGAATGGTATGACAACATTATGAAGGTTGAGAACCACTCCTCTAGAGAAAAGAATTCCTCTGGGACCAGTGCTTGGTGATTTTTTACCCCTTTAAAAAGAAGGTTTTGGATTCACCCTGCCTACAAGATATTCAGGGATAAAGACAGAACAGAGATTGAGGGACAATCCAACCCATGCCTGGCCCAACCTAAGACCCACTCCATGAGAGAGAGCCAACCCCTGACACTATTAATGATACTCTGCCATGCTTGCAGACAGGAGGCTAGCAGAGCTGTCTTCTGAGGGACTCCACCCAGCAGTGCTTCAAAAAGGATGTTGAGACTCACAGCCAAACATTGGGCGATGCATAGGGAGTCTCATGAAAAAGTCAGAGGAAGGAGAAAAGGACCTGGAGGAGACAGGAGTTCTACAAGAAGACAAACAGAGCCAACTAACCAGGACCCAGAGGGGCTTGCTGAGACTGAAGCATCAACCAAGGACCACGCATGGACTGAAATTAGGCCCCCTACACAGATGTAGCCAATGGGCAACTCAGGCTTCATGCGGGTCCTCTAGTCAGGGGATCTGGGACTTTCTCTAACATGGACTATGTTGCCGTATTTTTTATCACTTCCTCTTGGTAAGACTACATTGCCAGGCCACAGGGGAAGACGATGTGCTCAGTCCTGATACAGCTTGATAAGCTAGGGTGGACTGGAAGTGGGGCTCCCCTTTTCTGAGGAATAGGGGAAGGGAATGGGGGAGAGGGAGGGAGGGAGGGAAGGTGGGAGGGAGGGAGGGCGGGCGGGACTGGAAGGTGAGGAGGGATGTGAGTATGACCAGAATGTAAAGTGAATTTAAAAAAATTTTTTTAAGAGAGAGGGTTTTGGTACATAGAAACTGACTATTGAACTCACCATGTAGCCCAGGCTACAGATTGGGATCCTGTCTCAAGCTCCCTCCCATGTCCTGGCACCTCCAAGCCTGTGCCATCGCACCCAACTCTCTTGACCACTTTAATTAAGATATAATGCATGTTGGTTGTAAGAACATTCTAGTCTCTTCTGTAATCTGCTAGGAAAATACAGCCTTATTCAAGCTTAAAAACCCTTAACAAATTCGTTCAGTTAAAAGGCAACTGTGAGACTAAAAAGATAAATGAGATCTATTTTCTTAGGAGAAAAACAATTTTTTTTTTTTTTTTTTTTTTTGTCCTGTTGCCTGGCGAGTCAGTACAGGAACTAGGACACAGGAAGCTCTTTAGTTTCTAAGTAAGGAAAAAAAAAAAAGAGGTTTAAATAGATGAAAGTGCTTGCTACTCTGATGATGGCATGGTGAATGCATACATATTATACCTCCCTGCCTACATATGTACAATAAAAATAATAACACATTAAGATAATGGACATTCTGAAAGAACTTTGTTTAAGGAGTGGGGGAAAGTTCTTCCAGAACATTTCATAATTTCCTGGCCAATTCAGTATCTCGGGGTTGGTGGGATACGATAGGGAGAAAGATAAATTTAACTTACAACCAATTGCTTTGCCTTCTATTTAGTGAACAGTAATCCTTAACCCATCTGTCTTCTCCTTGAGAGTTTTTGGAACTTCTACAGGCCATCCAGGGCTGCATAGGGAGATCTTGTCTCAAAAACGAGGGGAGGGAGATATTGTGAAAATTTTGTACAACCGAAAGGAGTAGTGTGCAAGGCTGAATAAGATTCATCTATGTGGGCTGGAGAGGTGGCTCAGAGGTTAAGAGCACTGACTGCTCTTCCAGAGGTCCTGAGTTCGAGTCCCAGCAACCACATGGTGGCTCACAGCCATCTATAATGAGATCTGGTGCCCTCTTCTGGAATGCAGGCACATGTGCAGGCCGAACACTGTATACATAATAAATAAATAAATCTTTAAAAAAAAAAATCATTGATGTGACTGGCAGAATGGTGTGCAGATCTTAGTGTACTGCATTGTCATTCCCACTTTGGGTCACTTGCTCTGCGGGAAGCCCGTCAGCCTCCATGCCAGAAGGTCACTGAAGCAGTGCTGTGGAAAGGCCCATGTGGCGGGAGCTGAAGCAACGCTTGCACCCACAACCAGTACCAAGCTGCCGGTCTCTGGGTGAGGTGTTCTCCTTCAGCCACAGTTAGACCTTCAGCTATCCGCAGCCTTCTTCACAGCCCTGAGCACGAGCCACAGAACCACCCAGGAAACTATTTGCACGTTTTCTTTTTCTTTTCTTTTCTTTTTTTTTTTGTTTTTGTTTTGTTTTTGTTTTTTGTTGTTGTTGTTGTTGACAGAGCCATTCTCAAATTTTGGGCTCAGGTAATACCACTGCCTTCACCTTCTCTAAGTAGCTGGGCTAGGATGTATGAGCCATTGGTTACATTTATTTATTTGTTTGTTTATTTATTTATTTTATGTGTGTGTGTGTGTGTGTGTGTGTGTGTGTGTGTGTGTTTTGCCTGCTTGTATCTATGTGCATGTCTGGTGCCTGTGATGTCCAGAAAAGAGTGTTGGGTTCCATGGAGCTGGATGTACCAGCAGTTGTGGATGTAGGGAGTGGAGCCTGGGTCCTTTGGAAGAGCACTTAGCCATCACTGTCTTGAGTGTATCTCTCTGCTAAAGATCTTCTAGTCCACAGAAACAATATAAGATAATAAATACCTGTCACTTTAAGCTACTAAATTTTGTGATGCCTCATTATACACTAATGTATGTGTGGGGGTCGGGGCTTGTCTCTGCAAATGCCACAGCCTGTAAAGTAAGGATCTTTGTGAAGCAAGAAGGAAATCCAGTTCAGCGTGACTCAGGAGCCAATGTTGGTTCAAATTTTTAGAGTATGACACTGGCAGTTTATTTGGGGCATTTAAGTTCAGTGTAATTTCCGAACTAATTTTCCTGGTAACAATGATCTCAATCCCCGTGTGCACAGCAAAGCTGAAGGAATGACGACATTGAAACTCTTCCGCAAAGCACATATGATCTCTTCCATAAAGATGTGTTCTGTAGCTTAAAGGCCTAGGAGAGGATCTGGTGTGTCTCTGTTATACAGATAGCATAGAGGCCACCAAGCTGTGGTGTGACATCTTCCACAAGGATGGGTTCTTTCTTGCTTGCTTGCTTTTAAGATTTATTTATTATGTATACACTGTTCTGCCTGCATGTAGCACCTGCAGGCCAGAAGAGGGCACCAGATTTCATTGTAGATGGTTGTGAGCCATCATGTGGTTGCTGGGAATTGAACTCAGGACCTTTGGAAGAGCAAGCAGTGCTCTTAACCTCTGAGCCATCTCTCCAGCCCCAAGGATGGGTTCTATTGACTGAGGAACAATGCTCAAGATAAAGGTCTGAGAGGAAGAGTTGGAATAAACAAAACAGTCTGAGAGATTCAGGTGTGGGCTGGCCCTGCTGATAGCATATGTGCCCAGGCTATTAACTACATCCATTCCCAGCATTCTGGGCAGAAAATTGGTATACATCTCTTCTGTTGAAGAGATAACCCTGCATGTTTAATAATCCTGGTTTCCCCAGTGCTTATCTGTGAGCACAAGGATCTCTCATCCTCTACATAACAATATATATAATTAATATACCAAGATCAAGCCGGACAGTGGTGGTGCCCGCCTTTAATCCCAGCACTTGGAAGGCAGAGGCAGGTGGGTTGCTGTGAATTTGAGGCCAACCTGGTCCAGGACAGTCAAGGCTTCACAGAGAAACCCTGTCTCAACAAACAAACCAACTAAAAAATACCAAGATCAAAAGAGTAATCCTCCCCTATTGGTGCTACGGCTACTACAACGTGTCTGACATTGTTAGCCTTCCAAGAGAATTATCTAGCTAAGGGAAATGGCCTGATTCCTTTAGAAAGAATTATCTTTGAGATATTCTCTAGGATGACAGCAAGGCTGATAAGAGAGTCTTCTGTTTACTTGTCCTGTAGATGGCAGCAAAGACAAGAGCATGCGGCAGTATAAGCTCTGCAATGGTGCTCTCATCACACAGTGGAAGATGAATAGTTTGGAACTGACTGTGAAGGTATTGGATGTTGGGTGCCTATGGGCTTCTGTCTGTCTGTCTCCCTCCTCCTCTCTCTCTCTCTCTCTCTCTCTCTCTCTCTCTCTCTCTCTCTCTCTCGATGTGTCTCTGTCTCTACCGGTCTCACTATCTCTCTCCCCACACACTCACCCCCTTCTAACTCCCCCC
>OU015743.1:125073069-125084347 GCA_907169655.1 Acomys percivali
CTCTCTCTCTCTCTCTCTCTCTCTCTCTCTCTCTCTCTCTCTCCCATGCCCAGATATATGATAATATGTGGTTGGACTCAAAGAACATTTCCTCTGTTGCATGAACACAAGAAAAGCTTATCCTTACAGGAGAGGTGGGTTTAGGTTCAAATGTACATGGCTTGATGATTCAGGGAGGCAGAAGGAAAACTTCTAGAAACCATAGGGGATGTCAGTGTCATTTAAGAAACCTTCGCTGTGTCTTAGAACATCCACATACATTTCTCAAGACCAACCTTTCATAAGGATTTGGTGGTTGTCATCTTCCTATGTTAAAGGTGAAGGTCATTGAGACTTTGAGAAATAAAGCAATGTGTCCAAGATGCCATATTGTTTGGTTTGTTTATGATCCAGCAGAAGACATGCCTTTGTGTTTAGAACCACCATCAAGAACACTAGTAGTGCCAGGCGTGGTGGGGGCACACACCTCTAATCCCAGCACTGGAGGCAGAGGCAGGTGGATCGCTGTGAGTTCGAGGCCAGCCTGGTCTACAAAGTGAGTCCAGGACACTAAGGCTACACAGAGAAACCCTGTCTCAAAAAAACAAAACAAAACAACAACAACAAAAAAAACACACACACACACACACACAAAAAAAAAAGAAAAACAAAACAAAGAATGCTAACAGTGTGAAACAGGACTATATGCTACTAGCTGCCATATACGAACCATTCTTTAGTGTGTGATAATTTGTAATTCGACTGAAGCCTGTCTCATTATTGGCTATATGGAGCCCTGGTGTTTTCTGCGGGTTGTATAGAGGGCTCACTAACTGCACTAGGTTTCCTGTGGAATGGCAGCATGATTGACAATGTATTATTTCCTAACACCTACTTCTGATTTGAGTACCTCTAGAGAACCAAGTTTCCAGTATCTTCTAGTATTATCCAAGTGCCTAGAAGAATGTCAGGCAGGTCCAGTGTTGACTAATGTTTAATTTAAACCCAGTTAAAGTTGAGATGTGGAGCTGGAGATGTACACTAGCAGTAGGGTACTGTACTTGCCTAATGCTTCGAGCCCTAACTTCAATCCTCCAGAAGAAAAATGTTGAAACTCACTCATGTGATAAATATTCAATGACTCACATGCTGTGTGAGGCACTGGAAAAATACAATGTGTTCTTGTCGTCATAAGATACTTTTTCTACTTGTGGTGGTAACACACACCTTTAATACCAGCAAAGGCAGAGGATCTCTGAATCTGAGGCCAGCCTGGCCTACATAGTGAGTTCCAAACCAGCAAGGGCTACATAGTAAGACCCTGTTGTGTGTGATGCAGGGAGGGCTTTTGGTAAACTGCAAGTCTAGTCCTTGGGACTCCTGAAATGGCTTTTTGTTATTGGTGGTGGGTTTTGTTTGTTTGTTTTGTTCATTTGTCTTGTTGGGTTTTTTGTTTGTTTGTTTTTTGGTTTTTCAAGACAGGGTCTCTCTGTGTTAGTCTTGGCTGACCATGGAACTGAGAAAAGCAAGATCACTGTCACTTCTGAGACGCCTTTCACCAAAAGGTATTTGAAATATCTCACCAAAAAATATTTGAAAGTCCGAGCATGGTGGCATGGTGCACGCCTTTAATCCCAGCACTTGGGAGGCAGAAGCAGGCAGACCTCTGAGCTCAAGGCCAACCTGGACTACAAAGTGAGTTCCAGGACAGCCACGGCTAAACTGAGAAACCGTGTATCAAAAACAAACAAATAAACAAACAAAACCCAAAAAAACCCTGAAGAACAACCTTCGATTGAGACTGGTTTTGTGTTTTCGCCAACAGCAAAGAGAGTTGTGTTACTTCCAGATTAACCAAGACCTGGGTCCTCTGGAAGAGCAGCAGCAAATGCCAACTCTTCAGCCCTGTCCTACTGTGTTAAAGAAAACTTCCTGCTTAGTGCTTTCCATTATTTACTCAAAGTTTAGATAAGTAAAAATCTATTTCTTGCTGATCCTCATGTGGCTTCTTTTAAATTTGCTTTTTTCCTAGAGCAGTCTAAGAGAAATCAATTTGCTATTTTCAGAAATTGTGTGTGTGTGTGTGTGTGTGTGTGTGTGTGTGTGTGTGTGTGTGTCCAAAACAAGAGGCCTGGCCTTTTTTTTTTTTTCCCATTGCCTCCTATCGTTTGGCTGTTCATCACTCTTCTTCATGAGGTTCCAAGAGAGAAACGCCCCAGAGAATGCTTTGAGGTTCCAGGTTCCAGCTGCTGCTCCAATTCCAGCTACAGCAGTTGCAGTCACCTTTGCTGAACTGCAGGTTTGCTCTTTAATGGGGCTGCTGGAATCCTGATGATGAAAAGTGGAATCGGTCCAAGGAACTGAGTCTAAAAGGTCTGCTTCTCCTGTTCCCATTAACCTCTTTTCTCTCCTACGTCAGGTAGGTGGTTTGGAAGGGAGGTTTACATGTTAAAGACTCCAGCACACTAAGTTCTATGAGTCAATGATAAGTTCACCACATGTCCCTTTATGAAGAGGCTGCCCTTAGCTATAGCGTGCATCGCTGTGAGATTGTTGAGTGACCTGAGTGACTCAGTTCTCCCACATGTTCTACCGAAAGGACTGCAACGTTTTCTTTATATGGCAAAATTTGAACACACTGGCTTTCAGTATACCTAACACTACCCACAAGGCCAAGCAAGAGGAACCCCTGCCCCCGCATTTTAGAGGGTTTCATAGAGACACATGCACACACGTACATTTTTTATGTGTCTTTGTTTGCTTTCTATTACTGTGATAAAGACCGTGGCGGAAGGCAACTTGGGGAAGAAAGGGTTCATTTGGCTTACATTTCCCCAGCACGTTCGGGGAAGCAGTAACTTAAGGAGGAAACCACAGCAGGAACCAAAGCAGAGGCCTTGGAGGAGTGCTACTTCCTGGCTTGCTGCCCAAGCCTTGCTCAGTCTGCTTTCTTAGATGACCAAGTACCACCAGCCCAGGGTAGCACCGCCTACAGTGGGCTGGGTCCTCCCACATCAATAATTAATCAAGAAAACGCCCCACAGACCCACCTACAGGCATTCAGATGGATGTGGGTTTTTTTCAACTGAGGTTTCTCTTCCTGGATAACTCTAGCTTGTGTCAAGTTGACGCAAAACAGGACATTAAGGAACAAATAAGAACATCACGAGCCCCGCACAAATGAGTCTTGAGCATCATCCCCTGTTTAGGCCCCAAGGAAGCACGTTAGGTCTTTTGCCACATGTACTAGAAACAGAAGGCAGCTGCGCTGCAATGCTGTGATGGTCTCCAAAGGTTACACTTCTGCTCCTGTCCATCATGGATGCCACCTTATTATTATTTTTTGTTTTTCTTTTCTGAGACAGGGTTTCCCTGTGTATTTTCTGTGTAGCCTTAGCTGTCCTGGACTCGCTTTGTAGACCAGGCTGGCCTTGAACTCACAGAGATCTGTATGCCTCTGCCTCTCAAGTGCTGGAATTAAAGGCCGCGCCATCACTGCCCAGCAGCAAACTATATTATTTTTTTAAACTCTTGCAAATAAATGAAATATTTCACACACCAAAATTAACCAACCTAAAGTCTGTGCAACTCAATGGCCTTATACACGGGTAGAATTGGTGCTAGAAGCAGAGGCTATGAAGCCTCACATTTTTTATTTTACATTTTCAATATTGAGTACGTTTCTTTTTTTTTTTTTTTCCCAAGACAGGGTTTCTCTGTGTAGCCCTGGCTGTCCTGGAACTCTCTTTGTAGACTGAGTAGGCTTTGTAGACTTTGTAGGCTGGCCTCAAACTCACAGAGATCCCTGCCTGCCTCTGCCTCCTGAGTGCTGGGATTAAAGGTGTGTTCCACTACCATGCCCGGCTTGAGTAGGTTTTATGCACTTAACCATCACCAAAATAAAAAACCCATTAGACCTTCCTAGGTCTAAATCTGTTCTGATTTCCTTTGAAATTTTTATTACAATCGTACTTATTTATTGTATATATATATGTATGTGTGTGAGTACACACGTGCCACACCAAGCCATGTGGAGTCAGAGAATGTTGTATGTGAGACGTTTCTTCCAGTGACATGAAATGACACACACAGCTGTTCACCCCAGTTAGGGGACCCATAACAGACTGAAGAGGCAAAGTCCATCTTGGTGAAGCAACGGGCGTTTGCTGGGGTTACTTACGGAGCTAAGGATGACTCAAGTGAAGGAGTTTTATCAAAAAGCCCACTCCAACATAGGTGACAGCTCTGGAAAACCGCAATCAGGGAAGCTCTTTGCACAGCTTGCAGGTGGCTCCAGAGGGCAGGAGTCTCCTCTTGGCAGCCTAGCTGGCCAGGCTCTCCTCCCGGCAGCTGTTTCTTGCTTCTGTAGCCCTGCTGAGGGGCCCTACCGCCTCTTGGGAAATTTTCCGACATGCAAAGCAAGCATTTTACCAGGGAGTCCCAGCCCCGGTGACATCTTAATCTTATGTAAATGCAGGACAGATAATCCATTTTATTAGTCAGTAAAATGGGGCTCATCTAGCCCATCAGAATATCTTGCTATTTCACATTCAGGTTTTCAGAAAAGTCATTATCTAAATCATCACTTCTCAACCTGTGAGTCAAAACCTTTTTGGGGATACAACAACCCTTCTGGGGGGAGCATATATTTAGGATATCCTGCAGATCAGATAATTACATTACAATTCCTAACAGTAGCAAAATTGCTGATATCAAATGGTAATGAAATAATTCTATGGTTGGGGTCACCACAACATGAGGAGTTGTATTAAGGGCACCACATTAGGAAAGGTGAGAACCACTGATCTAAATGAAGACATTGAGGGTATATGGCAGCTCCAGTTAGGAATACGCCATACTTATACGAGTAACAACAAAATGACAAACAACCCTGGAGTTGAAAGAAAAAAAAAACAAAAACAAATTCTAGTTGGAAGTAATAGTGAAGCTTTTTTTAAAAACTGAAAATCTATAATGGGCTTTACATCCTATGACATAACTTAATTATGCTTGTTAACACAGTTTTCAAAATACATTGTTCAAAGAGAGATTGCTTGTAGGGGACAGGGCGGCCACACAGCTGGAAGATGGAGTTTCAGGCTTGTTCGTGGAAACGGTCCTCGTTAGCACACAGTAGCATGGAATTCAAGGTTCTCAAAGGTGCCATGGATAGTTCTTCAGGAATTCCAGCACTTCTGTAGTGGAGAAACATAGGCATGGAGTTGGAGTCACAAATGCTTTGCGTGTGTGTGTGTGTGTGTGTGTGTGTGTGTGTGTGTCTGTGTGTGTGTCTGTGTGTGTATCAAGTTCCAGGTTACTCTAGGCTACACAGTAAGAGCCTGTCTCGGAAAAACCAAAAACCCCATACAAGTAAAAAATAACTTGAGAGTTCGAGGACAGCCTGGACAGTCGGATAAAGCAAGTCCAGGACAGCCAAGGCTACACAGAGAAACCCTGTCTTGAAAACCAAACCAAACCAAACCAAACAAAAGAAAAAACTTGAGAGAGAGAAAGAGAGAGAGAGGGAGAGAAGAAAAAGGAAGGAAGGAAGAGCAAAAGAAAGAAAAAAGGAAAGGAAGGAAAGAAGGATGGAAGGAAGGAAAGAAAGATAGAAAGAAGGAGAGGAGCTGGAGAGATGGCTCAGCAGTTAAGGGTGTATAGCTGGTGCAGTGTTGCATGTCTGTAATCCCAGCACTCAGGGAGGCAGAGGCAGGCGGATCGCTGTGAGTTCGAGGCCAGCCTGGACTACAAAGTGAGTCCAGGACAGTCAAGGCTACACAGAGAGACCCTGTCTCGAAAAACCAAAAAAAAAAAAAAAAAAAGCAAGACAAAACAAAACAAGCCGGGCGTGGTGGTGCACGCCTATAATCCCAGCACTCGGGAAGCAGAGGCAGGTGGATCGCTGTGAGTTCGAGGCCAGCCTGGTCTACAAAGCAGGTCCAGGATAGCCAAGGCTACACAGAGAAACCCTGTCTCGAAAAAGCAAAAAACAAAACAAAACAAAACAAAGATTGTATAACTCCAGAGGATCTGACACACTTTCCTGGCTTCTGGGGCAACTGCATTCACATGCCCATACCCCTCACACAGCACACACACATACACATAATTTGAAATAAAAATAATTATTTTTTACAAGTAAAAAAACCCACAGGGGCTAGAGAACTGGCTCAGAGGTTAAGAAAAAAAAAATCCCACAGATATTAATATATTGCATAGTTTTGGGAAAGATGTAGTAGGCACTATGGATATTTTTAATTCATAGGTTCCCTACATTTTAATGTTTAAGCTTTCACTCAAATTTATGAATGAAAAAGAAGCAAATGATCATGGCAGTGCATAGATATAAATAATATGAAGTTATAGAAAGGAAGCAATCTAGCCTGTCCCCCCCCCACATCTCCTCCACTCTGCTGTGTCCTCCCAAAGTAAAACTTTAACAGTTTGGTGCATGTCTTTCCATGTAAATGTCTGCACTCTACACATATACATTCATATATGTGTGCAGGTATCATACATATGTGTGGGTAGCAATATGTATGGATGAAGCAGCTCGCTTTCTTTTTTTTTTTAAGATTTACTTATTTATTATGTATACTGTGCTTTACCGGCGTGTATGCCTGCATGACAAAAGAGGGCACCAGATCACATTATAGATGCTTGTGAGCCACCACGTGGTTGCTGGGAATTGAACTCTGGACCTTTGGAAGACCAGCAGACCAGTCAGGGCTCTTAGAAGCAGCTCTCTTGTTGCAGGACATTTGGCCCCATTGTGAACCCTGAGATTGTGAACTGTAAAAACCCTGTCTTTTGTTTGGTGTGATTCAGCCCGAACACACACCTTTACACCAAGAGCTTTCCATACAGGGGATTTAATAAAGTTAACCCTGGGTTAAGAGGCCGAGCAAGAAGCCAACTGACAGGCATTAAAGAGTAGGAGGGATTTTGAGTTGAAGGATATTTAAGACAGTGTGGATAAGAAGAGGCCAGCGGGCGTGGTGGCACACACGCCTTTAATCCCTGCACTCCTGAGGCAGAGGCAGGTGGATTCCTGTGAGTTTGAGGCCAGCCTGGTCTACAAAGTGAATCCAGGACAGCCAAGGCTACACAGAGAAACCTTGTCTGGGGCCAGGGGTAGGGGGGAAGGGGAAGAAGGAGGGGGAGGGGAAGGGGGAGAGGAAGGGGGAGAGGAAGGAGGTGGGGGAGGGAAGAAGAAGTGGCTTTTGAGTTTTGAGCTCGCAAGCTCTTTGGCTTTTGGCCTTTTCCTCCTGGGCTATCAGCTGAGTAGGAAGGTCAGCTGGGTGATTTCTCTGCCTCCCTGAGCTAGCAGGTTTTCACCCCAGCATCTGGCTCATGAGTCTTTATTGGTAAAATCAAATGATCGGGATTTTCAAATTTTAAAACAACACTTTCTTCTTTCCAAAAGTACACCGCAATTTGCATATGACTTGCCATTTGCCTTTTTCTTTAGTATGTTACGGACCTCCCAGGACATAGAACTCTATTTCTTTTCTCTTCTGAGTCTGTGTGCACATGCACACGGATGCTCACAGAGGCCAGAAGATGGTGTCTGGTCCCCTCAGGTGGAGTTGCATACATGTGTTTGCGATCTGCCTGCTATCTTTACTGGGAACTAAATTTGGGTCCTCTGGAAGATCAGCAAGAGCTCTGTGCTGGTTAGTTTTTTGTCAACTTGATACAAGCTGGGGTCAACTGGGAAGAGGGAACCTCAATTGAGAAACCACTTCCATAAGATTAGTCTGTATGCAAGTCTGTGAAGGCATTTTCTTTCTTTTCTCCATTTCTTCCTTTAAATGAAAACTTAATTACACGACTTTTCTCTTTTCCTTTCCTCCCTCCCACCTCTCCCGTGTCGCTCCTTCCAACTCTCTCACACCCCCTTCACTCACTTTCAGAATGATGGCCTCTTTCCGCTTTGTCTTTGATTATTTTTGCTACACGCACACACACACACACACACACACACGCACACACGCACACACACCCATATCCATGCATGTGAACATGTAAATTATTATATAAATACAAATTTTTGGGTCTGTTTGGCATTACACATGCCCCAGCACTGGAAGACAGAGACAAGATCCTAAGGCTTGCTGCTGATTGGCCAGTTTAGCCACTTGGTATGCTTTACATTAAGTGAGAGAGTCGGTCTCAAAAACAAGATGGTGAGGCTGGAGAGATGGCCCAAAGGTTAAGGAGTGCTGACCGCTCTTCCAGAGACCTTGGTTTGATTACCAGCACCCCAGCACAGCTGCCCACAGCCATCTGTAACTCCAGTTCTAGGTATCATAAGTACTCAATGTGCATGGTAAACAGACATGTATTCAGGCAAAACCCTATAAACAGAACATAAAGGTAAATAAATAAATCTTAAAAACTAGCAAACTAACAAATGAGGTAGCGAACAATAGAGGAAGACACCTCAGTGTCAACCTCCAGCCTTCACTTGTGCATGTGTGGGCACACATATGCATACAGTACACACATACACACACACACACACACACACACACACACACACACACACACACACACTATAATGGCATATTCTGAGTGGAATACTAAGCTGGGCAAAGAACATTAAGGAAATACTAGTGGAATCTGAATGGAGAATGAAGTCCAGCTAATAGCCATGTACCAAGTTGGCTCCTTAACTGTGACAAGTGTACTATAACCAGGAAACACTGAGTGAGGCATACGCAAAAAGTCTCTGCGCTAACTTTGCAACTTTTCTGGACATTTAAAAAAGCATTCTAAAATCAAAGGTTTCGGTGAAGGAGGAGGGGTTCAATGACTACTTCAAGCCACATCCTTCCTGGAGGCACCTAGCTCAGCCAAAAAAGCACCTGGCCTTCCGAAATAGAGTCCACGCCTCTACAACCCACTGCTTAATTTGAACAAATTATACGGATGGTCAGGAAGGAATTTTGAGGAGTCGTTTCTCAACACCTACTGCCACCACCACACCTAGCTCAGAGACACTGCCTGTGACCGTGGATTCTAACTGCCCTGCTTACCCCAGCAATCAGTGGTCCCTCCCAGGTGCTGCCCTTTCTGGCTCTTTTTTATTTTTTATTTTATTTTGAGACAGGGTTTCTCTGTGTAGCCTCGGCTGTCCTGGACTCGCTTTGTAGACCAGGCTGGCCTCGAACTCACAGCGATCCACCTGCCTCTGCCTCCCAAGTGCTGGGATTAAAGGCATGCTCCACCACACCCGGCTGCCCTGGCCCTTTTTTGACATTGCTTCCACCCCTGCTTCACTTGTTCTCCTAGCCCAAGGCCTGCTGGGATACAACTGGAAAATTAGATGCTCCATATACTATCACCAGCTGTATTATCGAAGATAAAGAGCATCCTTTCTACAATGGGACACATGGGAGTCATATAGATGTGAGTAGCTAGGCTTTGGGCTCAAGAGCTATCTCAGTGTTTTAAATGTGCTTGTCACCCAGCCTAAGGACCTGAGTTTGAGCCCACGTGGTAGCATCGAGAACTTGGCTTCTCTACCTCTGAAAACAGCGCCACCAACTAGGGACCAAGTATTCAAATATCTGAGCCCATGAGGTATCTTTCTCATTCAAACCACCACATCATGTATCAGTACTCCCAAGGAATTCTGGGTAGCAATGGCGCTGTTGCATGAGACTACAGAAATCCTCTGGTTAAGGTGAGTCTAGAGCCGTGCTCCCACTCCAGTACTAAGTTGTTAGCATCAAAGCCTCCTGTATGTGTGATGTTTCTTGAGAAGACTTGCAGCCTGCGTTGGCCTGATGCCAAGGTGTTGGTGAATGGGCACATTTGGGAGATGACCGCTTCACAACGATGCTGACCTGAAGAACCCAAGACGGACAGCATGCCCTAGAAACAGGGAACAGGACAAACCTTCATTCTAGCATAGGGCTGGGTAGTTTACAAAGGTTTTTTTTTTTCCTTTTTAAAAATGATTTATTTGTTTATTATGTATACAATGTTTTGCCAGCATGTACACCTGCAGGCTAGAAAAGGGCACCAGATCTTATTTTAGATGGTTGTGAACCACCATATGGTTGCTGGGAATCGAACTCAGGGCCTTTGGAAGAGCTGACAGTGCTCTTAACCTCTGAGCCATCTCTCCAGTTTGTTTGCAAAGTCTTGAAGAGGGCTGGATTTGATTTTTAAGATCTGAGCATTTCATCAGACTAAACTTCTTGAAGTTTCCATTTATTAGCCCAACTTCAAAGCTACTGTTTCAGCAAGCAGAGGAAACCAGATGAATGCGAGTATGGTAAAGGCAGCTTCCTGGTCCTTCCATGTTCTGCACGAGTGGTAGTGATAGTGGTCTTCTTGCCAGGAAACAATAAGCCCTCCACAGGGCAATGTAAGCTTCCCGACAAGTCAAAGAATCCTAAAATTCCTACATAATTAATTACCTCATATGTGCATGTGGGAAGTCTGGAGCCCTAGCTAGTCACTTTGCTAACTAAGTCATAGAGCAGCTGACTATTTTTGAGCTGGGAGTCTCTAGCCCAGGCTACTCAAACTCTTGAAGTAGTGAAGGGTGACCTTGAACTTCTGATCTGCTCACCTTCACCTTCTGAGTGCTGCAATTACAGGTGTATGCCACTGTGTCTGGTTTATGATGTTAGGAATAGTGCCAAAGGCCTTGGGCATACCAGGTTAAACATTCTACCAACTGAGCTACATGCCCAACCCCTGACAATAGTTTTCTTACTGTGGCCCTAAACCCGTTGTTCCACTGTTTAGAGTTATACAGAGCAAGGACTTGTGTCATAAATAGTCCCCTTATCTGTGTAGTGAGGGCTCATCTGTGGACCTGCACAATCTTTTGTCACCTGTGTTACAGAACTCAAGAGGGAGTGGGCAGAGCCGCCTGGCAGGATCTGGCACAGTGGCTCTGAGAATGAGGAGTTCAGAGCCTTTGGGAAGAAGCCAGAACTCTGCCCTCAGAACCCAGAGACACTCCTCCCCCTCTGTTTTGGAAGGTTTCCTGCATGCTTACAGTTTTTCCTTATTACTCCTGCGGTAGTTTGCCTAAGAATGGCAGCCATAGGCTCGTGCTGTGCTGTTTGAATGCTAAGCCATCAGGGAATGGGGCTATTTGAGAAGGATCAGGAGCTGTGGTCTTGTTGGAAGAAGTGTGTTACTGGGGATTGGATGCGATGGGCTTAGCTTTCAAAAGCCCACCCCAGCTCCAGCGCGCCCCTCTCTCTCTGTCTCTCTCTTGTCTGTCTGTCTGTCTGTCTGTCTGTCTGTCTGTCTGTCTGTCTGTCTGTCT
>OU015743.1:125092896-125122180 GCA_907169655.1 Acomys percivali
TGGGTGATTCTCTAGTGCCTTCCATCTTACAAAAGAAGTGCCAGGATCAAAAAAAATTAAAAAAAAAAAAAAAAGTGCCGGGATCAAAGAATGCCACCACATCTGGCTTTTCATGTGGATTCTGGGCGCTGAACTCTAGTCCTCAGGCATGGGTGGCAAGTTCTTTTACCTACTGAGCCTGTAATTTACTCTTCTATGGAATTTTCTTTTGATATCTATCTATCTATCTATCTATCTATCTATCTATCTATCTATCTATCTATTTATTTATTTTTTTTATGGGTATTGCTGAATTTAGGTCCCTTATAAGAGAAGTCAGTGTTTTTTTGTTTGTTTGTTTGTTTTTTTTTTTTTTTGATTTTTCAAGATAGGGTTTCTCTGTGTAGCCTTGGCTGTCCTGGACTCGCTTTGTAGACCAGGCTGGGCTTGAACTCACATCAATCCACCTGCCAGTGCCTCGCAAGTGCTTTGATTAAATAAAGGCATGCGCCACCACACCCGGTGAAATCAATGTTCTTAACCACTGAGGCATCTCTTCGGCCCCACTTCTGTGAAATCTTAAGAGCTTTATTATGTTGAGGGAGCCCTATTGATAAAATAAATAAATAAGAAAATCTGCCAGATAGCTATTGTTGTCTTTTTTTTTTTTTTTTTTTCTACTGAGACGGGGTTTCTCTGTGTAGTCTCGGCTGTCCCGGGCTCGCTTTGTAGACCAGGCTGGCTTTGAACTTACAGTGATCCGCCTGCCTCTGCCTCCCGAGTGCTGGGATTAAAGGTGTGTATCACCACATCTGGCTGAGATATCATTTCTAGTTATATTATAATTATAATTGGGTATGTAATAACTTAAGGCAGCTCCTAATTATAAAGGAAGCCACAATTTTGCCCAACTAAGAGAATCAGACCCAAATACTCCCATGAGACAGATGCAACACTTAAAATTGCTGTTAATGTCCTTTCAATACTATATCAAGTATTGAATAGTACTGATCAAGGTAGACGGCTCTGAAGAAGATTTAAAAAAAAAAAAAAAAAACCACAAAAAACTAACAGCTACAGTGCTAAGAGTTCACCTCTTCGGCCTATGCCTGAGGGAGGCAACCGAAGTTAAATGGGACTCTGGTAGTTAATTTGGGTTGGTTTCGATTCTGCATTCTCCAGTTCTTGTATCTAGAGAAAGTATTGCAGATAGAGCCCTTTGTGAATCCCAATGTCAGCGTTTTTAAAAGGCAAACGGGACAACCCTATCCTTAGGTTTGGGGATTGGAAACGTGTCTCCTCACAGTGAGCCACAAACAGGACTTAAGTCTTCGCCAGATGGGCAGACGATCCTCTAACTTGGCCTTCCGGACAGAAGCTCAATGACAGGTAAGTGGAAAAAGGGACAAACATACACCCTAAAGAGTGTAAGTAAAGCCTTTACTGTCTCCACCATGCCAGCAAATAAAAGCCGAGAATGCAGCTCGGCCCAAGGCCAGGATAGGAAGCATCAATGCATGAAAAAATAACTGGAACCTCACGGTTCTTGCAGAAGACTGGTAGGCTAAGTGTGCGCGTAAGGGCCATAAATCATTCGCAGCACACGCTATTTACGGATGCTCACGCTTCTGAGGTTTCGACTTACATAAACCCAGCTTAGCAGCAGAAGCCAGAGACAGTAAGGGGACGTCAGTGTGGATCTGAAGACATCCCACACTGCCTATTTAAATGACCTTCTAGTTTCTCTACTCGGTGTTCGCTAACGCCTCTGAGCCACGTAACCCTTAACGTTACTAAGATAAGCTCCACGTTTCTATTTTGGGTTCTTTCGGAGCGTTCAGCAACGCCGGAAGACCCTAACTCACTCTAGCGTATTGGGAGCTCTTAGCCCTCCAGCCCCCGGCCAGTGGGCGCACTTCCTGCCGGGAGGTGGGCGGGGCGAGCCTCCTCTCTCAAGCCCCGCCTCTCCCTGCGTCCCGCCCTCCCCTCCCTGCGGGCCGTGGCTCCGTGGGGGCGGGGCTGTGAGCCGTGGGCGGCGTGGCGCTGCTAGCTGGGCGCAGGGCGGGAGGTGCCGGGGATCGCGGTGGCTTAGCGCGCGGA
Source organism: Acomys percivali (assembly GCA_907169655.1). Classification (NCBI taxonomy): domain Eukaryota; kingdom Metazoa; phylum Chordata; class Mammalia; order Rodentia; family Muridae; genus Acomys; species Acomys percivali. The sequence goes on from OU015743.1 coordinate 125,094,976, forward strand.
GCTCGGGTGTATATCTCGGGAAAGCTCATTCTCACGGGTAGGAGAAGCTTCTGGTGGCGGCGGCCCTCACCAGCTAGCCTAGGGCCTCGGGCCAAGTGGGGCCGAGCGCTGCGGGAGGAAGCAGCGGCGGCGGCTGGCCCCGAGCGCAGCGCGCCATGGCGGGCGGGCCCCCCAAGGCCCTGCCGTCCACGGGGCCCCACTCCTTGCGCGATATGCCGCACCCGCTAGCGGGCTCCAGCAGCGAGGAGGCCGTGGGAGGCGACAGCACGCCCAGCCCGGACCTACTGATGGCCCGCAGCTTCGGTGACAAGGTGGGGCGCTTGGGGCTGGGGACTCCTGGGGCGGAGCGGGGGAAGGATGATGGATCCAGGGCCACGTCTGACACCGGGCCGCGTTCACCCGGGCTCTCCTTTCCCCGGGGTTAAGCGTGCTCTAGCTCCTACATCCCTTGACTAAAGCCATGTCCTCTCACTGTCCCCGAGGGGTCGCAACTGCAGGCTGAGCGGCCAGAGGGCATGTGTTTCCCTGGCTGAGACTGGCCTCAAGCGCGGGTGACAGCTGGTGGGGAGGGGTTCAGGTTGCAGCGTGCTTGTGGGGGCCCGGGGCGTGTGCTGCGGTACTTGGCTTCTCCATCTGGGAAGGTAGTCCCTCGACCCTGTCTCTAGGTTCATTCCTTGAGAAGGAGCTGCGGAATAGGAATAACTTGTTGGCGCCTCCAGTTTCTCTGCACTGCAAAGAAACAAGAGTTAATGGCTAACGGCTTTCCGGGGTGGGACTGAGCAGCCTTGCTCTTCTTCACCCAAGTCGGTCATGTGGGGAGTGATCTTTGTTTAGGTTTGCTGTTTGCCCCAGGAGTCACCTGACTCCGACCTCAGCGGCGGCGGCGGCGGGAGGAGAGTCTCCCTGTGGTTTTCTGTCTGGGCTTCATTCACCTCCCATAGCGGACCACATTGATTAGGTTGGGCAGTAGCTGGTTCTGTGGTTAAAAGGAAAGAAAGCTCGCCCTTTGACCTTCTTTGTGCAGGGAGAGACTGTCGGTCTTTGAGCTGTGCTACCCTCCTGCTGCTTTGAGAGACTGCAAAGTCCAGCGAGGAAGAGGAAGCATCTTTCCCCACCCCCCATCGCCATTTCAGCAGCGGCCAGGATTTTGAGCAGTGATTGTATCTGCTCTTCTGCTGCCACTGTCATGAGTTGTAGCCATCCCAGCTGTTCTTAGCACTTGAGATCAGGCTTTCTCCCTCCTACCAAAATATTAAATGAATTGCCCCTTTTCCTAATATTAATGGAATCAGGAGACTTTTCTTCTTCCCTTTGATGGGAGGGCAGATGTGAGGGTAACAGTGTTCGCCCTAAGCCCTCAGAATGACCAGGGTGATAAGGATTTATAAAGCCGATGAAGCTGATGGGTCGAACAGCTCAAAATAAGTTCTTGCGTGCATACCTGTACCTCTGTGCTTATTGCTCTTTACATATTTTTAGACTATATGAAGACATAGGTAGCTTGCTTTGCTTATATGTTTGAATGCCTGATTGGTATTTTCTTTTTTAAAAAATAATTTATTTAATTTTATATGCATTGGTGTGAGAGTGTCAGATTACATGGAACAGGAGTTACAGACAGACAGTTGTGAGCCACCATGTGGGTGCTGGGAATTGAATCTGGGTCATTTGGAAAAGTAGCTACTGCACTTAACCACTGAGCCATCTCTCCAGCCCCGGTATTTTCTTTTCTTATTAGTAGAGAAATTGGTTTCCCCTCCCCTGTTTTTTTTGAGACAGGGGAAATTGATTTTTAATGGATGGAGAATGAGAACTAAGGTTAAACCTTCTGCTTGCTGGCTCAGTTCTGCATAGGAAATTGAATTATTTCCTTAGTGCTGTGTAACAAATTAGCCCAGAATTTAGCACCTGAAAATAGCTGTCTATGGGCCAGGAACCCGGGTGGTTCTGTGTCAGACCTTTGGAAGGCTGCACGGGAGGGCTCTGACATCACTTTTGGACTCACTCAGTGGTTCTTCACAGGCCACACCACAGTAACTGTATTCTACCAGAGGACGCGATCCGAGACAGCCCATAGAATCTAATCCTCAGAGTGGCATACCTCTCTGCCCTAGTCTGTCGGCTATAGAGGGACACTGGAGGAAGGAGATGTGAATCCTAGAGAACACTAAGAAATGGAGCGCACTGTGACTATCTTGGAGTGTGTGTGTGTGTGTGTGTGTGTGTTTTGCCAGGAATCGAACCCATGGAAAATGTTCTACCACTGAGCCAAGGCCCTTGCCTCATGTACAGCCATTTTAAGTATTCACTTATGATCTACTCTTGGATAGTTAATCTGAAGTGCAGCCATTTTACTAATGAGTACTTGGGAAGGTAAGTGTCCTGTCCGACTAAGACCTGGTTGGTTGGGCAGGAACGAGGCCCTTGTCTAATTATGGGTGGTTTCCTCCACAGGGTCTGTTCTTGAAGGCACTATTATTAATTATTCAACATTTAATAAGCACCCTTCCAACTGTGGGGAACATCTAAATGACACAAGTCTCAAGAGTCCGATTCACAGTCAGCACTTTTCCTTAGAGGCTAAGCGCTGTAGTTTCTTACCAATTGGGAGTAATATTCTCTTGTCTTGGCATACATGTGCTCTCATACGCTTTTAAAGAGATTTATTGTGTGTTTGAGTGTGAGTGCAGGTGCCCCCAGAGGCCAGAAGAGGGTTTTGGTTTGCCTGGAGCTGTGAGCCTCCTGACATGGGTGCTGGCAGCTGAACTCGGTTTCTCTGGAAGAGTAGGAAGTACTTCTAACGGCTGAGCTATCTCTCCAACCCTTCCCAAATATTTGTAAGGAGAAGCTAGAAATGAGAACAGTGGAAGGGCAGTTCCCCCTGCCCATAGTTACCTTGTTCAGGTAGCGTGAGTGTTGTTGGAGGGCAAGAGGTGGGATCAGGTGCGGCCTTCTTTCCTGCCTCTTTAGACACTGGGACTTTCATCCCAGATGATAAGTATTTAGGGTGGTTCTGGGGAGGAGGCCTGAAGGTTTGACAGGCTGAAGGTAGGTGCCAGAGGTGTTGCACAGACGGGAATTGCTTTCTCTGCCTTCGGATGGTGTTTGTAGCTAACACTTCTGAATGGCCTTTTTGGTTCTGGGGTAGCAAAAGTGTGAAAGTGGGGGATGCTCCGTCTGTCACCTTCTCACCTGGTCCAAATTGTGGCACCATGGGAAGAACTCTTCTTATAGCAGTTCGTCTTGTCTCTCCACCTAAAATGTAAATAAAACCACTTGACCCACCTCTGTTCTTTTTTACATTTGTCCATATATTCTGAGCAATTTCTTCTGTGACTCAGCCTCTTCCTCCAGTGTTCATTCTAAATACTAAATACTTGACCCCTTTCAACCTCCAGCGTTTGGTTAACACTCCTACCCACATCCTCACCCTCTCACCACCAGCTTCCTGACCACTCTCGCCACCAAGGTGTCTCTTTCTTTTACATTTTATTCATCAGGTGTGGGAATCCAGGTCCTCCCCTTTCACCTTTGATAGCTCTGCTCCCCCTTAAACCTTATAAACTTTTAACTCTATAGTGAATTCAGCACCAAACATCCAGGAAACTCTGTCTTAAAACAAACAAAAACCCCCAATCAACATTGATATAATAATCATTACGTGTTTGATTTGTTTATTTATTTATTTATTTATTTATTGAGACAGGGTTTCTCTGTGTAGCCTTGACTGTTCTAGACTCGTTTTGTAGACTAGGCTGGCTTTGAACTCACAGTGATCCGCCTGCCTCTGCCTCCTGAGTGCTGGGATTAAAGGTGTGCGCCACCACACTGGGCAATTACATGTTTTCTTTTCTTTTTTTTTATTTATTATTATTACTAATTTATTCTTGTTACATCTCAATGGTTATCCCATCCCTTGTATCCTCCCATTCTTCCCTCCCTCCCATTTTCCCCTTATTCCCCTCCCCTATGACTGTTCCTGAGGGGGATTACCTCCCCCTGTATATGCTCATAGGGTGTCAAGTCTCTTCTCAGTAACCTGCTGTCCTTCCTCTGAGTGCCACCAGGTCTCCCACTCCAGGGGACATGGTCAAATGTGAGGCACCAGAATATGTGAGAAACTCATATCCCACTCTCCACTCAAGTGTGGAGACTGTTCTGACCATTGACTAGATCTGGGTAGGGGCTCAAAGTTTACTGCCCATATTGTCCTTGGCTGGTGCCATCGTTTGAGCAGGACCCCTGGGACCAGATCCGCCCATCAAAATGTTCTTCTTGTAGGTTTCTAGGACCCTCTGGATCCTTCTATTTCCCCATTCTCCCTTGCTTCTCTCACCTAGAGTCCCAATAGGATGTTCTCCCCTCTGTCCCACTTTCCTGGTAAGGGAAGGCTTTCGTGGGACATGCCCCTTGGGCTAGTATGCAGATATAAGTTGAGTATATACCATTTGAGTCTTTCTGCTTCTGGGTTAACTAACTCATTATGATCATTTCTAGCTCAACCCATTTATCCACAAATTTCGGGAATTCCTTGTTTTTAATAGCCAAGTAGTATTCCATAGTGTATACAATTATGTTTTAAATAAAGCTAACTAAGATCAAGTAAGCAGTTCTCCACTCAGCGGCCTGGGAGTACAAGCTTACTTCCTTCTGCTTAAGATCCTGGAATGTCCCATGGCAGTCAGAGTAAAGGCCGATGTTCTCCGGGCTCCTTCCAGGCCAACAGTTGGTAATCCTGCCCTTTCCCTGCCAATGGCCTACAGGCTGATCCCTGCCTCATTTTGCCTTCTTCAGGCCTCTGCGCCACTGTGCCCTTCCTTCACCTGACATTTATTGCAGACATCCATCTGCCTTTCCCTCATTTCCTTAAGTCTGTTCACGTCTCAGATTTTCAGAAAGTCCTACCCATGTCTGGTTCCCAGCAGCTAGTGGTCCTAAGTCTCCTTCCCACCTGACTTCACCATAGCATCTGCTGCATAACAGTGCAACCTCTGAGAATGGGGGTCTCACTGGCTTTGTAAATAATCGTGGGTTCCTGGAACAGTGCGTGACTCCCTCAAATATTTTCTGAATGAACAAGAAGAATGAAGTGCGTCCCCAAGGAGCAGGGTGGGGATGCTGTTCAGTTGGTTGAGGGCTTGCCTAGCACTCCTAGGCTGGAGTTCGATTCCCCAGCAGGGCACGATGGTAGTATACACATGTAACACCCACACTGGGAGGGGAGGCAGAAGAGTCAGGAGTTCAAGGTCGTCCTCAGCTATATAGAGAGTCCAAGGCCAGGGGCTGGGGGAGATGGCTATGCTCACAGAGGGCCTGCTGTGCAAGCACAAAGACCTGAGTTTGGGTCCCCTGCATCCACACAAAGCATCAATAACTCTGGCGGCAGGACAGGAGGCTCTTTAGGACACAGAGTCACCAGGCTTGCTGCACCGATGAACTCCAGGTTCAGCAAGAGACTCTTAAAAAAGAAGTTGGAGCTTGCTGGATGTAATGGTACATACTTTTAATCCCAGCACTCTGGAGGCACAGACTGTGGCTCTCTGTGAGCTAGGGGCCAGATAAAAGTGGTGGGGGCCACTATTGAGGACATCTGCTATTGACCTCTGGCCTACGTACACACTTGCATACACACAAACATACAAACATGGAAATGTATCATGACATTTTTTTTTAAAGACAGGGTCTTGCTATGCAGATCTTCCTGGCTGGCCTTGAATGCCTTGCTTCTGCCTCCTAGTGTTGGGATTAAAGGTGTGGGTCACCATGTCTGGCTATTATTGGTCTTTTGAGAGAGAGAGAGAGAGAGAAAGAGAGAGGGGGGGGCTGGGGGAGAGGCTGTGTGTGTGTGTACGTGTACACACGCGTGTGCAAGTGCATACTCATGAAGGTCAAAGAACAACTTTCTTGAGCCCCTTTTCCCGTGTCTTGTTGAGGCGGGCTTCTTGTTTTTGTGGTGGCCTTCAAGCTGCTGAGCCATTCTCCCATATAGCGGGACAGCATCAGGCTTTCTCACGTGGGCTTCAGGGGATCAGGTTTAGGTTGTCAGCTTGCATAGCGAGTGCTTTTACTGCTGAGCCGTTCTGTTGGTCCCCTAGTTAAGATTCTTTTAAAAGGACATAAAACCTGAAAAAAACAAGCTGATCATAGGAAAATGTACAAGCTTCATTATTGAAAAGACCCAGATATTTTGGCTTCAGGAATGCCTACAATTGGTGAGGGCAGTCTTGGGAATCTGCCACTCGAAACAAGCAGGAAGGGTACGTCTTCCTGATAGTTTGGACAAAGCTCTGTCTTGGCTGGAATTGGGTCAGGCATGCACACCTGTGTTTGTAACTGATCAGGCAGAGCTAGAATTCAGTTACCTTTGGCTTGAGGCACATTTAAAAAGTAGAATATGTAAATTAAGTGTATGTAAAAATATGCCTGTAGGATGTGAAGAGTAAGACATATTTCTGTCAGTTGAGGAATAAAATCAGCTTCATGCTTCCGACCCTCCATCTTACAGTGTATAGAGTCTTTTTTTTTTTTTTTCCTGAGACAGAGGTCTCTCTGTGTAGCCTTGGCTGTCCTGGACTCGCTTTGTAGACCAGGCTGGCTTCGAACTCATAGTGATCTGCCTGCCTTCTGCCTCCTGAGTGCTGGGATTAAAGGCGTGCGCCACCATGCCCGGCTCAGCATAGAGTCTTACTAATATTTTAGAAGCCACTTCATGCTCAAGCAGGAGGGGATGGCTTCCACAGTAAATTGGGATAGGGGAACAGTTCTGTGGAGCCTTGACCTATTGCACAGGAGACCTTCCTCCTGAATTCCTGGTGACACTTGGGGTGGGGAGAAACTAATAAAAGCAGAGTGTTTATGTTACCAGAGGTAAGAGTGTGTGTGTGTGTGTGTGTGTGTGTGTGCAAGCAGGAAGCAATGAGTGTTCACTAGAGAGATTCCATTACATTGTGTGTGTGTGTGTTCATCACTGGGTGCCTTCTTCAGTCACTCTTAACCTTCTTTTGTTTTGTTTTGTTTTGTTTTTGCCATATAGTGGTGGCACATACCTTTAATCCCAGCACTTAGGCAGTAGAGGCAGACAGATCTCTGTGAGCTTGAGGTCAGCCTGCTCTACACAGAGTGCGTTCCAGGACAGTCAGAGCTACAGAGAAAGTCTGTCTTGAAAAACAAACAAACAAACAAACAAACAAACAAACAAAAACCAACAACAACAAAAAGAAAAGATAAGGTCTCATTATCTAGGTCTGGCTGTCCTGTAATTTATGAGGTGAACTAGCCTGGCCTTGAACTAGCCTTGCCTCTGCCTCCCGAGTGCAGAGATTAAAGGCATGTGTCACCAGCCCTGGCTTCTACCTATCTAATAATTAAAAATTATTTTATTTTATACATATGGATGTTTTGCCTGTTTGTATATCTGTACTGCGTGTGTGCCTGGTACCCAAGAAGGTCAGAAGAGGGTGTTGTATCCCCTGGGACTGGGTTTACAGACAGTTGTGAGCTGTCATGTGGGTGCTGGGACTCGAACCTGGGTCCTCTGAAAGAGCAGTGTTCTTAGCACTGAGCTGTCTCTTCACTCTCAACAATTTTTGTTTCCTTGAGACAGGGTTTCTCTGTGTGACTCTTAACAATTTTTAATTATCATTTTAATTCATCTCTTGTACTTTCTTACTATCTGCCTTATGATCCTGGACTTCACTGATTTAGCCAGACTGGCTGGCCAGTGAGGGCCTTCCCCTGCCCTTAGTGACACTGGATCACTCTAGCTTTGAGATAATGTCAGTTGGGCTGTGTTTTAGGTAAATACAGAACAGTCAAGATGGGGTACAGAAACACAGTAGAAAGTGTCACAGTGAAGCAAGCTAGCTTAGATTGTCTCGGTGTCTTGGCTATAGTGAATGGTGTGAACAGGAAGTGAGCATGGAGATCTTTTTTAAAAAAGATTCTTTGTGTGTGTGTGGGGGGTGCGGGGGAACAGGTTTTTTATATATAAGCCTGGCTGTCTTGTAACTGTATAGACCAGGCTGTCTTGAAACTCACAGAGATCTACCTATGACTGCCTTCCAAGTGCTGGTATTAAAGGTGTTTGATACCATATCTGATTCACTTTTTAGTTATTCTGGGGTCAGAGGTATATGCCACCATGCCTGGCTTTGTTCCAAAATCTCACAAAGCATTGTGGCTAACTTTTCAGGTTTGGGATCATTTTGCATCTAGGCTTTCTGCATTTAGACTTTGATAGTTTCTGGTAAGGATGGCCAGCCTACCGTGGGCTCCTGTGTCCTGGAAAATGCTGAACAGCCTATCTAAAGCGAGAAGACTGTGGGTGAAACAGCTCACAAAAAGTCAGGTGGAATCCTCGCAGCCTTACAGCAAGATGGGGAGCAGAGAAGACAGGAGGATTGCCAGGAAGCCAGAGCGTCAGCTAGCCAGCAGAAACACAGTGGCCCTGCCTCAGCACAGTGGAAGGAGAGGAACAACACGCACGCATGCACATGCATTAACAAAATGAAGTGTTAGAACATCCCTGTAACATAACCAAAATTTAGACTGGGAAATGGGGGCATTTTAACATTGAGCAGTTTGTGTGTCCCAGGCCACAGAGCTTAGCAGTCACGCATGTATCACATCCACTGTAACCATCTGTTGACGTGTCTCTTTCTCACTGGACAATGAGCACTCAAGAGGCGGATGCCCGCTTGCCTTGCCTTTGTCTACACTGGTAGCATCTAGCACAGAGCAGGTACATCGCTCAAGAGATCCAAGCTCGAAGGTCCCCGCACCCCGCTACACTAATGGGTCATATGCTTTGTCAAACAGAGCTCCCCAACCGTTTTCTGAGTAGCCTGGCTTCCCACTCGCCTCCGCTAAACACATACATGGCAGCAGTTCTCATTCGCTGCTCTGGCGGCCAAAATGAAGGGCTCAGAGCCCCCTGCTGCCCGTGGCCAGCAAACTTCAGTGCGTATAAGCCTCTGGTGTCCCGTGGCCAGGCTGATGTCTATGTAACGATTCTGCTGTGAGAAGCTCTTCTCTGTTATGGGGAACATCTGTCTTCCCCACAGCCACCACTAGCTCTCAATTCCCAGACCGCTATGGCGACTTGTGCCCTCCCTTTATTGTCAATGCCCTTTGTATCTAAGTTATTTTTGAAAAAAGATTAATTTATTTATTTTCTGTATATGAATGCTCTATCAGCATGTACACCTGCAGGTTCATTACAGATGGCTGTGAGCCACCATGTGGGTGCTGGGAATTGAACTCAGGACCCCTGGAAGAGCGGCCAGTGCTCTTAACCACTGAGCCATCTCTCTGGCCCTTTTCTTTCTTTCTTTTTTTTTTTTTTTTCTTGTTATGAAGCCCTCCTGGTTTGGTACTTGCTGTGTAGCCCAAGCTAACCTACCATTCCCTACAACACTTTTTGTCTAAGTTCTGGACTCAACTTCTTCACCCTGAACTCTCAGTTCTACTCAGACCTTCCAGTGACTGCTCATCTGAGAGAAGAGTTCCCCAGGGCAGCGCTCATTTGAGCAGGCTCTCAACAGGGAGCTTTGGACAACCCCTGTCCTGAACACCAGGTCCTAGTTGTCTGAACACATCACTAGCTCCCTTGCTTTCCGTCTGAACCCGTCTAGGAAGGCACAGATCCACTCCAGCTGCTCAGACTAGGAGGCCAGTCCCTCCCTCCTTCACCAACACTTCCTGATCCTTCCTCCTCAGGCTCCAACTTCAGTCTCTGCTAACCCGACCTTTCACAGCCAGACACATTCCCTCACCCAAGAACCCTATAACACTGGCTAATATTTACCCGAACACAACAGAAGAAGAGGAAAGGCTAACATCGATGGCGCTGACCTGAAGGAGGTCCTCAGTCTCTTCCTGCCATGTCCTCTCTTACCATTCTCAAACTCCATTTCCTTGTTTCTGACGCGTAGTCATTTGCTGCAAGCACAGGTTTTCCCCATCTTGGGAGCTTTGCTTAAGCACTTCCTCAGGTGGCGCTTTCCTCATACCTCCACTTCATCCCTAAAAGCCTCCTTAAGCATCAAGGACCAGATGAACACGCAGACTCTGCCACGCAAGCCCACCGGAAGACAAACACAAATACCTCAGTAATGGGGCTGACCAACAAGAAGCACACAGCACCTCGTTGACACTCCCCACATTTTCACTCTATATATTTTTGTTTGTTTTTGTTTTTCAAGACAGGGTTTCTCTGTGTAGCCCTAGCTGCCCTGGAACTCACTCTGTAGACCAGGCTGGCCTGGAACTCAGAGATCTGCCTGCCTCTGCCTCCCCAGTGCTGGGATTAAAGGAGTGCATCACTATGGCCTAGCATCACTTCATTTTTTTTTTCACCCCCTCTTTTTGGTTTTTCGAGACAGGGTTTCTCTGTGTAGCCTTGGCTGTACTAGACTCACACTGTAGACCAGGCTGGCCTCGAACTCACAGCGATCCGCTTGCTTCTGCCTCCCAAGTGCTGATATTAAAGGCGTGCGCCACCACACCTGGCTTCTTCTTTTTTTTTTTTTTTAAGACAGGATTTCTCTGTGTAGCCTTGGCTGACCTGGACTCACTTTGTAGACCAGGAACTCACAGAGCTCCACCTGCTTCTGCCTCCTCGCCTGGGATTACAGGCATATGCCCCCACACCAGGCTTTACTTCATAGTTTAAGGTGATTTTTTCCCCCAGTTTTATGTAAAAGCAGTATCAGCAGAAGGAAACCAGCTTTTATAATCAGTCATACTGATAATCAAGCTGGCTTCAGAATTCAAATGATCTTGCCCCTCTTTCTTACTTCTGACTTTATCTTATTTTGAGTCAGGTCTCATTATGTAGTTTATCTGTTCTAGAACCCACTTTGTTGTAGGTCAGGCTGGTATCGAACTCACAGAGATCTTCCATGCCTCTGCCTCCTGAACGTTTGGATTAAAGGTGTGTGCCATTGTACCTGGCTTTGACTTCATTGTTAAGTAGGTACTTGGTGCATTATGGGAAACAGTTGCAGGTTGAAGACAGAGGTCAGGTCTTTCTCCCTTACCTTCTCCTCTCGTCTTCAGAGGGAAGCTGGGTAGGCTGCCTCCTATCCAGGCAGGAACAGCCTGCCGCCCCGCTAGAGTCCACAGACGTGACCAGTTTCTAGGAAGGTCAATTTCTCCACTGACCCTCCAGTCCTGAGCATGACGGGAGCTTCTCTGCTGCTCCTCTTGATGACCTCACCATGTCCTGCTGGCTCCTGAGCTTCCTCATCACCTAGGCAGCGAATCCCTGTTCTTCGGTCCCTCAGACTGAAGTACCATTAGTGAGTTTTGTTTTCCAATTGGACCACGCCAGACAGAGAAATCACAGAAAACATCCAAGAATGTAGGAAGAACACATGGCGGCGGTTAAGGGAAACTACCTTACCACACTACCAATTGCCTTGATCTCACAGCAACCCAGGGATGGAGGGCTCTCTGTGACCCCTTTACAGGCGATAAACATCAAGGCCGCATCAGTGGAGTTGAGACTCAAAGCACAGGAAGCCAAGGGCAGGGCCTTAGAGCACAAGGGTTCTTAGTGTGTCAGGTGGTACCTGCAAGGGGCCAGGTGAGATAAGGGAAGCATTTGCTGCATTTAGCAATAAGGAAGTCAGGGAGGACCCTGAATAGCAAAGTCAGAAAGCAGATAGCAGGAGGCCCAGGAGTAAGCGGAGGTTACAAGTAGAGGGAAAGGCATCATAATTCCCTCTAAATTTGTTCGCAATAAATAAATAAAATAAATAATGAAACCAAACACATATTCATATATGCATAAACAAGCAGTAAATAAGTAAATAAAAATAACAAAATAACAAAGGCCAGACAGACACATTCATATATGCATAGGCAAACATTAAGTATGAGATGGAGGGGAAGACCATCACAGAAAAAAATTTCCTGACTGTGACTTTGAGCATGTTCGGATGTAGATGGAAATGCGCCAGCTGGGAGTGTTGGCTGCCAGTTTACTACAATGAAATTCCCTGGGGACAAGTCCCTTTCATCAGAAGAGATTTAAGCTGTGAGTGTGGATTGCAGACTTGCATATGCAAAGCTTGGGGTTTCAGTCTCTCTCTCTCTCTGTCCCTGTCTGTCTGTCTGTCTGTCTGTCTCTCTTATACACACACACACACACACACACACACACACACACCCCACCCTGAAGTTTTGGAGGCTCAAGGGCACACTGCCTCTGTCAGCTTACCGTGCAGGACTCAGGAAGCACAAATCGGGGCGCCACAACCTTCCAAAAGCAGGAGGCTTCCTCAGTCACTCAGCTCCCCCAGTTCTTAGCATCTCACGGTACTACCAGTCTGGAGGCCAAGTTCTCAAAGCTTGAACTTCGGAAGTTGGCGAGACGCAAATTGTATCCAAATCATAGGAGGGAGACCCAGGTGAGGAAGAGAAGCGCCCCAAGAGTGGACTGTACCCAGGATTGGCCATATCAACTTCCACTAAAACGGGGAAAAGGAAGGCTACAACTACAGATTGTGTGCTTTATTGAGAGGAAGTTCTGTCCTGTGGCCTCTCAGGTGTGGTTGAGGTCATTGGTAGAGTGGGAAGGTGGAAGAAGTGGAAGAAAATGTGAGGAGTAGGCAGAAGCCTGTGGTCAGCCGCTGGCCTTAGGGACTGTGAAACAGAACCCAGCACCTGTGAGCTCCGTCCAGGATGCTGAGAAAGACATGAGCAAGTAGAAACAAGGAAACAGTGACCTGGGGCAGCTGTTGAGGTAGGCCTCATGACGTAAAGCAGATGGGGTCTGAGGATGTAGTTCAGTCAGTAGAGCGCTTGCCTAACATGCAGGAAGCCCTGGGTTCTAGCCCCAGCACGCCATACGCCCTGTGTGGTGATGCGCCTCTGCAACCAAGCACTGGAGGTAGAGACAGGGTCAGAAGTTAAAGGGCAGCCTCAACTACATAGGGAGTTTGAGGCCAGCTTGGGCTCCGTGGAACCTTGTTACAAATAAGCAATAATAAATAAAGCAAGTAGAGGTATTGGGAATGCAGCTCCAGGGCGCGGCACTATCATGAGTTAGGGCCTCGGCTCACTTCCTCATGCCACAAAGGAGGCCAAAGATAAAAGGAAAGGAGCCAAGGGAAAGTGAGGTTGGAGAGCCAGTGTTGCCTGGTTTTGTTTTTGTTTTTGTTTTTTGTTTTTGTTTTTGGTGTTTTTGAGACAGAGTTTCTTTGTGTAACAGGCCTGGCTATACTGGACTCACTTTTGTAGACCAGGCTGGCCTCGAACCCACAGCAATCCTCCTGCCTCTCCCTCCTGAGTGCTGAGATTAAAGGTGTGCGCCACCAAGCCCGGCTCAGTGTCGTCTGTTATTAGTGACTCTGAGGTGGAAGAACAGGATTGTAAGGCAAGATGACTTGTGGATATCCGAGTCAGTGGACATCAGCAGAGCCACTGTAGAAAACAGTACAGAGGGAGGCCCTACAAGCCCCCATGTTTCCGCTGGGCCTGCACTCCTCTCAGAGGCCTGGGCCACAAAAGCACAACTCTGCTGGCCAGAAGCTAAGTATTTTTGTTTGTTTGTTTTTGTTTTCTGTTTTTTTGTTTTTTTGTTTTTTTGAGACAAGGTCTCTCTGTGTAGTCTTGGCCGTTCTGGACTCCCTTTGTAGACCAGGCTGGCCTCGAACTCACAGTAATCCGCCTGCCTCTGCCTCTGTTTTTGTTTTCTGATACCTTCCTCTAAAGCACCCTTCTGTATCTACCATGTGGCTGCTTGGCCACCATGTGGCTAATCTCCAGGCTAGCTTCTTTCCTTTTTTCCCCCTCTCTGCTGAGATTTACAGCTTGCCTGTTCTGGAGGTGTTTTAAATTGTTTATAAAATTGTCTTGGAATTTTTTTAAAAAAAGGAAAGAAAGTGAACAGTGTGGAATATTCCTAAATAATTTAAAATGGAGTTACTAGATGACTTGGAGATCCCTTTTCTACACACACACACTCCATGCAGAGCAAGCGAAAGCACTCCCTCTAAGACACCTGTACATCCATGCAAAGCAAATGAAACTACTCCCCCAAGATGCCTGCACTGCGGCTCCAGAAATGGCTCAGCAGTTAGGAGCATTTGCTGCTCTTGCAGAATACCTAGGCTTGCTTTCGAGCACCCACATGGTGGCTTACAACTGTCTATAGTGTCACTTTCAGGACTCTGACACCCTCTTTTGGCCTTCAGTGCACAATATACACTTGGGACACACACATTCATGCAGCCAAACACTGGGAGGCTGTAAGTTTGACCCAATCTGGTCTACGTACTGAATTCAGGCCAGCTAGGGTTACAGAGGATGACCCTGTCTTAAGAAAGGCAGGCAGATAGGCACACAGGCAGGCAGGCAGGCAGCAGGCACACAGGCAGGCAGATAGGCAGGCACATGGGCAGGCAGGCAGGCACACAGGCAGGTAGGTACACAGGCAGCAGGCAGGCAGGCACGCACATAGGCAGGCAGCAGGCAGGCAGCAGACAGCAGGCAGCAGGCAGCATTTGAGAAGTGAAATAGGTACTACATGACAATGAGAAGACAGCATGCTACCAAGGGAGTTTCCCTAGACCTTTATTGCACACTGGGAGCCTGTTCAAGGGAAGGGACGAGGCTGTCATTAGCCACTGGCTGAAGGCTGCTTGCTGGTGTGGGGAGTTTGGGCATTAATTAGCAGTACTCTTCAAGCCGGGCGTGATGACTCATGCCTTTAATCCCAGCACTCAGAGGCAGGTGGATCTCTGTGAGTTCAAGGCTAGCATGGTCTACAAAGCAAGTCCAGGACAGCCAAGGCTACACAGAGAAACCCTGTCTCGAAATTGTCCCCTCCCCCCCCCCAAACAAAAGACCAAAAAACAAACCAAAAAAAACAACAGTACTCTTCAAACTGCCTAGTGGGGACACAGCAGGTTCAGCTGGGGAGGCAGTCAGGCTGAGAACCACAGGCTGGGGTTAGCAGCTAGACTAGAGGGCGCTGAAGTGGTCAGAACCAGCCTGGACAGCACCTGTCACAGTGACTATGAAGTTTGTGTACAGTGATGTGCCTCTGCTAAAGGGGCTAAGTTTTGAGTCAGTGAAGTAGGCAATTTCCTAATGGGCAGAAATAGAAAGCCCGACCCACCCCTCCCCCAAAAGTAACCGTGCAGGCACTAATTGTCCAGTGGGAAACGCAGTGGAAGGGCTGGTGGGTGGTGAGCCTGGAGAGGCAGGTGGGTGTGTGCACGGTTGTGATCTGTAGTAGAGAGTTACAGCAAGCAGTTGGGAGGCCAGTCACGTGATGAGGGATGGGGAGGAGCAGGGCCGTTTTGTGGTTTTAACAAGGCCCTGATGATCATGCCCCTAGCATGGCTGTGGTGTATAGAACCGAGAGCTGGGAACAGATGGTTGCCAGTGGGGGTGCAGTTCTACAAGGCTCTCCTCGCTGGACTCTATGAGTGTGCTGGTCAGTTTTTGCTAATGCTAGGGAATCGGTTCCCTTTAACTCAGCAAAAAGGGGCACACGAGGGCTGGGAATAAGGCGTGTGATCCTTTTGACAGTTGCAGCTGGAACCTCTGAATGACACTGAGGATGGTCACAGTCTCAGGCCAGGGTCTTCCATGGGGACATGTGGCGGCTGTTGCATCCCTCACACTCCACAGCTCCACAGACAAGGTGTGCGCCACCACACCTTGCTCTGAGCCGCAGGTCTTAAGAGCACATACTGGGGTTGGAGAGATGTCTCAGTGGTTAAGAGCACTGTCTGCTCTTCCAGAGGTCCTGAATTCGATTCCCAGCAACCACATGGTGGCTCACAGCCATCTCCACTAGGATCTGATGCCCTCTTCAGACATGCAAGTGTACATGCAGATAAATAGATATTGGGAGACAGAGGCAAGTGGATCTCTGTAAGTCTGAGGCCAGCCTGGTCTACAAAGAGAGTCCAGGCCAACCAAGGCTACACAGAAACCCTGCCTCCAAAAACCAAAGAAAAAAAAAAAGAAAAGAAAAGAAAACAAACAAACAAACAAAAAAACCAAGCGCATACTGCTTTTACCCACCAGGTCTGTTTATTTATTTAGGTAGAGTTTTGCATGTTGCCCAGGCTTTCCTTTAATTTTGGGCCCAAGTGATTCTCTTCATTCAGCGTTTCTGGTGTTTGCCACTATGGACACATGCCTGGCCACAAAACAAACAAACAAACAAACAAAAAACAAAAACAAAAAACCAAAAAAACAAACTTTAAAAAAGTATACACTATAGTAGTTTTTAGTATAATTATGAGATTACTTCTTTGCTCTAAAACATTTTCATGTCCCCAGAAGACCCCTGTGTCCATCTTTATTTTCTCATTGCCAGCTCCTAGCAACTACGGACTCTCAGTCTGCACACTTGCTACACAGGCGTTCCACGGTGGTGGAATCATAGGGTATACGGCCTCTATGTCCGGTTTCTGTCGCTTTCTCTGATGCTTTAAAGAGTCGTCCGTGTCAAGTGTGTCAGCACTTCAGTCCACTGCTCTGTCCCCCAGGCTTTCCTGGCCTGACTGCCGTATAGTTAGATATATTTAAGACGTGCAGCTCGACGGTGTGATATTCATGCATCATGAAATGACCGCCACCGCTAAGCTATTTAAAACACTTCTCACTTCCTGTGGTTACTTGTTATTTTATTTTTGGTAATAGGCAAGAACATTTCAGTTTTCAGCAAATTTCATATATAAAATACAGTTATTAACTGTAGTCACCATGTTGTATATTAGGTCTTTACAAGTCACTCACTTTATGACAGGCAGCTTTTGATTTTTGACTAACACTTGCCTTTTCCCTCAACTCCTCTACCCCTGGCATTGTACTGTTCCTTGATTGATGTGAGGAATACTCATTTTATAAATATGCCCCATTTTTATTCTTTCGTCAGTTAATGGACATTAGGTTGTTTTCTAGGCCTTTGTCCCTTTTTTTTTTTTATTCCCAAAAGCATAGAGAACGTAACCTATATAATTTTCTTATAATAGTTTTGATACATGAGGTCAATGGTCACTTTAAGTAATTAAATTTTTAAAAAATTTTTTTGTTATGTATACAGTGTTCTGCCTGCATGTACACTTGCACACACGAAGAGATCTTTAGATCACATGATAGATGGTTGTGAGCCACCATGTGGTTGCTGGGAATTGAACTCAGGACCTCTGGAAGAGTAGTCAGTGCTCTTAACCTCTGAACCATCTTTTTTTTTTTTTTTTTTTTTATGGTTTTTCGAGACAGGGTTTCTCTGTGTAGCCTTGACTGTCCTGGACTCACTTTGTAGTCCAGGCTGGCCTCGAACTCACAGTGATCCGCCTGCCTCTGCCTCCCGAGTGCTGGGATTAAAGGCGTGCGCCACCACGCCCGGCTCTCTGAACCATCTTTCCAGCCCTAAATAATTAATTTTTAAAACTATGCTAGAGATTGAGCACATGACCTCACCGTGCTTTCAGTTAGATCTTCAGCCTTTTTCTTTTCTTTTCTTTGTTTGTTTGTTTGTTTCTTTCTTTCTTTCTTTTCCTAGAGACAGGGTTTCTCTGTATAGTCTTGGGTGTCCTGGACTCACTTTGTAGACCAGGCTGGCCTCAAACTCACAGCGATCCCCTGCCTCTGCCTCTCGAGTGCTAGGATTAAAGGCGTGTGCCACCATGCCCAGCATTTGTTTGTTTCTCAAGACAAGGTTTCTCTATGTAGCCTTGGCTGTCCTGGACTCTTTGTAGACCAAACTGGCCTTGAACTCAGAGTGATTGATCCACCTGCCTCTTCCTCCCTGAGTGCTGGGATTAAAGGTGTGTGCCACCATCACCTGGCTAGAACATTGTTTGATAAAGAGAAACTGTATTGATTAAATGACAGCTCTATACTTTTCCTTTGCTTGACCCCTGATAATGGGTATTGTTTTTGTTTTTGTGAAGTTCCCTTAAGAAACTTCTTGGGGGAGGTGATCAGTCCACATTTGTCTCTTTGTGGCTTATTTTACTTAGCGTCATGTCTTCAAGGATCACACATGTTGAAATACATGACAAGACTTTCTCTTTGTTAAAGCTCAATAGTATTCTACTGGAATAGCCACTGTAGCTTTCTTTTTTCTTTTTTTTAAACAATATACTTATTTATTATTATGTATACAGAGCTCTATCTGCAGGTACACCTGCAGGCCAGAAGAAGACATCAGATCACATTATATATAGATGGCTGTGAGCCACCATGTGGTTGCTGGGAATTGAACCCAGGACCTCTGGAAGAGCAATGCTCTTAACCTCTGAGCAATCTCTCCAGCCACCACATTATCTTTCATTATCCATGTATTAAGGGACTTTGGGTAGCTATTTGCCTCTTGGCTGTTTTGAAAATGCTACATTGAGTGGAGCAGGGCTGGAGAGATGGCTCAGTGGTCACCAGCACTCACATGGAAGCTCTTGACTGTAACTCTAGTCCAGAGGATCTGAAGCTCTTTTCTGGCCTCTGCAGGGACCGCACACATGTGGAAGGTCCTTGCACTCTGGAAATGTCATTAGCTTAGCACAGGTCAGGCCTCAGACATTGCTGCAAACAGTATCTTCCTATAATAGAACATGAAGGGTTGTAGACTGACTGGGTTACTACGGAAGTGGAGGTCTAAGCCATCCCAGGACAGCTGGGTGAGGGCAGCTGGGTGTGCTCAGCAGTGGGCTTGTCCTGCTGCCTTCAGCACATCTGCTGGAGAAACTGCAGCACCCTTCCCTGCGCCGTCTGTCCAGGCACACAGTGTGCACACCGTTAGAAAGGGCAGGCCGCTTCTTGTTTGTTCCTCAGAGATTTGTTCAGGCCTATCATGTGCTCTGTCTGAGGGAGTCTGAGATGTGACCTCTGAGGACAGACACTCAGACAGAGGAAGGTCAGGGGAAAACTTTGTATTAGCTGACTTAGATACACACAGTGCATGGGAGGGACACAGAAGGCTTTTCGTTCGGTGGTGGTTTTTGTTTTTGTTTTCTTTTTGAGACAGGGTTTCTCTATGTAGCCTTGGCTGTCCTGGACTTGCTTTGTAGACCAGGCTGGCCTCGAACTCACAGTAATCCGCCTGCCTCGGCCTCCCAAGTGCTGGGATTAAAGGCGTGCACCACCACCGCCTGGCAACATTTATTTATATTGGTATTTTTGTCTGTATGTTTATATGAGGGTGTTGGGTCCTGGAATTACAGACAGTTGTGAGCTGCCATGTGGGTGCTGGAAATTGAACCTGGGTCCTCAGAAGAGCAGTCAGTGTGTGCTTAACCATGGAGCCATCTCTCCAGCTCCCAACTATGTAATTTGTGAGGCCCAGTCCACAAGTCAAATGTATGCCTCCTTCTTAAAAAAATATTAAACATGGGGGCTGGAGAGATGACTCAGCTGTTAGGAGCCCTGGCTGCTCTTCTAGAGAATTCCAGGCCTAGTTCCCAGCACCCACGTGGTAGTTCACAAGTGTCCATAACTCCAATTCCAGGGCATCTGCTGCCCTCTTACAGTTTATGTTGGTACCAGGCATACACATGATACACACACATATGTGCAGGAGGCAAAATACCCATACGCATAAAAAATTAAAGTATTAGGTGTCTTGGGGTGGTTACCACAGGCTGTCAAGCTCAGCATTGGAACGCTTCTGAACACAGGGTCCTGTACAGGTGCACAGATGGCACGTCCTTGAAGCAGGCCCCTTGTATCCTCGAGGGCACTAGCTTCCAGGTCCAGTTAAGATCATTGTTAATCTGTGCTGCACCCTGGGTCTGTCCTGCTTCCTGTGTGTGAGGCAGCTGGGCTCGCCAGGCTTCCCTTCACTGCCTTGGTTGACAGTGTGTGACACCAGACCCTTCTCTAGCACTCCCTGTTCGTAGCACTTAACGCAGTCTCCCCGAGGCCCAGCCTTCCCGCTGGCCCGTTCCTTCCCTAGCCTTGCCTCTGCTCTTTCCCCGTGTTCTTGTCTCTTCTGCACCAAGGACATCCAGGGTGCACTCTCTCATTGTCCTCACTGTCTCTCAGCCATCACAGTAGTGTGTGCTCTGATCACCATTGCCAGCACCCGTGGGGCCCATGTTTTGGAGGGTCCTCTGTGGTGTTCTCTCTGTGAACTACTCTCTTGACGTGGCTACTGTCCCATTCCTCTCTGACAACCAGAAAAGCAAACAATCAGAGGTGAAGATACATGTTCGGGGTTACAGAGCTGAAAGAGGGTAAGGCTGGGATTTGAACTTGGGTCTGTTCAACTTAGAGTCCTTCACCAGTGTCATAGAGCACAGCCCTAAATTGACCATGTTGCCTTTCATATGTAGAGCATGGTCTTCAGATAATCCCTCTTGTGTCTTACCTGTATCAATTCCCTTTTCTCAGTTTCTGACTCTTTTTTTTTTTTTTTTTTTTTTTTTGGCTTTAAATTCAGTGTAGCTCTCTGCCATCTTATGGTCCCATTACACCACGGGCTTCCTGGATGAGTGGTCTCAGTGTACTGTTTCCATCTGCCTCACCATCTGTTTCCTTCCGATTCAGTGCCACGCCCACATCACTCAGGTTCTGCCCCATGAGTGTGGTTCAATAGGCCCAGTAGTTGTTTCTCCACTGTAGAATCCCAGGTTGCTAGAGCTGAGAGGCTGTGGACATCGTTTCTCATTTCCCCCAAGGCTGTCTGTCTGTCTTTCCTTCTTTCTTTCTTTTTTTTTGGGGGGGGGCGGTTTGAGACGGGGTTTCTCTATGTTATCTTGGCCATCCTGGACTCACTTTGTAAACCAGGCTGGCCTTGAACTCACAGCGATCCACCTGCCTCTGCCTCCCGAGTGCTGGGATTAAAGGTGGGGGCCACCACGCCCTGCTTAAGGCAGTCTTTCCTAGTTGAGGAACCTGATCCGTCAGCCCAGAGCTCCCCAGGTGGCTCGTGGCTCAGGTGGCCTCAGGACCAGCACAGCCATTTTCTCCATCTAATGCTTAGTACTCCCTGAGTGCACTCTTCCTGTTTGGCCTTTTCCTCTTGGCCCCACCCAGTCCTGCTTCCTCTCTTCACCTATTTCTTCTAGAGATCTCAGGATGGCTTCCGTACTGTAGAACAGCTTAGGGTTCTCACAACTACATCTCAGCCTCAGCTTTCCAGATTTTTGAATGATTCCCACTTTTCAGGTCCTTTAGTCACCTGTGCGAGAGTATTTCAAACCATACCTCCCCGCCCCTCTCCTAGACTCCTTCCTGTGTGAGCTTTACTGCTCCTGCATGTGTGTCTTCATTTCTGCTGTTGCTGTCAACCTTCACCTGAAGGCCATGGCTGTTTTATTCAGCCTGACCCCTCATACTCTGAACACTAGCCAAATTCCACACACCTCAAGGACTGCCTTGCATGTTCATTCCCACCTGTGTGGACATCGTTTATTCAGCAATGACCTGTTAGCCAGCCTGGCTTTCTCTGGCCAGGGACCTATTTGTTTCTCTTGTCCCTACCTAGCAAATGCTGCTGCCACCAACTGATTTCCCTCACTGAGCTGCCCGGCATAGTGCGTGAATTCTTGTTCCCAGGAATATGGCTGTGTGGTGGAACAACAGGAGCACATGGCCTCAGCCCCCTCGCCGGGTTGTAAGATCTTTATGTTGCCGTTGAGTGGAAGGAAAGGAGGGGCACTGCAGGAGGGGTTTTGCCTTGAGACCTCAGTACTCCAAGTAGCCTGTAAACCGGGAGCATTGCCACCGCCCGAGGCTGAGCTCCAGAGCGGCAGGATCCGAATCTGCGTTCTGACTGGTCCCCTAAGTGAGTTGTGTGCATATCAAAATATGAGTGGGATGCTGGGTATGGTGGCACACATCTGTAATCCGAGTGTTTGGAAGGCAGAGGTCCGAGGAACATGAACTTGAGGCCAGCCTAGGCTATATAGTAAAAATAAACATTTTAAATGTTCCTCCTCCTCTCTGTCCTCCCTCCCCTTCCTCCGTTCCTTCTTCTGGTGGGAACACCATTTTAGAACAGGTTATGAGCGTTAGCTGGCCACTCAGGTCCTCTGAGGAGCTCTTAGGTAGTAGTGTTGCCTGGATCCTACCTTGAACAGTTTGGATCCCAGCTGGGTATGGTGGTGCAAGCTTGCAATCCCTAGGGAGGCTGGGGCAGGAGGATTGCGAGCTTGAAGCTCGTGGTAACACAGTGACGCCCTATCTGAAGAAAAGAAAGGCCAGCCAAGATTGAGGTGGCACCTTCTTTGATAATTCCTTTTCTGTTTGTTTTTCTTCTACAGGTAAGTGAGCACAGAAGGGAAAAGGCTGTCCTTTCTCCCACCCGTTAGCATCACGCAGGACCTCTGTACTGAGTCTGTCTCCTCATCCTTCCTCTACTCAGTGCCGTACTCAGTCCTGACGTCGCGTCTCTGCCCAGTGTCCCTAATCTAGGCTTCATGTCTATAAATACTGCGTGTGCTCGGGGAGGACAATCCCAGACCCTCTCCTGAGTTCCAGATCCCCATCTCTCACTGACTCCTGACACCCAGACCTGCATCCCCAGAGGGCTTAACTTCTCACTTAGCTCGGAAGTGACTTCTTCTGGTCTTTCCTGCATCGGTCCTCACATTGTTCTTAGGCTAACAAAAACCTACAAATCTTGAGAGTATTTTAGCTCTTCTCTCTTTTTTATCCTGGCCCCAGCCTTCCAACAGATCATTTAGAAATGATATCCAGAAAATGACCACTGTGGCTCCCCCGGCCCAGGCAGCCTCCCCTTTTGCCTGATTTGCCATTGTTATCACAGGAGCTCTTGGCCAGCCATCCTGCCTCTGTCTCCCTCACTTTCAGTGAGTTGCTTTCCAACAGCA
This sequence comes from Acomys percivali, assembly GCA_907169655.1. Taxonomy (NCBI): domain Eukaryota; kingdom Metazoa; phylum Chordata; class Mammalia; order Rodentia; family Muridae; genus Acomys; species Acomys percivali. The sequence continues at coordinate 125,117,781 of OU015743.1, forward strand.
GACATCTAAGTCTGTACCATGCCCTTTGGGGGCACTTCAGTACTCACAGCCCTCCTCCGTCCAGCCACTGCTAACTTGCTTCAGGTCTTCTGGGCTTTGCTTTCCCTCGGCTGAGCATCCTATCCCAGATAGCACTGGGACTCACAGAGTTTACAACCTATAGCAGCAAGTAGTTTACCTTATTCCTGGCTTTTCTTTCTGATGTTTCTATTATCTGTGATCAGTGGCATCCCAAACATCTTGCATGGAAAGCTCCAGAAATTAAAATTGTACTGCAATTTTATCTGCAGTGTCCCACCCAGGTCACAGATGATCCCCAGCTCAGATGTCTGTGCTGGATGCACTGACTTTTCATTTCCTGTTTAGTAGTGGTCTTAAATCATCAGTTTAACTCTTGCTTTACTTAAGGTGGCCCCACATTAGTTAATTTTCTCGCCTCTCACCCACCACCTCCCCCCCTCCCCGACCCCTGACAGCACTACCAACTGGGGACCAAATGTGCAAACATTGGAGGCTTTCTTTTTCCAGCCACTACAGGCCTCACAGTGCAAGAGTAGTGATGCTGGCAATTGTATTAGAGTATGTTGTGATCACTTCATTTTTAACAGTGACTGTTAATCTCCTGGTGTGCTCCGTTTACAGATTAAACTGCTGCCTTTGTGTCTGTCTAGGGAAATCATCCATAGGTTCCAGCACGCGGCTCCCTGTCAGCACTTGGTGGGGGCTCCCTTAGAATGTATACCCTATGGGGGAGGGTGACTGCTGTGCATGCTAGTGCCCTCTGTGCCCCATTTTCTCCATTTCTACCCTACTTTATGTCAGTTAACAGCTCTTTTGCCAGCAAATACAGAAACACCTGTCTCTCCATTGCTATAAACCACTCAAGGGGAAGAGCTGTTTGGTCAGCTTATTGATGTACTTTCAGTGCATGAACAAAACCTAGGATGGTATACACATTTGTTGACTCAGCAAATGAACATGTGCTAAGTGATGTTCCTATAAAGGGATTTGGTTTAATGTTGTGTTTAATAGCAAAACAAAGGGCCTAAGTAGCATCATTTGGCATCTGGCTCCCAGGTTGGCCTGGAAATTGGTCCAGGATGGCCTTGAGTTCACAGCTATCCTCTTGCCTCAGTCCTTGAGTGATAGGATTATAGGGATAAAGTACCAGGCGGTGGGACCTGGGAGAATGGAACTATAAATGAGGCCAACTAAAGTCTCATACAAGAGCCAACTTTAGTTAGCGCCTCAGACAGTTTTTACTCTGAGGGTCACATGAGTAATGTTCTCATGAGTTCAAGCTGTCTACAATCACAAGGACAAGCTGCACATGGCAAAACCGTGGTTTTCCACAGAGGCATATAAAGGCTAGTTTAACCATTTCATTAAATAACAATATCAGGCAATAATGAGTAACCTGAGGTAAACTCACTCCTGTCCAGTACACCTGGTAGGGGCACAAAAACACATTCCAAGAACTATTGTATTGTGAAGAAACTGAGGTCACAAGACTCTTGGAGCGTTCTCACAGGCACTCAGAATTCCTCTCTTGTGACTCTATTCTAGGACCATGTTCTGACACAGAGTGAAGTGCTTGCTGTTCAATCATGGGGACAGGTGTTTGGCTCCCCAGCACCCATGTGAAAAAGCTGGTGGCACATTCTTGTAACCCTGGTGCTGTGAGGATGGAGACGGGGGCTCCCTGGAAGTCACTGGTCAGCCAGGGTAGCCCAAATGGCTAGCGCTGGGTTCAGTGAGAAATCCTGTCTCAACGATATGGTGGAAAGTTGAGTTTCCTCAATTCTCTTGCTGCCACAAAATTCTCTGCAGGTGTCCTGGGAGGCCTGGCCTGTAATTTTGGGTGTGGTTGAAGGGTTTTGTACAACTCGGAGCTTATCTTTGTAGCATTCAAGATTAAATAGCACTTTATTTGTGGTGGAATGAGGTCTAGGGCAGTGACACTAACAGCGACTTTCTTTCTTTCTTCCTTCCTTCCTTCCTTCCTTCCTTCCTTTCTTTCTTTCTTTCTTTCTTTCTTTCTTTCTTTCTTTCTTTCAAGATTTATTATGAATACAGTGTACTGACTGCATGTATACCTATGCCCAGAAGAGGGCACCAGATCTCACTATAAAAGGTTGTGAGGCACCATGTGGTTGCTGGGAGTTGAACTCAGGACCTTTGGAAGAGCAGTCAGTGCTCTTAACCTCTGAGCCATCTCTCAGCCCTAACAGTGACTTTCTAAGCACCTCTCAGTTGGTGATTTGGACCAAGTGGTTCATCTCCACCTTCAGCCGCAGTTGTGTTGTTGCTTTTCTCCAATCATTCTGATTCTTCTAGGCGCCCCCTACACAGTGTGTAGGTGCAGACTATGAGAACATGCTCAGGGCACTGCAGTGTTCCAAGAGGACTTTTTTTTTTTTTCCCCCTTCAGACATTTTTATTTGAAAATACATCTGCCTTCATCAGATGGTAAAAATTTCCATCAAGAGGACTTTCATCTCATCCAAGCCACTGTATATAGATGACTGTGCTTTCAGGCGCTGACCTCGGCCTGTTTGCTCTTTAATGCACAGCAAACAGAAGCACAGCGTTTCATTTCCCGTGTGTGTGTGTGTGTGTGTGTGTGTGTGTGTGTGTGTGTGTGTATGTGTGTAATTAAATAGGTATGAGGCTGGCTACAGAAGTCTTGCTGTGGGCTTATTAATGAATCAGACAAACTTCATTTTGTCTGTGGGGTTATGATGTTGCAGTAAACGAGGGAAGGGAATCTGTTCATGGTGTTGACAGTGCGGCCAGGAGCCAAGTAGATGATTCTCCTGGGCTGCCCGTGTGCCTCTCAAGGCAGGAAGTGCTCCTGTGATGTTGGGAGCTTGCCTTGGAGAGATTGCTTTAAGGCTGTAAGTGCAGGCAGGGCAGGCTGCTGCAGGACGAGCCTTTGAGGTTGCCAGGAGAATCTCAATAAAATCTCTTACTGGCTGTCCCATCAATAAATAGGTGATAGTAATAACAACACTCACTTCATTAGGTTGTTCAGATAACCTAATGAGATTCATAAGGTTCAAAAGCTGTTTTTGTAGGTAATTTCTGGTAACTTTAGTGAACATATTTCAATTTTTTAAATTTACGTTTGTGTGTGGTGTGCTGTGTGTATGTGGTGTATATGTGGTATGTGTGGTGTGTATGTGGTGTGTTTGTATATGGTGTGTGTGCGTATGGTGTGTGTGTGTGTGTATGGTGTGTGTGTGTATATGGTGTGTGAGTGTGTGTGTCTGTGATGTGGTGAGGTGAGTATGTAGGTGTGTAGGTGGAGGTCAGAAGACAACTTGTGGGAATTGGTTCTCTTCTGCAATGTGGATCCTGGGGGTTGAATTTAGGTGCTAGATTTGGCAGCAATTGCGATTTACCCACTGACCCATCTTGTAGGCCCAAGATGAACAAATTTTAAATGACCAAAAGGATTCTTCGCCTCTGTTGTTGTTTATTTGTTTGTTTGTTGTTTTTTGAGACAGGGTTTCTCTGTGTAGCCTTGGCTGTCCTGGCCTCACTCTGTAGACCAGGCTGGCCTCGAACTCACAGTGATCCGCCTGCCTCTGCCTCAGGACTGCTGGGATTAAAGGTGTGTGCCACCACTGCCCGGTGCTTTTTTTGTTTCTCATAAAGCATCTCACTCTGTGGCTCACGCTGGCCTTGAATTTAACGTGATCTTCTGTCTCAGCCTTTCGAGGGCTAGGAGTAGAATTGTGAGCCACAGCCTCAGCCCTTTGCCTGCTTTTGGTAACTTTTGATAGTAGAGAGGTGCACCTTATAATAGAATGGGCTGCCCTAACCACCAGATGTGAGTGAGGAAGGAAAAGAAAGAATCGAGGCTGAAGAGACAGCTCAGCAGTTAAGAGCATCCAGACCAGAGGTCCGGATTTGATTCCCAGACCTCACATGGCAGCTCACAACTGTCTGTAACTCCAGTCCCAGGGGATCCACTGCCTCTTCCGGTCTCCTCAGGTACCAGGCACACATGTGGTGCACAGACATACATGCAGGCAAAAAACTGATACACATAAAAATTACTAAGTAAAAATTTAAAAAATGAAAGGAAGACTGCTTTCTGACAGGGCTTACAGCAAATGCATGCAGGAAGGAAGGCTGGGTGATAGCTCTGCAGTGCCCCAGCAGTGAGGTGTTCTTGTAGTCCTAAGCACTGGGCTCCAGCCTCGATGCATGAGGCCCTGAGAAACCCTGTGTTAAAAAGCAAGGTGGGCAGCATCCTTGAGAAAAGGAACAGCACTGGGGTTTGCTCTCCTGCCCTCATGTGAAGGTGTACATGTGCGTGAGTACATCCCTCCACACTGGCCACAAACACACACACACACACACACACACACACACACACACACACACACACA
>OU015743.1:125122190-125154317 GCA_907169655.1 Acomys percivali
ACACACACACACACACACACACACACACACACACACACACACACACAGAGCCAGAGATGATAAATCCAGCTCTGCTGAGTCTATCAGTGGGAAGAAAGCCCTGAGTCAGTTCCAGGAGTCATTTGCTATGACGTTGAGATAGTCCTGCAGCTGAGCGTCCCACAGTGCATAGTCACTATTATGTTGTTTACAGTAGCAGACTCTGATCTCTTCCTGGCACACATTTTCATTTCCTTTCCGTTATTTGATTTTTCACCTTGTTTCAACAAGACCGAATTACCCTGGGCTCATTGAGCGTGTAGATATCGAAAAGCAAAGGAAGGGCCTTTTAATATGTGTGCTGCACACCTTGAAGAACGGCTGATGTCGGCTGGCAGGAAAACAGTCTTTCCTCCCAAAGGAAACAGACGAGAGAAACCAGACCTAGTCAGGGAGTTTGGACTCCATTCATTTATTCATTAAATATTTATCAAGTGTTGGCGATCGGCTATGTGCTTACAGCCAAATCCCCGTTGGACAAACCTCAGTGCAGGACCTTCCAGGTTTCCTCTGCCCCAATATATTAAAAGGTGAGAGTCTCAAACTAAAAATCTGACTGCTCTTGACTGATATTTTTATTGTCAGTATGTAATAGAGCTTTTTGTTGTTGTTGTTGTTGTTGTTGTTTTTCAAGACAGGGTTTCTCTGTGTAGCCTTGGCTGTCCTGGACTCGCTTTGTAGATCAGGCTGGCCTTGAACTCACAGCGATCCGCCTGCCTCTGCCTCCCAAGTGCTGGGATTAAAGGCCTGTGCCACCACCGGCTGGCAGGAGAGCTATTTTTAAAGTTTAATCTGGCATCTAGTAACTTTACTAAATTCTTATCAGTTTTCAATAACTTGTATCTGTTGCTGTGATAAAACGCCAGGGCTTCGGTCCCAGAGGGACAAGGACTCATTGCCATCACGGTGGGGGGGGGAAGCCTGGCAGCATGGCAACCCCGGCTGAAAGCTCCTGTCGTAAACTGTAAGCACTGGGAGTGGCTCCTGCCTTTGAAACCTCAAAGCCTGCCACCACTGGCATGCTTCCTTCAGCAAGGCCACACCTCCCAAGCCTCCCCAAACAACGTCACCAACTCTGGATCAAGTAGTCAAATGCCTGAGACTATGGGGGACACTGATCATCCAAAACACTGCACTGTCTTAGAAAATCCAAGGTAATCACATTTTTCAGGTAATCACCAATTTTCAGCTGGCTGGGTATGGTGGTGTAACACCGTCTTTAATTCCAGCACCTCAGGAGGCTGAGGCAGGTGGATCTCTTTGAGTTTGAGGCCAGCCTGGTCTACATAGCAATTTCAAGTTCAGCTAGGGCTACGTGGCGAGACCATGTCTCAACAACAGCAACCACAACCCCAAAAGAGAACAGAACAAACAAACCCTAAGCCAAATTTGGTTTGAGCTGGAGGGATGGTTTAGTGGTTAAGAGCACTTACTGCCCTATCAGAGGATAGGAGCTAGGGTCTCAGCACCCAGATCAGACAGTTCAACACGCACATGCACACACACACATGCATACAGAACTAAAACCAATCAAAACATTTTATTGCATTGGTCTGGACCTATGAAATTCTTAGATGAGGTTATTCTTGTCCTGCCCTTGTCAAAGGGGCATGCATTGACTGTGTTTTCCCCCATTAGCTTTGTTTGCAACTGGTTTCTTATTAAGTTGAGAATTTTTTCCACTCATTTTAATTTTAGTGTAAGAGTGTTTTGCCTGCATGTATATCTGTATACTAAGTGTGTGCCTGATGCCAGTGGCTGGCAGAGAGGGTGTTAAATCCCCTGTCACTGGAGTTACAGACTGTTGTGGGCTGCCATCAGGTGCCAGGATTGAATCCTGATCCTCTGGAAGAGAAGAAATGTTCTTAACCACTGAGCCATCTCTCCAGCCCCTAATTTAAAAAATATCAGGGAGCGAATGGAATGGTTATGATAAAATGTACCATTTAGCATCTATGGATGTTGTTATATTATTGGATATTTTTTTTCTGTATGAGTTGGTTTTGTTTTCCCTTTTTCTTTTTTGAGACAGGGTCTCACTATAGAACCCTGGCTGGCCTAGAATTCTCTGTGTAGACCAGAGTGGCCTCAAACTCACAGAGATCTACCTGTCTTTGCCTTCTGAGTGCTGGGAGGAAAAGTCTGTGCCACTATGCCGTGCTGTCAGTTGATTTCCTGATAATGAGCTATGCTTATATATATACTTAGAATGTGTCTTACTTTGCTGTGAATCTAGTTTGCTAACGGTTTAAATTTTTCCTTATTTTTAGTGAGCGTGTGTGCATGCATGAGTGTGTGTGTGTGTGTGCGCGTGCGTGCGTGCCATGGCCTTTGTGCAGGGGTCGGAGAACAACTCCTGGGGTCAGTGCTTGCCTTCTGCCCTGTTGAGGGACGATCTGTCTTGCCCCTGCTGTGCAGTGTACCCCAAGTAACTGGCCTGTGGGCATCCTGCCTCCACTTCTCACCTCCCCAGAGGAATGCTGGGATTGGTATTACAGATGGGCTACTTCAGCTAGCTCTGGCTTTGTGTGTGGACTTGGGGATCAAATCCAGGTTGTCAGGCTTGCATGGCAAGCACTTTTCCATGGAACCATTTCTCTGGTCTTGCTGGTATTTTGTATGGACTTCTAAATTAATTTTTTTATTTTCTGCTTATCTAACCCTCACCTCTTTTCTCTATTTCCTAGCTGAGCTGGTTGATCAAATTTGCTGTGTTCATTTTTTTCTCCCTCTGCAATCTCTTCTGTGTTTCCATTTGACTACTGTTTGTAGCTATATTTCTTTAAAAAAAAAAGATTTATTTCTTTATTATGTATACAGTGTTCTGTCTGCACATACGCTTGCACAGCAGAAGAAGGCACCGGATCTCATTATAGATGGCTGGGAGCCACCATGTGGTTGCTGGGAATTGAACTCAGGCCCTCTGGAAATGTTCTTAACCCTGAGCCCTCTCTCCACCCCCATAGCTATATATCTTTCCCCAGTTAGTTATCATCTAATTTTCTCCAGAATGAGGAGAAATGTTATGGCTTGCCTTTCCTTTTGTGCCTAGGTTTCATTGATATCGTGAAAAATCAAAAGACTCATGATTACGGTTTTTTAAACAGTTAATGCCCTTTTTATTTTATGAATCTTTTTTCTTAACACCTTCAAACCTGACAGTACCATCAGTTCTCTGTTAAACTATCCTATTTTCTCTTTCATTTGAGAGAGAGAGAGAGAGATTGAGATGCTCACATGACTCCTGTTTGTGTGTGTGTGTCTGTCCAGGGCTTTGTGCTTAAGTGCATGTTCTACCATTGAGGTACAACCAATGTATCCCCCCCATCCCCCAATGTATGCTAGGCTGTCTTTGGAACATGCCAAGGATGACTTTGAATTCATTATCTTCCTGCCTTCATGTCTCTACTGCTGGAATTAGAGGCATGCACCACCACACCTAGTTTTATGCAGTTTGGGGAACCAGGGCCTCCTGCAGGCTAAGCAAGCTCTCTGACACCTGAGCGATGCCCTCAAACCTTTTTTGAGTAAGGCTTTATTTTGGTTTATTTTCTCTAAAATGATGCAATATGTCCACAAGAGCCCCTCCCCCACGGTATGCGCAACTCCTGGGTGTAGTGGGTGAGATTTTCTGGGCTTCGATGAGGCTGTAGGGACTGGGAAAGGTGTGGGATAAGACAGGGAGGGAGAACACTGGAGACTGGCCCCTTGAGCTTGGTCCTTGCAGCTTCCTGTTGTGCTCCGTGGCTGGTAACAAGACAGAAGGCTGGGTGGCGCCTCCCCAGCCGAGGAAGTGCGAAATAGGTTGCCTTGCACTGGAGGCTTTGACAGCTGTTCTGAAGGTACTGTCCTCTCTGCTTTCTCCAAGAAAGCAGCCACTCCACACTCTGCGGTGCCTCAGCTACCATCCTATCCCTTCTGAGCTTCTGCTCTCAAACACGGTGGCCCTGACTTTGGTATTTTCCCCAGGTTCTTTATTATTTATTTATTTATTAAACCTTTTTTTTTTCCCTTTTTCTTTTCTTTTTTTAAGTTAGTTTATTTTATGTATATGAGTTCTTTGTCTTCATGCACACCAGAGAGGGATTCAGATTCCATTACAGATGGTTGTGAGCCACCATGCGGTTGCTGGGAATTGAACTCAGGACCTCTGGAAGAACAGGTAGAGCTCTTAACCACTGAGCCATCTCTCCAGCCCCTCCCCAGGTTCTTTAAATAAAAAGAAAATCCTGCCTCATCCTGTTCCATCATTTCCCATGTGGCCCATTTAGGTTTCTTTCCTTCCTTCCCTTTCTTTTCTTTTTCTTTCTTTTTTTTGTTTTGAGATGGACTGTCTGGCAGTCCTGGAACTTGCTTTGTAGACCAGGCTAGCCTCGAACTGAGAGATCTGCCTGCCTTTGCTTCCCAAGTCCTGGGATTAAAGGCATGTACCACCACCACCCAGCTTTTTTAGATAGGGTGGCCTGGAACTTGCTATGAAGACCAGGCTGGCCTTGAGTTCACAGAGATCTGTCTGCCTCTGCCTCCCCAGGGCTGGGATTAAAGGCGTTCTCTGTCATGCCCAGCCCTATTTTGGCTTTAGTATTGTTATTTATGGTGTGTGTGTGTGTGTGTCTGTGTGTGTGTGTGTCCCCACGGCATTTGTTAGAGGTCAGGGGACAACTTTTAGGGGTTCTCACAGTCTACCTTGTTTTGAGGCAGGGGTCTTGTTTCTGGGGTTTCTGGGCACTTAGACTCTAGGTCAGTTAGCTGAAGAACTTCTGGCCCATCCTCCTGGATGCCTGCTACCACACCCAGCTTTTACATAGGTGTAGACATCAAACACCCTGTGACAGAAGCAAAGATGCTCCTTATATTTGACGTTAGCACAATGTCTGGCCACCAGGGCCTGTGCTGCCGCAGGTGATTCTGAGGGCTGTCAGCCATGGTAAGATGAAATTCATTAGGCAGGAATATTACTGTCTGTGGCTGACAGGAAAAGCACTTAGGTTGCTGAAGACAAACTGTAAAATGCATTCGAAAGCTTTGCCATTGGCATGGCTGAGAATGGAGAGGAGGCCCAGGATCTGTAAATCATTTTCTTTGCGCTCAGACAGTTTGACAGCGCCTTAGACCCATGAAGCTCCACCCCTCTCCCTGTTTGCAGGGTACTTCCTTCATCTGACTCTGACAGGATTTTGAGTGTATTTGTTTTCAGTGAGGCCTTGGGGTCAGGGGTAGTCGTTAATGTCTGCCCAGTTGATAGGGGAGATAGTAGTGTTTTCATTTTGATACTGTGAGCTGGGTGTGGTGCCTTTCAGGAGGTTGGATGATTGCCGAGAACTTCAAGGCCAGCCTGGGCTCCGAGTATATTCCTGGCCACCCCAAGCTGTAATAGACCGGGCTACACAGAACACACATGCGGGCAAAACCCTGGTACTTGTCCCAGTTCTCTAGAGAAACAGACCAGCAGAATGAATCTATGTATGTTAAAAAGAGATTTATTCGAGTGGCTTATAGGCTGTGGGCCACCTAGTTTAGCCATGGCTGCATCTTAGGGTGATGTGTGACGATCATGCTGTGAGGAAACACCACGATCACGGCACCTCTTAATAAGGAAACCATTTAGTTGGGGCTGGCCGACAGTTCAGAGGTTTAGTCCGTTATCGTCATGGTGAGAAGCGTAGTGGCATGCGGGCAGACATGGTGCTGGAGAGTTGGAGAAAGCCGAGAGTTCTACATCTGATCAGCAAGCAGCAGGAAAAGAGAGAGGCGCTGGGTCTGGCTTGAACATTTGAAATCTCAAAGCTCATCCCCAGAGACACACTTCCTCCACCAAGGCCACGCCTCCTCCACCAAGGCCACGCCTCCTCCACCAAGGCCACGCCTCCTCCACCAAGGCCACACCTTGTAGTAGTGCCACTCCCTGTGAGCCACAGTCAGGATTTACTTGCTACTGCTTATTGTCACCCTTTCACCAGTTCACCATTCTTTTTTTTTGTTTGTTTTGTTGTTGTTGTTTGTTTTTTGTTTTTTCAGTTCCCCATTCTTAAGCTCTCACTGGTAACAGAATATTTACGTATTTATTTAGACTGGGCTTATCTAGCTCAGGCTGACATTGAACTTATGATCCTCCTGCCTCAGCTTTTCAAGTGTTGGGATATTTTTTCACATCTTAAATACGTGAAAAATAATCGGAGGTTTTCTTGCATGTTGTAATATGTGAAAACTAATGAGATGAAAGTTTCAGTGTCCTTATGTGACAGCGCAGTTACAGCCTGCTTGAACTGTGAGGACAGATACCGTATGGTGCAGACATGAACATATTTGCTCTGTGATTCTGAACAATTTATAGCCCCTTGCTGTGAATTGTGATCAGACTCCTTAAGCAAACCGACATGAGGTTTTGCATTTGGAATTTGAGAAGTAGACTATTTGAGAAGGTCCTGATTATCATTATCCTTTTAAAAATAGTTAACCAAATTCTTCATTGGTATCCATTGAATAATATTATGTCCTCAGTACTTGAAGTTCCACAGTTATCAATTAATATTAAAGCTCAGATTTATTCTATCAATTTAGGTGTTCTCAGCTGCGTCAGTCAGGAAGCTCTTTGGATGGGGTCTGTGTTACACGAGGTCCTCTGGGGATGGGCGACCCTAACCTCATGCGTTAACCCTGGTATCAGATGGACCGCCCACAGTGGTGCCTGGTCACATGTTTCCCCTAAGTGCAGACACTGGTGGGGTTCTTGGTTCATTTTCCTGGCATCCATGGGGGATTAATGGTGATGGAATGGAGCTGCTTGGACCTGCTCTGGAGCTGAGCAGCAGTATGACTCGGTTTCTTTCTCTGATACTGGTGGAGCAGGACTTTTGCTGTTCTAGGAAACACATCTGGAAGGCTGATCGTGGTCCAGGATTTCCCTAGATGTTACACCTGGAAAGAGGAGCCGGTGGAGCCGGAATATTTTGTTCAGCTGGTACTGTTTAATCAAGTCTTTGGGACCATGATCAGCTTTCCGTATTCTGTTCTTAGGGTCACACAGAGAAAATAAAAATCTCCCCTCAACTTCCAAGTTATCCTAAAGGCTAAGTGAGCCCAGATGTGTGAGTGACTTACTTGCCCCGTGTCTGGCAGAAAACATGCACTTAGAATACTTTATTGTCCCCACCCTTGATTTGTAGCCATATGGGATCACTGTGAAAAATACACAATTTTATCTCCAAATAAAAATTGTTTAGCTTTAATTCTGCTTTTGTTCTTTTTTTTTAAAAAAATGCTATTATTTGATATTTTGAAATAGGGTCTTGCTATGTCTATGTAGCAAGGCCAGCTTTGAAGTGGCTGTGTAGCCCAGGCTAGCCTCAAACTTGCCATCTTCCTGCAGGTGATCTGGAGTGCTGGTGTTACAGGTGTGTACCAGCATGCCCAGGTCGTCTTGTTTTGTAAGTCTGCTAACAGCCCAGGGTCCTGGGTGCTCAGCTGGACATCTTTTGTGTGTGTTCACATCCCCACCCCATTCTTTTATTCTTTTGGTTTTTTAGGACAGGATTTCTCTGAATATCCCTGGAACTTTCTTTGTAGACCAGGCTGACCTTGAACTCAGAGATCTACCTGCCTCTGCCTCCTCGGTGCTGAGATTAAAGGCCAGGCCATCTTTTGCTCTCTTGTTAAGGGTGGATTCAGGTGTCCCAAGAACGCTGTATAATGACAGTCTGTAGAATGTCACCCTGACCTCCTCAGATGGATGGCGAGGTCCCAAGGTGAGAGCTGCTGGTGTGTGGCAGCCCAGATTGGTGATCTGTGAAGCAGACCGGTCTCTGGACCTGGCCTCAGTGAGAAGACAATGGCGATCACTCCGCGTCCCTGGCTTATAAGTGTTTGCTGGACAGTTATTTCGGCAGCACTTGCTCTCTTGCCCTGGGATGAGTCTGTAGGATGAGTGAGGCTGTTGATTTGGGGCTTTATTTGATTTTGCCTGAAGGACAGCACCATCCAGTTCTCTGCAGCTTTGCCTCTGTTGTTTCCCCCGCACCTGGGAGACATTCCAGAGAATACCCTAGTCTTTGCCCTCACCCTGTTTCTGTTGCAAGGGCATCCACTAAACTCTAGAGAGACTAAATCTGACAGAAAGCGGTGGGAGGGATCTTAGCCGCCTAACCTTAACGCCGAGAATCCCTCCTTCGCTCTTGCTCTCCTGACACCGCCAGGGAAGGTGGGTAGTGTCTGCCTACCCTAGCTCTTCCATCCCCTGCTGCCTGTGTCCACCCTTTTTAGTTGTGTGCTTTTTCTGAAAAGCTTAGGCTTGACCACCGCTCTCCCACGTCAAGGCTGCTCCATCCTTTGTGGAGCATGTCTTTAATCCTTTTGTGAGATCCTGCAGGCTGAGCTCATCTACTTTGCAGGCTGTGTTTCCTGCCACTTCTCTCCCGAAGCAGCTCACACCCATCCAGGATCCTGTCTTCAGCTGATTCAGCATTCTTCGCATGGCTGCCTCCCCCTCCCCCTCGTCCCCCGTCCCCCTGCCCCCCCTGCCCCCTCCCCCCATTGAAGGGCACTCTCCTGGCTCTGGAGAGTTTGTACTGTCAGTATCCCTAGGCAACCTGCCTCCTGAGCAGGGTGGACCTACCGTCTTCTAGTTAGCTTGGGTGAGTCTGAGGGGCTGGCCTGGGGCCTGACAGCCGTTGAAGAAACAAGCCAAAGTCATCCTGAAACATCCTCCTGGAGCAAGACTGCGCCCTCTCCTTCCTTCTGGAGTGCCGGTGTTCTCCTCCTTTGTGCGCTTCTCACAGTGTATCGAGTTGCCGTGCTCTGTGCTGCAGCCTACACGCCATCCCTGCAGCCAGCCCCTTCTCAGCTTGCTCTTTTCCCCAGAATAGCACCTGGCAGTCGTCGAGAATGCCGTGTTTGGATTAAATACATGCACAAATACATTCTGCTTTCTCATACCCTCTCAGTTGTGGTTCGGAGGCCTACAGCACCTGTCGATTATGCCGCTTAAAGCCCGTGTGTTGGGAAACACCTGTATTTTGGTCTATAATATAAATAGGAAGTGATAATTATTTGTGTTTCTTTGCCATCTCAGACATAATCAGGGATCTTATTACTAGAAGAAAGGTGCTTAACACATGTTTAGTTATATGTATTTTAGGAATGTAACCTTTTAGTTACATTTTATCCAACAACAGCTGTACCTGGGAGAGGGTTTGAGGAATGTGAACTCCTGCAATCTTTTAGCCTTTCTCTACACCAGCTTTAACCAACAATTATAGTCTTCAATTTGGACAGCTGGTATTATCCTCTGTCACTTGAGATGTAAATAGACCAGTCTTCAGCAGGTGTGATGGTGCACACCTGTGATCCCAGCACTCAGGAGGCTGGGCCTGGGCTGCCTAAGGGAGACTCTGCCAAGACCAAAACAGCAAAAGGACGAAGAAGGTGTAGGAAGCCTCTCTGTTACTGTTCTCCTATGTACTGGTGTCAAGACAAGCCTGCAAGTCTCTCGCTATCGTGAGACCCCGTATCCACCACGACGCCAACACAATGGTGTTATCTCTTTCCAAGTTGGCTTTAAGACACAGTTTAGAGACAAGGTTGTAAGGTTTTGGCTTCATTCTTTCCTGGGGCTCCTTCCTTTATCTGTTGTCTGCTGTCAAGTGTCATCTGTTGTCAACTGTCCCTTCTTTGCAGGGCTCATTTCTGCAGCTGAGCTCAGAATGGCCCTGCAAAGAGGGGAGGACTAGGACCAATGCAGCCCATGTTTCTTTACAACAGGGACGTGCTCTGAGGAATATGTTTCTAGCTGGTTTCCTCATGGTGTGGACTGACACAAACCTAAGGGGTGGTGGAGCTTGCTGTATGCTGAGGCTACGTGGAATACAGCCTAGGTATGGCCATCCAGCTGTACAGCGTGTTACTGTGTTGAATACTATAGGCAATTGTAACACAGTGGTGTCTGTGTAACTGAATAAATAGTCTACATACAAGAAAAGGGGCAGTGAAAGCATGATGTGAGCAGCAGGCTGGCCTCGGAGCCTATAGTACAGTGAGTGTGGCGCTGTGGGGACTCACTGAGTGAGTGTGACTACATCCGCTGTCACTTGGTATAGTGCAGCCCATGAGCTCTGTGCCCGCATGCTGCAGCAAATGGATGCAGTTTTAAATTAGATGACAATTCATGTTAATGCAATAAACTAAAAAAAAAAAAAAAAGACCTTTTTGACACTTAAAAAAAAAAATTTAGCTTGAAACACAACTTTTTCTCACCTTTTCCGGCTGTTTGTCTCTTGCTTTGACAAGTCCTGGGTACTAAGTCCAGAGCCTCATACATTTAAGGCTAAGATCCTTTTTCTCTTATTCCTTAATGTCCAAAATTTTTATTCCCACATTACCTATTTACTTTGTGTGTGAGAACATGTCAAAGTATGTGTGTGGTGGTCAGAGGACAACTGGTTGGGGTACTGGGGATCGAACTCATGTCATCAGGCTTGGCAGTAAGTGCCTTTACCTGCTGACTGCCTTGCTGGCCCATCCTTAATTTTTTTTTCCTGTGACCAGACTCTTGGCACAGTTGTTTCTTCTTTTCCATTGACTCAATTAGCTGTGGACATAGAGAGGAACCACCCTTATATGGTCTGAGCCACATTGGTAGGGATGTGCGGGTTAGATCTGGAGCAGCCATGGACCACGCGGGTGGCTCTGCAGGCTAGCACCCATCTGGACTCTAGAAATGTTCCGTGGGTGTATACCAGGATTCTAAAACAGGTGCCTGGGGGCACTGTGTTTGGCCTTGACTTCCCAGCACAGTGTCTTCAGTAACTGCTTTTGGTAAGCTGTAGATTGAAGTCACGGCACCATTGACAACACCTCAGAGCTAATGCTGAGAGACCCCTGTCCTTTCTATGGGAGGAGAAAAAAAGAAAATGAAAGCTGACCTTAGGAAGTGTGGCCTTCTGGGATACAGTCACATGCTGCCTTCCAGGTCAGCATGTTCTGGCCTTGTGTGTGTCTTCAGTGTCAGGTGTGGGTTTGAAGACTTCCTGCTGCCACAGCTGTAGGGTGTGTATGTCACAAATCCTGAGTGTGAGAGTACTCTGCCAGAGGGTGGTTTGAGTTGTGTGTCCATTTCCTTTCCCAGATCAGAAAGGCACGTTAAACTCTGGCCCTCCCTTTTCCCACAGGCAGTTTTAAGACCCCGGAAGTTATTATAGTCTCTCTTCCAAGGAAGGACACACATGTCAAGTGGCAGAATTTGACACATAATTTTTGCCTCTGGGATGCCCCCACACGTTCCAGAGTGTGTTGTAACAAAGCGGTGAATGTTTGGTAGCATCCGATGAAAGGCCCTTTCAGCCTTGTTGAAAATGTGGGGCATTTAAAGCACTTGGCAAGGTGAGAGCCGTGAAGACTGTCTTCACGGTAACATTTGATGCTTGTCGCTGGTCTGTGCGTCTGTCCTATCTTGTCCTGTCCTGTCCTGTCCTGTTCCTTGCCTGAGTGGCTTTTGCTTTCAAGAGAGCTTGGTTCAGGGTGGCCAGGGTAACCCATAACTATTTAATCACACAGAACATAACTAGTGACAGCTAAGGGTGTTCTTTGCCAACTTTTCTGACACATCTGTGTGGTTCTGGGTCCGATGATGATTCAAAAGCACATGAACCAGGGCCAAATTTTGTAAGATGAATGAAGGTTGGCATGGGGACAGGAGGGATGGCTCAGCGGTTAGAACACTTGCTGTCTTTGCAGGGGACTAGGTTGCGTTGCTGGCACCCGCATGGCTGCTCATGCTAACTCCAGTTCTAGGAGGTTTAAAGCTTTCTTCTGGCCTCCAGACACTGTATGCATGTGGTGCACATTTATGCACACAGGCAAAACAGTCACACACACAAAGTAAGTAAGCAATTAAGTAAGTAAATAAATAAAAAAGGCTATGCTAGGTACCTTCTTCCATGTAAGGAGCACCTGTGTTTTGTCGCCTTAACTTTCTCTGGGGACATGGAGGCTTATGCCCACCCCCCACCCCAGACCAAAGTAACAGTTCCATCTAACTAGCTTAGCAAAGCAGTGAGTTTATTTGGGCTTACTTGGCAGGGTGGGTGGTCCCACACTGCCCTGTACCACCAAGTCTCATCCCTGCCCGGGTGGGACCTCCCTTCCCCGTCAATCCCTTCACAGCTGGATAAGTGACTCCCCTTCAGTTTACCCCTGTATGTTCCATCTGACTGTGTCTGACATGTCCCCCATAGAGTGCAGGCACCCCCGGAGAGCTGTGAGTGGGGCCCAACCCAAATTGTAAACTTACTTAACATGTTCGTCTTTTTTTTTTTTTTTTTTTTTGTAACTTGATGGTTGCTTCTTGAGCATGAACTGTGTGGATGACAACTTTGTGTTGCCTGAGCAGCTCCTAGGCCATATGCCTTGGGGGCAGAGGTTAAATGCAGCTGTGAGGGAGAAGGACTGGAGGGGGTGGCTCAAATCTCAGACGAGGGTCTAATGACCCCCCCTTCCCGGGGCACAGCAGTAGGCTCTATCCTGAAGCTCTCTTTTGGGTGGTCACTGTTGCTCTGATAAGATGCTAAAGGCCATTAGACTTAGAGGACAATGCTCCGCAAGTGTGGTGTGGGTCAGCCATGCATGCAACCTGGCTCCTTATTTATATCATTTGAATGATCTCCTGCCTGTCACTTCAGAGTTCTTTTTTTGTTTCCTTTTTTTTGGGGGGGGGTTGTTTTTGTTTATGTTTTTGTTTGATTTTGGTTTTTCGAGACAGGGTTTCTCTGTATCCTTTTCTGTCCTAGACTCGCTTTGTAGACTGGGCTGGCCTCGAACTCACAGCCATTCACCTGCCTCTGCCTCTCAAGTGTTGGGATTAAAGGTGTGCACCACCACCACCCAGCTTGTTTTTGTTTTTTTTGAGACAGGGTTTCTCTGTGCAGCCTTAGCTGTCCCAGACTCGCTTTGTCGACTGGGCTGGCCTAGAACTCGCCTCAATCTGACTGCCTCTGCCTTCCCTGAATGCTGAGATCAGAGTCTTTTACTTTTAGTGTAGAACAGCTTTGATGACTTCTGGGGGGGGGGGGGGGGTGTTCTCTGCCCCAAGGCCTTGTGGGATGCGGGTGCAGAAATGCCAGTAGAAGAATGAACATTTTGTTCAGCTTTGTGGGTTTTGCTTGCAGGATCCCAAGAGCAGGTTGGAGGGGGGCAGAGAGAGTTGATCTTATGCAGATCTGTGTTTTTAGGTGGAGTTAGGAAGGTTTAGTCTGTCTTTTAGAAAACTGTGTACTTGGACTTTGAAGTCCTCCAGGTGGCACATGCATACAATGAACACATGAGATACCCAAGAAAGCAAGAAAAGAGTGTGGGCTCCAGTCCATCAGGGTGGGGTGGGCATGGAGGCAGGGGCATGAAGTGGCTGCTCACTTCACTTCTGTGCTCAGGAATGGAGAGAGAGGATTGCTGCTGCCCCACTCTCAGCCCATATGATGTGCTGCCCACACGGGGGGTGGGGGTGGGGGGGTGGGGCTAGAAACTGCCTACAGGTGTGCTTCCGTGGTGATCCTAAGTCCTGTCAAAAGACAGTCAGGATCTTCCAGGACCATCCATTACACCTAGGGTAGCCACAGTCTTCTTGCCGTGGGCCTTAGTTATTTGGGGACAAGCTTTTGAGCATACCTGCCCTCCTTTAGTGGTGGTGACGCCTCGGCCAGCAGTGCCCAGCCTGTGCACTCCCCGTGCCTTGTTTTTCTGTTTGGCAAGTCTCCTTATTCTTCTGAAGGTGCCACAGCACCCTTCGCTCTCATCCTTTGATGCCCAGAGTTCTGTTACAACCAGCTTTGCCCTGTGCCATCATGAGCTGTTTTGGCATTCATACCCTAGCTAGACTGAGTTGTTTCAACACAGATGGTCTCAGCCCTGTGTTTCAGTAGCCCTGCATCGTCACTTTGGCTGACATCTCTCAGATGCTCAGTGTGTTCTTGAAATAGTGGCTCTTCCTTAGAAGGCATGGGTAGGAATCATGTTTAAATTAATCTGAGAGCTAGGCAAAATCCTTGCTTCTAAGAATGTCCAGAGCAGGGACTACAGTCTGGAGATTCCTTCAAGAGCCTAATAACAGATCGTGGAAACCTTGCCAAAGAATGTGGACTGGGGCTCTTTGATTTTGAAAATCATTGAAGGTGTTTTTTTTTTTTTTTTGAGACAGGGTTTCTCTGTGTAGCCCTGGCTGTCCTAGAACTCTCTTAGTAGACCAGGCTGGCCTCTGACTCACAGAGATCCTCCTGCCTCTTCCTCCTTGAATGCTGGGATTGAAAGCGTTCTTTTTACATTGCGCCGGTGGATGCATTTTAAAGGGTGGTCTTTCTCATAGAAAAGCCAGGGAAACACGTTCAGTTCCTAAAAAGCTTTACCAGCTTCTAATTGTGGAGTATATTCCTGTGAGCCCACATATAAGGAAGAGTCTTTGTTATATATGAAGCAGTCAGAATCCAGACTTAAAAAAAAGTATAAACTTACCTCTGGATAGTGCCAGCCTGGAAACCGGGCTGTGGCGGCCTTAGGACTTGGTGGGTGTGTGCAAACCACTGTGGGGTTTTGGAGAATATTTGACGTTGGGTTTCTAGGAGAGTGGTGGGGGAAACGGAACCTTTTTGCTGCTAATAATGAGGAGGGAGGGTCCCAGCACTTGGACAGACTGGTTAAGACATGTTTAAACAACTCCAAGGTTAAAAAGGGTAAGGCCTTTAAAATTCTCTACTGTTTGTATCACCATTTCCTCTCTGTAGTTTAGGAAATTATACAGACATTGTATAATTATATACACTAGTCAGCTTTACTGAAATAATAAACAACTCCCAAAGCCCAGCGTTTGCAACAGACAGTGATTTCTAGGTCATGTTGTGTTTTCTGGCTGTGAGTCAGCTGTCCTCACTCTTCCCCAGCCTTACATTTCTGAAGGAGCAGTCCTCTTGGGGACCGGCTAGGTGGAGAGAAGAGAGCAGGAGACCCCCGGGGTGCAGGAGTTTCTAAAGCCCACCTTAGGTCTGGCCTATGCTGCAGTCGTCCATCTGCCATTGGCTGGAGCAGGTCACGTGGCCCAACCCAAAGCCAGCAGTGTAGGGTGTTTTTCTGTGAGGAGCCGCTGGGCAACAATAGGAATGTGTGTGCCTCTCAAGGGAAGAGGGGTCAGTCACTTGGGTGTCCCTCTGTGTCTTCTACCCTTTTCACTGAATAGTATTTAGTGTAAGTGCACATGCACACAGAGAAACTAAAAAAAAAAAGAAAAAGAAAAAGAAAAACAAAATCAAACAAAAACCTAACATATAACCCCCGAGTTTTAAAATATGGCTTTAATTTACTTTGTTGCTGTATACAATAATTTCCTTTTTTGTCATTTGATAACAGCTTATTGGCTAACCCTCATAGAGTGACTTGGGAGGTTTCTCCATGTTTTACATGTGTGCCTTCGAATATCTGAACAAGGTAGGGCTTGGGCTCAACTGTAAAACCCCTGGGGCCTTGGTGGTTGTCTATTTAGGTTTTCTGTGCCTACTTAACTTCACTTTGCTGTGTGCCCACCCTTTCCCAGGGCTGCCAAGCTTGTGTAGCTTGCTGGACTTCCTGGTGTAGTTACCTGTAGTCACATACAGAGATAAGATCTAAACAGTTACATTTTTCTTTTTTCTGAATTGGTCAGGCTTTGTAAGTTTTACTTTATCTAATCCATCTTTTAAAATAATTAAATTTGCTTTTTTGTTTTTGTTTTTTGTTTTCAGTATATGTTTTAAGCCTTCGCACTTAAAAAAGGAGCATAAAGTAGATGTGGCCTAACATGTTCATTTTCTGACTGTGTTTGCTTTCTTGGGTTGGAATGATGAGATAATGCAGGCTCAAGGTTTTTATTTTCTTTTTGGTTTGTTTACACACGTCTGAGATGGTAAGAGCACATATCTGCTGTTGGCCTTGCCTTGGGACAGGTGGATTACTGAGTTGCCTCTGTTTCTGCTTGATGTTGCTAAACCTGTTTTCTTGGGTTTCTTACTCAAACAAACAAGAAGA
This sequence comes from Acomys percivali, assembly GCA_907169655.1. NCBI lineage: Eukaryota > Metazoa > Chordata > Mammalia > Rodentia > Muridae > Acomys > Acomys percivali. The sequence goes on from OU015743.1 coordinate 125,138,265, forward strand.
GGATGAGGGGAAGAAGGCAGGGTCTTGGGCATTCCAGTTGGTGAAAGTTGGTTTGGCTCATCTCAGTGTCCCGGTTCCCAGTGGCCTGGTTTCCATGGCAGAGCCCCATCCCCACCCGCCTCAGTGTTTTCACAGCATGCTTTGTGCCAATGGACACACCCAGAGTAGTGGGTTCATCTGCTCACAAAGATGCGCCCTGGTGGTTACCCTAACCCTCACTATCTGGCACTAGTGTCACAAACTTTCCTTCGTTTCACTGTCCTGCCACAGCGACCCATCCCCCAACACACAACATACATAACTGCATTTCCAAATTAGGGTACACATGAAGGGGTTGGGATAAAGACATTTTCTACTTCTCTGTGAGCCCCAGCAACACTAAATAGCTTTAAAACCTGTTTAAAGGTGCCTCATGAGTCCCCTCTTCAGCAGCGTCCCAGTTATGTTTAGTAGAACTTTTTAGAAAGTCTGGCACGTGGGTGGCACCCTGGCATCCTGATTTCCAGAGCCACGCTGCCTTTCTATGATCTGTTTCCCCAGTTCTTTTTCTTGTTTGTTTTTGTTTTGTTTGTTTGTTTTTTGTTTTTTGATTTTTCGAGACGGGATTTCTCTGTGTGGCCTTGGCTGTCCTAGACTGACTTTGTAGACCAGGTTGGCCTCGAACTCACAGGGATTCACCTGCCTCTGCCTCCCGAGTGCTGGGATGAAAGGACTGCGTCACCATGCCCGGCGAGTTCTTTTTCTTGCTCATTCGTTAGGTGCTAGGTTGGCATCTGAGGAGAGGAAGAAAGAAGCTGCTGGTGGTTAACTCGCAGAGACTGTCTAGAAGTCTAGATTTATAATTTTCTATTTCTCTATCTATATATCTCTTCCTCCTCCTCTTTTTTTTTTTTTTGAGATAGGGTTTCTCTGTGTAGCCTTGGCTACCCTGGTCTCTCTTTGTAGACCAGGCTGGCCTCGAACTCACAGAGATCCGGCTGCTTCTGCCTTCCAGAGTGCTGGCATTACCACTGCGACTGGCTCCTATTTATTTTTTTAAGCAGAGCCATTCTACGTAATGCAAACTGAACTCGTAATCCTTCTGCCTTAGTGCTAGAATTACGGGCATGCTCCTCTGTGCCCATCTTGGGTTTATACTTTTTATAATGGGCGTGTAACATTTTGTCTGTCTTGCTCCTGCCAACGCTGTCAGCCCTGGTTGTTTTCAGGTGTCATGGTGTTTCCTGTTCCATTCTGAGGATCTTTGACAAGCTCACTTTTGAGGCTTTTCCCTTTGAGTTGATTCTCCACAGCGGGTTTAAGATGAACGTCACAGTAGAGTCAGCAGCCATGAGTCTTCTGTGGGATCTGTGTAGGACTTTGATTCTTCAGGTGTCTACTGTGCACGCGAACTAGGACAAACTGGGCAGGTACAGGCTGTGGACAGAGCGCTGTCCTCTCTGTGGGTCGCCTCGAGCTGCGTTGCTGGGCTCCTCTGAAATGGGGTCATCACATTGCCTGAATTTTTCCAGTGGTGTTGAAAGAGCAGCTGGGCTGTTTTAGCGTGACGTGTGTTTTTACTGTAGATGACCCTCTGCTTTCATAAACCTCATGTTTAACATGATGAGGAATCTTGCCAGAGGTTTCTGCTAATTATCTTGTCAACAGCTGGCCATGATAGATCTTGAAACTAAAGTTCTTTAAACCAGGGAGTCTGTAAAGCGTTGCAACTTTCTCTCTGTCTTCCTTGGGTATGGGGTGAGGGGCAGGGGACAGAGGAAAAGTGTTCTTACCTCTGCATGTGAGGGTTGACATTTTCCAGCAGTGAGTGTTTTTTATATATTCACAATCAAACAGTTACCACATTATATCAGGGCTATTCTAGATAGGTATTGACACAATAAAAATAGTAAGGAAATGAATTTGAGGTACCAGCCACATCTCTACTATGATTTTTCTTTTCTTTAACACTGGTGTGCTCATGGTAAACCCTGCCCCAATTTACAGTGAAATGTAAAGGTTCTTAACAGACAAATCAACTTTGTTTGCTTGTTTTTTTGTTTTTTTAAAGAACTGACTAGTGACATGGAACCATGTTCTCATTGTTCACACACCCTCTCCAGTTACCCCCACATGCTGACTCCCTCCCTTGGTACTGTGCAAATGAGAGGACTAAGGAACAGTGCGGCAGCTAGCTGCTAGCAGAGTCAGGCTTTTAAATGACCATTGTGGCCAGGCTACCCTTTGAGATGTTCTCATGTCCCAGGTGTCTACCGGGCATCTTCCATTGGGTCAGCTCTACAAATCATTCATCATCACCTCCTCCTCCTCCCCTTCCTCCTCCTGCTCCTTCCCGTCTTCCTCCTGCTCCTCCCCCTCCTCCTCCTGCTCCTCCTCCTCCTCCTTCTTTTTCTGAGACAGGATTTCTCTGTGTAGCCTTGGCTATCCTGGACTCACTTTGTAGACCAGGCTGGCCTCGAACTCACAGCGATCCGCCTGCCTCTGCCTCCCGAGTGCTGGGATTAAAGGCGTGCGCCACCATGCCCGGCTCATCACCTTCTTTTGAATACCCTGTATGGCGCAGTCTCTGCTTTCATGGAATTCACAGACGAGTAGAGCATCAGAAAGTCATATCCGTGAATGTGCAATAAAGTTCAAATAATGAGAATCCTGAGAAGCAAACAAGGCTGGAGAAGTTGAGGAGTCATGAGGGGTTATGCTGTTGCTTCTCCATTTAATTGGACTGAGAAGACCTCTCAAGTGGGTATCATTTGATCAGCAGCCTGTGTGAAGAGGGGAGTAGCCACATCAAGATTTGGGACAGAGGGGCTGGAGAGATGGCTCAGAGGTTAAGAGCACTGGCTGCTCTTCCAAAGGTCCTGAGTTCAATTCCCAGCAACCACATGGTGGCTCACAACCATCTATAATGTGATCTAATGCCCTCTTCTGGCTTTCAAACACTGTATACATAATAAATAAAATCTTTAAAAAAAAAAAAAGATTTGGGACAGAGAGCACAAGTGCAAAGGCCCTGAGGTCACAGCGAGTCAGGGCCAGCCAGAAGGCCAGAGCTCCAGAGCAGGAGGAACTGGGGGAGAGAAGTGGTGAAGGGGGAGGTGGGGGAGGGGGAGGGAGAGAGGGAGAGTCAGTAGTGTCTGCTCAACGGGAGGGAGTTTCGACTTGTGTGATGGGATGGTTTTGAGAATCTTCTACAAGGAAGTGACATGTTTGGATTTATATTTTAAAACCTTTTAAAAAACAAAACAAAACAAAACAACCCCAGGATCTCACTGTATGGTCCTGGCTGTCCCAGAACTTGCTGTGTTTACCTATTTATTTTTAATTATCTGCATATGTATGTGTTTGTGTATGAGTTTGAGCACATGAGTACAGGTGTCTGAGGATGCCAGAAGAGGGTGTCAGGTTCCTTAGTGCTGGAGCCGCTGGAGTCATGAGCTACCCTATGTGGGTGCCCTCTGCTAACACCTGACCCTTAGTTTTGTTTGTTTGTTTGTTTGTTTGTTTTTTAGAGGCACCCTCGCTGTGGTGTGGAGAACTGGTTGATGATAATTTAGCCTAGGGATGCTGTTCCAGTGTCTGCATTTGTGGTGTTCTTAGGAGGTGTTGCCACCATGAGTCACCTACTTGAGAGTCCAGGTCACACACAGCAAACTCCACTGCTGCACCCTTCAGCTCACCCTGCCCTTACTGATCACCCCTAAGATCTCTGTGTTTTCCTACTGTGTTTATTTCTCATGGGGCGGTGTCTTGAGAGTCATTTTGTGATAAACTTATGACCCTGAAGAAAAAATGTTGGTTTTAGTTGACTGGCTTTAAAAACAGAAGATTCATGTTTACCTAGAAGGATTTATGACTGGAGAATGGAGAGGAAGAATAGCAAAGGAAAAATTCCATGACAATTTTTTTCATGGATTGAGCTCGGTAAGGGAAGTTGTTGAGGGTCTCAGCGTGGTGGCTGCAGTTGGCGAGCTTCTCTGCTCGTGCGGTTTGTAAGGCTGTTCTCCTCTTGTTCTTGCAGGATCTCATTTTGCCCAATGGTGGTACGCCAGCAGGCACTTCGAGCCCAGCCTCTTCATCTTCCCTTCTGAACAGACTTCAGCTTGATGATGACATCGATGGTGACACGAGAGATCTCTTCGTCACAGTTGATGATCCCAAGAAGCACGTCTGTACCATGGAGACCTATATCACATACAGGGTCACCACCAAAGTAGGTCGCTCGGTTTCAGAATGTCGGGTTCCGAGCTTGTGCTTTCGTTTTTGTCTTCGGTCAGTTGACAGGGGCTAGGGTCATGTGGAGCAGGGAGCCTCAAGTAAGGAGATGCTTCTAGAAGACAGGCCTGTGCCAAGTCTCTGGAGCATTTTCTTAATGACTGATGTCAGAAGGCCCAGCCTGGTGTGGGTGGTGCCACCCCTGGCAGGTAGTCTGTGAGGTATAACAACGTAGCTAAATATGAGCCCCAGAGCAAGCCGGTAAGCAGCCTTCTGCCCTGGGTCCTGCGTCAGTCCTTGCCTCCAACTCCTGCCTCGACTTCCCTCAGGGGTGAGCTGTACTTGAGATGTGGAAACCAAACAAATTGTCCTTCATGGTGCTTTATCACAGCAATATGGGGGGACTGAGGTCCTCTCTGCCTTTGCTGTCTTTCCTGGCCACTTGTATTATAGTTACAGGAGAGAGAGAGAGCTTATATTAAAGGTTAAAAGGATCATATACCTTTTTTTTTTTTTTTTTTCAAGACAGGGTTTCTCTGGGTACTGGACTCGCTTTGTAGACCAGGCTGGCCTCGAATTCACAGAGATCAGCCTGCCTTTGCTTCCCCGAAGGATCATACACTTATAATAAGTTTATATTCTTAAAATGAGGAGAACTCAGGGCTGAAGTTGTTTTAATCCCTGTTAAATACCTCTGTCTCATGGGACAGTTTTGCTTAGTGTGTTCATTTCACAATGTGCATGAGCGTCTACCAGCTGATCTTATCCCTGTGATGGGACCTGATTGTAATTTGGCCTAAATGAAGTTAAAGACAGAAGTAAGGGGCCTGAGACTAAGCCTGGTGACTGTGTGCCATGCCGTCTGCCAGACAGACAGGACAGCACTGGAACTAAATTGAACAGTGTTCACAACAATCCTAAAAGCCTCGTGTTTAGTTAGAGTTTTATAGGTGAGGAAACTGAGTAACTTGTACCTGCCTACAAAATTGGTAAGTAGGTTTCTAGTGAATTTGTAAGACTATAAAGTTCATGTTCTTTACATAATTTACTTGTAAAATAGTACCTTTAATGCTTACGCTTTGTCACAACGGTGGGGATGGAACCTAGGGCCTTGTACCCGCTGGGCAAATGCTCTGCCTCTGAACTACATCCCTAAACCTGTGGGTTTTGTTTACTTTTGAAGTCTTTCTTCATATTTAAATAGTACTAAAGTTTTAGAGTTAGAGAAGGGTTTCTTAACTGACATTTTGGGATGAACAGTACTTTCTTGTGGGTCTGTCCTCAGCGGTGTCCCTGGGCTCTGTCCACTAGGTGCTAGTAGCACCCCCCACCTATCTACAACCCCCGTTTGAGACAATCAGAAATATCTTCACACGTTGCCAAATATCTGCTGGGAAGAAAAATTGTTTAATAGGAAGTTACTGATCTAAATCATCTGCTTTATAGCCAGGCATGGTGGCGCACACCTTTAATCCCAGCACTTGGGAGGCAGAGGCAGGCTGATCTCTGTGAGTTTGAGGCCAGCCTGGTCTATAAAGAGAGTTCCAGAACATCCAAGGATACATGTGAAGCCCTGTCTCGAAAAACAAGCAAACAAAAAAGTAAATCATCTACGTTACTAAGGAGAAAATTCACACTGCCACTTTGAATTTTAGAATTAAAAAAGTGCTTTACAAAAACAAAACAAAAAGACATGAAAGTGGGATGGGGACTTGGTGGGGTCAGAACGGGATAAAAGGGAGTGGTAATGAGTGTGACTTGGATACATTGTGTGTGTGTGTGTGTGTGTGTGTGCGCGTATATGCATGTGTGAGTGTGTTTGCATGTATGTGTGTGTGAGTGTGTGTATGCATGTGTGAGTATGAGTTTGTATGCATGTGTGAATGTGTTTGCGAGTGTGAGTGTGTATGTATGTGTGAATGTGTTTGCGCGTGTGAGTGTGTATATGTGTGTGAGTGTGTGTATGCATGTGTGAGTGTGTGTATGCAATGAGCAAGTGTGTGTGTGTGCTTTAGTCAGGAGACTGTTCTTTTTCTGTTTTTCCTCCACCACGAGCCACACACTGCAGAAGGAATTACAGACATTTCATGAACCTTTATGGGTGGTGTCAGTATCTCAGATAAACCACATCTCTCCGTTCTTACTATTCGATCCTCCCACCTGTGTCGCACTGGGAATTGAACTTAGGGTCTCACACATGCCAGGCAAGTGCAGTACCACTGAGCTATGTTCTCAGCCTCCTTTTTTCCTTTTCAATTATAAGATAAAATTTATTAGTGATTTATTTGGGCAGGGACAAGGTCTTGCTGTGTAGCTCAGGCTGGCCTTCTACCTCAGCCACTCAACCTCTAGGATGACAGTGTGTGCCTCTATACCCAGCAAATATCTATCTATCTATCTATCTGTCTATCTATCTATCTATATTTTTTTGTTTTGTTTTTTGAGACAGGGTTTCTCTGTGTAGCCTTGGCTGTCCTGGACTCACTTTGTAGACCAGGCTGGCCTCGAACTCAACTCACAGAGATCCACCTGCCTCTGCCTCCTGAGTGCTGGGATTAAAGGCGTGCGCCACCACGCCCGGCTTAAATATCTATATTTTTAATGTAAAAATTTGGTGGGTTCTATGCCTGTTTAAATTCTTTGGAAAGATAAACAGAATGAAATCTGTTCACATAATTCTTCATCTTGTACTGGATGGAAATACTATGTTTTAAAAGTCACACAAATAGTAAAATACATGTTTGTAAAACACAAACAGTTCCAAAGACCAAATAGAGAGCGGAAAACTAGTCCTCCCTGTCCCTCCTCAGCTGGGCAGTTTCTCACCAAAAGCAGCAGTTGCTGCAACTTGGCGACCGCCTGCTTCTCCCTTTCATGTATGGGCGCACACGAACACTTAGCGTGCACGCTGTGTGGGTCGGTGCATGCTGTTCTCTCACTCTGCCTTCCGCTCGGCAGTGGTTTTGAAACCCTGTCCATGTCCACATGCCCACGGTTAGCTTAGTCTCTGAGTCTCTGCCTAATTATGCAATGATTATATAAATGTCTTTTTTTTTTTTGTTTTTTTGTTTTTTTGTTTTTCGAGACAGGGTTTCTCTGTGTAGCCTTGACTGTCCTGGACTCACATTGTAGTCCAGGCTGGCCTCGAACTCACATCGATCCACCTGCCTCTGCCTCCCGAGTGCTGGAATTAAAGGCGTGTGCCACCACGCCCGGCTGTCTTTTTTTTTTTTTTTTTTATGGTGAACATTTAAACCATTCTCCACTTTTTAAAAATCACCCCACACTATCTTTTCTGCACCTGGATCACACTTGAAAGTTTGTCCTTTGATGTGTATCTGCCCCATTATCACCTCAAGGGATGCTCACACACTACGGTGTTCTCAGAGGGCCTAGTCCAAGGGAGTGCTCACACAGGTATGGTGTTCTCAGAGGCTCTAGCGTGATGTGCATCCTTTAAAAAAAAAAAGATTTATTTATTTATTATTATGTATACAGTGCTCTGCCTGCATGTACAACTACACGCCAGAAGAGGGCATTAGATCACATTATAGATGGTTGTGAGTCACCATGTGGTTGCTGGGAATTGAACTCAGGCCTTCTGGAAAAGCAGTCAGTGCTCTTAACCTCTGAGCCATCTCTCTAGCCCCCTTCCAGGAATTCTTAACATTTGTTTACTTTCTCTTGAGGTGGGCTTACTTTTCACTCTGTAGTCAGTGAAACACAACTCACGTTTTCCTTGTCACCGTTGGCAGCCTGGTGAAAGGGTGATTGATTGCCTTGCTGGCACAGCAATGCTCTACTCACCCTGCCAGTTTCTATACCACTTGATTCCTGCATCCTGTAATACACACACACACACACACACACACACACACACACACACACACACACATCTTGCAGGGCTTAGCTGGTTTCTGTGAATTAACTGCTATAACTCCCCGTCTCTCCCAGGCCTCTTCTCTCTCCTGCCTTGCCTGCCTCTCCCCCTCTGCAGTCTTATTTCTGACCTTTCTCCTGGAATTATTTGATTCCCTGTAACTGAGAAACAGCCACTCCCAAGTTCTAGTCCTGGGTTTTCACTTGGGTGTGATGAATTGCTGCTGAGTTCTTACTTTTTTATCTCTCTTCTTGCACTCCTGACCCTAGAGTTGCTGTTCTTCCTGTTTTTAAAAGTGGACCAGGGTCAATATCTTGATGATGTGTTTGGAGTGCTTTTCTTGAAAGCTATGTCACATGATAGGCAGTGATATGTGGGAATGAGACAGAGGAGAGATGGGGTCACAAGAGTCTTATACCCAGGACTTGCATGTTGAGGCCCTCAGACAGAGTTGGTGGTCAGAGCACGATTGCTACAGTGGTGAGGCTGATTCCTCATCCTCTAAGTGATGGTGTAGGTAGTGGTGATGATGATGATGAGAGACAGGGTGGTGGAGGTGATGATAAGAGACAGGGTGGTGGTGGACATGATGAGAGACAGGGTGGTGAAGATGATGATGATGATGATGATGAGAGACAGGGTGGTGGAGATGATGATGATGAGGGACAGGGTCTCACTCTGCCTGGCCTGGAACTCACAGAGATCTGCCTACTTCTGCCTCATAAGTGCTGGGAACTAAAGGTGTGTGCTGTTGTGCCTAGCTGTTAATTCAGATTGTTTCTTTTAAAAAATCTAAAAATTTATTTTATGTGCCTGCATGTTTTGCCTGCGTGTGTGTCTGTACCACACGCGTGCCTGGTGCCTCTTGGAGGCCAGAAGAGGGCGTTGGATCCCCTGAAACTGGGGTTGCAGATGGTTATGAGTTGCTCTGTGGGTGGTGGGGCTCAAACCTGGGTCTTCTGGAAGAGCAGCCAGGACTCTTAACCATTCAGCTCCCTCTCTGGCCCCTCTAATTCAGATTCTTGATGACACAGTACAGAGATGTAGTGCCTGAACTGAAATTGGCTGAAGGCACACTGCTATGGAGTGTGCCATCAAATGCTTTCCTCTGTGATGGAGGTCAGTCAGCTAGTCAGCCCCTCTCAGGGCTGGCAGCTTGTGGCTCATAGAAATCACAACACAGTAACAGCTAATTATTAAGCACTTAGCCATGTGTCTATCCATTTTGTGATGGAAATTTCAGTTTTCATTTTATGTACTTACTCTGTTGTAGAAAACTTAGAAAATGGAAGTAAGCTAAAATAATGAAATGAAAACATGCCTATAAACTCATAGTCAGAGTAACTGTGGTTAGTGTGACATTTGTATGCCGCCAGCTCATCAACTGCATTGCAGAAATCGTTCTGCGCTGGCAAGGCCCAGGCAGCACATTTTGCCATTGTCTCTGAGATCTCAATCCTGTTCCCACGCTGCTGTCCCATTGTTTATTTTGTGAAAAGTGCTTTACGAGTCCTGCTAATCTTTACACAGTGAATATTTCAACTATTCTTAGTTTTTTTTTTTTTTTTTTTTTGTTTTGTTTTTCGAGACAGGGTTTCTCTGTGCAGCCTTGGCCACCATGGACTCACTTTATAGAGCAGCGTGACCTTGAACTCCCAGCGATCCACCTGCCTCTGCCTTCCGAGAGCTGGGATTAAGGCATGCACCACCACACCTGGCTTATTCTTACTTTTAAAATGGAGCTTAGATACAGTGACATGAATAGAATTGCTCGGTGACATGTGGCTAATGTGCGGTGGGGCTGGAGATTGGGGTCAGAGTTCCTTCTCTTAAGAACTGCGCTGGACTTCTACGGTGGTTAGTTTTCGGTTTTCGCTGTCACCTGGAGGCGCTCCCAGGGTTATGTCAGTCAGCAGCAGCTCCTTTGCTCTAGCCAGTTTCTCACCGGAGGCCTCAGTAGTCTAGAGTGTGCATGCTTGAGTGGCCAAGGAGTACAGGATCATAGTGGACGATCGACAAGGGTGTGGGTGACTGTGGCTTGAGCAGTTTCACTCGTGTGGTTTGCAGTCAGCTAATGTGAATGGGAGGTAAGGGGGGAAAGATGTGAGTGTTTAGCTGGGCAGTGAAGCAAGAACAAAGCATCAGGCAAGACCAGTAACTGCAAATGAACATTTGAATGAGAGAGCTCTGTGTGTGTGTGTGTGTGTGTGTGTGTGTGTGTGTGTGTGTTTGTGTGTGTATATGAGTGTGTTAGAGCCTTGCTGACTTCAAACTTGCTGTGTAGCCCAGACTTGCCTAGAACTCATTTCTGATCCTGCTGCCTCTGCCCCCTGAGTGCTGGAATTAGAGATACGCATCACTATGTAGTATGCTTACGTGTTTTTTATTTTTGAGCATGAAGGAGAATTAAGAGCCAGATGGACAGGGCTGGCAGAAATGTAGACCTAGGGGTGAAGATTGGAGGGCAGGGCAGGAGTTGCTGGGAAATGGGACCTGTAAGGGGTGTGTGGGCACGGAGGACAACCATATGGTCTGACAGGAGAAGCACATTTTCCTCATCCTTCTGGGAAAAGGAAGGGAAGCTCGCCTCATGACAGGAAGTTGGGTTCTTTGCTTATAGCTGTGGTTTTCTCTGGGACAGAGTGACAAGATCATCTGGAAGGAATGAAGGGAGGTTTTTAAGTGGGATTTAGAAAATTTCAAGGTGTTTCCAGCTGTTTAATAACTGGTGATGGGACTGTTGAGGCTGCTTGGTGCCAGGAGTGCTGACGCTGCGTGGCAGTGTTGGGGAATCCTGTTGTAGAGTGTGTTTTTCTTGGCCTGATATTGCTAAAGGTTCAGGTGTTGCTAGAGGACATTTTTAGCTTTTGAGTTTGTGGAAACTAGCAGTCGGCCAAATTAATTTAGAATTATGGTCAGTTTCATTAAACCCACTATGGACTCTGTTGCCATTGGAGACTGCTTTTGTACAATCCAGATTTTTTAAAAGAGTCTATTCAAAATCTTTGGGTGCCCATGATATAGTCTATAGGTTAGAAGTTACTCATATGTAGGGCACTGGGCTTCTCAGAGCCATATGCCTTCTAGGCCTGGTGGAAGTGGTGGGGGGGAGGAGCTGGGAGGACCATTTGTGGTTGTGTAGCCTAGGTCCAGGCTGTCCTGCTGCCTGCTGATTAGATTGTGGGTTGATGCTGATGTTTCCAAAGGTGACTAAAGAGGTGCTTGTGTGGAGCCTTCGTGGTGAGTTCTCTTCGGTCACTCTGCTTGGTAACTGTCTCAGAGCGACTGTGGTGGCGGGTGATCTCTATAGGTTCTAGACACAGTGTGATGATAGAATTGAGGTTCTCTGCTGCCTGTCTGCCTCCTCCCTCCCTCCCTCCCTCCCTCCCTCCCTTTCTCCCTCCCTCCCTCCCTCCCTCCCTCCTTCCCTCCCCTCCCTCCCTTCCTTCTCTCTGTTCACTGATTAGAGAATAGAAACCCTGAATTTCACAGGAAAACTGACCGAACTCGTCCCTGCAGCTTTGTTGATTGGTGTTTTAGGAATACTTGAGTCCTTTCCCTCAGCTCCTCTCCAGAAAGTCACAGCAATGCTCGTGGCTCGCTTTCAGCAGCCTTGCAGTATTGTGTTGCAAGTGTGCTGTGCTGGCTTCGCTCTTGGCTCTACTTTGCTAGGCTCCCTGTCCTTGTTTTTCCTGATTCTTTCTCACCTATTTCTAATTTATGTCATTGGATTGTATTTTATGTGTCAGTATGTCTTTCGTGGAACAAGCTGTGGTAAAAATAAATAAATTCTGAGCTGAAAAGAAGAAGCCTTTCTGGGCTGGAGAGATGGCTCAGAGGTTAAGAGCACTGACTGCTCTTCCAAAGGTCATGAGTTCAATTCCCAGCAACCACATGTTGGCTCACAACCATCTATAACGAGATTTGTATACATAATAAATTAAAAAAAAAAAAAAGAAGCCTTTCTGTACCCTACTGTGTCAGGCTAATATCTCCTGCTGTAGTATATCCTCTGTGGGCCCTAGTGGAACCTTTAAAACACAAGCATTTTGATGGGGCTGGAGAGATGGCTCAGTGGTTAAGAGCACTGACTATTCTTCTGGAGGCCTGGGTTCAGTTCCCTGCAGCACATAGCAGCTTCTCGCCGCCTCCAGTTCCAGTCCCAGGGCATCTGATGCCAGTTCCTGGCCTCCTTAGGTACCAGGTTCATAGATGTGCACAGCCACATGCGCAGGCAGAACACCCACACACCGAGTGTGACTCAGTGGGTAAAGCACTGGCCTGGCCGCACTCGATAAGACAGGACTTGAATCTGGACCTCACAGAAAGCTGGACGTGGCAGTGCAGCTTCAATCCCTGTGACAGGGATGTTGAGGCAGGAGGATGCCCAGAAGCTGGCATACACGGTGCTGAACATCAAGAGATTGTCTTGGTGGGTCTGGGGGTATCCATCTTGAATCACTCTATTTGGGAGGCAGAGGCAGGTAGATCTCTGAATTCAAGGCCAGGCTGGTCTGTAAAGTGAGTTCCAGGCCAAGCCAGTTCACAGTAAAACTCAGTCTCAAAATTAAAAAAAAAAAAAAAAAAAAAAAAAATTATAATTTTAATCCAGCAATTTTACCCTTAGGAATTTATTTTAGTGGGATTAATGGATATTTAATGGGATGTTCATGGATACCTTGTGATGTTTACTATAACGTTTATTGATTAAAAAATCAGGAACAATTTAAATAGGGATTTGGTTTAATCATGTTATAGCTACTTAGTTGAATATTACATATGTGTTCCATGATTGTAAAGATCTGGATACAAAGATGTTCAGGATGTATTAAAGTGATACAGAAACTGAATGAATTTGCATAGAAAAGTGGACGTTTATAAATGTTAAATACTAATTTTATTTTCTCTTTAGAGGGACTATATCAATTTTCATGTTTTCCACTCACTATTTTTCTTGAAGTTTTAAAATAAGCAAATATGCCAGCAGGTCTTGGTGTACACCTCTAATCTCAGCACTTGGGAGGCAGAGGCAGGTGGATCTCTGAGAGTTCAAGGACAGCCAGGGCTACACAGAGAAACCTTGTCTCATAAAACAAAAAACAAACAACCAAACAGTAAATAAATTGAACATATATAACCTAGACAAATAGAAGTGTGGAGCCAGGTCTCCAGATACAGAAATGTATCAAATGTAGCAAAAACATAGCTTCTTCTTGTGCCTTTTGTAGTTACCATTTACTGATTTCATAGAGTAGAAATGCTACATAAACGGTGGCTTATGGAATTGATTTGGTGAGCATAAGAAATGTGGTTGTTTGATCATGGAACATTTAGGAAGGGAGAGGAGGGAGAGGCTCCGCTCCCGTCACAGTGAAAACAAGTTGCCTTCCCTTACCACTGCGGACAGTCTGCTGGGGGTCTTTGGGTGTTGCGAAGGGTCTTGAAAGTATCCCTCCCAGTGCTCTTAATGTTGGGAAACTAAGACTCAGGGAGGCGCCAGAGTTCGCAGATCTGCCTTGTGTGCTAACTGCCCTCGGGGCCACAGAGCACAACACGGTCCATCCATTGGTGATGCTCTCTTCATGCTGTGTCTGAGTTCATCCGCAGTTCCACTTCCTCTGAAAGCCTTCTGATGACTTGGCAGTACGTGGTGTGTCTTCCCCCGACTCTCTGCTCTGCCTGCTTTGGCATGGGAAGGCTGTGTTTCATGGGAGCTTATGATTTGAGGGCCTGGAATGGGGCCTGGCATAGTCTGTGAGGGTCAGCTCTCCCTTCCGGTTCCGCTCAGACCGACCAAGAGCACAGCTTTGGGGAGAATGACACCATAATCTCAAAGCCAAAGCTGTTCACAGCTTTATTTGGTAGATGACTCTTCCTTAGGTGTTTCAAAGATTGTTCTGGATGCCTCAGATTAAAACAGACTCTGGCTGGGAAAGAATAAATTTGTAAAATGTGGCTCAGATCATCTTTACCTTATACCTCATCTGGTGTTTCAGATCAGCAGCTACTGCTGCCTCCCAGGGCAGAATGGTGTGACCGAGAAAAGATAGTAGTTAATAAGTAAAAAATCGTATTTTAGTTTAACTTAATTTTATTTAATGTTGGCTTATTATTAAAGTAATGTCATTGCATTTCAGAAAACTGCAAGAATTCAGGCTCAGGATAGATTAACATTTTCTGTGACACAATGGCATTTTGTTATTTATTTATTTATTTTTGATTTTTCAAAACAAGGTTTTTCTGCGTAGCCTTGGCTGTCCTGGACTCGCTTTGTGCGTAAGGCTGGCCTTGAACTCAGAGATCTGCCTGCCTCTGCCTCCAGAGTGCTGGGATTACAGGCGGGTACCAGGGTGGCCAGGTGTGTGTGTGTGTGTGTGTGTGTGTGTGTGTGTGTGTGTGTGTGTGTTTGTTGTTTGTTTTGTTTTCCTAGATGTTTCTCATCTAGACCTAAAATGCAGTATGCTGAACATATTCCGTTCTGGTAGAATATGATAGATGAAACAAAAATGTTTTTCTGTTTTTGTTTGTTTGTTTCTGTCTCACAGAGTAGCCTTCCCGCCCTGGAACTCACTGTGTAGGTCAGGCCATCCCGGAACTCAGAGTTCCCTTGCTTCTGCCTTGAGTGCTGGGGTTGAAGGTGTGCACCACAGCACCCAGCAAACGCCTTAGAATCTGCCTGTAAGGGAGCTGCTGTCTTCTCTTGTCTGCTAGCTTGTTTCCCTGCGTTTTCAGCAAGGTGTCTGCACATGTAGCAGGGGGTGGAGGCATCTTTCCTTTTCACAATTTGTGTCTGTTCAACAGCAGTATCTGAAATTGTGTTATTCTGGGGAAAAAGCCCAACAGCCCTCTCAGAGTTAAGCCAGAGGAAATGAATCAAATGTTCTAGAGAATCCCGAGGAATAGCTGAGTTTCATTTCCTGAGGGTAGGAGAAACACACACACACGCGCGCGCGCGCACACACACGCGCTCCCACCAAAAAACACAACACCAAGCCAAACCAAAGATCTGCTGTTTCCATTCTAGTTCTTATTGATTGACTGATTGGCTTCTCAAGACAGGGTTTCTCTGTGTGGCTCTGGCAATCCTGGAAATCTCTCTGTAGCCCCAGGTTGGTCTGGAACTCAGAGGTCTGCCTACCTCTGCCCCCTGAGTGCTGGGATTAAAGGCGTGAACCAGGCTCCTTCCTAGCTCTTTGACTTTGTGGCCTGCTGGTGAACTGCCACTTGGCTGGTGCACAGGGGTGGGAGTGGGGGCAGGGGATGGGGGTAGGGTGGAGGGGGCTGGGGGTGGAGGAGGGTGGAGGGGGTGGAGGGGGGTGGGGAAGCGAGTGTGTCCTTGCCGTATTGATTATTCTGAATGTGTTTTTCCCTCCTCCAACCAGAATCCACTCTTACTCACTTATGCGTATCCCTGACTCTCTTTTACTTGCAGAGCACTCGGGTGGAGTTTGACTTGCCAGAATATTCTGTTCGTCGAAGATACCAGGATTTTGACTGGTTGAGGAACAAACTGGAAGAATCGCAGCCTACTCATCTCATTCCCGTAGGTAGTAAGTCACGGCAGCTTGTTTCTCACTTTTCCTGAGTTATACTCGCATGGGTGTTGCTCAGTCCTTTGCCTCTGCAATGGTGGCTTCACGCTGCATCTTATACTAAGTCTACATACCAGAGAGAGCTGTTGTACCCCATTTTCTCAGTGTCTGCTCTGCTCTGCTAGCTTCTTAGGTAAGGGGGAATAAAATTTTACTTTTTACTTTTCTCCCATCCTCCTTTCTTTTAAAAAATACTAACGTGTGTGTGTGTGTGTGTGTGTGTGTGTGTGTGTGTGAGAGAGAGTTAAGCCAGAGGAAATGAATCAAATGTTCTAGAGAATCCTGAGAAGTAGCTGAGTTTCATTTCCTGAGGGTAGGAGAAACACACACACACACACACACACACACACACACACACACACACACACA
>OU015743.1:125154327-125178774 GCA_907169655.1 Acomys percivali
CACACACACACACACACACACACACACACACACACACACACACACACGCACGCCTCTGGCTTTCTTGTTGCTGTGTGGTCACTGTTGCTTCTGTTGCTCCATGTACTCCCGGCCAGCTCCTTCATGAGCTTCTGAGCGAGTCCTCCTGCCTCTTCCTCCCATCTTAGTTGTAAGAGTCTGGGATTGCAGATGTGCACCGCTGCATCCGGCTTTGCACATGGGTTCCAGACTGAGCTTGACCTATGGAACTTCTTCAGCTAGTTCTTTGACTACCTGATCTGTCTCCCTGTGTCTGTCTCCCTCTTATGTGGTACTGAGGATTAAGCCCACTTGCTAGGTATATGCTCTATGCTGAGCTGGGCCCCCACCCTTTTTACTTTTGTTCTGAGACATGGTTTTAATAAGTTACCCAGGCTGATGTTGAGCCATTTTGTAGCCTAGGTGAGCCATAAACTTGTACTCACCATCAGCCCACTGAGTCTCTGGGACTACAGGAATACACCACCAGGCTCAAGTTTCCTCTTTTTCCTGATAACAAGGTATACAGAACTCACTGTCTAGCCCCGGTTAGCCTCATACTTGTGGCAATCCTCCTGCCTCAGCCCTGTGTAAAGCTATGGTGCCTGGCTCAGAGTTCATTTGTATTATGACTTTTTTTTATTTTTTGAAAAGGGGGACACCCCATCTCTTTAAAGGATTGAAGTTTGGTGTTGGTATTCTAGCTCATACCTATCATCCTAGCACTTAGGAGACAGAGGCAGGAGGAGCACTGTGACTGCAAGGCCATCTGGGAGTATACATGAGCTCCATCTAGTCTCCCCTACAGAATGAGACAGTGTCTGGAAAAACAAACAACAACCAAAACAAAAAGATTGATGCTTGGAAGCCAGTCCAGTCTCACCGAAACTGCTTTCCCCGCTTGGCAGACATTCTTCTTGAGGTCTGGCAGCCTCCCAACAAGGCGGAGTTGATACTTCAGCTTGTGGCTGCCGGGGGCAGGAATCTAGCACACCATTCCTTCAGGACCACAGCTTTTTATTTAAAATTCAAACAAGAAAACCACTTCCTCGGCTCCACTGATGCAGCATACTACGGGGCCCACCACTTAACAGCTCCCTGCTGTCTTTTCGTTTTGTTCTGTTTTTGTTTTTAACAGCTGATAACTAAAATTCAAAAAGACCGAATAATCAGCATACGCATTAGGTAGTTTTCTAAGCCTTTAAGTTATGGTAGTTACTATTTGGGTCCGCACTGCAATGTCTTGGGGGCTTTAGGAGAGTTCGGAGCACACGAATCTTCAGAGGCCAGTTTATCACTTAACGAGACCTTGTCTGAATAAAGCCCCCGGTTGCTCGGCTTTTCCATTCCTTCTGCTCCTCCCCACTTCCTTTGCCCACCGTGGGTGGAGGACGCTGCGTGTGCTATGAACGCTGGGTGTTTTTAGGGTTTTGAGGTGATCTACATGGCTAGGGCTGGGCGGGAAGTGATGGGTCCTCAGCGATTGGTCCTTTCCCACGCTTCTCCTTGGCCACGGTAAGTCCTGCCTGGGCTTTGCTTTTCTGCCCTCCAGTCACTTAAGACCGTGCCTGGAAAAGCAGTAGTCATCTTAAAGCAGCCAGAACAAATCCTTAAAATAGAATCCTACTTGGCCAGATTGGCAGCTAGTGATAGTTTTTTTTTTTTTTAAACATATGCTTTTTATTTCAGAACAGCTTTAGAGTTATTCTGAAAATAGGAGAGCAGGGTCTTACACATTCGATGACCAGTTGCATCCATGGCTAACACTCTACACAAATGTGAGGAGCTTGCCATTGATTATTTGATGAGCATCATTTACTCAAACTGCTTTATTCAGAGTTGAGTAGTTTTTGCCTAAAGCTGTGTTTATTCCAGGTCCCCAGCCAGGACTCTGTGTTCCATCGAATGGTCATGCTCCTTTGGCTGATTTTGCTTGTGACAGTGGTTTTTGATGACCCTGGCAGTTGGGTTTGCTAGTGAGGGGTTTCATACATGCTTGGGTGGACATTCGTTTGAAGGCTCTTTTGGTTAGGCCATGAAAGTGGAGTAAGGTGTTTTAGAGAAGAAAGCATGGGGAAAGACTGTTAACCCAGGTCACATGACTCAAGGGTTTGTTTGAGGAGTTTCTGTTCCCTCTTCTCACTTTCCTAGTAGCTCAAGCTTTGCCCCCTTCTGGCAGCTAGTGGTTTGTTGTTTTTCCTTGTGGTTTGGCACTTGAGAATCAAAAGTTTGAGAGCGACCCCTGCTGGCGAAATGTAGTACTTCGGATCCACTGCTAAATGTGTCTCAGCTTCCTTCAGTGTACTCTCCGCTGCCTGGGTAGCAATGGCCGGCAGGAAAGGGCCTCAGAAGCAAGCCAACATCTAATTTTTTCTACAAGTTCTTGATACTTAACTGAAGTGGAGAGATTTAATGCAGGAAAGCATTTCTGGTTTAACTAGAGAAGTCAAATGAGAAATGAACTTTTGGCTTCACCCTCTACCCCAAAACCATCTTACAGAAACTGTTAGAAGGCATTCCTCTGTATTTAAGCACCGTCTGTGAGTTCTTCAGTAGTCTTTTGTAGGAACATAGGTCCGGAGAAGGATTTTAAGATAGACAAGGGACTTCTGCTATGGGGAACTTAGTGTCCGATAGAGTCTGAGGTGACTAACACATCAGCTAAGAGCACTGTTGCTCTTGCAGAGGACCCAGGTTCTCAGCATCTACACAGTGGCTCCCAGCTCTCTATGGCTCCAGTTCCAGGGCCTCCAACACCTTCTTTAGAATCTGCAGGCACCAGACACACATGTGGATCATAGATGTACATGCAGGCAGAACACCCATACACGTAAAAATAAAAATGTAAAAAAGAAAGTGGAGCTAAGATCTGAACAGAAATGGAGAACTCAGAAAGTGTGCAGCACAATTATTGATGTGTTGGTTGTGCCACCAATCTGAGGTTTTGGAACTGTAAATTTCAAATGAGTGAACTGTACATATACGGGTTCGGTTAGACCTTTTAAAAGGTGGGAACGTAGGCCTGAGAAAAGGCCCAGTGCCTAAGAGCATGCACTCATTATCCCAGAAGGAAATCTCAAACTCCTCACATGTCACCATCCCATCTCTCCAGCCTGGTGGCCTCTCTGCCTCCGGTCTCTGTAGGGGTTGTGTTCTTTCTTACACTCTGGGTATTTCAAGGTTTGCTCACAGAGGAGCACCGGTTAGTACTTCCTTCTTACTGTGGGGTGATGGCCTGTGTGTGAGCATCCCTCAGTCTGTCTGTCCTCCCTGAATGGAATGTCATTTGTTCTCTCCTCTGGCTGTCAGGCGTAATACTGTTGTGGACATTTGTGCATAAGTCTTCCTGTGTTGGCATATTTGGATGTAGACCTAAATTGATGTTAAATTATATGTTACTCTGAATTTACCCACTTGGGGAATTGCCAGGCATTTGACATTCCCTCACATTGTGTGTGAGTTCCGGTTTCTCTGCATCCTCACAAACAATGATTATAATCTGTCTTTAATTATAGCTATCCTCGTGGGTGTGAGGTGACATCATATTGTGATTTTTAAAAGATTTGCATCTGCCTGACAGCTGAGAGCATCCTTTGTTCTTGGTGGATATCTGTATGTCTTCTTGGGGAAGTGTCTGTTTTGGGTATGTGCGTGTGAGTGCCAGTGCCCTTGGAGGCCAAAGGTGTGGCTGTCCCTGGAACTGGACTTACAGGCGGTTCTGAGTTGCCAGATATGGGTGCAAGGACTCAAACCTGAGCCCTGCTGAGGAGCAGAATGTGCTCTTAACCATGAGCCATCTCTCCACCTCCCTTGAAAATTGAGGGTTGTTGTTGTTGTTGTTGTTGGTTGTGTGTATGTGTGTGTGTGTGTGTGTGTAAAGGAACTTGGAAATCTATTTGAATCTGTTGGGAAACAGAGGAAAGTGGTCTTGGGGCATCTGTCACTCTTCCTCTCTCCTCTCTGCCCATTTCAGATCAGCTGTGGTTAAACATGTTTGAGAATGGCTGTGCTTTTCTGATTTGGCTGCTTCGGTTAGGAGTCCTCTTAAAGCTCTGGTTGAGCATTCCCAGCATGCAAAGGGCCCTGTGTTCCATTGCCAGTTCCCTGAGGAGTGGGAGTCACCACTTCACCTGGACTGCACTGAAGCCACAGGATGTTGTAAGCAGCTAACCAGTGGCTCTGGGAAGGCACTGGATGCTTGACTTTCGTCTCCTCAGGAACTGTAGTACACCTGCTTTGTTTCCACTCTCTGTGACTTCAAACTTGGCATCCTTTGTGGGTTCTAATGGAAAAACCCAGTTTCCAGCTTCTTAGACCCACCCCTTTCTTTTGCCTGAGGAAAATCACAAGATGATTTATAAATTGATTGTCTTTCTTTTCAAGTCAGGCTTTTCTACTTTGTCTTCACAAATCCTGGCCTGCTTAAAGTAACCTGTCTGCCCCATGCTGCCCCTGTTGTGCCTCTGAGGGTTTAACACAGTACCTCACATACAGTTAGCATGCACTCCCAACACTGAGCTATGTCCTAAACCACGGAGATAGCACATGTGCTGTTAGACTTTTCATCGCTGACAAATACCTAACAGAAGTAATTTGTTTTTTGAGACAGGGTTTCTCTGTGTAACAGAGCTTCTGTGCCCTGAGTGCTGGGATTAAAGGTGTGTGACACCACGCTCAGCTACCATAACAAATTTTTAAAATATAATGTTTTAATTTATTCCTTGAGAATTAAAATTACTTCTTTTGTTCTATTTTACCTTTTTTCCCCTTTGGCAGTACTGGGGATCGAACCCAGAGTCTCATACTTTCCATCAGGCTCCAGCCTGAGCTCTCATAACGCATATTCAAGTGCACACCACGTTGTTCACAGGAGATGCTATTCATCATGCCTAGCAGGATCTATGTACGGCTGAAGCAGCTCCCCATGTGCCCCTCTCCCTCCCCAGGCAACCATCACTCTTTGCTTTGCTCTGTGTGTGCTCACTGACCGCATCGCTGCTTTGTTCACTGTGGCTGGCTGCACCGCAGACAGATGGATGGCTAGACGGGCATGCGCAGGCTTGGAAGGTGATGTACATTCATCTATTGAGCAGTGCGGTGTTGAAGCCTACTTGCAAAATAAATGTTTGCTTTTCCTGGAGGACAAAGGATGTATCTGCTATGTAGCTTTCTTCTCACTGGAATTAATGAGAACAGTTTGTATTTGTATTGCAACAACTGGTCTTCCAAATTTGAAATGATAAAATGACTTCATTTTCTAGCCAAACCCTCTTTTTAAATAAAATATTTACTTTGTTTTTATTTATGTGTTTGTGTACACATGTATGTGCCATCTGCAGTGTGTGTGTAGGTGCCCATGGAGACCAGAAGAGGGCGCTGGGTCCCCTGGGGCTGGAGTTACAGGCCATTGTGAGATACTGTCCTTTGCAAGAGCAATGAGTGTTCTTGACCAATGAAGCATCTCTCTAGCTTCTCCCTCCCTTTCTGAGGTACTTTTAGCTTACTCAGTAGGGAAGTTAATCGTAAAATATTGATTGAACTTGCAAGCACTTTGAATTAAACTTGAGTTGACACTCATTCTTGATGGCGTGGCTTTTAATCTGGATGCCTCTTTACCTAGCAGTGATTCTTGCGTTGGAGTGGGGCTTTCTACCAAGTTGGTAAGGGTAGGAAGGGACAGGTTGGAGTGGTGAACTGGCGGCTTCTATTCCATCAGTCTCTTTCTGTAGCCACCAACCCCTCACCAAGAAGCCCCGCCTTCCACTTCCTGTCCTTCTGCCCAGCTGATTGGCCAAACAGCTCTTTATTGACAACTATAACATCCACCCAAGGCATTCTCCACTGTGGCTGAAGAAGACCTACTGTGTATCCAGCACATTTTCTTCATCGTTCTTCTGTTGCCCCCTAGCTTAGCTGGTGTGAATAGTCCATGTGGTGCACCAGCTTAGAGCCTTTCTGGCAAACACCCAGTTGTATAACAGGGTTATTTAGCAGATCTGTTTTCAGTTTTGTTTTTAAAAAATACTTACTAAACAATTTATTTGCAGATAAATAATGCATGTATACCACACCTAAACATCTAGAAACTCATGCATCTTCATTGAGCTGGGATACCAAAGCTGAGGCACTGCCTGCTGACTGAATCCTACTCTAACGTCTAATCATGTGGGAGCAGGGCTTTTTTGTTTCTTACTCTTAAGTCAACAATGTCAACACAAAACTATCCTTTGCTCACTCTAAACTTAACAGTCCAGATGATTTTATTTGCTATACTTGAATGTGTAAAAAATACAAGGTCCTTCAATCAAAGGGGAAGTTTCTTACTATTAATCAAGAGGTTAGTCCACGTGGATGGAGAAGTCATTTTAAAACACTGTGCTTGTTGGACTGGTTTCTAATCCTAGCCTAAGTGCAGGCCTGAAACTTACGCCACCATCGGGAAACCATGGTCTGAGGTTAAATTTTGAGGCCTTTAAAAGCACCTTCTTGGGCTGTTTTATGCATGGATTAAACACATTAGTAATTATCTCTGAGTCACCAATAATGCATCAGTATCAAATTAAGGAAAGAAATCAAAGCATTTCCCCTTGGTGTCATTTAACCAAGAGCGATCCAGATTTGAAGTCTCTGCGTTATGCTCCCTGCGTCTTCTGCCCTCTGAATCTGTGCCTGCCTAAAGGCTGTCTTGTGACTATGGCCCTGTGTCTGTGCCTTCTCTGTGTGTCTGTCAGTTGTATGAGCTGTGTGTCTGTGCTTAAACAAAGGGATACGTCACAGACGTCTTTAACAGTTTTACAAGGGATTACATCACCAGCTCTGACTGATCCCCACTGACCCTGACAAAAAACAGTACTATAAACGTGTTTTTTTTTTTTTTTTTAATAAACGTGTTTAATATCCAGTATCTGTAAGTGTTGTATCCACCCCTTATGGTAGAAATTAGAAAGCTGCTTTCAGTCTCTGTGTTTGCAGCAAATGATACACATGCATTGTTCTGGTTCAGGAATGTGGAGGAGTGCATAATTTAAGATAATAGCTCGCATTAGTTTAGATTGTAAAAGTTGATTCCTTGAAACATCTGAGGCAAGTAAGAATGTCTGTTCGGTTGTTCCCTTAAAGGCAGGCTAAGCAGTTTGAGCACACAGTAAGCTAGCAGTTAAGACTCAGATGGCCTCAAGGTGTATTGTTAGTTCTGGCTGTGTAGTCCAGCAAAAGTTCCATCCAGATCTCTTAAAATACTATAGATATTTTCAGGATATTGCATTGCCACAGTTATGTTTGTTGTTTTTTTTTTTGTTTTTGAGACCAAGTCTTACTATGCAGCCCTGGCTGACCTGGAACTCAGAGATCTGTCTGCCTCTGCCTCCTGGAGTGCTAGGATTTAAAGGCACCTGCTACCAAGGAAGCAAGCTTTTAGTCACTGAGGAAGCTCCCACTCGTTTTCATAGTAACAGAACAGTTTTTTTTTTCATCCCTAAGCTGTAGGTAGTTAAGGCTTCTCTCTTGTCTACATCCTTCCCAAATGTTTTTGGGTTTGTTTGTTTGTTTGTTTGTTTTTGTCAGAACCCAGATATTTTAAAATTGTGTATAGCAGACAATTTTCCCTGTTGGAGGAGTAAGAAAGACACCTTTAACCATGCACTTGAGCAAGACACCAAGGAAACAAATTGAAGCTTGTAGGTTCCTGGGTGAGCAGGGAGTTTAAATTGTTCAGCAGTATCGGCTCAAAGATTTATGATAGAGAAATTTGAGTGAGTGACAGAAGCAAAGAAAGTCCCATTTTGATTGCAAATCTAAAAGGAAAATTAAGAGCATCTTCAGATGTGTGAGTTTGCCCACGTCCTTATTTCTTCATTTACCATGTTCCTGCACCCTTTGAACTGGGAACGCAGTCTTAATGTGCTTTAATAAATGCTGTGTGCTTGATGTCATCTGCCCCCTTCTTTAGTGTGTCTGGGTGTGTATATGTGTACACATATGTAGGTGGCACAGGTACACATGTTTGTCTCTGGGTATGTGTATGTGCACACATATGTAGGTAGTGTAGGTACGTGTGTGTGTGTGTGTGTGTGTGTGTGTGTGTGTGTGTGTGTGTGTGTGTGTGTGTAGAGGACAGCGTTGGTGGTGTTCCTCTGGCATTTTCTACTTTTCTTTTGGGGGCGGGGTCATGGAGTCTTTCACAGGCCTGGAGCTCGCTAAGTAGGCTGGGCTGGCTGCTCAGCAGGCCCCAGGGACCTGCCTGTCTGCAGCCTTAGCACTGGTTTTACAAGTGCACACTGCTACACCAGCTCTTATTGTCTATTTATTTATATTTATTTATTTTGAGACTGGGTTTCTCTGTGTAGCCCTGGCTATTCTGGACTCGATTTGTAGACCAGGTTGGCCTTGAACTCACAGAGATCCACCTGCCTCTGCCTCCTCAAGTGCTGGGATTACAGATGTCTACCACTGCGCCTGGTTGGCTCGTATTTTAAATGTGGGTTCTGGGGCTTGAACTCAGATCTCTCTGTGCTTGTACAGCAGGCACTTTACCAACTAAGCTGGCGTCCCAGCCTTGGCTTTCTTTTCTTAGACACTGTCTTCCACCTTCTCTTTATAGCGTCTATGCATATGTAAGGACAGTGCAGCTGCATTTGCTGAGCAGGTGTTGGCATCTCAGCACGTCAGGGCTGTGCTATAGTCTTTGGTTCTTCTCACGTGACGCTGACAGGGCAGGTGTGATTTGCTGCAGCTGTGTATCCCAAGAGTCTT
Source organism: Acomys percivali (assembly GCA_907169655.1). NCBI lineage: Eukaryota > Metazoa > Chordata > Mammalia > Rodentia > Muridae > Acomys > Acomys percivali. Next base: position 125,163,097 of record OU015743.1, read on the forward strand.
CACTGATGATAACATAAGATCTAATACATTAAGAACCACCACTCATGGGCTGGAAATGTGGCCCAGTTGGTAAAGTGCTTGGCATAAAATGATGTGCTGGGATATGCCTGCAAGCTCAGTGTGAAGGTGGAGGCAGGAGGTGGAAGTTCAAGGTCATCTTCTGGTACATAGCCTCAGGCTTGAAGCTAGCCTGGGCTACATGAGATCCTGCCTCAAAAAGAAGGCAGACAGACAACAGACAACCAAATGACACCCCAGCACTGTTCTTGGACAGATAGGCAGGAGGAATTTGCTGGCCTAGTGAGTTCTTCTCCACCATCTTGATCGCTTTCTTTTTCTTCTGTTTTCTAGCCACTTCCTGAGAAGTTTGTGGTGAAAGGTGTCGTGGACCGTTTTTCAGAAGAATTTGTGGAGACCAGAAGAAAAGCTTTGGACAAATTCCTAAAACGGATTACAGATCATCCTGTGCTCTCTTTCAATGAACATTTCAGTGTGTTCCTCACTGCTAAGGTACAGCAGAGTTGTGTGTGTCTTTGCAGAGGATCACTCTTGGGCTCCTTCTCAGATACTGCTTGGCTCTTTTGAGAGCCACTTCCAAGAATGGTCCTCTGAGGTGGGCATCATGAAGGCCCTCTGCTTTCTTGCTGCCCAGTGCATTGGCATGGTCTCTGTTTTAGAATCCAGAAGGAGAGCCCCCCCCCCCAAGAGCGTTGGAAACCAGTATTGTCCAATAAGCACTTCTTGGCAGGGTTAGTAGGTGAGGCTTCCCAATGATAGGACCCAAAGCAGGTAAGCATGCTCTCCGGGGCTGACAGCAGACTCCCCAAGTTTGATGAAGTCAGCCTGTCAGTCTGAGCTGAGTTTTCTTCCTTCCTTCCTTCCTTCCTTCCTTCCTTCCTTCCTTCCTTCCTTCCTTCCTTCCTTCAACACTTATTTTTATTTTATGTGCATTGGTGTTTTGCCTGCACGCATGTCTGTGTGAGGGTGTCAGATCATGGAGTTACAGACAGGTGTGAGCTACCATATGAGTGCTGGGATTTGAACCCGGGTCCTCTGGGAGAGCAGTCAGTGTTCTTAACCACCAAGCCATCTCTCCAGCCCCTTGAGCTGAGTTTTCATTCTCACCTCCTCACAGTTAGTTTTCCTGCATGGATGCCCGCATAACACCCCTCAAGAACGCTGTAAACAACTGTGACTTCATTTTTCAGACAGAGACGCTGAAGTTCAGAGAGATTAAACTCGTTCAGTCGGTATCACTAAGGCTTGGGTCCTATGACTCTTAAGGCCTCACCCTCCATCTGTATCACAAGGCCTGGGCATTGCTTGCCAATAGCACTGTTCCTCTTAGGTTTGTTTTCTAATCATTTGCCAAAAAAAAAAAAAAAAAACCTTGGCTTCTAGCGTGTTGCCAGAGACTGTTCAAGCTCAAGTCGGTTGTTCACTGGCGTCGCGCTTCACTTGGTGTTGGCAGAACTGGTCTGAAACCTAAGGCTCCCCTCACACTGTGTAGAAACGGGGTCACACGCTCAGACTCTCGGGCAGCTTAGCTTCTCCCTAGCCAACCCGTTAACTTCAGATTTCCTGCGTTCAAGACATACATAATGTGTTCTAATGACAAGGGTGTAGAAGGCCCGGTCCATTTGTTGTTGTTGTTAAGATGACAAGAAAACAGACGTGTGCGGATGGCAGCTGCTGACATTTAATGCTTCTGAAAGATCCTGTTCTCCACTCATGGAAACTCTCTGACAAAGTGCTTTTAAGGTTTTTTGTTTTTAACTTCAGTTGATGGCAGCCCGTGCACTAGCTCCCCCTACTGGTCGAACCTGTTTTAAATGTAAGCCTTTCTCAGTGTACTGACGTTGAGTGTGGGTTTTCCAGTTTCTTGTTTTCCCAAAGTGCAGGTCAGCTCCGAGGTTGCATGTCCTTTGTCCAGAAGCCCCAGGCTGTCCTCATTACTGAGCGAAGTAGAAGAGGGTGTGGCTTGGATTCCTGGTCACTAGGAATCTGCACAAAGAATGAATGGCATATAGTGTGTCCTGGAGAGAGATGACGTGAGGGCTCTGGGCAAGCAGCATGACAGACGTTTAACGACGTAAGGACCTTCAGTATCTCCATCAAAATCCAGGTGGTTCCATGGTGGGGGATGCTGGAGAGCGGCCCTTAAGCAGAGAGGTGTGCCTGGGCTTGCAGAGCTGGAACTTTTAATTCCAGCACTTGGGAGCTGGACGTAGGAGGTTAGGAATTCAGAGGCATCCTCAGCTAAATAGTAAATTGAAGGCCAGCCTGGGCTACATGCGCCCTTATCTGAAACAGAGCAAAGCCAAAACCAAAACAGATGTAGCCCTGTTTTAGTATCACTTATCAAACTAAACTCACCCAGTAGCCCAACTTTTCTTAAAAAAACCAAAAAAGACAAAAAAAAAAATGTGATGTGAAATTACTATCTTAGCCATTTCTAAGAGTACAGGCCAGTAATATTAAGGATAGCCACTGCTATGCAACCATTCTCTTGCACTTCTAGAACTTTCCAAATCTGAAACTCTGTACCCATGAGACAGCAGCTCTGCTTCTCCTCATCCAACTCTCCTGTATTCCCCTAAAACATACTGTTGCGTGGGCTTCCCTGGAGAGATGTCAGCAAACATTTATTATTGCCCAAGGTAGGGCACTAACGACAGACTGACATAATGGTTCCTCCAGAGCCAAGCCAGTGAATTTATTAGGTTTTATTTACGGTGCCCGGGGAAAGGGTTACTTACAGGAGTATGTATGACTAAACAGCCACACAGCAAAACAGTCTCACCCCAGTACAGGTGGTGGCTTCCTTGTAGTCACATAGATGAGTACGCCCTTCTCTTGACTTCTGTGTTGTAATAGGCTCCCTTGGACCACAGAAGAGTTACACACAGCCCTCAGGGAGGCCTGGGAAGGAATGGCTGGAGTGATGGTATGATGATCTTCCTCCTATGGGTAGCAGTAGGCTTGAGCCTGACAGAGGTCCCTTGGGTCGTCACAGCTGCTTGATTAAGGGCCTAAGCTGGGAAGGCAGTATCTTCCAGCATGTGGTGTGTCCAGGTGGTTCTTAGGTGAACCACTTATTTGCAGAGACAGACCCCTTGGTCATGTTAGACCCTCATTTCAAATTAGACATGTCCCCAAGAAGAAGCCAGTGGTGCTGGGAGAGTGTGAGGAAGCTCAGTGGACTGTGTTGGGATCACAGCCTTCATCTGGAATGGAATGGATACATCAGTGGATAGGTGCCATACATAATGCCAAGTGCCTGTTATTTGACTGACCCGGGGCACATGTCTTAAAAGTGGGGAGTATGAATTTAAATGAGCCAATTGAGTCTAGCCTCCAAAATACGTCACTTGTGGAAGGAAGTCCAAGGACCCAGCAACCATGAGTGAGGCTTTAGTGACAGCCCTGAGAAGACCGGCACCTTATGGGAGATGGAAGCTTTAGAATATTCTCCCAGCTGCCTGACTTGGAAGGGTCTGAGGTAGAGAGGACCTCGATGGGCACGGACAGCCTTGTCGTCAGTTACTCATTCTTTACTCAGTCAGGTCATGAGAAAGCCACAGCCTTGCTCTGTAGCCCCTCTGTGAACTGAGGGCGAACTTTCTGTTTGCATAGTGCTATACATATGAGCAGCAGACGCCAGCGCCTTGTGTGAAGCCATTTTTGAAGGTGACACAGGACAGCCTAGTGATACAATTTAGGGATGGGAACAGGCTTGTTCCCTAACGGGCTATATACACTTTTGCTTTGTTGCTGTTTTGAGATAGGACCTGTGGCGATTGGAGTAAGAGAGTGGTCCCCATACGCTCATATATTGAATGCAGAGTCCTCAGAGAGTGGCACTGTTTGAAATAGATTAGGAGGTGTGGCCTTGTTGGAGGAAGTGTGTCACTGGGTGTGGGCTTTGAAGTTTCAAAAGCCCACATCGGGCCCAGTGTCTGTCAGTCTGTTTGCCCCCCTACCCCCACCGGTATGATCAGAATCTCTCCCTCTGCCTCTGCCTCTCCCCCCTCCCTGTCCCCCTGCACCCTCCCATCCCCCACCCCCACCCCCCGTCTGTCTGTCTGTCTCTGCAGTGAGTCAGGATGTGGTTCTCAGCTACTTCTCCAGCACCAGGCTTGTCACCGTGCTCCCTACTGTGGTAATAATGGTCTACACATCAGAAACTGCAAGCTAGCCCCCAGTTAATGCATTCTTCTCTAAGAATTGATTGGTCCTGGTGTGTCTTCACAGCAATAGAGCACAGGATAGGGCCTCACTCTGTAGCCCAGGATAGCTCCTATCCTCATTCCTCAGCCTTCAGAGCACTGGATGTCAGGCGTGTGCTACCAGCTCAACTCTAAGCTTTTATTTGTTTGGTTGGTTTGAGGGACAGGGTCTTACTGTGTAGACTAGGCTGGCCTTGAACTCAGCCATCCACTGCCTCTGCCTCCTGAGTACTAGGACCAAATGTGTGCATCACCACCACGCTGTATACTCTTTTAAAATTTGGATACAAGAGGTTCAAACACCCAACGTATTTCCCACTTTGCCTGGACCCACAGGAAGTTCAGAGCTTGACATTTGTTTACAGTGTCAGTAGTTCAGTGAGTTCTGTAGCAGTGCTGCTGTTGCTTCTTCTCAGCACCCTACCCTTGCCCTCCTTCTGTGGCTCTAGTAGGGTTTGAGTGAGTGAGTGGAATGAATATTAGGCATTTAATTTTGTCCTAAAGACAGCACAGGGTATTTTTACCGGAAGTTTTAAACCTTCTGTTAGAAAGAGTATTGCATTTAAAGCACGGAGTAGATTTGACAAGAGCAGTGGCTCTCAACCTTCCTTAATGCTGTGACCCTTTAATACAGTTCCTCGTGTTGTGGTGACCCCCAACTTGAAAAAAAATTTTATTTTTGTTGCTGCTTCATAACTGTAATTTTGCTACTGTTATAAATAATAAATGTAAATGTCTGATATGCAACCCCTATGAAAGGGTCATTTCATTTATGTCCTCCCCCAACAAGGGCCGACAACCCACAGGTTGAGAACTATTGGACTAGACGGTCTAGGGCCCAGACATGTTGACAGGGAATCTGGGCATGACCATATGACTGTGAGTCTGGGCGGGTCTGCTGTGGAGTGTTTTTCTCCAAGCATAACAGCCACCATTTTGTCAGAACAGCTATGACTTTTTGCAACAGACCTTCAAGAGTAGGGCCTGGTGACTATTGATGTCGCATCATAGAAGGATGCATGTGTTTGATGGGGCGGGGCTTCGTTGGACCTTCACTGGATCTCAGCCACTCCCCTTTTACTTCATAGCTAGCTGTATATAATTCTTCCTGATTGCATATGGCCCCATGGTTGTGGGAGATGCTAGTGTATATAGACTCTGGGTGTTGCTGGGGGTGGGGGTAGAGTGAGGATATCCTTCTTTGCAGCTTTGGGGAAGTTGTCATCCATTCTGGAGTTAAACTTTCTTGTGGCATAGCTCCTCAGTTTGGACTTTGGACTTGTGCTATGGAATGCCCTGTAAGGGTAGATGTCTGGCCTCCCCAGGGAAAGAGTTCCCACAATGGGGCCGTGATTCCCAGTGAGCGGCTGCCTTCAGGAGCTGGTTCCCTCAGCCCTGCAGTGTGACTGAGAGGCTCGTTGTTGTCTGCAGGACCTGAATGCCTACAAGAAGCAGGGGATAGCATTGTTGACCAGAGTGGGTGAGTCAGTCAAGCACGTCACCGGAGGCTACAAGCTGAGGAGTCGGCCTCTGGAGTTTGCCGCCATTGGTGACTACTTAGACACCTTTGCGCTCAAGCTGGGAACCATCGACCGGATAGCGCAGCGGATCATCAAAGAAGAAATAGGTGAGCTTTTGTTGAGATTGATGGTGCCCACAGTGACAGGAATGGCTAGGCTGGCAAGCTGCAGATATGTAGAGTAGCAGAACCAGGGGGCGGCGCTGGCTGTGACTGGAACGCAGTTTGCACTCAGCATGGCACTTGCTTTTCCCATGCCCTCCGTCCACAGGGCCAATGATTGCAGAAATAAACTTAGCAGGGAGATGGCTCAAAAGAAGAGTGTGGTGACAGGGTTTGCTAAGGTTATGGCCCAGTGAGCTCTCCCTGCCCTGCATCACTTCGTATCCTAGCCTCCCCCCCCCCCCCCCCCCGATCTGGGGAGTGAGCCTTTTGTCCTCTTACAGAAGGATAGGCCAGACACACCTGAACAGTGGAGATAATCGTGGCAAGACAGGAAACACATCACACAGGCCTGTTCTGTTACAGCCATTTCCTAATAGTTAAACAACAGCAATTGTATTCTGTCAAAGTGACAGGAATCCTGATGACAAATGCAGGGCCAGATTTACTCTGTAGGGGTGAAGAAATCATTTCCCCCCCTTATTCCCTGCAACCACTGATAGGATCATTGAAGGAGGGAGTCTGCGCTATAAAACCAGACCTCTTTTGGGAAAGTGTTCCCTATGACCTTACTGTTTTTACATTGCAACTCCCCCCCCCCTTTTAAAAAGAGCTCCCCACCTTCAAGTACTAGAGACACAACTCAGGTTAAGAGCACTTGTTACTCTTGAAGAGGACCTGGCTTCAGTTCCTAACACCTACATGGTGCCTCACAACCACCTATAACTCTAGCTCCCAGGGCTCTGAGGCCCTCTGAACCCATATGAGCGTCTCCCCCATTGCTTTGTAAAGTGTTGCCCTTGACAGCATCATGAGTAGGGTGAACTGTTTTTGAAGAAGTTCTCTGGATTTGGCTCTTAGCCATTTTTCCCCATAAAGCATTTTGGTTCCTATTAACAAGAATCCTGGATATTTGTCGTATGTTAGTAGTAACTTATATTAGCTTTTAGGGGAAAAAAAAAGTTAGGACTATATTACACTTAAAGGAGAGCGTGCCCTGGAAAGAGAACAGCCAAAGCTGTGCGTCCTAACGTAGAGGGGTCTTGACTGGATTCCCAAATCAGTCCACCCAGTGAGTGCTCCCCAGCCAGATCCCAACTGGCCTCTCTTCCTCTAGAGTACCTGGTCGAGCTGCGGGAATATGGGCCTGTGTATTCCACGTGGAGCGCCTTGGAAGGGGAGCTGGCAGAGCCCCTGGAGGGCGTGTCAGCCTGCATTGGGAACTGCTCCACAGCCTTGGAAGAGCTGACAGATGACATAACAGAAGAGTTTCTGCCTGTGCTCAGGGAATACATTCTGTACTCTGACTCCATGAAGGTAAGCTGCCGTGCTATGCACACTCATCAAACTGTATGAATTATTGCCTGTTTGCGTGTGGTGCACGTCCCTTCGTTGTAGCTGGGAAGACTGAGACCAAGGACATCTAGATAGAACATATGGTGAGCAGAGCGTGTGAGTTAAGTGGAAGAAAAGGTTGGAAGACATTTTCTATCAGTGTTCTCATACTTAGGAAATCAAACATCTACTCAACAGGCGTGGGCTGCTGTGGGGAAGGATAGTTAGGTAGCTTTGGGAATTAAAAACATGATTTCTCGGGGCTGCCTGCTGAAAGAGCGCTGGCTGCTCCTCCAGAGGACCCGAGTTCAAGTCCCACCAACCACGTGGTGGTTTTTAGTTGTTTGTAGAGCCAGTCTCGGGAATTGTTTCCAGCCTCCTCAGGCAACAGGCACTTATGACCCCATAAGACATATAAGTAGTCAGAGTACCCATATGCCTAAAAATTTATTTAAAAAGCAGTCGATTTGTTAAGTAAAATTGGTAAAGTTGGAAAACATGGTTGAGGAAATCCTAGAAAGTAAGACCCAAAAAAAAAAAAAAGTAGTTGGAAGGTCAAACACAACTGCGATGGAAGGTGAGGGACATTGACATCCTTGCCCTCAAGGGTCAGCATCTTTCTGAGAACTCCTGACTGAGGGAATAGAACTAACCAAGGGAAGGAATTAAGAAAGAGCTAATACGAGACGTTGATGGGAGAAAGAGCTAATATATAAAAGATGTAAGAGTGAAAATGGCTTTGGTCTAGCGGCAGCGAGCTATGAGGACACACAGATCTATGTATCTCTGTACAGCATAAGGATGGGTGCCCCTCATGCCCCTCAGGGTGGCTCACAGAGACTGGCTGAGAGCACAGCTTCGGGAGACTCCTATGATGGTGGCCCCAGCTAGAGAGAGGATCTGTCTTCCTAGCAGTGTGAAAAGATACACAGCTGTATGTTGAAAGCCCATCTCCAAGGAGCCCCCTTCAGGTAGCCAAGGATGGCCCTGAACTCTTGATCCTCCTGCTTAAAAACAGAGGTATACTGAGTACTAACTTACAGGCCCAGAGGTGAATTGGTTGGTGATTATTCGAATAGAGGCTGAAAAACCCAAACTCCTGACCCCAAACCTGCAGTGCATGCTCATCTGTTACTGTGTGTGTGTGTGTGTGTGTGTGTGTGTGTGTGTGTGTGTGTGTGTGTGTGTACGCGCGCATGTGTATGCAAGGGGCTTGGATGAGATTTTCAGGCAGTGATGCGTGTCATCGGTTTCCCTGCTTTTGAATAGTTAAGCTAAAAGTCCATTTTCATATTTTACTTCCCCAAGAGAGTCCTATAGTTCTCTTTTTAAAAAAGATTTCTTTCTTTCTTTCTTTCTTTCTTTCTTTCTTTCTTTCTTTCTTTCTTTCTTTCTTTCTTTCTTTTTTTTGAGACAGGGTTTTTCTGTGTAGCTTTGGCTGTCCTGGAACTCACTATACAGATTAGGCTGGCCTTGAACTCACAGAGATCCTCCTACTTCTGCCTCCTGAGTGCTGGGATTAAAGGTGCACACCACCATGCCTGGCAAGCTTTCTGACATTTTATATTTGTGTGAGAGTGTGTTTACGGGATGCCTGGACGCGACGCTTGCATCCACGCACTAGGCAGGCTGCAGGACTGCGCAGCTCCTGCTGGCTTTGACTAAACCAAAGTGAGTCTTTGAGGAGGCCTCTTGGCAGCTGTTGGAGCCCATTTTCCCTTCCCACAGTATGTGAGCTCACAGCCTGTCCCAGAGAAAGACATGGCTTGAGCTCAGGGGGAGATGTATTGCGATCCCTGCTATATACTCATGGTTGTGGTATTATCTTGGAAAAAAATCCAGTGTTGATGTTGAAAGTCAAACCAAAGAATATGTCTGTGCCTCCTCCGGGTGGTTTTGTCATTGTAGGTGAAGGGCTGTTTGCCACAAATGTGTCACGGTTGACAGTTATAAGTCTCTTCCTTGATACTGCTGGTTCATTGTAAATATTCTGGATGACAGGTATTAGGTTTGATAATTCTTTTGTAGAAAACTTCAGACATGTGCAGAAGTGAGTGGGGTTAGCAGAAACAGGAGGGCTTCTGGGCCTTGCTGATGGTTGTCAGCCTAGGTGCAAAAAATGATAAACTCTAGGTCAGGTGAGAGGCCTTGTCTCAGGATGATGAGGTGGAGATTAATAAAGGACACACAGTGTCCTCTGTCTGGGCTCTGTATGCGTGAATGGGTATGCAGTGTAACACAGACACACAGACACACACACACACACACAGACACACACACAGACACACACACACACACACCCATTCCTTGAGTCACACGAGCCACATGTCAAGTACTTGACAGGCAGATGGGGCTAGTGACAGCTGTGATATAGAATGTTTCTATCACAACAGAAAGCTCTATTGGTGACATTCATGAGTGGCGAGTGAACATCAGAGTGCTTAGGAGAAGATGAATGATGGCAGGTTATATACTCTTCAGAGTAAATTCTTCAGGGGAAGACTTGGGGCTCCCAGTGTTGGCGCTCTCTTTAGAAGATGGGCCCTAGAATAGCCTTCGCATGTTTGAACATATCACCAAGTGCCTACCACTTAGTCCAGCAGTGGGTCCTTCCGGCCCTGACTCCATGCTGTGTTGGAAGGTCCCTGTGGAGAATCTGTGATTAGAAACTCTCTAGGTAACTTGTGGCTTCTGAGTTGGTGGGTAAGAAGGCTCTCCATCCCTGGTTTGCCATTTTTTTAAATATAGCAGAAGGTGGAGAGGAAGAACTGAGCTGTGTCTTTTCTTCTGCAAGCTCTTAGGGGCTGAGCAGCAGAGCTGAGACTGGTGGAAGGAAAGGGAGCCCAGGGCACAGGCTCATGGCGCCGTTCACTCTCAGGTGCTGCTGGCTAGCTTGGACTGAAGAGTGAACATGCTTTATGCTCGGCACTGAGTGCCTCTGGCTTGCCTCACTCGGTACCTCCCAGGCTGGCTGTCATTGGGCTCCTTTGTCACCCCACTTAGCCAGCTTGCTGCATGGTTCCAGGGACTCAGACCCATCAAGCAGAGCTCTCGTACACACTGCCCTTTATATGTCAGGCCTGCTCTCAGACTGAACTCTTACGTAGGGACTGAGTCTCTGTATCCTGTACATGACACAGAACAGAGAACAAATGAGTGGCTAATGGGACAATGGACACATCAGTCCACCAGGGGTCAGCGCCACAGATTAAGGAGTCGAGAACTCTCCTGCAATCATTTTATAACTTGGCGATGGTAGCTAATTAGTGTATTCATGAAGATTGCTGAGCGTAGACTTAAATGCTGTCACCACAGAAATAAGCATGAGGTAGTGTCTGTTAATTACCTCAATTTGGCCACACCATAATATGCATGCACTTTAGAACACTTTATGTAGAGTAAATATGTATGATTCTTGTCAATTATGTAACTTAATAGTCATAATTAAGAACTATTTACACTGGGCATGGTGGGGCACTCCTTTAATCCCAGCACTTGGGGAGGCAGAGGCAAATGGATCATTGTGAGTTCCAGGCCAGCCTGGAGCAAGTCCAGGACAGTCAAGGCTACACAGAGAAACTCTGTAGATTTTTCCACTGAACCCAGAGGTGGCTGTGCATTTCAAGCACAAAGCCCGGTGTCTGTCAGAGGTCTCTGGGCAGTGTGGCAGAGGTGCACATCTCCCCCACTTGCTCTTCCCACTTGCTGTCAACATGAGGAGGGGTTCCTCCATGGAGAGCCCACTCTCCAGGATTGGGTCTTCTTCCTTCCCTCCTGTCCTCAGAGCTGGTGTTGTGTGCAGAGCTGGTGTTGTGTGCAGAGCTGGTGTTGTGTGCAGAGCTGGTGTTGTGTGCAGAGCTGGTGTTGTGTGCAGCTTCAGGCCTGGGAGCACGAGGCTGGGCTGGGGACACTGGGAAGTGGGGAGGGCCGGGAGTTCAAGGCCCCTTTGCAGAGATTACATGCATCTCTCCACCTTCCACAGGGTGTGTTGAAGAAGAGGGACCAAGTTCAAGCAGAGTACGAAGCCAAACTGGAAGCTGTGGCTCTGAGAAAGGAAGATCGTCCGAAGGTAAGCACAGCACCCAGCCAGAGCTGGGCCGAAAGCTGCAGGCTCCTTGCTGTTTGGGGGTCAAGAACCAACTTGTACGATACAAGCTAGCTGTCTGCACAGGAGCTCTGCATGCCTAGAACCATGCAGCAAGCTTGCTACAGAGAGGGGTTACTGAGGACGGGAGCTAGTGACTCTTTGTTCTTAGATTTAGCAATAGAACCTTACCACTACCCATCTTTTGTTCTCTTTCATGTTTGTTGTGATTGAAGTTGTGTTTGTAATCACAGAAGGCAGAAGAATAGGGAATGCTATTAAGGTACTAGTGAGGACCAGTGTTCAGGTAAATAGTTGGACATCAGACCTAGTCATCAGTCCTCCCCTCCATGGAACAGACTTGGTGAATTTGGAACCCAACTTCAGAGATAACACTCCTGGACTGTGTGGGTGCCTTATTTATTTATTTATTTTTAATGTTTCCTCACATGATACTGTACTAGTCATCTGAGACTCAGAAGGGCCAGAGAAAGGAGTCACAGAGCAGCTTTTGGAGTTGCCTGGCCTTTTGGGAGCAGACGTGTCTGTATCCAGTATAGCACGTAGATGCAGGTCTGTTGTGTTGATTCCCGTGTCACCATAGTGATCCATACCGGCATCCTGTGGAAAGTAGATGAGACGGTATGTCAGTTATGTTCCTCCTTGTTTTGACTAAAGGAAGGGAAGGTTTGCTTCAGCTTACGGTTGAGGCTACTGTCCAGCATAGCAGGGGTGACACGGCAGCAAGAGCGTGAAGCAGCTGGTCACCTGCTGTCACAGTCAGGAAACAAAGAGCCACGGCCACTAGTACACAACTTATTTTCTCCTTTTTATTCAGTGGACAACCCTAGCTCGTAGAGCGGTGCCCACTTCAGTTAGCTCAATCTAGAAACATATTCACAGAGATGCCTGGAGTTTGGTTTCCAAGGTGACTCAGTTTCATCAACTTGGCAACCATGTTAACCATCTTGTCGCTGACCCAGAGCATGTAGCCACTGGACACCCCACCCCACCCCCAGCACCCCATCATCTCGTGCCGTGGACTGTCATGGGTTCCTGTCCGTGGACTGTCATGGGTTCCTGTCCTGCGTGCTTTGAGGAGCCCGTGGTGGAAATGGCAGCAGGCGCACAGCCTCGTCCTCACGCCGCCCCTCTCCCTGGAGGACTGCTAGCTATTCTTGTCATCTGGAACACAGCTCCGCAGCCCAAGCCCACGCCTCAGCCTCACTGAAGGAGAATGACATGGAAGACTAGATGTTTAAATATTTTCTCTTTCACAATTTAGCCTTAACTACAAGGGTAGAGGCCACGTCAGGAAAAGAGAAGTAACTGTGCTCTCACATGTGAGATCTAAGGAATTTGAACTTATAAAGACAGAGTGGGATGGTGGTTGCTGGAAAGTGGGAGAGTTAGGAAGAGGTTGGTCAAGAGGCACAGACCTTTAGTTATGGGATGAACGTGTACTGAAGATCTAACGTATTTCATGGCTGCGGTGGATGCTAATGTGATTATGGTAATTATTTCATGGTTTATATGCATATCAGATCACACATCTTCAATAGGAATAATCTCTGTCAATTAAGTGTTTTTTTTTTTAATCTAGAAGTCAGCCAGAGGTTTAACCCCAGTACTTGGGAGGCAGAAGCAGGCAGATGTGTGTGAGTTCAAGGCCACCCCAGTCTACAATGCTAGTGTAGTATAGCCAGGGCTACACAGAGAAACCCTGTCTCAAAAAACCAAAGGAAGCGGGGTGGGGGTGGGGTGACCAGAAGCCACTTTTGTCATAGTTTGCTTTTTTTTTTTAATTTGAAAGATTTGTTTGTTTGTTTGTTTTATGTATATGAGTGCTCTATCTACATGTACACCTGCATGCCAGAAGAGGCCATCAAGATCACAGTATAGATGGTTGTGAGCCACTATGTGGTTGCTGGGAATTGAACTCAGGACCTCTAGAAGAGCAGCCAGTGCTTTTAGCCACTGAGCCATCTCTCCAGTCCCATAGTTTGCTTTTTATTGCTTTGATGAACACCACATCCAAAAGCAACTGGGAAGGAAAGGGGTTTATTTCATGCACGCACTCAGGCACGCACTCGATCTTCCTGGTCACAGTCAATTGAAGGAAGCTGAGGCAGGAACTGAAGCAGAAACAGAAGGAACTCTGCCTGCTGAGTTGCTCTGACCTGCTCAGTTCCCTCAGGCCCACCCTGCCCAGGGGTGGCTGTTTTGTGGGTATCAGGGATTTGAACTTAGGTTGTCGTGCTAACAGCTCTTCCTCACTGGGCTCTTCCCCAGCTCTGCCCGGCAGCACCCATCCATTTTCCTTGGATATTCCACTGTCTGTCAGACACGGGAAGCGTGACTTCAGTCGCAAACATGAAAGTGTTGAAACAAGAAGGAATGCTAGGCGTTAGTTACCAGTTATTGTCACAAGACCGTGCAGACCAGAAACAGTTTCAATGCCAGCTCCCTGCAAGCTGTCAGCAGTCCTGGTATTCTAACGTGGGGCAACTTCACGAGGGAAGGTGTTCAGTTCCCTCAGCCCTGCTCGTGCCATGTTGACATCATCCTGGTTGGTGGGAACTGACTCTCAATAGTTACTCCTGTAGCTTGGGGACATTTGGCCTCACAGGTCTAGGGACTTAAAACCTTCAAGGTCTCATTTGCTTCTGGCAAGTGTGGTCCTAGCTTTAGGCATGCTGAGCCCCGATCACGTTATGGGCCCAATAGAGCACTTGAGTTAAGACAGAAAACCTGGCTTTGGGAAAACCACTGTGACCTGGAAGCCCCCACTGGCCATGTGCATGGATACCGCTCGCCACAGCAAACTGAAGGCCGTGAAACCCCGGGGGCACACTTGCTTTTCGAGAAAGTCTTTCTAAATCTTAAGAAAAATTGGAAAGCACTTGCTATGTTATGCTTCAAATTCCGTTGGTACCCTTCATGGTTTTCCTTCCGGTCTCGGATCGTCTGATTACCTCACACTCAGGGTACAGAAGGACACCCAGTTTATGTCTGATGTGGCATTCAGGGGAAGGAGCTGGCTGGTGTCCCCTTACTACAGTTCCCTCAGATAAATGAGGAAAGGCCTTGTCAGACATCACAAGTGTTAGACTAGTTCTTGTGACGGGAGAAGGAAACCCTTCTTTTCAAGTTCTGACCCGATGCGGGACTGTACCCAGGATTGCTGCTGCGCGTGCAAAGCCTGTACCCATTGGTCAGCGTGACTGAGTAAATCCTAAAGCATCCCAAGCCCCCAGGGGTGACACACAGGGGTGCATCCCTGTGTGTCTCTCTGCTTGAGTGGGGTGGATGATATTTGGGCCAGGACAGTGCTTTTTTACAAACTCTTCCACGGGTCCCAGAACCCCCAAGGCTCTGCTTCCCGGGGAGCATTTTGACGTTTTTAAGTTAGCATTTGGCCCCCTGCAAATGTTTGAGGAGGCATTCACAGTAGGAGAAGCCAACTGCACTTCAAAGCCATGACTATATTCCCCCGTCCAGGTGCCAGCAGATGTGGAGAAGTGCCAGGACAGGATGGAGTGCTTCAATGCCGACCTGAAGGCAGATATGGAGAGGTGGCAGAGCAGCAAGCGCCATGACTTCCGGCAGCTGCTCGTGGGCTTGGCGGACAAGAATATCCAGTATTATGAGAAGGTGAGGAGGAGGCCCCATGCCACTGTGGCTCCTAGAGCCTTTTCATGGGGGGGTCTTCCGGAAGTCCCCAAGCATGACCCCCTTGTCCCATCCCTAACTTGCCTCATCGAAGCTGCCCTGGACAGGCTGTGCTGAGTTTGGGAACAGAGAACCAGCTGTCCTAGGCTCCTCTTGCACACTGCTAGAGGAAGCGGTTCTTTGTTCTGCGCAGCTGGCTGCTTCCCAGACCCAGAGAGACCTGTACGTGGGCACCCCAGTTAATGGAGGCTTTGGGGTTACTTCATGTTACCTTGTAGTTCCACATAAAGGGTTCTTTATTCCCATTATGCCATGGACCCCTTTAGTCATCAGTTGAAGCTGACAGACTGAAATAGTGCTTGTTTGTCTTTTTTTTTTTAATGTATATAAGTGCTCTATATTCATGCACACCAGAAGAAGGAATCAGATCCCGTTACTACAGATGGTTGTGAGCCACCATGTGGTTGCTGGCAATTGAACTCAGGCCCTCTGGTAAAAGCACTCATGTGCTCTTAACTGCTAAACCATCTGTCCAGCCTCCAATAGGGTTTAATGTCGAACTTTAAAATACTCTTTTTAAATACCTAAATAAAGGTATATGGGATTACTGAAGAAAGCAATGCTATTAAAAAAGACTTTTATTCATGTATCCTCTTGCCATATGGACCTCAGGTTTA
>OU015743.1:125178784-125218893 GCA_907169655.1 Acomys percivali
CCCCCCCTCCCTGACTTCTATCTGGAGTCCTGGCTGCTTCTGAATTGGATCTGCCCTGGATGCTTAGTGTCAGCTCATTAAATTTAACGCTCCACCACTGCTAAGAGGTATGAACATCGGAGGAAGCCCTGAGTGAGGGACGTTCTTAGTGACTATGTATTGTTGGCCCATTCCGAGGCCTCCAACCCATGGGAAATTGACAAATCATGTGCGCCAGGCTTTTGAGGGATCGCAAAGCTTCCTTTGTGAACAGTTGATCAGGGTGTGCTAAGACTACAGCTGCAGGTGGTGGAGTGCCTACCCAGCCCTCCCTTTCTTCATTTTTGTCTTTTTTTTTTTCTTCAAGATGACTGTGAAGATCGAGTAAAATGGTCATGCCAGTTACCAGAACGAACTGGCATGTGGCAGACACTCAATAAAAGTTAACCTTGATGCCCTTATTTCCCAGTCTAGACCCCGCCAGGTCCAGAGTCTCCGTCCTGCCTGCTGTAGATGAATCCACCATCTCTAAAGCCCAGAATGCTAACTCAGGGCTTATGGCTGTGTCTTCCCATTGTACCATGAACAGAGTCTCGGTCTTGAAGCTTGGTCTTGGCTTCTACACATAGTTGATTTTTTTTCCCTGTACTTTGATCAATAGCAGGATTTATACAACCTTCTAGGCATGCATCAGAGATAACATTAATGATAGATTCCCAGAGAGGTAAGGGTGTGCAGTAAGTATGCCGAAGGAAAGCAATAAGGGAAAAAATGTTAGGGATCTAGTGGAGTGAGCAGGAAAAACCAGTCTATGAAGATAACATTTATTCTGAGCCTTAGAGTAAAGATGTGACTAACATATATACTCGAGGCAAAGGGCGCAACCCGCACAAGCTCCCTGAGCCAGAAAAGAGCTTGGCATATTTGAGGACTGAAAAGGAAGTTTGATCAGTCATGGTTCCTGTTGGACATACAGAAATCCCCTTGTAGCTACGCAGGGGTGGCCTAGAATTTCAAACGCTATGGCCCTCCGTGCAGGCCCGTTGCTGGAAGCAAGCTCCTTCCAGCCAGCTTCCCCAGCCTCAGAAGGCAGCAAGGAGCGGTCTCAGCACCCCTCTTTCTGCCTGACAGGATGCGGCCTCTCTGCCCACTTCTGCAGAACTCCCCTCCAGGTGACTCAGGGTAGAGTCCTCCTTCACCCCAAGGCTGCCTACAGAGTGGGCTTGTCCTGCCCTGTGTAAGAGGCTTTTCAGAGGGAGGACAGTGTCCACTGGGCCAGCCACTCTCAGCGACAGTGCCCAGGTCTCCTGAGCTCTAGCTGTCAACCACATGGTAATGAATATAAAGTGCATAACAGCACTTGGACTAGTGAATGGCTCAGCGGGTAAAGGTGCTTGCTGCCACGCCGACAGCTTGAGTTTGATCCCTGGAACCCCCATGGCAGGGTGAGACTCCTTAAAGTTGTCCTCTGACTTCCACACGAATGTCATGGTACGTGTGCTCCCACCCTTCTCTCTCTCTCTCTCTCTCTCTCTCTCTCTCTCTCTCTCTCTCTCTCTCTCTCTCTCTCTCTCTCACACACACACACACACACACACACACACAACACACACACACAGAAATAATGTCGAAATTATCTAAAGTGTTCCAAACAAGCAAATCAGACGTCAGGTTAGTGAGTAAGAGCAGGTTTTCCACCCACCCTGACTCAGGCGACTGACTGGCCTTTCATGTTTACATCCTTGTACAAGCCCCACCCATACCTCCAACAATGTCTCTATCTCAGCTCAGAACCGATGTCCTCATCGAGAGTTTCTGGCCTGGGTCTGGCTTTTGTTTAGTCAAGGCAAAGATTTTTCTTAGCGTGGATGAATCCATCTCCACTCACCAGGTGTTAGCCTTCACACTATCAGGAATGCATACCAGCCTTGTAAGGACATTGCACTTTCATAAAGATGGGGGTGACACATTCCAGATGTAGGCCTGTCACCTCCCCTGTTGATAGTAGTATTGATAACAGGTGTGGGCACCACTCGCCAGAGGTGACCCAGCAGGATGGGGATTAACAGCTGACCTTGTGTGGATGGTGTCATTTCAGTGCCTCATGGCGTGGGAGTCAATTATTCCACTGCTGCAAGAGAAGCAAGAGACCAAGTAGGTTTGTTCTGGGAACAGAGAGACTCTTCTGCCTCCACAGGGCATGGCATCCTGGACCAGAATGTCCCCGCAGTGCCGGCGAGGTGGCCGTGGGAAAACAGCACAGCAGCGCCTCCCCACCCCCTCCACACACAGTTGTTTTCAGTTAGTATTTATTTCTCGGTGGAGTCTCGGAGGCTAATCATCATCTCTCAGCAGAACCGGTACCTCCATGTTGCGAAGGCCCCTCCTAAATGGAACACTACGAAGACTTGAAACTGAGGGGCAGGACCACCCCCACCAGATGACATGTGACATCACTTTGGGGGAAGCCCAGTTGCTGTTGTGAGACAGAACCCAGGTCCCACTTTTCAGGGACACGGGGAGACACGAAGAAAGCAGCTGTGGCTAGCTGTGGAGACCCAGTGGCTCTGCACTTTGCCCCGAGGGCAGGACCTGTCCTGGCATGGAAGGAGGTGCGGGTACCTTCTTGGAAAGTCCTTCATTGACAGTGGCTGTGGCCTGCTGCCCGCTCGTCATGAGTGGCATCTATTTCCTTGTTTCTGGTTCACATGGGGCCATTTAAATCAGTATCCGTGATGCTTGAGTGAGCAAGCCAGCATCCTTGTCCTTGCGCGATGCCTCAGGAAGCTGAAGGGAATGCGCCCAGATCTTGTTTCTGACACCAGAGTGCAACAAATGAGAAGCTTTTTGGTGTGAACTGGGGGGAAAAAAGGTGCATTTTTCTCTGTGAAGGTCTGGTGTGTACGTTTCACTTGTTAACCGTCATCGTGGTTGGGGTTAGACCTGTTAGGAAACAGCTGCTGTTCTATAGTCATTGTCGCTCCCGTGTGCCAAGCCCCAGCTCTAATGTCTACTTTGTGTAATCTGCCTTTACCTCACCAAAAATGTCTACTTTAATACGTCCTGTCATGCCCACTGGCTATCTGGGCAGCCTTGCGGTGAGGACTGATGTGTTGCAGTGTTATGACCGTCAGTTTGTGAGCTCAGTGTGAGTGTTCTGCATGGGTGGTTTAACTCTGAAAACTCCGTGGTCAGGAAGAGGAGCACCTGCAGGTCCCTCAGGGGCGAAGAGCGGCAGCCCTCTCTCTGCTTAGGTCTCTGTGGAAATCTCCATTTGCAACCAAAATCTGGGGACTGCTGGCTGTGCTTCAAGTCTTTACTTGAAATTCTTATTTAATTGCCATAAAACCAACAGTCAGTGAGAACGGATCTCTTCCGTATCATCAGTCTTGCTGAAAGGAAGCTGTATATTGAGTTCTTTCATCGGTGGCTCTTGGCTAAAAATTAATAAATCTGAGCCACAGGTAAGTGGAAGGGGCATTGTTTGTTGAGCTTCACATACAAGTCAATTTGCAAATCCAGTCAGACACACAACATGCTAAATCCTGTTGTCCCCTCTAACACAGAGCTGACCATCTGCTCCGTATTGGTCAGCTGTGTCTGGACCATCAGCTAGACAGCATAAAACCATCTGTCTTCTCCTTGCGTCTGACACACTTGTGATCGATATGATAATCCCTGCATCTATCGGTACTTGTCTAAACCCCATCTGTGCCATCCCAGAATCCTGTGATGTGAATTTTCTTTGGTACAAGTAGAAATGACCCGCTGAAGCAGAAGAGTAAGAACAGTCTGTACACCCAACTCCAGGGACTCGGCATCTCATTCTACCTCTAAGCCATCGGGTTGGGGTGGGTATGAATGCTCAGAGCCAACCCAAGCATGCTGGTAGAGTCAGGGCGTCTACCTAGTCACCCACAGGCCTCCATGACTGGCCCAGCAGTGATATTTGTCTTTGGGAGACATGATGCTTTGCTTTGTGGACTGTATGCTTGAGAAGTGTCCAGGTGTAATGGTGCTTGCAGAGAGCTACAGAAAGAATTACGGAGAAGCTAAAATTTGATGGCTATCTGATTACTGAAACCCCAAGTCAGTCCTGGGTGCTGGTTAGTTATGTAAGAAGTAAGCCCTGTAAAAACATCCCCAGGCCGCACTGGGGAGTATAGGGAGGGAAGTGGGGTCCACAGCCGTTCCCTCATGTGACATGGCTCTCATGCATCTTGAAATGTTTGTCATACTCTGTTTATGACCCTAGTAAGCAATGTCTCTAGCCTTTGAGTTTCCAAAAAGCTGGAATCATGGAGACTTTCTGTCCCCTCAGAATGATGTCAGTGGCAGAGCCGGGGACACCCATGCACAAGGAGGCACTCTTGTCCCTGTCTTCAGTCTAGCAGCTGGAGGGCTGAGGAGGCTGGTGCAGATAAAAAGGGGGGCAGTCGACCGTGAAGGAGGCCCTCCTGCCCCCATTCCTGAGTTCCCTCAGTGTCTGGAAGCTCAGCAGTGGCAAGCATGCGCAGGAAGCATAGCTCAGAGACCACAGTGCCAAAATGCCTCAGAGAGGCTCCATTCCTTCCTTCCGGAGACCTGACGTCACAGGCGCCTCTTCCTTATTTTCCACGGGACTTTGCCTCCAGGGTGCATGGTACCAGGCAGAGGGATGTAGATGGCTTTTGAGGCTCAAACACGTGAAAGTTGGCCCTAGTAACTGCCCAGGCCCTGAGAAATGGAGGGCTTGCTTGCCAGGCTAGAAATATGTAAAGGCAAAAGAGAATTCTTAAAGCCAAGAAGACATGAGAGATGAGATCGTTTAGGGTGCAGTTGTGGTTTGTAGCAGAAAAGGGTACTACTAATGCTGGGGACTGGAAGGGGAAGCTGGGCTGCTCTGCTCTGCTCTGCAGTGAGGAAGAGGGAATGACTCCAGCCCTGGCGGGGCTGTTTCACCCTTTCCAAGGCTGAGCAACAGTTCCTGCCGGTGAACAGGAAGCAGGTTAGGGAGCCAATGGGCTTGGCACTTGATCAAGCTGCTCCTCAACTCACCATATAGCTAGCTCCCCTTAGAGGAGATAAAGCCTGGCATGCCTGGGGATAGGAGCCCGTGGAGTGTGCTCCAGTTGTTAAGTGAGAATGTATCTGTAGGAGGACACCATACATGCATGATGGTGATGGATCTGTTTTAGGGCAGCACCCAAAGAGCATTCAGAGACTGACTTGGTACTGTCCTATGGCACTGAAGCCAAGGGAAGTCATTTGAGTCATGGGCTCTTCTCTACACTACACTGTACTACTGAGCTGGCTGGGGTGGGTAGAGCAAGCCCAGGGCCTGCCTTGGAGGCTGCGTTGGCCCTACTGATTTGGGTCTTGGGGTGGACTGGAACTGGTCTGACTAGGTGGAGGGGCAACTTTGAAGGGTGTTCCCCCCCCCATACACACACCCGAGGATCAGCTGCCTGTGGATTGGGCACGGGTCCCACCTCCCCAGAGAGGGACTTTGGAAATCAAGTAAGCTAAGTATATGACTGGGGGACTTTGGTCATCTTCATTTACCAGATAGTGTTGGGAATTTGGGGTTGCCCTCTCACTTCAGAAAGCTTTCGCACGATGGCAACAGATCGGATGTGCTTTCTTATCACCTGGGCTTTTCTCTGCTCAGGCAGCAAGTGGCACTTAGCAGTACGGTTGAGGAAAATGACCTCTCCTTGGCCAAGCAGAGATGCAGAAGCTGTGTTGGGGCTGCTCGCCTCTTCCCTGGTTTATAATTTAGTGAATAGTCAGGGATCCAATATTTTGCCAACCACTCTGTGGGCTGTCAGGGTTCCATTTTGAAGGTGTCTCCATGGTTGCACACATCAGAGGATGGGTCACTCGATAGCTAAGAAGGCTGACAGAACAGACTGTTCTCTCTTAGTCATATCTGTTTGAAATACCCCTACGTACGACTGTCCGACCCTTTCTGTGTGGCCAAAACCCCATGTTACCAAAGTAGTTTTTAACTACTATAATTTGTCAATAAGTGTTGTGTCCTGGGGGGGTGGGTGGGTACTTTTAAGAGACCAAAAAGACATGTCTCATATTTATGTACTTAGCGCTTGAAAACCAACACAACCAGAAAAAGCCACAGACTGTTAAAAGCCTAATTGTAGTTCATAACAATTTGTCAGTACCTACTAATTGCCTTACTCTTCAGCTAGTGTTTTAAACAGTCTTCGCAGGAAGTTTTGCATGTGGAAGCAGTTGGTCTAGAAACTTAATATAGGCAGCCTTCAGTCCTCTTGAAGTCACATGCCGGAATGTAAGGGCAACGGAGGGAAGGTGGCCTTTTGGGTGGCAAGATTAAATATTGCTGTTGCCAAATGGCATGTGAAATAATATCAGGAAACAGGGGCCACAGCAGGGAAAGACATAGAGTGGGGGTGGAGGATGCAGACAGTCCCAGCAGTAACAAATCACACGGCTTCAAAGAACCCTCTAGAGTGTGACAGCACGAACGTTCTGTCCTGCTTCCGCACAGTGGGCTCCAGAGCACAGCTGGGGTAGAGCTTCTCCAAAGGCTGAAGTGCCGAGTAACGTACAGCCTGTTGTAACCCATTCAGTACCACAACCAGAGGTGAAGAGTTCAACACACGCCTTTCTCCAAACTGTCCAAGCATCGGGTGGTTCAGGGCTCTCCACAGTCCACATCAGAGCAGGCAACACCTGGGCATGCTCTTGGTGGACAGACGGGGCCACAGCCTTACATTCTGCCACATAGAGACCCACGCTCGGCTAGAAATGATGCTCGGGGTGGGGGGTGGGGGCTTTCCTAGACTGCAAGCAGCGGTTTGGATT
This sequence comes from Acomys percivali, assembly GCA_907169655.1. Taxonomy (NCBI): domain Eukaryota; kingdom Metazoa; phylum Chordata; class Mammalia; order Rodentia; family Muridae; genus Acomys; species Acomys percivali. Next base: position 125,185,589 of record OU015743.1, read on the forward strand.
GGCGTGACAAAGCAATGGCTGCATCAGCTGGGCCTTCATCCAGGGACAAACCAGCACAAACCAGCGTCTTACCAGTCAGCACTGTCCACCCTGACGGTGCTGAGGGTTGGGCCTCTTCCCAGAGTCCCTGCTCACTGTACTGCTGTGTGCCTGTTCCCTTCATGCCTGAGTCAGGAATGCATGGAGAGACAGCCCACATTGGACAGACTCCCATGAAACAAACTGCCAGCACACTTTCTAACTTGTATTTTAACTGTTCAAGGGGAGGGGGGATTAAAACAAATTTTTGGACTGTGTTTTTTTTTTTTCCTTATTCTTTAAAACTGTTCTTTAGGTCTAGAACTTGGAGAGAAAGAAGCAGGCTTCTGAGGTATGCAGTCCTGTTGTGTGCTCTCTCTCCATGCTGCCATTAAAGCCAAAACAAAAGCTGTGAACAGAAGTGCTTGAGAGTGCGTGTTGACAAGAAAGTGATTTATTTACAGATCCAAGTCTTTGTCTCATGAAACTACCAAAAAAGAATGTCGCCTTTTTTCTTTGTTATGTAACTAGAGAATATAAAAAGAAGAGAAGAGAGTTGTTGTGTTGCATTTTTGATGCTGGCACAAGGTCCTTGTCTCCTTTGGGTTTTTGTATATCTGTATGTGAGAAATTCTGTTTGTTGTTTACTATGGAATTAGTATTACATTTTGAGGTAAACAAAGAATTTGTATTGCTTGATAAACTATTAGCTTGTAAATAAGAAAATTCTTTACCTCAGTTAATTTAAGTAATGGACCAATAAACCTATAAAAGATGCTTTATTTAACCTGGGTCATGTGCTTATTTGTCCCTGTTAGGACAGGAAAATGAGGCACCTGCTTTTAGGCTTTTTAAAACTCTCTCCAAACAGATGATAATTTGCTTGTGAGAGTTGGAACATACAGAGTAACTGTAAAGACACACACGTGTGTGCACACATAAACTTCATATTCACTTCTCTATAGGTCCTGCCTCAGTTTGCCTTCTGCGGCTTACAGCTTGGCAGATGAAGAAACTGCTATAGGGGTCATTGTGATTGGCAGGTGGGTGTTACCGGAGACTTCTTCCTGCACAGAGCAGTAGGGAGCACATTATTCCGGGTCAGGCAGCCACTTCATGATTGGTTGGTTGGTTGATCTTTTGTTGTTGGTTTGGTTTTGTTTTTTCTGCCATGTGTTAGGAGGCATTTCCAAGAAAAGGAAAGCCTACAGTTCATGAGAGTTAGTGCTATTAAGAAGAGGCCACCTGTCTCAAAAAACCAAAAAGAAAAAAGAGGAGGAGGAGGGGGAGGAGGAGGAGGCCAGGCTGGAGAGAGGCTCAGAGTTAAGAGTGTGTATTGCTTTTGCAGAGGACACAGTGTGAACTCAGTTCCCAGTACCTATGTCAGGTAGCTCACAACCACCTGTAACTCCAGATCATCCTCACTCACACATTCCCACTACACACACACACACACACACACACACACACACACACACACACAGAGTTAAAAATAAAACGAAGCTGGATGTGGTGCATGCCTTTAATCCCAGCATGTGGGAGGCAGAAACAGGCAGATCTCTGAGTTTGGGGCAAGTCTAATTTGCATATTGAGTCAACCAAGGCTACACAGTGAGGTGCTGTATGAAAGAAGGGGGGGAGTGTATGCCAGATACTGGAAATCAGACAAGACATTGGAAATGGGCTTCATAATGATGCGGAGCTTGGATTAGTAATAATCCAATCATTAATTGAATTAATCCAACATCATTAATCCAGTATTACAGTGATGTAAAACGGGGCAGCAAGATGAAATAAAGAGATTTGAGACTTAACTTTTATTGTCTCCTTTGATAACTGTTGGAGCCTTCAATACTAGGACCTTTGAAGTACAGACAAGCCTTCCCTACGGGGCCCTGACAAGCTAGTAATCATGCACACAGAGCAGATCATGTGTGTGCTGGGCGTCTGACACCTTCCCCCCCCCCCTTTTAAGAAGGTACAGAGTTCAGATGCTGGAGGGTTGGGGTCAGACTGGAGACCTGGGAAGTGGGTAGAAAGGACTGGTGAGATGGCTCAGCAGATGAAGGCGCTTGGCACTAACCCTGGGGACTTGAGTCCAATCCCTGGGCCCCACATGATTGAAGAGAACCTATTCATGCAAGTGCTCCTCTGACCTCCATGAAAACCATGGCAAGAAGTGATAAAGAGGCTGTAATGGGCAGCTGGATTTAAGAGTACTGAGAGGGGACTAGGTCAGAGGCGCTTTGGAGCCTTGTAGCCTGGGAGGTGGAGGTGATGCTATTAGGGCAGAGAGAAAAGATGCGGTAATCTCGGATGGTGAGTGGGGGGGGAAGTCGGGGTGTGTGGGTTATCTTTGGGGAGCTGGAGGTGTTGACTCAGATGTTGGGGAAATTCTGGGGTCTATGGGGAAAGCCAGATTATTAGAGAACTAGGGGCAGTACCTTTAGGGGTCTCAAGAGTTAAAGAAATAGAAAGGACAGGAAGAGGACAGCAGGGAGGTTTTGAGAGAGGAGGAGGGATCAAGTCTTGATCATTCCTTGGAAGGGAACCGGGTACAAACTGTCCAGATGCCCTGGCATTTAAATTCATGCTCTGTATTTCACTCCAGTGTGAGAATGCTCCGTCTGAAGGTACGGGGGTTGGGGGGGGGTGCACCCACCAGAGGAAGAAGGATTTGTACTCACAATGTGAACGTTGATTTTATTAGAAGATGATTCCGCCTCGTAAGCAAAATGGACAATCAGAATAAGCTGCTGCTCAACACCCCCTGTCTTTTTACACTGTCTGCTTGGGAAAGTATTGATTCAAAGTGTTCAATTGCATATTGTCTACCTAGCGAGTCTGCTGGTACTTGCTGGATTGTGCTGCTGTTGCTGGGTTTTGTTTAGTTTTGTTTGTTTGTTTTGTTTTTCAAGACAGGGTTTCTAGTTTTGTTTTTTTTTGAGGCAGGATCTCCTGTGTCCCAGGCTGTATCTCAGACTGGCAGTGCAGCCAAAGATAGCCTTGAACTTGGGATCTTTCTGCCTCTACCCACCCCCGACCTCCAAGTGCTGGGATTACAGGTGTGCGCAAACATGCCTGGTTTATGTGGTGGCAAGATTGAAGCCAGGGCGTTGTGTTTGCCAGGCAAGCACTCCACCAAACTGAGCTGCAGCCTCAGTCCTTATCTTAGCTTCCTAAAAGCAACAAATGTACTACATTTGTTGTAGTACATCCTGTACTACATTGCTCTCTTGTTTCCTTAAGCTGAGGAAAGCTCTACCAAGAAAACTCATTCCTCTCCCGCCCCAGCCCCCCGGATTTCATGTTAGCTTGAAAACTATTTGTCACGCAGGCAAAACTGTTGTCCCTTTTTACGTAATGTCCATCTCATGTTCAATCCCCTTGGGCTGGTGAAATGCAGGCTTTAGTCAAGGCTTCCATAGAACTTGTTGCACAGTGCCTGTGTGACTCGGTGTCCCTCCGTTGGAGCCCTTTGAGACAGTGATGGAAGAAAGAGGGTGGCTGAATGGAGCCGGAACCTCTGCAGGACCTAGGATGCCTGTGCAAGCGGCTGGTACACTCAGACCCTAACCTCTGCCTGGCAGAGGCTCTGAGAGTTAGGAAATTTCCTTCAATACCCAGAAAGTGATATCCCCTCCCACTAAGGACCCTGGAGCCACAGCCGGTCATTGGAAGGCTGGGACTTGGGTTTCATGGGCAGAACCTGGTCAACGCTGGTGTCTTCAGTTACTTCATTTCTCTGTGCTTTCTCCTTGTTGCTTCCTCGGGGCTTGTTTGTAGGCCACAATGCTGAAAGATTTGCAAAAGAGAATTATAAAAGGAGAGCTGGATTGAGGCGAAGGGGATTGCTTTTCCTCCTCACCTTTGCTGGGGTCATCCCTCTTTCTCGCGGATGGAGAGAGAGGTTAGTGCCATTGTACACCTGGGCATTACTGACTCCAGAGAACTCTCCAGACTCCTTCCAGTCCTGGGATCATGAACTTCTCCCTGTCTCTGGTAACACCATGAACTGGACAGCTGCCCCGTCTTCCTAGCATCTCTTTGCCTCTCACTCTTGCCTAGTGATGAGTTCTCATGAATATCTCAAATAGCAAGGTTAAGCTTCACTGATCCCAAGCAGAGTTAGCTGCCAGTCACCAGTGACCTCTGAAGACCTTGTCCACACCCCGTCCCCAGCACACACACACCAGGGTTGCTGTTGCTTTTACATGGGTGCCGGGGATCCGAACTCACATCCTCAGGCTTACACAGCAAGCATGTTATCACGTCATCTTCATAGTCCCAAATCATCCTTATTGTCTAGACTGGAAGCCTAGGCTAGGGCTGGCCTGGGACTTCTTCTGATCCTCCTGCCTTCACCTTCTAGAGCTGGCATTATGGGATGGCCCACCATGCCTGGTTTATGAGGAGCAGGGGATTGAGGAGCAGGGGACTGAGCTCAGGGCTTCATGGCAGGCAAGCTCTCTACCAATTGAGCTACAGCCCCAGCCTCGGGTGCCACAGCTTTCTGACAAAGCATTTATTCATTAGACAAATTCTTCTGGAATACTTCTTAGGTGCTGAGCTCTCTGCTGGACCCAGTGGACACATGGGGAGCCACATAGCAGTGGTCTCTGTCCTCTGTAAGCCTACAGTCTGGTGGCAAGTATATTAAACAGACCAACAGTCGTGGTCACCAACTAGTGTGCCATGAAGGAAAGAATACAGGAGCTTAAGCAAGACTAATTTAGATCAAGGCAAAGGGAGAGTTTTTGTTTTCTCATCTATCGAGTCTTTGTTAATTATCATATATAAAGTACTTAACACAGCTGGGCGTGGTGGCAAACACCTTTAATCCCAGCATTTGGGAGGCAGAGGCAGGCAGATCTTTGTTAGTTCAAGGCCAGTCTGGTCTACAAAGTGAGTCCAGGATAGCCAGGGCTACACAGAGAAACCAGAGAAACCCTGTCTCAAAAAACAAAAAACAAAAAACAAAAAACAAAAAAAAGAAAGAAAGAAAAGAAAAGAAGAGAAAAGAAAAGAAAAAGTATTTAACACGTTTGCTAGTGCCATTTTTTTTTAAAGCCTAGGATGGAGATAGAATATGAATTCACCTAAGTACATACAGAGGTTGAAGAAAGTGAATCATTCTCTTCTGGTGGATCATATTGTCTCTATGCAACACAGAACACCTGTGAGTACATGTGTGTGTGTGTACATGTGTGTGCCAGTGCATGATACACACTTGTGTGTGGATGTATGTATATGTCTGTGTATACACATGTGTGTGCTAGTGTATGGTGTACACATGCTTGTGTGTGCATGTATGTGTGTATGTGTGTACATGTGTGTGTATGTGCATGCATGTGTATGTAAGCTTGTGTAAGCTTAGCTTCCAGCTGTTTATGTAAAGAAGAACAGACATAACTTTATGACCTACAGTGGCAAGTTAGACTTGTTCCCTATTACTGTTTTTGAGTGTTTATTTGGGTTAGACTTTGTGGACCTCCAGTGAAATGGGATCGGGTACTTGGATGAAACTATTAACCCATTACACAGTTGACCAGGGAGTTGTGACTCCCTGAAGCATGTGTACATGTGTGTGCCTGCCAGCTCTCACCAAGTCAGCCCAACCAGCCAGCATCCAATGGAAGGGTCTAAGGTTGGAAAGTCCTAGACAGTCCTGGCTTAGTCCTCACATCCTAGGACATGAGTCTTGGCCATGGTCCTCTAGTTGGCTAAGAATCCCCACTTGTTTGATTTTTGTGTCTTAATTTCCTCAACTAATAAATAAAGCAGGCAGCCTTAGTGACCGATGGCGCCCGTCCCAGGAGGCCTGGCAGAGACCTCTATTATGATATGACATGAGGATCCAGACGAGGCCTCATCACAGCGCCCTTTCACTCCAATTGTCATCCACTCTCCTGCCAACAGTACAGCTGCGCCTAGTGCTGCCCAGCAACCAGGCAGGTACCTCTAGGAGGAAGGCGGTCAACTCTCTTGTCCGGTACGGCATGGTCTGTGGCTGTCCTGAAAGCTTCATGTCTCTAACTGCTAGCTAGCTTCCCACTACTACATGAGAGAGCTGTAACTCAGTGGCAGGGACATGTGGCTACTGACCACTTAAAATGTGACTACAAAATAGAATTTACTGTAAGGATATCAATACATGGCTGGATTTCAAAGATTCGGTCAACTTACAAAGTAAAACATCTCTATTGCCTGACCGTGTACGCTGATTACATGTTGAGATCTTTGTGTACCAGCTATATTATTATAATGAATTTCACCATCTTTCCCCCCCCTTTTTGGAGACAGGGTCTCATATAGTGTAGGCAAAACTCAAGGTCATGATGACACTGAACTTCTGACCCTCCAGCCTCTACGTCCTGAGTGCCGGGGTTACGGATGTGTGCCAGCACTCTGGCTTATATGACGGAAGCTGAGGTTTGTGCATTCTAAGCAAATGCTGTACCCATTAAACCACACCTTCAGCCCATCTCTTCTGTCTTAAAATGTGGCTCCTACTGGATATATATATATATATATAGGTGCACACACATGTAATCCCAGTACATAGGCAACTGAGGAAGATGCAAGTTTGAAGCCGGCCTGAGCTTCTTAGCAAGGCCATCTCTCAAATGAACAACAAACAAAAAATTGAGCTTCTTCGGTCCAGGGGATGGTTTAGCGGTTGAGAGCATTTACTGACCATGTTCAGTTGATATCGCTGGGTGGCCTGCTCTTTTCTGAAGGGAAACAGTGGAGCAGTGGGTCTTGGGGAGAAGAGATTGGGGGGGGGCATGGGAGGGGTGGAGGGAGGGGGAAACAGTGGTTGGGATGTGTTCTATGAGCTAAAAATAAGAGGAGGAGGAACACTTGCTGCTCTTACAAAAGACCTGGGTTGGCTTCCTAGCACCCAGATGGCTGCTCACAACCATCTTTAACTTCAGTTTTGGAGGACCCCCAGCTCCCTCTTCTGGCCTCTGTGGGTACTGCACACACACAGTGCACAGATAGACATGCAGACAAAACACTTGTATGCATAAAATAAAACTAATAAAAATTCTTTAAAAATAAAGTGTCTCCTTATTAAATTTAAAACACACACAAACACATACACACACACACACACACACACACACACACACACACCTACCTTTGGGGTTCACACTCATTTCTAGTAAAGCCAGGACTAACCCTAGCTTTCTTTTCATTCTGTTGACCCCTGGGCTAGTGCCTTGGAGCAGGTGCCTCCTCTTTATTGCTGGGTCCTCCTCCTGCCTGTGCTAGCCTGGAGCTGAGTGCTCTGGTTTCACAACTGAGACAGTCTCCCACTGGAGGAGGTCAAAGGCTTGTTGCCTAAGGCTTTGTGAGGCTCACACCGTGCAAGGGCCACCGAGTCCTTTCAAAGCACAGAGAAGAAACAGTCCTTGCAAGGGACAAGCTGGATGACTCTTGCCTAAAGTGATCAAAACTAAAGAGGTCAGAATGGCTTAGGTGAGTTTCTAACCTAGCCTCCAACGGTAAGAAAGTATACGAAGCATTTAGAAGTAAATCATCTTGCCAGAACTTCCGGATTTCTGGAGCTGTCTATTTGTTGCTGTGATTTAGAGATTGCTAGACTATCAGTTTGAAGGAACTTCTTTGTGAGAAAAGTTTATAATTAAAAAATAAAAATAAAAAGTCTGTGATTGACCTAAGCGCCAGGGCTCAACCCACACAGCAGACAGTTTCTGTCTTACCCAATTGGGACAGTAGCCAAGAAGGAGAGTAAGGAGGAGAGGATGAAGCAGGTGCCGCTGAATTTGTCCAGGGTGAGCTGGTAGATCTTGTTATATATGGTGGATGTCACCACCCCGGCCAGGGTTAGACATAACTGCAGTGTGACGAATACCTTCCCTGCAGGAGAGACAGGTTATCAGCAGACGTGCTCTTGTGCCTACCTGGCCTCTGGGGAGCTCCAGGCGACCCCCTCACTCTCCTAAGGACTCCTTTTCAGTCTTCAAGGCTCAGTTTACGGGCATCCTGTGTGCATCTAGAGGAATCTTCCCCAAATATCTTTCTTTGCCTTTGGCTTTGTAAGGTTTTTTTCCCCCCACCCTTATTTTTCCAATCCTTTTGTCCTAGATAGAAACAAGTATGTTCCTTATGACTTTGAGGATTCTTCTAGAACTGACTCTCTCTGTCTCTGTGTGTGTGCGCTTGTGTGTGTGTACATTTGTGTGTGCCTGTATGTATGTGTGTGTGTGTGTGCATATGTGCTCGTAGGAAGGCGGGAACTAGACATAAAGTTCCAGGGATCCTCCTTGGTTTCCCAGCCCTGGGATTACAGGCATGCGTTTCCCACCAGCATTTTATGAGTGCTGGAAATCCAATCTCAGGACCTCACGCAAGCACTTTAGCAAGTGAGCTCTCTTCCCCGGCCCCACTCTCGGGTCTTCTGAAAGTCTGTGCCACAAGCTGAGCAGTTGCGACAGTCTGGGCCGGACGTCCTAAGACGGTCCTTTCGCTCACCATAGGAAGAGTCCTTTATGAGTTTGGACATGGCCGATCGGATGGTTGTGGTGGGGATAAGTGCAAACATCATGATGGCTCGGGCTGCAACAGATCAGAAGAACACTTCTCATTTGAATCCAGCTTTGACCCAGAGGATCAGAACAAAGCAGAGGCTTCCCCTTCCAGCCTCCCTTTCCCCACTGGTCCCCGTGGCCTTGGCCTGGGGAGGCGTGAAACTGAGTGGGCCAGACTCTGAATCCCTCGCCATTCCAGAATGGGCTTCCCCTATTCAGCTGCTGCCCCTCCCTAGGGCCAAAAGCAGAGCGAGAGAGATGAGGGTGGGTTGAGGGGGCAGCGTGAAAAGGGCTGGAGAGAGGGGCACACTGTCCTTTGTACAAAGCTTTCTTTTACAAGGCTTTCTGGGAATGAGTGCCAGGTTACCTTGCCGTTTTGCTAGCTGTCTCTCGGAGGTGTATGGCCTGGGGGCAGTTCTGATAACTATCTAGAATCTTCTTTTCCAAGTTGTTAGCTATTAGGCACATGAAGCCTACATAAGGTAACATGAAGTAAGCCTCTGTTCTTCCATTAAAACAGCCACGTAGCAAATGCTCAATAGCCACCTACGGTCAGTGGACATTGCCTTGACAGTTGGAAGCCACTCCACGGCTGTAGAAAGTTTTGTTGCAGTGAGAGTCTAGAGCTTTCTGCTTGGGGTGTCTGACCTCTGTACCCCGGGGAAGCCTCACCCCACTGTCTTGTAGGAGAGCATTCCATTGGTTGTAGGAGCCAGTTATTGAGAAATTTTGTGCATTGCTGAAAAGCCCTATTTGGCCCTAGATGATGAAGGGAATTTTTTTTTTTTTTGGTATGTCTTATCTCTTTAAAGCTAGAGAGGAGAGGACTGGAGCTTAGCAGGTAAAGGCGTGAGCTGCCAAGTCTGAGAACCCAAGTTCAATCTTTGGAGTTCATGTGGTGGAAAGAGAAAATAAACTCAGCCATGTTGTCCTCTGACCTTCACAGGTGCACTATAGCATGCACATCTCCACAGTCTGATTAAATAAATACAAATTTAAAATGTACTACATTTTACGTGAACTTCAAACCCATCTTCCCCTAAGGACTGTGCCTTCCGTACTAACTCCAAGGTCCATGGACCATACATCTCCTTGACCCAGAGCCGTGGGTACCACCGTGGGAAGATTCGGTCAACCATACAGGAAAATGCACAGCACAATACAGATAAGCCTCTTCCTATCTCTCTTGTACTCCCTAGACAGCAAGTTCAGTCCTGGTACTGAACTGGGGCTCCTAGACCACACTGTCCCTTGGCATCAGACTATGGCACAGAGGGGCAGCAGTGGCCTGCTTCCTCAAGCCCCAGACTTACCAATGAAGTACATGTACGTCTTCTTTACAAAGGCCATGAGAAGGGCTCCAGACCCAAAGGAAACCATCCCAATTATGATCATCGTAGTGTCCTGGAAATAGCGGGAGAAGACGAAGACACCCAAGAAGCTGGTGATGACGACCATGTACCCAGAAGCCATCCCGTAGCCCAGCTGCACTTGGTTCCAACTGAGAGGCTCCTTTAGCACAAAAAGGCCCATGATATCTACTGTGCCCACAAGGGCCACGTCATAGACGAGGGCACCCACAAATAGCAGGACAACAATGTTTCGGGAAGTCCTTTCTTTCCCAAGAGTTGGAGGGGTCCCTGGTACATCCTGCTTGTCTTGTTGATCCGGATCCAGAGTTCGATAGGTGCCCACCATGCCAGACACAGTATCTACGGTGGGGTGCACCTTGTTGGGCTTGGACCCAGACTCAGGGACCTTCAGCACAAAGAGACTGTAGAAAAGGGCAAACCCCGCACAGCCCACGCTGCATGAAGTTAACAGGAGGCCATGCGCTGAGTGCCCAACCATCTGCTTGAAGAGATACCCCGAGGTCATGCTCCCACAGAACCCGGCTAAACCCAGGACCAAATCGATGAGCATGAGGCGCAAGGAGCGGCGACCTTCGGAGCAGCTCAGGGATCCCAGTGCCATGGCCCCGGACCAATAAGCGGAGAAACCCCCGCATAGCCCGTTTAGCGCCACTGCTCCGTACATCACCTCCACCGGCCAGTTCAGCATCACTTTGAGCAGGAGTCCAGTGCGGGACAGCAGAAAACCCAGCATCGACGTGCAGATAGAGATCTTGCGATGGTAGCGGTCACTGAGCCAGCCCAGTCCATAGGCAGACAGCAGGGGCGTCAGGCCCACCACGAGGTTGTAGATGATGTAGAAATTAGAGATGGCCTTCTGTTGTTGGTCCTCCTGATGCCCCCTGAGCGAGTAGCTGGCACTATTATTAGAGGCGCCTCCATCCCCGGATGCGAAGGACTCCTTCACTACTAGGAGTAGTCCTGCATCGTAGAGGGAGCTAGCCACCTGGGTTGAAGCCACCACAGGTTCAATCCATGTCCTCATCTGGAAGCCAGAAAGCCGGCTGCCCCATGGGCAGGTGACCCCGGGACCCATGTGACCCGTATGATAGGAGACAGGGCTCCCAGATTTGGCTGCTTACAGAAGGCCAGGGCTCAGTCCCAGAGTGCCGTTTCAGGTGCTTGCCTTGGGAGAAGAGCTGGGGAGGTTTGTGTGACAGCAGTAGTTTAGCTGCCAAGGGACTAACTTGGCTGCCCCTCCTCCTCAGGTCAGAAAAAGCAGCGCTCCGCCTCTATCTCCACCTGGGTCTGGCTTAGCAAGCTGGAGACCGCCCAGAGAAGCCTCAGGGCCGGAAGTACTCAGGAGTACTCGCGAGCCTTGGCTCCCTCCTCGGGCACCTAGAGCTGGCCTTACAACCTGCCTTCCACTGACTGCTTAGGATGCAAAGGGGCTGAAACCCAGCTGAGCGAGCTTTGGGACCCACCCAGGGAATGTTTCTAAATTCTTCCTCTTCTGGAGGCAGGTTTGAGCAGGGCTCTGATGCCTAGGCTTCTGTTCAAGGTAACCGAGGTGGCAAGTTTTCTTTGTTGAAGCTACAGGACTCCGTGTCCACAAAGCTCTGGGTTCTAACTTCAGCACCATGGAAGCCAGCAAGGCTGAACATGCCTACGGTTCCAGCACTCTCGAAGCGGAGGCAGAAGGATCAGAAATTCAAGGTCATCCTCAGCTACATAGAGAGTTGGCTGGCTACAAGAGACCCTGTCTCAAAAACCAAACCAAACCAAACCAAACCAAACCAAACCATACCAAACCAAAAATAACCCACAAAGGAACATAAAAGATGGCTCAACAGATAACGGTGCTGTTACCAAGCCTTGTGGTGGCCATCAGTTAGTCCCTGGGACCCAAGTCATGGAAGTCATCCGCATACTGTGGTACAGGAACAACACACACACACACACACAAACTGATTAATTAAAAACAACCAACAAGGATCGATTTGTAAGAAGCTAGTAGCAGAAACTTTCAAAGAAGTTAACTCAATGGCAGCTCCTTCAGGCCAAAGGCCTCTCAGAGAAGAGCCTACTTTAGGCATCTGTATTGACGGACCTTTCCTGTCGGACTCCGGCCTCACCTCCCAGTCCCCGATGCCCCTCCAGAGCATATAACTGGACTCCAGCAGGGTGTGGTAGAGCTTAATAAACACAGCGGTTCCTCTGAGTAAAGACAAGAGCAGAGAACCTCTCTGCTTCCTAATAGTTGCTCTTGCTGTCTCATGACGTCATTCCTGTCTAACCTGGCCTTCGATGTCGGCTCACCCAGCCCCTTGCTTTCTCCTTCAAATACATGCTTCTGGAATGAGGGTTAGGGTGATGCAGGAATTAAAATACACCAAGGAGGATGGGTGGTGGTGGTGGCGGCACATGCCTTTAATCCCAGCACTTGGAAGGCAGATGTAGGTGGTTCTTTATACGTTCCAGGCCAGCCTGAACTACAGAGTGAATTCCAGGACAGCCAAGGCTACAACAGAGAAACCTTCTCTTGAAAAACAAAAATAGAGCTCTGGAGAGATGCCTCAGAAGTTAAGAGCACCAGCTGCTCTTCTAGAGATCCTGAGTTCGATATCCAGCAACCACATGGTTCCCAATCATCTGTAATGAGATCTGGTGCCTTCTGCTGGCCTGCAGGCATGCATGTGTTGGACCCTAGAGTCCACTCGGGTTGGGGGGGGGGTCGTCGCGAGAGACCACTCGAGAACCATAGTGTTGATGCAAAGGCACAAGGTTTATTGCTGACGCGCATCAGGGTGCCTCAGCACTCACTCGGGTGGGAGGCTCACCCCGAGTCACTGTTACAGACTTTTTAAAGGCTAAAACCACAAAGGTTAGGAGGGGCTGCGTGCCCTATGTTAGGATTGGCTCTGGTAGTCGCTAGGGGTGCTTGTCTAAATGTTATTGGCTATTGCAGGGAGGGGTGTTGGGGAGTTTCCAGAGAATTTCCAGATGGTAATTGTTTACCTTAGTTGAAACTGTTTATCTCGGTTGGCCACCTTGATTCTTTTTGGGTCATTTTCCCAAGCTTGCCTGGGTCACGTTCCCAGGCTGGCTGAGAGAGAGGGCCTTACACATGCAGACAGAACACTGTATATATAATAAATAAATAAATCTTAAAAACAAAAACAAAAAACAAACAAAAACAAAAAAATATAAAAACCAAAAGAAAAACCAAACCAAACAAAAACAAAAAACAAAACAAAACAAAACAAAAAAACCCCTCAAACAACAACGACAAAAACAACCCACCAAGGAGTAAGATGGCCTTTCTCTTCCACATGAGTAGTTTAAAAAAAATTGCCCAGCCTGTATTCTTGTCTCTCCATCTTCAACCCAGATATAGTTATAATCACACAGCTGGCATGAATTCAAAGTTACAAAACAGACACACAAGCCTGCCTCGGAGAGTCTAAAAGGCCCGATGGCTAATGTGCTGCTACAGTGGGGAGGGATTAAACCTCAGGCAGCTCTTGTGTAACTCTGTACCCCTTTTGGTAGTTTTTAAGTGGGGTGTCTTATCTACTTCTTGTCACCACCTCAGGTCCCTCTGTACCCAGAACCAGACAACTCTGAGTTCTGCAAAGAGAAAGATGTAGCCAGTCTACCGTTGAGAGATGCACCTTGCAGGTCTGGCTCCTAGCCTGTGTTTCTCTTTCTCCCTTACCTTACTTAGCCTGTTTATTTGTTTGTTTTCTTTAACCAACCCATGCCTGACTCTCCTCCTCCATTCCTAAGATTCTAAGGCAAGCAGCTCAGCAACCTGCCCCCATGCGTGGCCGAAACTCCAGGGTTGGTGGCAGTCCCAGAGTTCAGCAACCAGGGAAAGCAAAACCAGAGGGACCGCTCCAGCCATTTGATCAAAGGAGGCTGTTCCCGGTGCTGTAGACAGCAGGAGGAGACCTTCCCCAACCTCTGGCGGGCTTTATGGGTTCTTGGCTCTTTCCATCCTCTTGTGAAATGTAAGGAACTTCTGAGAGATTCCCAGGAGAAGCTCACTGCTAGCCAGCCATGGCTTGAGAATGGAATCTTCTGGTCTAGAGCTAGTCTCAGGCTGGATGAAGTCTACCTCAATTTAGACTACTGTAGCTCAGATTCCATTTTCCTCATGTTCCTACTCTCTCCCATCTCTAAATGCTGGGTCCAACTGAAGTCGCTCCTGGCCATCTTATGTGTCCCAGGCTACTGGAAGTTGAGCCTTGACCCTCTGCCACATTAAAATTTAGTACTCTTCTCAGACTGTCTTAATTTGCTTGTTTGCAGATTTTTCTGGAAAAGCCTTCCCTCCACTCCTAAAGCACTACTGATGGAGCAAATCCCACTGCCTTGCACATCAGCTATGAGGATTGCTCGGGAATCTAATCTGTAGCTCATAACTAGCTTCACGAAAGAGAAAAGGTTCGGTTTCTTATTTCCTATATAGGCATTTCCTATAAAGGCATACTAACTAGTCCGTGATCTCATGTTAGCACAGGCTAGCCTCAGAGTTACTATGACAACAAGGGCCACCTTGAAGTTCTTCTGGTCCTCCTGCTTCTACCCCTTGATGGAATTATAGTGAGCATGTTGGGCTTGTGTGGTGCGGGAGATGAAACCAGAGCTTTGTGCATGCGAGGCAGGCTCTCTACCAACTCAACCACACCCCGAGCCCTACCCTAGTCCACAAATTCTAGGGAGAAAGGTGGCATCTAATATTTACTGAACTTTTACCGTTCGGTAAGCACATTATGTTAATGAGCTCAATTAATTGTCCCGGGAATGTCTATGAGCCGAAATCAGAGATACCGAAGTCATTTGCACAAGCTCACACAGAAAGCCAGTACTCTGTATCAGGCAGTCTTTGAAAGCCTACAGCTATGCAGAGAGAATGCTGCGGTCCATTTGAAGATGCCTTCTCAACCAAGAGGAGGATGGAGGGATGCAGAAACACCATTGTCAACACGGGCAGAGACTTGCTGTTGCTCAATGGTGGATTGCAGAAATGAACAAGAGGTGTGGTTGAAAGTTTACTACTTTTACATCCCAGATACTAGGAAATAAGCTTTTGTTACCTTAATAAATGACCCCACATTTATTTTACAAAGGAACAGAGAGGACCGTCTCCCTCAAGTTGTCTCCTGACTTCCACACACTTGCTGTGCGTGCGTGTGTGCGTGCATGCACACACACGTGTACATCTTTAAAAGGTATCTAGCTTATAGGAAAAATATAAAATACAATTATTTTTCTAACCCTTTAAGCAACATACATAAGAATCAACATGCTCTCTTTTTTTCACGTGTCCTTTTCAAAAGTGGTACACTCCTTTAATCCCAGCACTCGGGAGGCAGAGGCAGGTGGATCTCTGTGAGTTTGAGGCCAGCCTGGTCGACAGAGTGAGTTCCAGAACAGCCAGGGCTACAGAGAGAAACCTTGTCTCAACCCTGGCCCTGAAAGTGTGTCCCTCAGCTTCTGTTCTTATTCTTTGACAATTCCACACATGTATATGCTGTGTTTTAGTGTCTTCAAGTTGCTCATGTTTCAGGAAATGGGACCCACTCCTGATTGTGCCAGCAGCCATAATTAAACTCAGTGGGTCAAAATAAAATAATAAAGTAAAGATAGCTGAGAGAGATGTCAAACAGCCCACTGTTTCATTTGGAATCATTTGAGGTCTTCCATTCTCATGAACGGTCAGTGTAAGAGTCTTTGCTCTTTTGTTTGGCAAGACTCCCGTAATCCCCATATAAACGGGCACAAAACTGAGCAAGGAGCATGGAGAAGGGGAAGGCAGAGAAGTCCAGGAGCACACAGAGGTGGGTGGGTGTATGAGACAGGCTCTGGTTTTCCCATAGAAAACCCCTCACAGCTGATATGCAGGGCAGGGCGTTCTTTTTATTGCTAGTGCTTTTGGGACTGAGGTCAACCTTTCCATCTCCATAAAACTGAAAATAAGGAGAAAAAAAATATCCTGCGAAACATAAGTATATAACAGAGTAGGGCCTGTGAGGTGCATCGGCCGGTAAGGATGCGTGCCAAGCCCGGCAACCTGAGTTCCATAACTGGCCGCTGATGATGGGAAGAGAGAACCAACTTGACCTCTGACCTCTACATTCACACCGTGCCATGCACACACTCAATACATTCATCAAAATTTAAATCTATATACTACCACAAAGAAAGATATGCGAACTCACCCAAGAAGACAGGCAGATCTTGGCAGCAAGCATGCAAGTGCAGAACAGAGATTTACCTGTTGTTTTACTGGAGTGCTTTCTCATCACTTGGGCCTGCAGATGCCTGATAGGTGCCTAAGAGCTAGGACAGAAGCTTGGCCTCTGTGCATTCCTAGTGCCTCTGTCCCATTGGCCACCTTAGACTTTAGGTCAGATCCCGGTTCACCTCTGTATTTAAGAAGTGCTTACCCCTGCAAGGCTGAAGGCACCAAGAGTGACTAAGATATAGAAGAGTTATAATAATCAATAAATTATCACCTGCTGGCCCTTTGTTATGTGATTTATTGTTAAATTATTATTTCTTTGAGAATTTCACATATACATGCAATGTATTTTGATCATATTCCTCCCCACCTAACTCCCTCACCTCCTTCCAACTTTGTGTACTTTTTTTTAACATTTATTTTTAATTTATAACTCTGTGTGTGTGTGTGTGTGTGTGCACACGCGCCTGTGTAGGGGAGTGTGCACTCGAGTGCAGGGGCCCGGAGGTGTCGAATCCTCTAGAACTGGAGTTATAGGTGGTTTTGTAAGCCACCTGGCTGTTGGTGCTGAGAACCTCTGCAAGAGTGACACTTGTTGCAAACCTCTGAGCCATCTCCTCATGCCACTCCCACCGCTTTTACAACCCACCAGGTTCGATTTGTGCTACCCATATGTTCACGTGTGTGGAGCCATCTATTGGAACATGGTCAACCACCAATGACCACATTCTTAAAGAAAACCGACTCTCCCCCCCCCCACCCCCAGCTGTCAATATCTCCAGCTTGTGATTCCCTTTCCCTTGCCCACTGGAGCGAGTGTTAGCTAACTAGATCTTGGACAGGCAACACCACAGTTGCTTTGATTTCACCAGTGCTGTGGTCCTCTCTTGTCCAAAAGGCACTGTTCCACTACGGCCCTGCTCAAACCCACTACTACTGTTCTGCTAAATGAGCACATGGCAAAGCTTCCCTCTAAATTAATCTCTCTAGTATCCATAGTTTAGTCAGCCCAGACCTCATCAGAGGGGCTTCTTTGTGAAAAGAGGATGGTAGTTAATGCACAAACAGAACTGGTCAAAGTGTCTGTTGAGTGCTCAGCCACAAGTGGGCCATCTGTATCATAGGCTGCCCTCCTCCCCTCAACTCAGAGCCCATCATGGAAGAGGTGGCAGAAAGGCTGTAGCTTCTAGCTTTCTGATGTGCTCTTCCAGACGTCTCCCGTCATTGCCTTAGCCTTGAAAGAAGGTTGGTTGACCTGACTAACCACCATGCCTTCCGACTTCCTCTTTCTCTGAGTCATTCCTCCTTGCAGTTGCTGTGGCTTCCAAGATGAAAGACAAGTACACATGTTGCAAGGAGAGTCAAAACCACCCTGTAGGCAGGAGGTTTCTTGTCACCAACCAGCCCCCTCATGACAATTCTGAGATAACGATCACCTAGACCAGTGTTGTTCCTTCCTTATACAGCCCACAGTTGTTCTTGGTACCTCAAGAGCAAGCCTAGGTTCCTGGTCCCCGTGTTTGCCTCCTACATGCTAAACAAATGCATTTTCTGCTACCACTACTATTATATCCTCTTTGGTCGTTTTGGGCAAGGGCTGAGCCTGGTCCATTGCGACCACCAGCACTTTTCCTTCATGTGTTTCCCAGTGGTTGGGCTGTCACTGCATTAAGGACACAGCTCAAGTCCCTTTGTCTGCTCACAGACAATCCTCCAGCTGTGGTTTTACTGCCAACATATTGTAGCAGGTGGGAAGAAAGTATGCTGGCTACTTGGACTCTCCAAGTAATTTTACCTGATGAGGTAATAAGTGAACATTGTGGTCTATTTGCTTTCCTTTCCCTCTCTCTTCTGTTTTGATACAGAGTCTCACACGGCCTATGCTGATGCTATGCAGCCAAAGACGGCCTAGAATTCCTGATTCTCCTGCCTCCTCCTCTCAAACCTGCAATTACAGATGTCATGCTGTATGTAAGCCACGATGCCTGTGTCTGTGGTACTGGAGGCTGAACTCAAGCTTCCTGCATGCTAGGCAGGCCCTCTCGTGCCATAGCCTCAACTCTATCTAATTTCCAATGGAGATGATGTAGGTATCTAGCTAGGAAATACCTTCCCTCTCATACTGTGTTGAAATGCAATTTTTCCCCCATTCTGCTGGATTGCTAGATCCTGGCTCAAGTAAATACAGTGAATATAGCCATGCAACCTCTTGGGAAATCGATTCATTGGCTTTCACCCTGAGATGGCATCCTATTAATAATAATGTTACTTAGTTTTACAGATGAGGAAACTGAGATTTATACAAAGTCACACAGAGCCGAGACCTGGGTTTGTGTGGGTTTAGAGTCTATGTCATTTTTACACTGCACTTGAAATAATCAAGAAGAGAATCTTTTTTTTTTTTTTTTTTTTTTTTTTTTTTGAGACAGGGTTTCTCTGTGTAGCCTTGGCTGTCCTGGACTCACTTTGTAGACCAGGCTGGCCTCAACTCACAGTGATTCACCTGTCTCTGTCTTCCATGTGCTGAGATCTAAAGCGTGCGCCATCACCACCTGGCGAAGAGAAACATTTTTAAAGGGCATTTGATTGTTGAACATTTTCCATCAAGTAGTGTGAATTTATTTCTATGATATTTTCAAACTCAAGTGGTCTATTCATTCATTTATGAGTTATCCATCCACCCATCCACCCATCCATCCACCCATCCACCCATCCACCCATCCATCCATCCACCCATCCATCCATCCATCCATCCATCCATCCATCCATCCACCCATCCACCCATCCATCCATCCATCCATCCACCTGTCTACTCATCATTTACAAACATTATTGAGTATCATGCTTAATAGAAGGTACCAAGAATGCAAACTCTTGCCTTTAAAGATCTTTCAGCCTAAAGAGTTATTATGAAATACTCATAGGGTTAGCAAGATGGTTCAGTGGGTAAAGGCACCTGTCACTCAGCCTCACAGCCTAGTTCAATCCCAGGACTTGAATAATAGCAGCTCCATAGAATCAGTTTCCACAGATCCACAGGTGTGGCCCACGTACCCACCCACCCATACACACACACACATACACACCTCCTTTAGCAAACACACTCATAAAACAAAAATAATAAATAAACGCAATATAAATAAATGGCACTCATAGTACTAACACTACACATTCTGTTTCACACATGAAATTATTGACACCATGCCACGCCTCCTCTTTCAAGACTGGCTTTATGAGATTGCTCTCCACCCTGGGCTCTGCTACTAGGCTGAATGAGCTCATAAACAACCTGTTCAACACAGTAAAGGAAGACATGGGTTGTATCTGCTGCCCAGAGCACATCAGCACAGTGGTACTGCACCTCACGTTTCCTCTACAGAGCCATCCGCTAACCCTCTCTGCTTATGCATTTAGACTTTAGCCCCCTCTGTAGAACACAGGTGGATGGGGGCCCTGTCTGATCACAGCATTGTGTGCCCATGAGTACAGCAATGGGAATATGACCCAAGTCTGGACCTGCCAGGCCAAGGGTTGGGCTTGAGCACTTGGGAAAGAGAGGCTCTCCTTTTGTTCACTGCTGCTCTTGGACCAAAAGGGGACTGGCACCTAAAGTTTCCCTTGCCTGAGATTGGAACCAATACAGAGCAGAGCAGAGCTGAAAACTGGAGGGTCCAAAGCCTGGTGGCCTCCTATGACCTTGTGGTTGTCATTGTGCCTGAAGCTAAATTATCCTGTCACCTTTTAGTAACAAAAGTTACTATACTCATTAAAAAAAAAAGAATAATGCCAGTTTGACTTGTATTTTCTATTGCAAACGCAAGAGATTTGATTCATCATACCCATAGTTACTCCCCTCCACTGACCCTCGGCCTTACTTGGCTACAGACTCCCTTGGGTTTTCTGGCTGGTTCTTAACCGGACTCATCCACCGTCACAGTCACAATCCCCACTAGCTCCAGCCTCTCCTCGTTGCTGCCTCAGCTGCTTCCACTTTGGTGGTTCTTTGCTCTTATCAGGGCCCACTGACGCCTACAAGAACGCAGATCCGTGCTTTTCCCTGTTCCTTTATGGTCCAACTTGACGGTGCAGCTCATTACTCTTTGCATAAATTGTGTTCCCTGTTCTCTGTCTTTTTAATGTGTGCCAACCCTGAGAGGGCTCATGTAAGTAGCGGAGGGCTGTCCCGATGAGTCTCACATAGGGCAGATGGATATCACCATGAAATCTCAAACGCCAATGTTAAACTACCCAGGAACTCCTACATCTCTCCAGCCACCTTCCACTCTTCCACTCTTCCAAGATCCAAAATTGTTCTGAACTTCACCATATGTGGTGTGCATGTATGTGTTTTCGTGTGTGTGTGTGTGTGTGTGTGTGTGTGTGTGTGTGTGTGCGCACACACAGGCATGCACATACAGAATCCTGAAGCTGACATTGGATATCTTTCTACAGGCTCCTAGACCTTAGTAGACCACTCCTAGCTCAAAGCCCCCAAAACCAAAGGCCAAGGAGCCGAGAAGCTAAGGCTAAAATCCCCAAACCCCAGGAACTAAAGCGCCAAAGACCCTTTCTATTTCTACAGGCTGTCTTAAATACCCCTCAACTCAAAGTCTCTCCTACTCTCTAATCCCTGTCAGCTGGTTTCTTGCTCCGCCTCTTGACCTAGGGTTAACCTTATTAAATCCTGTGTACAAATAGCTCTTGGATTAAAGGCTTGTGCTAGGGCTTAACTATGCCAAATAAAAGGCAGGCTTTTTACAGTTGACAACCTCAGGGATCACACTGGGATCAAATATTCTGGACTTGGACCTAATTTCAGATCTCAGCTGCCAAGTGAAAAGCCAGATATGACTGCACATGTGCCTATGGAGACAGGAGTAGTGCTGGAAATAACTCAGAGAATGAAATAGTTTGATTTGATTCAGTGTACGATTGTGCCTACATCTGCATATTTGTTTTTATCAAAAATTATTGTATTTCATGCAAACAGGCATCTGACATGTCGGGCTGCCTGTTGAGTCTCTAGCACCCAGCATCTGTGTGGCATGTAGGGGAAGTCAATAAATACTTGTAGAGTGGTTAATGGATGGCTAAAAACTATGATTTCAAAACCCGTTTTGCGTTCGTCAGACACCTCCTGATTTAGTGTGCAAGAGAGCTAGACCAGGGCACAGAGTTAAAACCTAGACCTGTGATCCGCTGGGGCTGGAGGAGGCAGAAGTGTGGATGATCTGTGAGGGCTGCTTCAGTTAAGCGCAAGGTGAGTAAAGCTGGGAGTTGGTGTATGGATGCACCTGGAGCCCAGCTCTTGCATTACACTGTAAAGACTTGTGTATCTGCCAGATCTCGCGTTACCTGTTCTTATCCCAAAAGGAGAACGGGAAGCAATAGGAGGAGAATTAAAATGTTTAGCTCCCTCGATATTCTCAGCAAATTAATTATGATATTAATTCTCTGTCTTTTAAAAAATGCCTCTTTTACTTGCTGGGCATTTATGGTCATCTACCTTTTTTTATTTAATCAATTTTTTTCTACTATTTACTTAGTGTGTGTGTGTGTGTGTGTGTGTGTGTGCCATAATGCAAGTATGGAGGTCAGAGGACAACCTATTGTAGTTTGGACTCCCCTTTTCACCATGTGGGTCCCAGTGAGCAAACCCGGGTCATCAGGCTTTGCAGCAAGAACGTTTACCCACTGAACCCTGTCTCTGGTCTTTGTGATTCTTTAAGGTGGCAGCAGTTAGTTGGGTCTCACATCTGACTTCTAGCATCTTAAGTCATTCTTTGTCTGGTCTTCAGAATTAAGCCAAGAGGTGAGGTGATGTTTTCTCCTCTTTGCTGTCATGCATTTTTCTTCCCCAAGATTGAATTTTCCTACCTCTCAGCAAGACACAGTCATGACTGAGTACAGGCTCTGAGGTAGAGTACTTGGTACCTCTACTCAGTACTTGGTACCTCTACTCAGTACCTGGGCAATCTAAAAAACTCTATTGTATTTTCCGATCTGTAAAATAGGTCTTATATTAAGATCCATGCTGTGATTTGTCAGGATACAATGACTAATGCATGTGTATGTTTCAAATAGCCTAGTAAATGTTGGTTTCTGTTATTATTAACCTGATAGAGTCCCACTTGTCTCTTTCTAGCTTGATGAGTTTTTGAGTGATGCCTGGCAGGTCCTTGGATACCAAGAACATGTTTCTTTCATATTATCTCCACTTGAATAATCTTCATAGAATACAGAACCTGCCGCACAGCAAGTCCTTCTGGATGCAATGTGTGAACCAGTGACTGGGCAGGTCCTATTGTACTGCTGGCGCAGTACATTTTAAGCTGAAACTAAAGACACCCGAGGCTTCTTTGAGAATCTGGGTCTATAATTCCAAGATCGCTCAAATGAAGACTTATCTGGCTCAGGTGATGGCCGAGTCCTTACTGAATCCCCACAGCTTTTGTACCAGTGTGTAGAAAACTGCCCGAGCGCCACCTAGTGAGCAGGAGGTGGACACTTCGTTTCTCTTGGCTCGTTCTGTGCCCTGCTCCCGAGATTCTCCAACATGGTAAATGGTAACTATGTATGCAGCATGTATGATAAGGCATGTTGGAGGTGTGTTTTCTGTACGAGCATGGTGTAGTATGGTCCGAGGAAAGGATTTAAGCCTCAGAGAAAGAAAAGAACACCCTAGTAGAGAGCAGTGTTTTGTTTTTGAATGGTTTGAACTTTAAAACTACTTAAAAAAACAAGTACTTTTATATTTAGCATGTCTTGGGGAAAGAATTTTTGTGCAAGCCAAGCTTGGAGAAATAGTGTGCTTACATGTGTGTTTGTGCACTGTATGCATTCAGTGCCCGTGGAGGCCAGAAGAGGGCATTACATGCTTGGAACTGAAGTCATATATGGCTGTAGGACTCCATATGGGTGTTAGAACTTGAACCTGGGTCCTCTGGAAGAGCAGCAAATGCTCTTAACTACTGAGCCATCTTTCTAGCCCCCCCTCCCAGTATCCTTTTCACCACAAAACTGAGAGCTTCTTTAATTACTAGTAGAAACAAGATCATCCATCCATCCATCCATCCATCCATCCATCCATTCATTCGTCTCATCTTCTAAGCAGTATCTTCACCTGTAAAATCAGAGATTCCTATACTGACAAGATGGCTCATTGGTCAAGGCGCCAGCTGTATAAATTTGGTGATCCGAGTTCAATGTCCAGGAACCTACATAAAGGTTGAAGGACAATAGACTCCACGGAGCTGTCGTATGGCCCTCCACTCATTCCATGGCATGTTTGCTTGCATACATACATCATCCAAACACACAATCAGAATACATAATTTTTAAAAAGGAAGGTCCTCAATGTGAGTCTGAAGTACTTAAAAACCCTCCATAGGCTGTGGAGGAGATGGCTCAGTGGACAAAGTGCTTGCTTCACAATTGTGAGGACCTGAGTCTGGATTCTCTGGCACCTGGCCTGTTGGGACACATCTGTAATCCCAACAATGACAAGATGGGAGGCAGACACAGGCAGATCGCGGGGAGCTTGTTGGCTATATAGGCTAGCCCACTTGGCACATTCACAGGTCAATGGAGACTCAAGATAAGGTGTGAGGCACCTGAGGCATGGCACCACAGCTGCCCTTTGACCTCTCTGCCTCTGCTGACATGCAGGCAAGTATCTGCACTTGCTAAAAGCTCAACGACCGCATGCCAAGCCTTATGCATCCAGTGGGCAGAACCATCTTGCCCTAGCACCAACCAAATAAAACCTTTTTGTCTGAATTGTTTCAGCCCTCTCTGCACTCCATCCTAGAGAGGCCAGAAGGTGCTCTTGGGAATAGCAGAGGAGCAGTGTGGACCAGAGAAGACGACACCTCTCAAACCCGAGGTGACCTTCTCCCAAGGGAAAGGAGACTTATCTTCCCAATGAATGTGGAGTATTGATTAACACATTGCAGTGGACATTCTAACTTCATGTATGTATGCATCTAATACCATGTATGTGACTTGAAGTAACCCCTGGAAAATAAAGATGTGCTTTGCCAACTGACCCACGACTAATGAGGACACTGTGTACAGACAGGATGGGAATAGATCCAGTTCTCCTTCTCTTCCTTGCAAGATGGTTTAATCTTATCTTCCCTGGCCCACAGTCACCTATATGAATAACACGTTTCTGAAGTCTTGGACCAGTGAACTCATCATGACCATCCAGGGTACATCTCCCAACTAAAACTTGTCTGATTCTAGCTTGGAAATGTCCCATGATAACCCACTTTCTTGGGAAGCACATATACTTAAAGTGAAAGCTACATTTAATCAATATTCATTCTCACTCTGCACATGCAAGGCGGTGCAATACATCTCTGCATTTGACTGGTCAAGACTGGCCACATAGTTCAAGTTGTATACAATGTATCTTCTCATGAGTTTTGTTAGATACAATAGAACAACAATGATTTGAGTATTAACATGATAGGTATGCAAATCCACTATTTCTGTAATTTTCTCACTTGCCTTTGCTTAATCTTACAATTAATTAAGACCATAAATATATTAGTTTACTTCTGAATCAAGGTACAACCCTAGGATGTAAGGAAAAACCCTCTTGTGGGAGTTCCTGCAGTAATCCACATGACTTCAGGTTTTCTTGGTGGTAAACGTCTATTTGGCAAATAGAAGAGAAAATTTGAGACAAAGATTAAATGAGTTTCCCACAGATGGCGGCAATTTGGAGAGATCCAAACCCACAACACTTGACGAGCTATTGCTGTTCTCTGCACAGGGAGATGGCCAGGGTGAACAGGAGGGCAACACTGCTCCACTGTGGTGCTTTAAGTTGATCAACAGGCTAGGCTGAGAAATATTTTAAGTTTAATGCTATATTTTATGCCCAAAGACGATCACACTTGTCATATTGTATATAAGCTAAATGAGGTATAGTGTCTTATATAAACATCAGATTGGGGGGAAAAAAACCATAGTGCCCAGGGACACAGCTGGGTAGCGGAGCCTTGCCTAGCATGTGTAGGGCTCTGAATTTGATTCCCAGAACCATAAAACCTGGTTAAATTGTAGAACCATATAATAAATTCATTTCCAGGTTTTCCTCAGGGGGACAAAAAAGACAAATATATACTTAAATATACTTAGATCTCCATGTTTTGGTCCACCGGTATCTGGGATGGCTCAGAGTGTGGGGGGTCTATTGGGGATGGGTGGCATCCAGACCAAAGACACCACACAAGATCTGAACAGCCACCTCTCCTCCTGCCCGGACGGGGTGAGAAGCCGGGAGACTGAGAACAAGAGGCCAGAGAACCAACTCTAGGAGCATCTGGAGGAGTTCCAGGGTCAGGAACGGTTCTACCTGAAAACCATCGAGCACCTTCGTGGTATCTTAGAGCAGCAACAGCAAAGTTCTGAGGCAGAGAGAGAAGCAGGGTACTGCTTCCTGGGGATCAAGGTGGCATCCTGCATGGGCATGTGTGTTTATATATCATCCATTTGTTCATTCATTCCCCCACTTATTGTGTATGTGGGCATGTGCACATAGGTGCACATAGGTGCACATATAAGTGCACTTTTTCTAGGAGCGTTTCTCATAGGCCTGGAAGTTGCCAAGTTGACCACCAGATGTCGCTATTGCAAAGTACTTGGTTCTTCATATTGTGGAAACTCAATAGTGTGGTGCACTTACTCTGCTTGGACAGTGGCATTGGTCCTGGCTCTGCCCAGTCCTTGTCTGGCTCTCCGCTGACAACTGCAGGAACAGCTGAGCAGTTTGAGGACAGTCCAGGCAAGAAGGTAAAGAGGAAGCGGAGACTTCGAGAGAGCAGAGATCTGGCAAAGGGTTGACAAGGAGCCAGAGGGAAGGACCTGCCGACCCTGGTCTCTAGAAGTTCCCAAGATCCACCAAGTCTTCAGGGCCCATTGTCTCGCATCCCAGATTGTGAGCTGTAAAGCTGGACGTTGCCAAGGGCCACAAATACAGTTCAAACATGGACATGCCAAGGTTTCTCTGAAACAAGGAAGATTATTTTCTGCTGGAGGCAGAAATTGGACAAACACAGTTATCTTGTTTGTTTGTTTTTTAAAATCTAATGTATAATAGATACCACTTAAACTCAGTGCATCAGTGCTGAGACGGTGTGCAGAAAGGACTTCATCTCACTGCCAAGGATGCACTTTCAAGTACACACCCACCCAGCTCACCAGAAAACCCACGTGAGCCCATCTCCTGCTAGGCTTCATGGCCTTCACACCTTGAGCAGGGTTGTTCTGTTGTGAAAGACTGTCTTGTGCAGTGAAATCATTAAAGGGGAGGCTTTGTGGGATTCAAGTTGAAGTTGGATGAGGATGTTCTGGCCTCTTTGGTGCTGAGGAGATGGCTTGGTGGCAAAGCACTTGCTGCGCATCAGGACCTGAGCCTGCTCAGCGCATACATGAAAGACAGGTGTGGCGGCACTCACCTGTAATCCATCGGCAGACTGAAGAGACTGGATCCTGTTCAGTGAAAATGATGCGCTATAGGTTCACTGTAAACGCCTGTTCCAAGGGGCTGGAGAGATGGCTCAGAGGTTAAGAGCACTAACTGCTCTTCCAGAGGTCCTGAATTCAAATCCCAGCAACCACATGGTGCCTCACGACCATCTATAATGTGATTTGATGCCCTCTTCTGGCCTGCAGGTGTACATGCGTACTTAAAAAAAAAAAAAAGCCTGTTCCAATTACAAAAAGCAAGGTGGAGGGCAAGAAAAGATATGAAAGATAGCAGAAGTCAACCTCTGGCCTCCATATGCACTCTCTCTCTCTCTCTCTCTCTCTCTCTCTCTCTCTCCTTTACCTCTTTCAGCTCATCCATACAGGCAGAAAGTCTGGGGGACGGGGACCACTTGAGTACAAAGGGAAGTTATCACCACTGGAATAGAACACCAAGCTCCCACAAAGGTGAAGGCAAAGACACAGAAGGAGTGCTGGAGGAGGACGGAGGGCCATGGAGGCTGTGCCTTTCAGAACTGCCTTGAAGTCTTGCTCTAGAAGGAAATCATGTGACCACCCCTCCCATCCCCCATCCCTTCCTCCCCCCCCTCCCAGCAACCCCCCCACTCCCCAACCCCCCCCCACCCCCCACCCCCGAGTGCAGGCCCCAGATAGCCACATGAAGTTTGATATTCTCAGCAATACAGCTCTGACCTATTTGGGGAGTGTCTGAATGTGAGGGCCCTGGTGCTGTGGATAATCTGGAGTAGCTGTTCTCAATTGGACCCGCCCAATGGATGCAGCTGGGAACTGCAAGGCTTCCTAGCTAACTGGAAAGCCAGGTCAGAGTCACTGCTAACCTGCACTCTTCCTCCTGGTGTTGATCTCTCTGTGGGAAGGAACAAAATGGTAAGTACTCTGTTTCCAGGAATGCTATATTCTCTGTTACACAGAAGTGGAAACACTTTCCTAACACATTGTGACTTTAGGATGCTTTTTTTTTAAAAAAGGTGAATCTATCACAATTCTTTTCCTTTCTTTTTTGGCATATACACTTATATTACACATAAATAAAATAAACTACAGGCAGCAAGAAGAACCACGAAACAATCGGGAATTATATAAATGTTACATTCATGGTGTTTTGTCTAATTGTTTTTGGCAGCCTTGCAGAAAACATCTTTCCTAGCTTGGTGAGTCTAAAATTATGAATATAAATCAATATCTATCATATTTCATCCCTATCAACTTAAAACATCTATCGAGACCTAAAAACATCTTATCTCCTAAACAACTAAGCTTAATTAAAAAGACTAAACTATCGGGTCTTCAACCTCATCAGGGACATGAGAAGGAACAAAACTTAATTACCCGAGAAAACCATAAGTGCAGGTTAACAGTTTCCAAAATGAAAACATGACAGAGACAGTTTGCTGCCTGAACAGTCACCCAAAACTTTCTATAACATCGGAGCATTATCTTCAGTCTTCTGGCCCAATATAACCGACAGACATATTTGTGAGGAGGGAACTATTGAGGACTTGTTTACCTTGTCTTGGCAGAGTTTGGCTGTTGACTCTGCCTGCATCCAAGCTTGCCTATTTTTAGGCAGAATTCTGTCTGTGGCAGAAACAATGATATTTTGCCCAGCAGTTAGTTTGCCAAATTTGAAGCCATCTCCATAAGGAAGTTCTTTGATGCTCATCATCTTCTTTGAGGTAGGCTGGGTGTTGCCAGGAGTTAACCTGTCTTATTGTCAAAGAATCTTTAAAATATTAAAAGCATCTTTAAATGCCATATTCTGTAGATCTCTAAGGCTTTTGAAGACCTTATCTAACTATTTTACCTTATCTGTCTATAGGATCGAAACCTCGGATTATATTCTTGTGATAAAAATAGACTAGTAATTGACATGACCATGACTTGTTTTCAAAGATTTATTTACTTATTATATGTATAGCACTCTGCCTGCTTGTATCTCTGCAAGCCAGAAGAGTGCATCAGATCACATTGGTTGTGAGTCACCATGTGGTTGCTGGGGATTGAACTCAGGACCTTTGGAGGAGCAGCCAGTGCTCTTAACCTCTGAGCCATCTCTCTAGGCCCCCTTGACCATGATTTGATCAACTAACAATTCGCTTTTTCTGCAGCTTCTTTTGCTCTTTTATCCTGCAGCTGATAAACATGTTCAGCAAAGTGGCTGGATACAAAATCAACTAAAAAAAAAAAAAAATCAGCCCTGCTATATACAGATGACAAACGGGCTTGAGAAAGAAATGAGAGAAACTATACCCTTCACAACAGCCACAAGTAATATAAAATATTTTGGTGTAACTCTAACCAAACAAGTGAAAGACTCACATGAAAAAAAATTTCAATTGTCTAGAGAAAGAAATAGAAGAAGATACCAGAAGATGGAAAGATCTCCCATGTTTGTGGATCAGGAGAATCAACATAGTAAAAGTGGCCATCTTACCAAAGGCAATTTACAGATTCAGTGCAATTCCCATCAGAATCCCAACACAATTCTTTACAGACCTTGAAAGAGCAATTCTCAACTTCATAGAGGACGCTCTTAAAAGGCTTGGAAGTATTTAGAAAAGCAACAGTTGGTCCTGATGGCCACTCACCTTAAATCATCACCAGTCTTGTTAAGAATCCTTGAAACCCTCTAGACCCTGTAGTCTGTGCAGTTGCTGCCCCACCTAGATTACAGTTTGAATTAATTCAAGAACTGAGTACACTCTTAAATTTCTACAGTAGATACTGTTCATGAGATCTGTTCTGCTGAAGCCCTGGGGGCATAGTTTGACATCACTAGGACAGGCTGGCTTAATTCTGCTGAGGGCATACATAAGTTAACTGGGGTTAGTCTTAAAGACACGTTGTCCATATTCATCATAGATGTTGACTGAGCAGCAGCAGCTGTGATGTTGTGAGAGCCAAAGCTATGTTTTAAGTTTTAATTATTGTACCTAAGAGATCCATAAAAAAAAAAAAAAGAAAAAAGAAACATGCCTCTAACCTGTAAAGCCCTTGCCCCAGGACAGATACTTCCTGAAATGATGGGGGCCATTGTTTATAGGAGGTAACAAGTTGCAAGTTCTTACTCCCCTAAACAAGTTTGTTTGACTCAACTGCACCAGATGGCCTTCCTTGTCTGACATTATTTCCTCTGCGTTCTTTTCATCTTTGAGTGTTTCTGCTGCAACCGCTGTGACTTTTAGGGTCTTAGTAAGCTACACGAAGAAGGAAAGACAGGCACATGTCTAATCTACTAAGTTTATTCAGAGGCATGTGGTGATTTTTATTTTATTTTATTGGCTTTTTGAGACAGGGTTTCTCTGTGTAGCCTTGGCTGTCCTGGACTCGCTTTGTAGACCAGGTTGGCCTTGAACGCACAGCAATCTGCCTGCCTCTGCCTCCCGAGTGCTGGGATTAAAGGCGTGTGCCACCACGCCCGGCTGGTGATTTCTTTTTAAAAGATTTATTTGTTATCTCTGCTTCTGTCTCTGCCTCTGCCTCTGCCTCTGTCTCTGTCTCTGCCTCTGCCTCTGTCTCTCTGTCTCTGTCTCTGTCTCTGTCTCTGTGTGTGTGTGTTAGTGCATGTAAGTTTATGTGTGCTAAGTGTGTGCAGGTGCCTATGCAGGCCAGAATATGACATCAGATCCCCTAGAACTGGAGTTGCAGGTGGTTGTGAGCCAGCAGATGTGGGGGCTGAGAACCAAACCTAGGTCCTCTGCAAGAACAAGTGCTTGTAACAACTGAGGTATCTTTTCTGGGCCCTGTGATAATATGGGTTTAAATGTTCCCCTTGTAAGTTGTTTTGATTTTCTTAGTGTCAGTTACCCTTGGCTAGCTGTGGTCTGGGAATATTAAATAGAAAATTCCAGAACTAACCTGAAAATTCCAAGTAACTTTTGTTGTAGTATACTACCACACTTAGCAGATTAGCTGTTTTGGTAGTCTTTTAGTAGACCCAGATTCTATATGAAACTTTATTGTGGATATGTGCATAGAGAAAGACCATAGAGTTTGGTGCTCTTTATGGCTTCTGGCATTCACTGCAAGGCTTAGGATGAAGCCTCAATATTAAGAGGGGACCTCTGAGGCTGAGGATCCAGGTGGGGATCTTGGCAGCTGGATCATAGTTAACCTGCAACTTTGAGGCTGTGGCCTGAGGAGCAGGGCCAGGCTCTCTGGAGCAGCCTGATATGTCAGTTCTCCTTTCAACGAGTGGTTAGCCAGGGATTGCCCGTTATTCTCTCAACCAAAACCAGTTCCACTAAAAACTTTTGGAAGTCCTGGTAAAATGTTTTTGAAATGCTAATTTCTGAGGACAGTAGTTAGTACTGAAGAGGGCTTGTGTCCAGGGAAGGCTCTGATTAAATTCTGTCTTGGTGGAATAACATCCAAGGAACAATGTCTTCTAAGCCAGAAACAGGGATTAGGAGTCTTGCCACTGTCCTTGAGTTTCCTAACATAACCAAAGTATAGCGTGGTTTTACATTTATCCTAGAGATCGATTTGACTTTGATCTGACTTTTGTCTACGTGGGCTAAGGTTTAAAGAAAACAGTATCAAAACAAAACATTGCACCTCAAATCAAAACATTCAGTGCCTATTTCTTTCAGGTCATGTTCAGGACTCTATCTAGTTTGACAGCTTTGTTTACCACAGGGAAAGGACTGTGGGACCAACAGGCTTGGTGCATGGCTATTAGAGGCAACGTGAGGAAGAGGAGGCCAGTGTGCCTTTCTCCAAAGCACCGGTAGTAGAGAACTTAGACTTCGTGTGTCACCGTGAAAAACAAGGATATGTACACACCACCTAAATATATAAGTACCTGGAATCTCCCATGACTGTCATATTGGCAGAAGGACATGCCGATCAGTCTGTGAGCTTATTAAGGGATGCCTTTGGATTTATTGGACCGACTGTATGGAAGAGGTAACAAGGATCAGTAAGCACTTTGATCCACCCAGACCTGAGTTTAGTTCATGGTGACAAATATGGATCTACTTGCATTTTTCTACATGTAGACATTCAGTTAGACTAGCACCATTTGTTGAAGATGCTTTCTTTTTTCCATTGTATGGTCTTGGCTTCTTTGTCAAAAATTAAGTGTCCGTAGGTGTGTGGGTTTATTTCTGGGTCTTCAAGTCTATTCCATTGACCAACCAGTCGGTTTTTATGCCAATACCATGCAGTTTTTAAATTACTGTTCCTTTATAGTACAGCTTGAAATCAGGCATAGTGATGCCTCTAGAAGTTCTTTTATTGCACAGGGTTGTTTTAGCTAGTCTGTTTGTTTATTTGTTTGTTTTTTCATATGAAGTTGAAGATTGTTCTTTCAAGGTTTGTGAAGAATTGCGTTGGTCTTTTGATAGGAATTACATTGAATCTGTAGATTTCTTTTGGTAAAGTGGCCATTTTTACTATGTTAATTATTGTGGTTAATTTACTGATATGACCTAATATTGTTTATCATTAGGCCTATAATTATTATTATGGCAGTGTAACCCACTAGCAATCAATCAAGACACAGACACCTGTTATATTTTAAAATAGCTTTAGTTAACCTGGGACAGGGCAGATATTATTACCCTAAACTACTTCCCATAGTGGGGCAGGAATAGGATAACTGCCCTAATCCCATGCCATCTGCTTCTAATAACTTCTATCAAGCTACCTCCCATCCATAATCCCATGCACTTGCTAATGTTCTTCATCTGGACCAAATCTCTATCCATGCTGGCTATGTGCTTCTCTTCCATCTAAGCCATGATGGCACAACCTTCTTCTCTCCTCTTCTTGGCCTCTCTTCTCCTCCCAAGATTCTCTCTGTCTCTCCAAGCCCGGGAACCTTAGTCACACCTATCTCATCTGCCCTGCCCAGGTGTGATGGCTTTTTATTAATTACCATCAAAATACATCAGACCAACCCCTAACAATTCCCCTTTTCTGTCTAAATAAAAGGCCATTTTATATGCAGTAAGAACAATTTTTTCCTTTTTATTAATTCATTCATATTACATCTCAATTTCTCAATTATTTTCCCATCCCTTGTATCCTCCCATTCCTCCCTCCCTCCCATTTTCCCCCTACTCCCCTCCCCTATGACTGTGACTGAGGGGGACCTCCTCCCCCTGTATATGCTCATAGGGTATCAAGTCTCTTCTTGGTAGCCTGCTATCCTTCCTCTGAGTGCCACCAGGTCTCCCCATCAAGGGGGCATGGCCAAATATGGGGCACCATTTCAAATATGGGGCACCAGTAAGAACAATTATGAAAAATTATAAAAATCAATAAGTAAGACTTACATACATAATGTCTAATCAAAAGGTATTTGGCAACCTTGAAGAAAATATTATTTGTCTTATCTTGGTGATTCTAAAGTTTTGAACTAAATCAATATCTATCAAAGCTCAAATCTATCAACCTCAAAGTATCTATCTAGACCTAAAAGTATCTTCTTAACTCCTAAACAACTAAGCTTAATTTTAAAATCATCTCGTCTTCAACCTCATCAGAGACTTGAGAAGGAATAAATTTAACTACCTAAGTAAACAGGAAGTGCAGGTTAGCAGCTTCCAAGATGGAGAGAGAGAGAGAGAGAGAGAGAGAGAGAGAGAGAGAGAGAGAGAG
>OU015743.1:125345910-125369111 GCA_907169655.1 Acomys percivali
GTCCCTCTCCCAAGCATTGTCGAGCCGTGCCACCTCAATTCCCCATCTTTCTATCTGATGAGGATGTGATCGTGTGTGATGGGTGCTGGGGCTGAACTCCTATGATATCCTTCAGGGCCCCATCTATAGGCTGAAAATTGCAATGTACCTCTGTTCCTTTTGATTTGGAGTCTGTAGTGTCTTTCTTCAATAGCTGGTCATTGTGACTGCTTTCTGTGGTAGACCAGTATTTCCTGAGGCTACCACTGACATCAGCAGCAAGATTGTTTGGGCAGTACCATTGTGTCCTCTTGTGGTTGCATTTGATGCTTATTGGTGCTCTCTGCCTGCCCTGGTAGTCCAACAAGTCATGTTCATTTCAGATCCACGTGACCAACTCTTCCCTATGTTTTGTATATCCTCAGAATGTTCATAAGATGGCATGTTGTTAAAAACATACACTGATAACCATCACTGGAAAATCTTACCTGTAACCCTGGCACTAAGAAAGTGGAAGTGTCATGGTTACCTTGCATTTAAGGCCAGCCTTTGCCTTGCTGTCATGCAGTGGTAATGTAAACTCAAAGCAGAAATTTCAATAAGCCATGAAAAAAAACCAAAGATTGTAATATTCTTTGGATATCAGGATTTAAAAGCATGAAACTGAACATTATTTCTTCAGGAATTATAGTGGTTCCAGTGCTTTCAAAGGCCCCTCCCCAACCCTTTAACTAGGAATTAAAAAATGTTTTCTAAAAAAACAAAAAACCAGCCCTGGCTTTTCCCTAAGAAAATATCTTTTCCGAAGAATAGAATTCTTCAACGTGGAAGAAATGAGTCCTAGACACTTAGAATTCCTTAAGATGGTCATCTGCTCCCATCGATATGACCTTAGCCTATGTTCTATGGCTTGGGCCTGCGTGTTCAGAATCCCCTGGAATCCTAGGAGCACTCAGTGCTCAGCCACTGCAGCACATATCAACCAAGGCATGCAGGAGCCTGGGAGCTGCTTGTCTGTGTTGTTGCTGCTGCTCCTGAGGCCACACTTTGTGGGCTACCCCCACATACACACCCTCCACCTCCCCATCTTGGTAGAACTGAACAGCTAAAGCTCTAGACTCCCTATAGCTGTCTCCAGTGTTTCCCAGTGACCTTGAAAGAAGTGAATCTTGTACCGAGAAAGCAGAATTCAAACAAGGTTACTACTGATAGATTAACCTAAGGAGGGGACCACCCCAGAATGAGCCCTCAGAAAGAGGACACTTTCTCTGCTGGCAGAAGGGAAGCCAGAGTCTTCGTTTGTGAAGCAACACGTGTTTGCGCTGCTCTGAAGATGGAAAGATCCATGTTAGGAGTCTGTCCCCGGCTGGGCAGCCAGCTGAGAAGTGTAGACCAGACCTACAGATTACAGCATACATCTGCTCAGTGTGGCAAAGGAGCAAGGGGCACAAACCAATGGGGGCAAGACATATTCTCTTCACACTTTTTGATAAAAAAAAAAAAAAAAAGAACAAAAAAAAAAACAACTTTTTTTTGTGTGTGGAGAGGGGCTGGTTTTTCAAGACAGGGTTTCTTTGTGTAGCCCTGGCTGTCCTGGCACTAGCTGTACACCAGGCTGGCCTTGAACTCACAGAGATCTGCCTGCCTCTGCTTACTGAGTGTTGGGATTAAAGGCGTGCATCACCACTTCCTGACTTAAAAGATTACTATTTAATGTGCATGGGTTTTTGCCTGAATATATGCATGTATAGTTATTCATTTAATCATCACAATAATCCTTCAAGATTGAAGATGTCATTGTCACTGTATCCTAAGTGTGGAATGGCCACTGGACAGAATCTAAGACATGCTACTATTAAATAGAAGGGCTGGGATGCCCTTCCAGAGTCACGGTTTGAAGCACTAACCTTGTGACATATGCTGGTAGTCAGGATCAACAGTTCAAAGCAATGCATTCAGGTTCTATGCATGAATGAGGCCCACACTGTTTAGAGAGTCACACATAGTTCCATGTTGGTCCTCTTCTGTCTCAGAACACTGTGTGGAGTTATAAGAGGGCCTTCAGACAGGTCTGACCCAATAGCCAGAGCAAGAAAGGAGCAGGGCTCTGTCTAAACTCAGAATAGGATCCACTTCATTCTTCATTTCACAGAGGCCAAGAGATTCCTGAGGCCAGGGTAGGTGAGATGAGCAAAGAAAAATTTGCTGCTTTTCTTGCTTTGAGCTGGGCACTCTCTGCATGTGGTCCTTTTAAAGGTTAGCCAGCTGGTTCCTCATCCCTGGGCAGTGCTGGCATGTCATGACTTCAAAGCAACCCTGGCCCCAGATAACTCAAATGCATGAAGATTCTCTTTTCCCCAAGTCATTGTTCCCAGACATGTCCCAGAAAGGAAACAGGCCCAGTGTCCTAGCAAGCTGTCCTACCAGGCTGAGCAGTGACTGAGGGAAGAAATACCACCATGGCTCCTCCAACAAGCACTGATCGCCTGCAGACCCTCTGGTCAAGCAGTGTTGCTCTGGCCTGATGCCCACTGGGTTTTGTTTGTTTTGTGAGTTCTTATAGAGAGAATATGTTGTGTATTGTATGTATGCAATACATACAATGTATGTTGATTTTTAAAAAGCATATGGCCTATAAGAAAGGGTGGCATAGAAGGTGGGACATCTGGTAAGCAGGAAGGATTCTGGGATAGAGGCAGGTTCATGGGAATCACCATGGAAGACAGATGGCGTGGTACCTGAGCAGAGGTAATGAAACACATGGCAGAATGTAGATTAGTATAAAAAGGTTATTTAAAGTTATTAGCTAGCCAGGGAAGGAACCCAGCTATGTGACCTAGGTGTTTGTAAATATATTTTGAGTCTGAGGCATTATTCAGGGAGCCTGGGACCACAAGGAAAAACACGCTCTCTTTACAGGTCCTGGCCCTGATAGCTGAAGAGAGTTTTGCTATGGCAGAGACAAGTTCCTTGCACATTAAGCAAGAAACTACTATTTTCTGGATTTTCCCTTGCTTTTTCTTCATGTACCATTTTCACAAATCCAAGTGTACCCAAACATACATCCATCAGGTGTCTGAAGGCTCAAAAACATTATCACTTACACACACACACACACACACACACACACACCAAGGTTCAGGATGGTTTCTGGAAAGAAATCTCCCACTCTGAAGTCCAGATGAAGGTGCCCAGCAGAAGGCGGGGGAGGGGGACAGGGAGGGGGACAGGGAGGGAGAGGGAGAAGGACAGGAAGATAATACATATACGGCACTGTTATAATAAAACTTATCTTATACAATGAATATGATTAAATAATAAAAATGCCATGCACAACTAGACAGTGTTAAATGGAACCCACCTTTGAGGTGAGAGATAAAAATCTAGCTGCGGTTACCAGAGCAGACAGAGGTCTGGAGTTGGAGTCTGAACGGCAGGTTCCTCCTGTCCAGCATGGTGCTCTGAAAAGGAGGAATCCCAGGGTGTGGGAAGGGTTTAGTAAGGAATGCTGACTGAGAACTCTCTGTAGGCTGGAATGAGGGTTGTAGGCCAGGAATAGACCAGATGACCTAGAAGGAAACGGAACTCTTACCATGAAATGTATAAAGTGCAGCAGGGCCTCAGGAGACCAAGAGGAACTAACAATGGGCCAACACTATTGGAGGTAGAGTGGTGAGTCCTGAGATCCACGGATTCCTCAGGGAAGGAGAAACCTCATTTGCCCTGTATCCCACAGGGGAATTTTACTGACTCCCAGGCACCATAATCTTTGTGGTGTTTGCTGTGCCCCATAGCAGCTTTCACAGGCACATTCCTTTGTTAACCCACAGGGCTAGTATCTACCCAGAAACTCAGGAGCTCAGAGTCTGACTTTGGGATCATTCCTGCCAGACTGTCTTACCAATCCTGTTTTATATCTGCTCAGGGTGTGGTAGTCAGACTCCCCTGTATAGGGAGCATATTTAATGCACTTAGTAGGTGCTTTACAGTGTTTGGCAGTATATACAAAGTGGAAGAAGCCAGGTACAAATGGTCATATAGTATTTCATTTATGTAAGATTTCTGGCAGAGGCAAAATTACACTGAAAGTTCCCAGAAGCATCTATGAGGCTGATTAACTGATTAGAACATCAGTGGTTATGCAAAGGCTGGAATGTAGCAAGTCCAGAACCTAATTACAATTAATTGGGCTATCTCCATTCCCTTAATAGCCATTCCTTGGCCACTTCCATGTCTGACCTAATATCCTTAAGACAGATTACCAGGTGTGGCATAACCTTTTGCAATATATTAATTTTGTGAGACTGTTGCCTCATAAGAAGATGGAATTTGCCAGGTGTGGTGGCACACGCCTGTAATCCCAGCACTCAGGGAGGCAGAGGCAGGCTGATCTCTGTGAGTTCGAGGCCAGCCTCATCTACAAAGAGTGTCCAGAACAGCCAAGGCTAACACAGAGAAACCCTGTCTCAAAAACAAAACAAACAAACAAAAAGATGGAATTTGGAGTCACCTAAATCTGTGTTCCCAGGCCATGGTCTCTCATATTTGGCTTTGCCCTACCCTTTTGAGGTGAGAGCTAAGTTTTTGTGTTGACACCATAAAGCCAAAAAAACCAGACTAATAGGTGACAAGGGCCAGGGAAAGAGGAAGTGGCTGCTTAAGGGTATCTATTTTCTTTTCAACTGATGAAAAATATCTTGGAAACAGCATGATAGGAGAATAACATTACAAACATGCCAAATGCCACAGAACTGTCTACTCAAACTACTCAAAAATGGTTAATGGTTAATTTTATGTCATCACCTCTCCAAAAAAAAAAAAAAAAAAAATCATGTCTCATACATAAGGAAGATGATCTATGTTGTTAGGGTCATATTTTTGTGCACTGTATAAAAAATGTCTTTGTATTATTCAAGGACTGAGTTCTGTACTGGCCGAGAACTGATTACAGGCCAGACTTTGGTATTGTCCTGCATCATATTTTGTAGACACTCCCTCCAATGCCTTCTTGGTTTAATAATGAGCTGAATGGCCTATAGCAAAGGCAGGAGAGGAAGGCAGGACTTCCAGGAGAGATAGGAATTCTGGGAAAGAATCAGGCAAGGGAGATTTGCCAGGCGGATGAGGAAGAAGAAACAGGGTGCAGGGACTGAGAGACTGAGGAGAGGTGACAAGTCACGTGGTAGACTGTAGATTAAACAGGATAATTTAAGATAAGAGCCAGTTGGGAACAAACCTAAGCTAAGGCCAGTCTTTCATAATAAATATAAAATGTCTCCCTGTCATTGCTGGGAGCTGGCAGTGCAAGAAAGTCCCATTATAATAGGCCCCCACATTTATAGTGTATTTCACATACACATAAAATACTTATAAGCCATGTGATTCGGATGGAATTACTCTATTTGTGGGTTTTAAACAGTTTGACAAATATGTTTAAATGTGTTTTCTCGGTCACTTTTTGCTCCTGGAACAAAATGCCCATGATAAACAACTGAAGGGAGGAAAGACTTATATTAGCTCACAGCTTCAAAGGGTTTACTCCACAGGTTAGTTCCATCGCTTTGGGGGCCCAACAAAGAAAACCATGGCAGTGGAGCCAGGAAGGAAAGAGTAAGGAAGGGGCCTGACACGGTACACTTCAAGGCCTCTAATGACTTCTTCCTCCCACATCCTAATTTCTATCAACTTCCAAGAATGCCTTCAAATTACAACCCATCAGCAGGCTAATCCAGCTGTCAGCTGGGAATCTTCTCGAACTAGTCTCTCCCACAAAGCGTCAACCCTGACCTTGGCACTGGGACTAGGCCCTCAAGCCAGGAGCCTTGGTTGTAGGGGCCTTCATATACAAATCACAACAGCAGTAGACAGTTTAGGAGACCTGAGCAAAACTGCAGCAAAAAAATCAGATCTGGCCTGTGAGAACTGGAGAGACGGGGCACCCAAAGGAGCTCTTCCGGAAGAAGCCTCCTGAGAAATCCGTGGTCTTTCACTCAGCAGAGTAGAAAGCTATGCGGCATTTCACCCGAACAGGTGAGGGGTGGGGGCAGGTGGGAGAGTGAACCAGAACGAGGAAGCCCCGTCTATGTCAACAAACTTTCAACAAGTTTGAATTTAACCATGATCGATCCCATATCTTCCCCCTCTTCATCTCTGATTTCTTTGGTCTCTGCTTTTTCCTCAAAAGAGAGAAGAAACCAAGAAAACTAAAGAAGAGTCGAGGCTTCCTTTCTCTTAAAAAGCCATTCCTTATTCACCCTCTCTCTCCCCCCCCACCCCCACCCCTATTTCATATCAATTACTCACTGAAGGGGCTAGAGATAGCTCGGTGGTTAGGAGCAGGGGATTCAGGCTTAATTTCCAGCACACACACCTCCATTTGCAGGATATCTGATACCCTCTTCTGGTCTCCACAGGAACCATGCGTGCAAGTGGTGCACAGACATACATGCAGGCCAAATACCCATACAGATAAAATAAAATTTTAAAAGAATAAAATAAAAAGACCTTTTAAACATTTCTAATATTACATTTCTGAAATTTATCTTGGTTGGTTGGTTTTGTTTGAGACACAGTTAGTTTCCCTCTGGAGCCCAGGATGGCCTGGGATTCACTATTACCCACTTGCTCTCAAACTCATGGCAATCCTCTTGCACTGTCCTCTCAAGTGCTGGGATTATAAGCATTAGCTACCACCCTTAGCTTCATAACTACATTTAAAGGGCCTCTTAGAGGACAGACAGTATGTGGCCTTTTCCTCTACTCTTGACAGTTTTAATCTTTTTAGTATTTTCAGGAA
The DNA here is from genome assembly GCA_907169655.1 of Acomys percivali. Classification (NCBI taxonomy): domain Eukaryota; kingdom Metazoa; phylum Chordata; class Mammalia; order Rodentia; family Muridae; genus Acomys; species Acomys percivali. The sequence goes on from OU015743.1 coordinate 125,352,686, forward strand.
TATGACTGTGGTGATATGTTATGATAAAAATACCCTTGCATTCAAAGAGACTGTAACTTTGGCTGGACCACACAGCCAGAGTTACTAATCCACCTTGAGGTCACACAGGACTTAAGACTGTTATCTTACAGTAATCAACTTTTACAACCTAAGTTAATGCATAGCTGTAATCTTAAATTATGTACTATTTTATGGCCCTGACCCCGGACAATTCATGTGTGTCCCCCTAGTCACTTGCTGAAAACAACAAAAATAGAGGTTAAAAGCAATCTTATAAAATGAATAGACACCATAAATACCCAACACAATCTATGGGTAATGCTTAATAAACCATGTTTGTCATCTGGATCAGTTGGAGCCGGCCACCCACCCCATGTGATACTTTCTGTGCTGATCAATAAAAGAGAGAAAGGCCCTTGGTTGTGGACAGACACAGAAATAGGTACAGCTTATTTCACTAGACAGCCTTCAGGAAGGCACAGACTCACACAAGAGACAAATACAGACAATGGAAGACAGGGAAAACAAAGCAGAGAATGCAAATCTAGGCTTCCTCTTGGTTAAATGGCACCAAAAGGAAGAGCTCTGATGTCTTTCCTTAATGCGACGTTGACATTAAGCAGAGATGTGTCTCTTTTTGTGTATGTGTATATGTGTGGGTGGGTGTGGTATTTGCACATGTGTGTTTGTGTGGGAGTGCACTAGCATGCATGTGGAAGCCAGAGGAGGACCTTAGGTGTCCTGCTCTCTGTCTCTGTCTCTGTCTCTGTCTCTCTCTCTCTCTCTGTTTTTTTCCCTTGACACAGGGTTTCTCACTGAATCTGGAGGTGGGCTGGTGGTCAGCAAGTCCCAGCAATCCTCTCTCTGCCCCTCTCCTCACCCTCAATAGTGCTGAGGTTACTACAGATGCCTTTTCCCACACCTGACCTTTTACCTGGGTTCTGAGGATTTGAACTCAGGTCCTCATGCTTGTGTGTAGATGCGCTCATCCACTGCAGCCCAGGTCCTGCAGTACAATGAGTATCCTGACCTGGTTTAGGCAGCAGCTTCATTAGCACTTAGTTTTGTTGTTGTTAATTTACCGTATGGCCTAATAATGTTTATTATCAGGCCTATAATTATTATTAAGCTAGTATAACCTGCTAGCAATCAATCAAGACACAGACACCTGTTATGTTTTAAAATAGCCTTAGTTAACCTGGGACAGGGCAGATATTAATCCCCTAATAGCGGGGCAGGTATGAGATATCAGCCCCAATTCCATGCCATCTGCTTCTAATAACTTCTGTCAAGCTACCTTCCATCCATAATCTCAAATACCTGCTAAGGTTCTTCATCTGGGCCAAATCTCCACCCACGCAGGCCACGTGCTTCTCCTCCACCTAACCCATGGCTGCTGAGAGAAAGAACGGGGCAGGAGGGGGTCGGGGGAAGCACCTCGCCAAGAAAGAGCTGGCCGGGATCATGGAGCCTGGAGAACACATTCTCTTCTGAGCTAACACCAGATGACCTTGGCTCTACAAATGGCCTATCTAAGGTTCACAAAGTTCTTTGAAGAAACAGACTTAAAAGGGGGTGAGAGAGAGAGGGGGGGGGAGAGAGAGAGCTTTAGACTCACAGCTGCAACTAGAGATAGCCTTATCTGACAGCAACTGACCCTTTCCTCCCACTCCCCACCCCCCACCCCCCTCCCACCAATATGGGATTACTAAGAAACATTTCCCTGAGCAAATGGCGAACAAAGAAAGTTAAGCTGAGTGGTCTTGATGCCTTTTTCCTGTAGCCGTTTGGACATTAGACTCCCTTATGTTAACTAGGATCCCCCTGTTTAAGGGGCACAGGGAGGTGAGGAACTTATTAAAAAAAAAAAAAAAAAAAAAAAAAAAAGCTCCCAGGTCAACGCAGGGGGTCACTTCCCGAGTGGGGTTGGGCAGGGACCAGCCTGAGCTGAATTAAAGATCCCTCTTGTGTTTACAGCAGTTTTGAGTCTTCTGGTTCTTTTTGGGGAAATCTCAAAATCTGGGTGCAGCAGCGGCCTTCCTTCTTCTCCTCTGCTCAGGTCTCTCCTCTTACCAAGATACTCCCTGTCTCCCCCAGCCTGGGAACCTTAGCCACCCTATCGCATTTGCCCTGCCCAGGTGTGATGGCATTTTATTGGTCAAACAGGTTAGGCTCTTAGGCAAGGTGGGTCACAGAGACAGCAGGCAGTAATCAGCATCAAAATACATCAGTCTAGATAGGATCTGGCCCACAATTACCTAGGCATTGCCAAGATAAAGAGAGGAAAGGGAAGTAAACCATTTTGGTGGTGACAATGCTCAACATGTGTGTCTTGAGAGTCACTGTGTCTTTGTTTTATTATGTGTGTGTGCTTGCGCACACACACTCATACCATAGCATATATGTAGAGGTCAGAGGACAATTTGTGGGACCCAGAGATTGAACTCAGGTCATCCAATGCCTTTCCCAATGAGCCATCTCACCATTGTTTGTTTCCTATCTGCAGAGATGTCCTTTTGTTTCTAATCTCCTGGATTGCTGCAGCATCAATCCTACATCTTCAATTGCTGAAGTTTCTTTCCTCCAGTTGTGAAATTGCATCCTTAAGAGAGCTTCAGAGTCATGATGCAGGGAAATATTTTGAGGTTTTATGTTTTATTCTAGTCTTCCATTTGATCCGTCGAATTTACCTAAATAGAGAATGCTGAGGCAGATGCTATTTCCCGTTAGAATTTGAAAGGCATTCCCCCCTCTGTCTTTTATTTGCCACGTTGCTGTGGAGGATTCCAAAGCTATTCTGATCTCAATCCTTTTGCTGACATAGAAGACAGGTAGAGGCTTCCATTCTTCAAAACCCACTTTATTTAGAGTTCTTAAACACTTCAACCTCACCTCTAACCCACCAATGAGAGGAAGGAGAGAAAGAATGTTAACAGGAAAAATAAGTTGTGGACCTGTTTAGACATAGTTCCTTGGGCAAAGTCCACATTGTGTTGTCAGGATACTAGCAGTCCAGTCCAATAGCCAACACCAAACAGCAACATGAATCTGTAGCCGTGGTACGATTCAGGAGATGCCACGAGGCTCCGCTGACTTGGCAGAAAAGAGTCAGTGGAAGTGCCCAGAATCAGCTGAAGTATGAGGAGAAGTTCTCTCTGCGAAGCGAACACCAGCAAAGGCCAGGAAAGGGTTGCAAGGCATAGCAATGTAAAAGTGTCGTCTAAGTGTCTGTGGGGCTGTATTTATATTTTCCCTAAACATCAGGTACCCTTTCATGTCTGTTTTCAGCAAAATATAACATGACACAACTGAGGTTTGTTTGTTTGTTTGTTTGTTTGTTTTTTGAGACAGGGTTTCTCTGTATAGCCCTGGCTGTCCTAGACTCACTTTGTAGATCAGGCTGGCCTTGAACTCACAGCAATCCGCCTGCCTCTGCCTCCCAAGTGCTGGGATTAAAGGTGTGCGCCACCATGCCCGGCACACATGCTAGACTCAGATCGTCAGAGTCTATTTCTGGAAGCCCAATTGAGAGTTAGAGTCCAGAGTCGATGCAAAAGCAAAGGAATTTCATTAAGCTGGCGCACCGGGGTCCACCAAGCTCCGAGGAGATGGAAGACCCCATTCTGCAAGAGCTGGGGATTAATATACCATATACAGAAGCAGAACTTAGTGACAATGGTTAGTTAATGACTGCTAGACTAACAATAGGGGGGTCTAAGGTAGTAAATTCTAAGTAGGGTGAGATAAGGGGCAGTAAATTCGGGGGGCAGGGTTGAGATGGAGGCCAGTGGAGAAATGTTTAACTTGTTCTTCTCAGTTCGCTGTTACTTTGTTTGCTCTCATTATCAGCCTGCAATTCTCAACTTGCTTTGCTCAGCTAACAACGCTATTGTTAAGTCCAAGGCACCTGGAATCCTACATTTCCTTAGCTAATAATGTTACCGCTGAGGTCAGGCCACCTGGAATCTTACACACACACAACTGAGTTTTTTAAAGAAACCAAAAACCTTCACTTCTCTGACGAATTTTACTTTTTCACCTAACCCACATGACGCCCTACACCATACTGATGCGTTCTGTTTCCGTCATTGCGTGGCTTCTCTTGATGATGTCTTTTAGTATGAAACTTCTGTACTTCAGTTTTGGCAAACTCTTCAGAATGCTTCATTGATAACTTTTATATCCTCTGGTTTGTTTATTTGTTTTTCTTCCCTTTTTGGAACTCCTCTATTTCTCCCTCCGTTGTCTTTCCTTTTTTTCCTCCCCTCCTGGTTTCCCTTTAGACCCTGCCGGTCCCCAAGCATCCTGCACTCTTCTAACCTGGCTCCCCATCCCCACTGCCTGCTCTGGCTCCTGCTTCCCAACTTCACAAGTGGGGAACAAGCAAACAGAAACAACTCCGTGCTGTGGCCTCTCCCATGGCCAGGTCGAGGAGGAGGGGAGCAGGAAGAACATGGAGCCAGATGTCTCTACCTCCTTGATAAATACAAATGCCCAGAACAGGAAGGAAATCCAGTTCCTAATGGCTCAGACTTCATTTTTCTTAGGGAGCAAGAAAAAACCATCTGGGCAGGTTAGGACTAGAATGGGGGTTCTGTGTGCCACCAGGGTCCCTGCTTGCTTCACTTTCTTTCTGCCCGTACACCCCTAACTGGTGCCCTGTCCTCATGCCTGCTGCCTTTTGGATGCATGCTGGTATGCTTTTTATCACAGGATCCTGCTTCTAGCAGGACCAGAAGGAAAAAGGAAAAAAAAAAAATCATGTTCCAGTTATTTCTGTCCTGGAAAAAGAGTGTTCCAGGGAGCCTAGAGACTAGGGTTACCAGGGTCAGTGGGGGACCCTTAGAAGTGCTAAAGTGGAGAGCCTGGGCACTCTCTTCAATAACTAAATCAAAACGTTCACTGAACCAGCAAACTGGCTTTGAATTCCTTAGGTTGTATTTAAAAGTGTGTGTGTGTGTGTGTGTGTGTGTGTGTGTGTGTGTGTGTGTGTGTGTGTGTGTAATGGGTAGAGAGGTAGATCCTATAAGAGTTTTCAGTAAACGAATGAAATGCTAAATGAATGAACTAAATGATCATTTGATCGGCTTGACAATTGCTCTGGGAAATTTTTAGGGTGGCTTTGAGTTTGAGGGAGTCTCTCTTGGCTCCTAATGGAGCTTAACTTAAAGGACCAGAATCCCAGAAAACTGAACAGCCACCAAAGCCACTGCCCAGCCAGTGGCTTTTGGGTTCTTGCCTCTCAAATTCAAAACATAAAATGTTTGGATGCCAGAGGGTGAATTTAGAAAGAAGCCTATTACAGGGTCATAGGTGGGAACTTGTGGCGGTGGGGGTGGGGGGTCTCCCCAGTGTAGCAGGGGCGGGTCTCTGGGAATGAGATAGCATAAAGCTACTACTTTGGGGGGTTTTCTGAGGGTCTTATTGTAGAAACTAGGGTGAGATATAGCAAAGGAGTGAGCTGGTCAGTCCACATGGCTCAGTCAGTGAGATACCAGAAGAACTAAAATTGGATTTCCAGGTTACTGGGGCAAAGGTTAAGAAATAAGCCTACAGGAGATAATCTGGCCAGCTGCAAAGAGCAGCCACACTAGAGATAGCGTTGCCTAGTGACTGACCCAAAGGGTCCCACCAGAGATAGAGTTGATAAGAGACCCAGTTTTATGGCCACATTCCTTCCTGCTTACCGGAGATAGGGTTAAAAAGAAACCAGACACTTCCCTGGACAAGGCAGTGGAAAGAGAACAAAGAAAGTTAAGCCATGGGTAGTCTTGGATCTTTTTTCTGTACCTTGTCACTTTAGACATTAGACCCCTTTATGTTGCTCAACCAATAGCTGCTTGCCAGGTTGGAACCCCCCTGCATTGGTGTTTTGCTTGTACGGATGTCTGTGTGAGGGTATCAGATCTTGGCGTTACAGACAACTGCCATCTCTCCAGCCCCTAGCTAATGAAGATTATTGAGTGTCTAATGTGTCAGGTGACTTCTTCCTCAAGGTGGATTGCTCTGAAGGAGGTCTACAGCATCACAGGAGAAGATGTAAAAAGCACACAGCAAGTTGTAGAATTTATGGTGGAATGTGTGTGAGGCAGGAAGTGAGGGCAGAGGAGAGCATGTATCATGGCAGAGAGTGAGGGCAGTTTCTATTCAAAGCTGTTTATAGAACTTCTTCCTGAGGGTGTAATTTTTTAAAATATATTTTATTAATTTATTCATATTACATCTCAATTGTCATCCCATCCCTTGTATCCTCCCATTCCTCCCTCCCTCCCATTTTCCCCTTACTCCCCTCCCCTATGACTGTGACTGAGGGGGACCTCCTCCCCCTGTATATGCTCATAGAGTATCAAGTCTTTTCTTGGTAGCCTGCTATCCTTCCTCTGAGTGCCACCAGGCCTCCCCATCCAGGGGACGTGGTCAAATATGGGGCACTGAGGGTGTAATGTTTTAAGTTTTGCTGGAGCCCGCTCCAGCTAATTTGAACAGCACATAGAATAGGGAGTGAGGCTTAGGGGGGGAAAAAAAGGATAACAGAAAAAAGAAATAGAGGCAAGAAAGAGGCAGAAACAAGACATAGATTTGGGAGGACTGGAAGTCAATACCGCAGCCCCGACTTTATTGGTAAGAGCATATTTAAACACTGTAGGCTCATTTTTCTTAACAAATATATTTTATTATGAACTTATTAACCAAGAGTACCTCACTTATAACCTGACTAACTTAAACAAAAGGAAAAGGAGATTAAAGAACACAATAATGAAACCTTAAGGATATCAGTTCCGAGGAGTGATTCTCCTGGCATAGTCAGTAGGCTTTCTTCTGCTGGGACCTGGAGCAACCGGAACCAGGAGCATCAGATGGAGCCTGGAGCCCCAAAGCCTTCCCTTGAGTGGTTCTCTCTAGGAGTATCTTGAAGTGGAGCTATGAACAGCCAAAACTATCCCAGGTCTCCAATGGCCCCACCTCCTGCTTTTGGCTACATTTATATCTCCTCTCAGAATTTGTTCAAGGATGTTTTTCAGCTGGTTAACAATCAATAGGGGATACCAATTGAGATGTAATCCAAATAAATTAATTAAAAAGTAAAAATAAAATAAAATGATAAAAACAAAAACAACCAATCTCTCCCACATGGTGGTTCATCTTCTAAGGGGATAAACATCACCTGCTCTCTCACAAGTCTTTTTCTCATCCCACACTTGTAATCTAAACAGAAAACATGTTTATCTCTCCTTCAAAACACTTCCTGGGCACGGGAACAAGGCCAGAAACCATTTTTATCACACAAAGCTATTGTTTTTAAGTTATCTGTATTATCAGTAGGCCCAGCTAGGGATCAATCAAGACAGACACTTGTTATATTTTAAAATAGCTTTTGTTAACCTGGGGCAGGGCAGACATAATCCTCTAAACTACTTGCCATAGTGGGGCTTTTATCAAGCTACCTCCCATCCATAATCCCAAATACTTGCTAATGTTCTTCATCTGGGCCGGATTTTCCATCTTCGCCAGCCATGTGCTTCTCCTCCATCTAACCCATGGTGGCCTTTTTTCTCTTGGGACCCTCTCCTCATCTTCCTTCTCCTTTCTTCTTCTTCCCAGGATTCCTCTCTCTCTCCCTAAACCCAAGGATCTTAACCACACCTCTGTCTCCTCTGCCCTGCCCAGGTGGAATGGCTTTTTATTAATCAAAAGATGGGTCACAGAGACAGCAAGCACTAATTAGCATCAAAATACATTAGACCATCCCCCAACAACTCCCCTTTTCTGTCTAAATAAAAGGTTATTTTTTTATGTATATACAGTAAGTACAATTATGAAAAACTATAAAAACCAATAGGCAAGACTTACACATATGATATCTAATCCAAAGGTACTTGGCAACCTTGCAGAAAATATTATCTATTCTATCTTGATGAGTCTAAAGTTATGAACTGAATCAGTATCTAGTAAAGCTTCTATCTGTCAACCTAAAAGTATTTATTTAGACATAAAAGTATCTTCTTAACTAAGCTTAATTTTAAAACTATCTGGTTTTCAACCCCATCAGAGACTTGAGAAGGAATAAATTTAATAAACTGAGTAAACAGGAAGTGCAGGTTAGCAGCTTCCAAAATGAAAAACTGACAGTTTGCTGCTTGGACAGACACCCAAAACTCTCTATAACATTGGAACATCACTTTCAGCCTTCTGGCCCGGTATATCTAACAGATATATTTGTAAAGTAGGAACCACTGAGGACTTGCTTACCCTGTCTTGGCAGAGGTTGGCTGTCAACTCTTCCTGCATCCGAACTTGCCCATTTTAGGCAGAATTTTGTCTGTGGGAGAAACGAGGACATTTTTGTCCCATGGCTGTTTTGCCACACTCAAGCCATCTCCACAAGGAGGTTCTTCAATGCTCATCATCTTCTTTATGGAAGCTGGGTGTTGCCAGGAGCTAACCTGTCTTGTGGTCAAAGAATCCTTAAATTAATAAAAAACATTTTAAAATGCCATATTCTGTAGGTCTCTGAGACTTTTGAAGACCATATCTATTTTGTCTTATTTATCTGTAGAATTGTATCTGTTAAGCCTAAAATATATTTTCTTATACTTGACATGACCATGAGCTGATCAATTAACAATTGACTTGTATTATTTAATTATCCTAAACAACCTATAATAACACTATCAGAGTATTGGAAGCAAACCATGTATTAATTGAGTTGGATGTGTACAATACCTCATGTCAGAGCAGAAATACAATGTGTGAAGAATAATACTAAATTTGAATTCTATTTCAATGTATCAAAATTAAACTTATTTTATATCAATATACAAAATTTCATATTAATGAATTTTCTTCAAGCTGATTTGGGGCAGAGAATACCTATTCGCCCCCCCCCAAAAAAAAAGGTTAAACAAGCTGGGAACAGTATTCATGGTCCAGTCTCTAAATGCTGAGAAATCCCAGGCTTAATATTAGTCCTGTGTGGGACATTATGAAATGCTGGACCAATTTGGATTAGGAGCCTTTTTTTTTAAGCTATTTCTGATGAGGAGCCACAGCCAAAACACTTCAGGCTGAAACATGAAGGATGCAGGATGTCAGCATCTCAGCATGCTGGACAAGTTATCTCAAGGACCCACATCCTCCTAGAATCAGTAGAGTTTGAATGCATATTTGGCAGAACATCTTACTATCCTCCTTAAACCAGAGCAGAGAACACGAGAGCAACTCTGTAGACAGAGAGCCTTTGCAAATGGCTCCTGACAAGCTTTGCCTAGAGGAAGCCAAAATCTCTGATCTACCATTGACACCCATAGTATTTTTCATTGTGTGACACCCAGCAAAAGAACCTCTGATCTGCTACCATCTGACATGTTAGGACCGTAGCATCAGAGTTGAAAAGATTATTTTGGGAACAAATTTACAGTGTTGTCATCACATGTCAGAGTAAGCAAGGGAAAGGCATCCTCATGCCTACTACCTGTACTGAAAAGGATCTTTTGACCTAGTTTCTGACAAGCCACAGTCTTGGGAGCTGTCCACGGTTCTGATATGTCAGCAGGCCGTCTTTCCTGCTTCTACCTCTGTCCTTGCGCTGGGGTTTCATTGTACTGGGGTTTGAACCTTGACTGCCCCTTGTAGTCTCACTCAACACATCTCTAATTCATAAATACTTGCTGAGTACACTCTAGGAACTAACATTCTGTGATGTTACTAAAAATAAAATAGAAAGGAATACACAGAATAATAAAAGGAAATGAATTAGAAAAAGAAGAAATGTCTGGGCTTGGTGGAGCACACCTTTAATCCCAGCACTTGAGAGGCAGAGGCAAGTGGATCTCTGTGAGTTCAAGACCAGCCTGGTCTACAGAGTGAGTTCCAGAACAGCCAAGGCTACACAGAGAAACTCTGTCTCAAAAATCAAACTAAACCAAAAACAAAGAAAAAGGAAAGAAGAGCTTTTACAGTTTGGATCTGATGTCCTCTGCAGGCTCATGTGTTTGAACATATGGTTGCCAATCCAGTCTCAGACACCATGTCTTCCTCCTCATAATGAGACCCAAATTAGCCTCTCCTTCCTCAAATTGCGATAGTCGGGCATTTTGTCAGAGCAAGGAGAAAAGCAACTAATAGACTATGCAAATTTTATGCAAATCTACAAGTTCAGGTAAAAGACACATTGCAGCTGTTTAAGTGAGGAAAGAAATGACATCTTCAGTAGCAGAGATACAAACGAAATTGCCTTTGTTGGCTAATTTGAAAGAATCAAGTCAGGGAAACAAATACTTTGAGAGATGCATCTGGACAAACTCACAGTATAGTCCCCTGAGTCAGTAACAACCAGCGTGCCTCTGCTCTGTCAGGTCTTTCCATCCTGGTGTAATTGAAGATTGGTTTCACATCTGTAAAAATTGATGGGCGCCTAACTATCTAAAAACAAAGATTTCACATGACACTGCAGAGCAGAACAGAGCACCACCATCTTCTTTACTAAGCAGACAGTGGACTGAACTTGTTTTTAGAATTGGTATTGAGTCCTTTTTATCATCTTTCCTCTAACCTCTTAAATACTTTGAGTACCACCTTCAGAGTTAATCCTGGCCATGGAGCTGTAGAGATTCCAGGAAGAAAGGAGAACCTCCTGGACCACGAGTTCACCCTGCAGGAGAGGAAGGCACCTCCCTCCTTAGCTGGGTGAGGTAAGGCAATCAATGTGAATCGCCCTCATTTATTTGTCCATGAACGAGAGACTTTTAAAAGGGGTGAGGAGGAGGAGGAGGAATGTTGCTTTCAGAGTTAGCAGAAGTGGGAACTTTCCTTCCTGGATTGACTGATCAATGCTTGAAGGTCAGTTTAAACACAGAGATGATGTCGCATCAGGGAGCATCCCCTAGTTCCATCCTCCTCTCAAGCTAGAATCGGCTCCTTTTTTTTTTTTTAATTTTTATTAATTTATTCTTGTTACATCTCAATGGTTATCCCATCCCTTGTATCCTCCCATTCTTTCCTCCCTCCCATTTTCCCCTTATTCCCCTCCCCTATGACTGTGACTGAGGGGGACCTCCTCCCCCTGTATATGCTCATATGGCTTCTATTTCTTAATGTTGTAATCTGTTGTTCCTGTCTTGCTGGGTTACAGTATATTTGATTTTTTGTTTTTTGTTTTTTCGAGACAGGGTTTCTCTATGTAGCCTTGGATGTCTTGGACTTGCTTTGTAGACCAGGCCGGCTTCAAACCCACAGAGATCCGCCTGCTTCTGCCTCCCTGAGTGCTCACATTAAAGGTGTTGTGCCATCAGGCACAGCTCAGTATAATCGATTTTACATGACACTGCAGAGTAGACACAAAAATCACACTATGGCCACTTTTGCATTTGCACTGTCTGGTACAGTACAAGCCATGTGGTGTATCTCTCTGTGCCATTGAATCCCACTGGTTCCCTGCCCTTGTGCATATATGTCCCTCAGATCAAGGCAAGAAAAAGTTATCCACTGCTGAGCTCTGTGCTAGGCTGCTAAACTCCAGAGTGAGGGTGGGGACGGAGGGCTTTCGATCATATTCTCTCTGCTGAGATCCTATGCTCTAGAGAGAAATATCGAAGTTTAAACGCACTAGAGTCAGGAACAGAGTGTGGGAGCACAGTGTCCGTGTGAGTGCTGTTGCTCCCTGTAGGATCTGCCTGGTACATGGAGAGCTCACTGCATGACATAGATGACAGGGCCCACTGGGCAGGGCGATACATCTGCACCATCCAGAAAAGCCATGCTGCTTCCTAGTGAGATGCTGAAACCTTCCAGGGCTTTTAGAGTTTGTCCTTTTGCCAGAATGAAATGTCTGGCTGGGGATCTAACAGATCTTCTAGGAGTCAGGCACTTTGTGCATTTGTTGGCCCCAGCCCAGCCCTAACACCCAAGCCCAGTGCCTGATGGCATTCCGTGCCAAGTGTGATTACATTTTCCATCCTTGACCCTCCAGTTTCCATGAAAAAAAAAAAAAGGTTTAAATACAGGTGTGATGCATCTGCAGAGGGTCCCTTTCCTCACCACTAATTTTGTGACCTTGGGCTAACCACTTGTCCTCTGGCTGAGACACCATAGAAATGACAACCATAAATGACTTCCTTGGGCTAGCCACTTGTCCTCTGGCTGAGACACCATAGAAATGACAACCATAAATGACTTGCTCACTGCTGAATTCTGTTTACTTAGCACAGAACTTGGTATATAAACATACTCCATAGAGCCAGGGTTTGTGTGATGGGTAATATTGTCATCTTTGCAAGACCTAGGCTCGCCTTAGAGATGGACCTCTAGGTATGTCTGTGAAGGGCTTTCTTGGTGACGTTAACGGAGGTGAGAAGACCCACACAGCATCATCCTGCGGGCTGCACCACTCCATGGGCTGGGCTCCCAGGCTGAATGGAAAGGAGAAAGTGAGCTAAGATTCAGCTTTCTCTGTTTTCTGGAGCACTGATGTGATGTGACGGCTGGCTCATTCCTGCCACTGTGTCCGTCCAGCTGTGAAGGACTGCGCCATCACACTGTGACCCAGAACAGCCCTTCTCTTCTTTACTCACTGTTGTCAGTTATATTGTTAACAGTGAGGGAAGTAATTGTTACAGTTTGGCAGTTTTAATATGATAATTAGGTGGGGCCTGGATAGAGGAAGCAGGTCACCAGGAACATGTTCTTGGCAGCTTTATCTTGTCTGCACTCCACTTATCTGCATCCCCTTCCCCACCTTCGGCGCGTCATCCTCCACCTAGTTCCAATACTATGATACTCTGCCCAAGCCTATGTTGCCAAGCAACCATGGATTGTCAGAACCCTCTGAAAAGCTGAGCAAATAAGTCATTCCTCCCGTTTAGTTGCGCCAAGCATTCTGTCACAGTGACACAATGTCTAACCACAGGCGTTCCTTAAGAATGTGGATGTGCCTTGTCTACTCTGAAATGCAATTTTGGACATGAAAGACACTTATACTCAAGATGGATTTGGCTCAACATAAACGTAAAGCAATGCTGCTCTGTCTTTTCTTTTTCTCTGTTAGGGATACTCTCATATGTCAGAGGTTATTCCGGAGTTCCTTAAATCCTTCTGAAAGGAGAGTCATGCCGAGGGGGAACAGACACATTCTTCTTCTGATCGGTAGGCTTGCTCAGGTAATTACTGATTATCTCACTTAGTGTCTATTGCTGGGAAGAGACTTCATGACCAAAGCAACTGTTACAAGACAAAGTGTTTAATTGGGGCCTTGCTTACAATTTCAGAGGTTTAGTCCATTCTTATCCTGCCAGGAAGCCTGGTGGCATTCGGGCAGATGCTGGAACTACACCCTGATCTCTAGGCAGGGAGTGAGGGTGACTGTAGGCTTGACATGGGCTTGCTTTTTTTTTTTATTTTAAGATTTATTTATTTGTTTGTTTATTTATTATGTATACATTGCTCTGCCTGCTTGTACCCCTGCAGGCCAGAAGAGGGCCTCAGATCACATTATAGATGGTTGTGAGGCACCATGTGGTTGCTGGGAATTGAACTCAGGACCTCTGGAGGAGCAGTCAGTGCTCCTAACCGCTGAGCCATCTCTCCAGCCCGACATGAGCTTTTGAGAGCCCAAAGCCCACCTCCAGTAACGCACTCCTTCCAACATGGCCACTCATTCTTGTTGTGACTCTCCTAATACTATCAAAGAGCTCCACTCCCTGGTGACTAAGCATTCACATGTATGAGCCGATGGGGGCTGGCCTTATTTCAACCACACAGATGCTATAGAGGCCAGAGAACAAATTCTGTGACCTGGGAGTCAGGAAACACCAGGAACAGCGTGGGCTGAGGCGGGCCAAGGCGAGGAGCGCTGGCCTTTCTCACTGTCCCCTCTCCAGGATTCTCACTCAGAACACAGAAAGCCTGGCATAACAGCTTTTTCCTGAGTCGTCCTCACACACCTCTGTGTGGCAGAGCCACCGCTACACTCTCCACAGGCACCAGTGTATCACCCTCCTAAGCGGCACAGCACCGGCCGAAGCCAGTCACATCTTCTGTCTCTTGAGCTAAAAGAAGAGATGTCTATTGTCACAACTGGAACAGGGACAGTCATCTGCAGCCCGGGGCACAAGGGAAACTCATGAGCAAGCAGTGGAGGTTAGAAGGCTGGTCTCCAGAGGCTGTGTGACCCAGATAAGCCATTTAGCCATTCAGAACATCACCTTTAAGAGGGTCAGTAAGGTGATGCACATACAAAGAGTGTGTTCTTATTAAAGAACAGGTGGGAGAGGCTGAAGAGTGGCTCAGCAGTTAAGAGTGCTTAACTGCTTATGTAAAGGGTACCCTTCAGCACCCACGGAACTGTGACTTTAGTTTGGAAGATGCTACACACTCTTCAAGCTTTCATGGGCACCAGGCACACATGTGGTACACTCACATGCACATAAGCGAAATATTCATGCACATAAAAATAACTAAATCACTTAAAAATATTTTTTCTGAGCCAGGCATGGTGGTACATGCCTTTAACGCCACCCAGGATTTGGGAGGCAGAGGCAGGGGATCTCTGTGAATTCAAAGCTAGTCTCCCATCTAAGGCTACACAGTAAGACTCTGTTTTTATTGTTTGTTTTTTGTTTTTGTTTTTGTTTTTTAAGACCGTAAATATTTCCTTACCATTTGTTGTCACCATTTTATTTTTTCCCAAGGGAAACTGGTAGAATGTCATTCTTCTGTGTAGATGGTGATTAAAGCACTTTATCTAAAAATAAAACACCAAGATTATTTACTTTTTACATAGAGACTTTGGATTCAGAGACGTTTATTTTCTTTCTTCCATGAATTTACAAAATTATAGGTTTATTCTCTAGAGAAGTGCCATTAAGCACAAATAGCTAACATTTCCTTTATGATGTGTGTGATTGGTTATTTGGTGTTCAGAAGTCCATGGATCTGAGGTTTGGGGAGATTTATTTGTTTTTACTGTTGTGGTGATGGTGGTGGTTTTGTTTTGTTGTTGTTGTTCTTGCTTTTCGAGACAGGGTTTATCTTATAACCCTGGCTGTACTGACTCACCTTGTAGACCAGACTGGCCTGGAACTCACAGAGATCTGACTGCCTCTGCCTGGCTTTTTTTTTTTTTTTTTTTAATCTGAGGTTTTAAACATCTAGAAAAGCAGCGCTTGAACACCAACGCTTCTCAGAAGCCAGTTGGTGCACCTCCTTTGTCTATAGCAATGGGGTTCAGTTCAGCCCTGTCAGAGATAGCAGTCCAGGCTGAACTCATGCCTCTCAAGACCTCCTTCCTCTGTCATTGCCCCTCAAGTGTCGCAGCTTGTATGGACCCACTGGCAATGACCAATGAATATGGGAATAAACACAACAGAGAAGCAGCTGGGGACAGGTTGACACCTTCCGGTGAAGCAGCGATGGAGCTAGCTTGCAGCTAGCCTCTGCTAACAGGTGCTGCTGGGTCCTTGACAAGCCTGGTCCCCAGATTACAGAACAATGCTCCTCCCTCCCTCTGCTGTGACACTGCACTGCGGCCACCTGCAGAGCAGACGGCTAGAGGATTACACTTCAGGAGACAGTCGCCTCCTGGGGAGGGAATACAGGCTGATAGCTGGGCCACCAGCCACTTCATCAGGGAAGGTAAGTTGTAGGGACTCACATGGTGACTTCTTTCACATGTGGTAGCACGTGTTCTGTTCAGTCCCCACATTAGGAGTGGCCCCTATCAGTTTCTGAAAGTTGGGACCGTGGGTATCCAGTCCCCAACACCCTAGTGTCCTGGTAGAAGCTAGAGGGGAAGAAGGCAGTGGTTCTCAACCTGTGGGTCGCGAGCCCCTGGACCGGTTCCGGTTCCGGTTCCGGTTCCGGTTCAGGACCGACCGGTTCAAACGGCCTTTTCACAGTGATCTCAGATATCCTGCACATCGGATGTTGTTTACATTAATTCATAACTGTAGCAAAATTAAAGTTATAAAGTAGCAATGGAAATCTATGGTCGGGGGTTACTACAACATGAGGAACTGCATTACAAGGTAACAGCATTAGGAAAGTTGAGGACCACTGCTTTAAGGAGACCACTCTCAACAGATCAAAGCGTCGATGCAGCCCCTGGTCTGTGTCGTCTCTCCCACTAGCTTTTTGTACTGCGCAGGGAGCGGATATGAGTATTCAGAATCTTGGCCCATTCTCTGGGCCGTGGCTGTGTAAAAACAGCAACATTTACGTGGACTTCTCTGTCGTGGGGTAAAACTGAGCATGCCACATTTTGGGACCAAGGGTTCTTACGTGTGCAGTACATCTGTGGCACGTTTCCATGGCCTTCCATAAGAGAGAAAAAAAAAAAAAAAAAAAAAAAAAAAGGATTCGGCCTAGCTTGCAAGACTTAGGCAAGAAAGACTCCCAGCTAAAGGCTTCATGATTTCTTTCTAAAATCCCCCCA
>OU015743.1:125369121-125400674 GCA_907169655.1 Acomys percivali
AAAAAAAATTGTGTTAATTGTTAGCATTTTTCTCCTGCAAGGCTTATGTTATAAGCTACTAGGAGGTATGTGTGTGTGGTGTGGTGTGGTGTGGTGTGTGTGTGTGTGTGTGTGTGTGTATGTGTGCATGCGCATGCTCTGTTCAGAACAAATGACTTGAGGTAGATTTACTGTTTTTTGTTTTCTTAATATATATTTCTAAGTAATATTAATATAAATAATATTATAATTTCTTTCTTTTCTGAGACAGGATTTCTCTGTGTAACCTTAGCTGTCCTGGGCTTGCTTGCTTTGTAGACCAGGTTGGCCTTGAACTCACAGTGATCTGCCTACCTCTCTGCCTCTGCCTCCCTGAGTGCTGGGATTACAGGCATGTGCCACCAGGCCTGGATGATTTTATAGTCTCTCTGTCCCTCTGTCTCTGTCTCTGTCTCTGTCTCTGTCTGTCTGTCTGTCTGTCTGTCTGTCTGTCTGTCTGTCTGTCTGTCTCTCTCTCTCTCTCTCTCTCTCTCTCTCTCTCTCTCTCTCTCTCTCTTTTAGGTTTTTCAAGACAGAGTTTCTCTGTGCAACAGTCCTGGCTATCCTGGACTCGCTTTGTAGACCAGGCTGGCCTCGAACTCACAGCAATCTGCCTGCCTCTGCCTCCCGAGTGCTGGGATTAAAGGCATGCACCACCATGCCCAGCCTTTAATAGTCTCTTAACTGCTTTAAACAATATACTCATATGCGGTAGAATGTGTCTATCATCCCAACACCTAGGCAGTGAAGGCAGGAGGATCAAGGGTATCCTTGGCCACTTGACAATTTCAAGGTTATTCTGGCATACGCCCCCTGTTTCTATATACATACACACATTTATATACATATGTATATAAACCTTTGTTCATATACTAAGAACATATATGAAAACGAACCATAAATTAGATCAGCTTTAAACACACAATCATGGGAGCTGCCAGCAAGAAACTCATCAGAGTCTGAACTCGGCAGAAAGTGGGACAGGCACATGGCCGACATGGCTGACGTGATGACTCTAGGTACTAGTTTTGGATTAGGAGTGTTTTCTCACCTTCTTTAAAAGAAGAATGTGGCCATTCCTCATGGTTCTGGCATAGCACTGGGGATGGTCTACTCCAACTATCAGCATGGTTCGAAAGCTCCACATCTTCTACATTGAAAATATATCAAAGAGCAGTGACTTATGCCAAGAACACCCCAGCCAGAGGAAAGAGAAACAATGTTTATTCCTCAGGAATACTGAAGTGCCCTGCAGTGCACCGTTGACCTGTGACAGTGCCACCAGCAATGCTTTCAACTCTAGCCACAACTTCTTATGTGTTTGAAACCAAGTCTTTTATATTTTCTGTTGGGAAATTGTAAGGAGATGAAAGAGGGGGAAACCATAGTGTCCAACTCATAGTTTTGTATGCTTAGCATTTAAATATAAATTATTGGGCTGGAGAAATGGCTCAGTGGTTAAGAGCCTGTGTGGTCTTCCAGAGGACCCATGTTTGGTTCCCATCACCAACTTGGGCTGTTCCTGACTGCTCATGATTTCAGCTCCAGAGGCATCCAATGCTGCTCTGGTCTCCTTGGGTACCTGTACTCACATGTACACAATCACACAATCAAAACTAGCAAGAAGCCAGTTGGTGGTGGTGTACACATTTAATCCCAGCACTCAGGAGGCAGAGGCAGGCAGATCTCTGTGAGTTCAAGGCCAACCTGGTCTACAGATTGAGTTCCAGGACAGCCAAGGCTACACAGAGAAACCCTGTCTTTAAAAAAAAAATAGTAAGACTTAATCTAAAAAATAAAGATAAACTCTCAACAAAGATCAACTGTTACGCTGGTACTGTTCACAGCCTTCTTTCCTGCCTGCTTCAGTTGTTACCCTGATAGTTTGTGATAGAAGTGTCCCATATAGATTGTTCATAAAACATTTAACTGCAGTTGTTGATCAAGAATGGGTTGGTTGCAGGGCATGGTGACCTAAGCTCTTTAATCCCAGCATTTGGGAAGCAGAGGCAGGTAGATCTCTGGGTTAAAGGATAGCCTGGTCTACAGAGGCAGTTACGCAAGGCCAGGGCTACCCAGAGAAACCCTGTCTTGAAAAACAGAACAGAACACAACAGAACAGAACAGAACAGAGAAAGGGTTGGCTGCTGCTGCTGATTAGAGAAGCGGGTGTGGCGGTCCTGTCCTGAAAATCCAGCACTTGCCAAGTAGAGGCAGGAAGATCAGGAGTTGAAGGCCAGCCAACTACCTAGTAAATCTGAGGTCAGCCTCGGCTGCTTGAAACTCACTCTCAAAACAATGACAACAGCAACAAAATAGTTATGATGATTGTTAGTGACATCCTTTGGAAGGCGGAAGGTAACTGCTGCATTGAGAATGATTCTTCTAGATGTAGAGCAGGGAGCCTGGCAGCCCCCTGCGGTGGTGCTGACTGCAGTGGAAAAGGACGTCAGACCCAGCTGACAGCTCACACACACACACAAAAAAAAACTATTGTCACTGTGTGTGTCTGACTGTGCCCAAAGTCCCGTGACAGGAAGGAGGCTGGGACCCATGGTGGTGTCTGTCATTGAGCAGAGCACAGGGCTCGGCTGTGTTTTCCTGCCTTTCTCTGCATGTCTCACGCTGCACAGCTCTTGGTTTATCAAAGGTGAGGTTTGCACAGGTTTCTCTTAGTCTATCCTCGCAGTGACTCTATGCAGACGCCAGAGAACGGCTGTCCCTGTTCCAAACGATTTACATCTCCATACATTTTTGAGGACAGTTAACAAGACTTGCCGTGCACAGAGACAATATTCCTCTTGTATTGATTTCAAATAAAAATGTTAAAAATAGCAATAAGCCACACTGAGGCCTACATATAGACGGCCTTCCTCCTTTGCCAGGTATGAACTAAAAGGTTTGTTTACAGTAGAAATGTGTCAGTTTCCTTATACGAACCTCGTGGCCTATTTGTTGGTTTACCTTACTTTGCTGTAATCCCATCCAGTGTACCTCAGATACCACCCTAGGATCACATTTACTGGAAAAGGATGGAGGGGTCCCTTAGAGACCCTTCCAACACTGTGACTTCCAAAGATGAAAATCGTGTATTTGGTTGTTGTTAAGGCCCTTGTGCATAGCTTTTTTGAGAAGCCCACACTCGGGCAGGCACTATCCTTTCCCTAAGCACTGCTCTTTCTATTGGCTCCCATGCTCAGTGAATTGTAAAATTCCTTTTAAGGGTCTGGAGAGATGGCTCAGTGGTTAAGAGCACTGGCTATTCTTCTAGAGGCCCTTGGTTCTGTTCCCAGGACCCACATAGCTATAAGTCCTGTTCCAGAGAACCCAATGTTCTCATCTGGTCCCGCTCAGGCACTGCACAGTGGTGCACAGACATGCAGGCAGGCAGGCAGAACACTCCTATACACAAACTTGAAATAAGTCTTTCAAAAAACTCCTAATGAACCTCAATTCTGCTTCCTACTGGCCAAGAATCCTGGCTTTACCTGAGCAGAGCTCTTGGGAAAAACTCTCCGGTTGTAGCTTCCTCTAAAGGTGTCACTGGCATGAGGGAATATAGTCACTTTTTTCTATTCAGTAACTTGGTGTTAACTGACTGTCTATTCTATGCCCAGTAGTGCCAAGAGGCAGTAGACTTAGGATGAGCAAATAAATACAAAGAACCAGGGGCCAAGACTCACTAAGAATGACAGAGACGCATAGAAAATTACTCAAAAAGGAATATTATTAGGGCAGTGCAGTGTCTTCCTGGAGAGTGAGGGAAAGTGAGCCTTGAAATGGGGTTCACAGACACAGAAGCTGGTAGCATTTGCATGCAGGGGAGCAACTTTTTCCACTTGAACTAAAGTATAACCCTGACTTCTTGAGCCCCTGAGCATGCTACCTAAGGAAGAACAAGTCAGCCTTAAGAGAGTTTTCAGAACCAGAGCATTTGAGGTCTGCTCTCTATCAGTGTATATGCCGCACTGTAAGCCACTTAGCGTTTTGTTTTGTTATTGTTATTTTGGTTGTTGTTGTTTTTTTTAAAGATGGAAGTTGAGGCTAGAGAGATCTAGCAATCAAACTTGCTTAGCAACCATGGGGCTGTTGTTCAGGTCCCAGGATCCATATAGGAATCTGGGCTTCCCACGCACACCTATAACCCCAGTTCAGAGCTAGTGGAGACAAGAAGACTCTAGAACTTGCTGGCTTCCAGACTAGGAGAGCACAAACCCTATGTTTGGAGAGAGATCCTGCCTCAAAGTAATAGGTGGACAGTGATGGATGAAGACACCTGGTCTCTGAATACGCTCACAGACATACCGCCTCCCCCCATCCCCCACCCCCACTTTCTTAAAGTGGGCTGGCAAGATGACTCAGCTGTTAAGAGAATTGCTCTTCCAAAGAACTGGAGTTTGAGTCTCAGCACTCACATCAGGTAGCTTATAACCTTTTTCTGCTGCAGTGGATCTGATACCCTCTTCTGGCATCTGCAGGCACTGTATTCACATGTGGGCAAGCGCACATGCATACACGCAATTAAAAATAAAACAAGAAAAGAGGAAGGTGATCATGGTCAACATAATTGCATCAGTAGTAAAAAATAATTCACATAAAGTAGCTAACAAAATTAGGTGCCAGTAAAGGTTCGATACTTTTAGACTCCATAAGTATGATTCCATACTTGCCGGAGACTACGTCAGGCCCTGGTAATTCAAAAGTAAACTCCACGGTCTGGTAGCAGAGACAGACGAGTTGACAAGGCATTGCCATCGGTTGGAAATATGGACATAGAAATATATTTAGAGATTCTGTATCATAAATTTATTCCAGAGAATAAACTGCATCATAAATTTATTCCAGAGAAGGGAGAGCAGCTTCCTGTCGCCTCAGGGCGATGAACAGCCCAGTCTGGAGCCAGGCCTCCTGAATCTCGTTCAGGTAAGACATTCCCTATGTTTATAAATATTTCCTCTCTGAAAGAAAGGGTCCTTTGTTCTTGCTCCTTCGGCTCTTTAGCTCTGATTCTGGCTTTCCAGAGATTTTTTTCTCCCAGTCAGTGACCAGGAAGACTGTAAGAGACCTCCTTGTCCGGCTCACGGGATCAACTCATTTCTGTAGAATGATCACGAGGACACATCCCAGACTCGTCAGCCCCTACCTTCCTTTCTGAAAAGCAACAGGACCTTCAGATGGAGACAGCTGTAGAGGGTGGTATCTCATGGCATCAAGAAATGGGAAGAGACTGTTCAAGAGGTGACCTGAGACCAGAAACCCGGACAGACTAGACTAGACTCATTGGAAGCAGCGGCAGCTCTGGGGCCTGACAAGTGGGGTCCAGGGTGTGGGTTACCCATTAACACTGAAGCATTCATGCCCTAGATCTGCTTCCCAGAGCTAGTCCATGGCCAGCAGTGTTCACTAGTTTCTTTCCTCTCCCCCCACCTCACCCCCTTCTTTGAAGTGGTGTACTTCCAGACCCAAGTGTTTGCCAGCACCCACATCAGATTCCAGTGCTTACCTGCACTCTGTGCTCACATATTAGTGTTCACAAACTCCAACGAACCACCTACTCTGATTCACAAATACAGAATCATATGCTCACCAAACACACACGTACCCACCCCCTCACACACATTTGTTCATGACATGCACACTTACATCCAAGTAGTCCACAGACATACATGTACATAAAACACTCATATAAGCAAAATTAAATTTTAATTTTTCAAAGGCTTATCTAGTGGAAGTGGAGGGGGAAAGGAGGGAAGCTAGAAAGAAAGAATGGAAGAAAGCAAGCAAGCAAGCAAAGACAGACATGACTCTATTTGTCTATCCCAAGCCCCGGGTTCTGAGCCATTTCTGCAGAGTTGGTGAGCATGCTGCCACTTAGGATAGAGGTTGCTCAAAAACAGTCATCATGTGTGACTTCCTATTGGGCCATAATTTAGCAACCACAGTCCATCTTCTCTGTCCAGCAATAGAGCTGTGGACTGACTGGAAGGTAGGCTCCGGGTTGGCACGATGCTAACCCCGGCAGCCTTGGACTAAGGCTCACTCAAGTACCCATGTGACATCCCAGAGTCGAGGCTCATTCAAAGACCCACTTGGAGAACAGCGCTTGCAGTCAGAGTTGGACCTGTGCCCCGCCCCCACCGCACACACCTGACTCACCCAGCCGACTGCATCAGAGCCAGAGCTTTGCTTTTCATCTTCCTTCTCCTCAGGAGGGAAAAGAGGGTCTACTTTCAACACAGAAAGTGAAGGTCTCCCTACAAGTAGCTCAATTAGTGGCTGAATGACCTGGAACTGCCATCTTTGAAGGTTAAAGGAATGGCCAGCTGTCAGCCATTTCATCTGGCTCAGATGGGTAGTCATTACTGTAGCAGAGATCAGCTTTTCCCAGTAGGCCTCTTCCTCCAGTATCAAGCATTCACTGGGTCATGATACACCAGGAGTCAGATTCAGTAGATCGACCAAGGGGTGCTAGCAAAATGCTCCTCCCTGGACCTTTTTAGGGTTTCTGGGGGGTGAACACTAGTTTTTCTTACCAAGCAGAGAAAACACTGCTGTAGAGCACAATTTCCATCCTCCAACTGGAACCTGCCTTGACCCACATTTCCTGACTGAGAGACAATGTCCAGCCGGGCTGGGGCGGAGACACTCGTGTGCCTAGGTGACTCTACACAAGGACAGAGTAGGAGGGGGCAGCTGCAGAACTGGTAGCTCACAGTGGATTGATAAAGATTTGTCTTTAGGAAACTTTTGTTTTATTCACCTACATGCATAGCAACATGGTTCACATTAGCCAAAAGGTGGGACCAACCCAAGTGCGAACTGAAAGATGAGCAAAGCAATGCTCTGTACGTCTCATATAATATTATTCACCCGTACTCGGTAAGGAAACTCAGACATCTGCTCCAACGTGGAAAAACCCTGCAGACATTACTTGCCAGGGAGCAGTGGCAGGAAGGAATCAAGAGTATAGAATTTCACTTTCACAAGGATACAGAGTACTGGGGATTGGCTGCACAGCACTTAATTATGCTAAATACTGCTGAACTCAGTACTCCGGAGTCATTAAGATGGTCAATTTTATGGGTGTGTGTGTGTGAGAGAGGGGGGGGGGGGGAGACAGAGACAGAGGGGGGGAGAGGAGAGGTATCTGTGTGATGTATTCATACATGTGTGTTCAGGTATGCGCACCTGTGTATACATCTGGAGGCCTCAGGAAGACATGGATGTCTTGTTCTTTTACCCATCACCATACTCTGTTGAAGCAGGGATTTTCACTGAACCTGCAGCTAGCCTGATGGCCAGGGAGTCCAGAGACTCTCCTGTCTCTACTACTCATCACCCAGTTCTCGGGTTATAGACATATGTGACTAGGCCTAGTTCCTCCTTCCCCTCCCCCTTGGTTTCTAGGGACTGTAGGGGTTTGAACTCAGATCCTCATGCTTGCACAGCAAGCACTCTTCACTACTAAGCCACTCCCAATCTCTGTTATGTGTATTTTGCTATAATTTAATTATTCGCTTTCTTTTGTTTTGTTTTTGGTTTTTGAGACAGGGTTTCTCTGTGTAGCCTTGGCTGTCCTAGACTTGCTTTATAGACCAGGCTGGCCTCGAACTCACATTGATCCGCCTGCCTCTGCCTCCCAAGTGCTGGGATTAAAGGCGTGAGCCGCCACGCCTGGCTTAATTATTCACTTTATTTAAAATTTTTTCATTTTCTTTTTAACTCTGAGCATGTGTGTTGATATGTGGTGGTGAGGGTGAGAGGGTGTTGGGCCTTCTGGAGTTAAAGTTACAGGCAGTTGTTAACTTCCTGACATGGGTTTTGGAAACTGAACCTGAGTCCTCTAAAGTCCAGCAAACACTCTTAACCACGGAACCATCCCTCCAGCCCTATACAATTTTATATTTTTCTTAAGTTTTTCTTTGAGACTGGGTTTTGTGTAGCTGAGGGTGACCTTAAACTTCTAACCCTCCTGCCTCTACCACACATGTGCTGGGATTAGTGGTATATCATCATATTCAGTTTATGTGTTACAGGGATAAAACCTAAGGCCACATGCATGCTAGCCAAGCACTCAAACAACAGAGCTATGTCCCCTGCCTTCCTGTGATTTTTTTTTAAAAACAAAATTGTCACCTGTTGCCATTCACTGACTGGGACATGGACTAAGTCTGCTTTTCAGAGCAACAGATAGGGACAGTGTGAGCCTCTGGCCTCACAGCTTGGTGCTGCTTTGATGGGAACACATGGAATTTCCTTCTGCAGGACACACAATACAGACATGCAAGTCTTTGGTAGCGGCGTTGGATTATAGTTTTTAAAATTATCTGTATTACCTGTAGGGCGGGCTAGCGATCAATTAAGACACAGACACTTCTTGTATTTTTTAATAGCCTTAGTTAACCTGGGGCAGGGCAGATATCAATCCTCTAAACTACCTCCCATAGGGGGGCAGCATGGGATCCCTGTCTCAATCCCGTGCCATCTGTTTCCAATAACTTCTATCAACCTATCTTCCATCCATAGTCCCATATACTTGCTCATGTTCTTCATCTGGGCTGGATTCTCCATCCATGCCAGCCACATGCTTCTCCTCCATCTAACCCATGGCGGCCTTCCTCTCTTCCCTTCAGGACTCTCTCCTTTCTTCTCGCGGTGGTCTCTCTTTTCTTCTTCCCAGAAATCCTCTCTCTCCTAGCCCCACCCATCTCCTGCCCTGCCCAGGTGGGATGACTTTTTATTAAGCAAAAGGTTGGTCACGCAGACGGCAAGCAGTAGTTAGCATCAAAGTACATCAGACCATCCCCCAACACTGGATAACCTCAGAGTGGGTATGAAAGGAGTCTGCATGCACAGCTCAGGCAGGGAAGGGTGCCTGCCTGCGAGTCTTCAGACACCCAGGCCACAGCAACAAATGGATCCACCAAGCGCTCACTCTTTCCAGCCAGACAAAAGCAAAACATTCTGTCCCCTTCAGCGGTCTGTAGGCCTGATGTTTGCTCTAGCTGAGCGGAAGGATTGTCTAGGCAGGCAACAAATCACAGACACTGATATCCTCTGCGATAGGCCGAACAATGGCCCTACAAAAACACCCAGGTCCCGGTTCCGGAAACCAGTGGGTATTAGCTTACAAGTTAAAAGAGGATTTGCACGTGTACCCCAGTGGAGGATCCTGGGATGGAGAGATGATCTTGGGTTGTCTGGATAGGCCTAGAAACATTCACAAGGGCTGGAAGGATGCAGATGAAGGCTGAAGAGAGGTGTTGTAGGTAGACGGCTACCCTACAAGAGTAACCAGCTGTCCATCCTCATCAGAGCACCTGAGACCACTTCTAAAGAGGAGGTAGAGATTGTCACTGGACCTTCATCTGCGATTCTGGCCACATTTCCTTCTATACCCTACAGCCTGCTGTATAAAATCCTGCCCTAATTGCATGTGATTTCATGTCCCCAGGAGTTGTGATAGTTAGTATACAGACTGTGGAAGGCTAACCGAAGGGGTTTTTCCATTGCTGCAGCCAAAGTGGAATGGGACTTTGCCGTGGCATAGCTGCTTGAGGGTCACCCACACTCCTGTAAGTAAGTCCTCACCCACTGGAGGGAAACCCAGTAAACTTACTGGCTCACTAAGTTGGACTTCGGTAGACTGTTACTGGTGTCCTGAAACAAGGAGTGAGTGTTTGTTTCTAGCTCTGTGGAGAATGAGTTCCTGCAACGTGAGGTTGTGGGAACGGTGAAGATGCTGCGCAGCTAGTGACACTGAAGAAAGGGGAAAGCTGTTGGTCCCCCAAGCCAAAAAGTGCTTGGAAGGTAGCTTTAGAAGCTATGAAGGAGCCTGGTGCAGTGGTGATCACCTGTAATCCCAGCACTCAGGGAAGCAGAAGCAGGTGGATCTCTGTGAGTTCAACGCCAGCCTGGTCTACAAATCGAATCCAGGACGGCCAAGGCTCCACAGAGAAACATTGTCTCAAAAACAAAACCAAATAAAAAAGAAGCTATGAAGGGCAACAACCAGGAAGCAAATTCTCTCTGGAGTCTCTGGGGGGCTGCGTGATCCTGCTGGAGGCTTGATTTCAGCCCTAGTAAACCTGGTTGAAAGTTTGTCTTCAAACCAACAGAATCCTAAGAGGGTAAATAGGGGTTGCTTTAAGTCATTAGGAAATTTGTTATAGCAATCACAGGAAACTAAAACACTCCAGAAAAGATGCAGACTGGCCCCTGACCGCCCTCGCCCCAGCAGACTTCAGAAACACCACAGGAAGACAGATGAACAGTGGAGGCTCCTGGGAGAGGAGGCACTTGGGAGCATCCCAAGTCCTTTAGGACTCTCTTGAAGCTAGGAGAACAGAGGCCTGGAAGAAGAAACAAGGGGCATTATCTCCCAGGGAACGGACCATCAGCGAGTCTCTGGCGGGTGTGAGCTGGAACATACGCAATAGGAATCCTGCCTTGAGGGTGCAGCCATCCAGTCAGGCGAGCAGGATCATGTTCAGGACCAAGGAAAGTCATCAGGGTCCTGATGGTGGTGAAGTCCGCACAGAGAGAGGAAGCCAGATCTTAGGATCAGAATCAATGCCCCAGCCTCGAGAAAGGGCAAAGTCTCTGGTTGAAAGATATACAGTATACTGAGAGCCCTCACTGTGACAGTCCTGGTGGCCACGCCAGCCCCATCATAGCTGCCAATCCCTAAGCACCTGCATGCACACCGTGACCCATGAGCTCTCCTCAGGAACTCCATCGCTTCCCTTCTTTAATCGTTAAGACACCTATTTCATCTTTTTTTCCCCCCTTCCTTCCTTGACTATCTCCATGGAATGCCCGAAAGGCTTTGTATGGAACAAGATAGACAAATAAACAAGATGTCTATTTAAGAAAACTTTAAAAGCCAGACATGGTGACAAATGCCTGCAATCTTGGTTCTCAGGAAGCTAGCCAGGAGGACTGTTGTAAGTTCAAGGCCAGCCTGGGCTGCACAGCAAGAGCCTATAAATAAAAACAAAGGGTGCCAGGAGGTGACCCAGTGGGCACAGTGGAGTGCTCTACTGTAATCCCAGGGTTCATAAGAGAGGAAGGAGACAACGTCCAAAGGCCGTCTAGCCTGGAGGGGGGAGCGGGAGAGGGGGCAATGAAGGGCAGAGAGACCCTGCCTCAAGCAAAGAGAAAAGAAGAGCTGTCTTCTGCTCTCCACATGAACACTGAGGTGTGTGTGCCTTCTCTCTCTCTCTCTCTCTCTCTCTCTCTCTCTCTCTCTCTCACACACACACACACACACACACACACACCCCACATTAGAAAGAATGACAATCAAAATGGACAAGAATCCCTGCAGCTGGGGGTTGGTGGTTCCTATCTCTAATCCTAGTACTCAGAGAAGGATTTCCTGTCAGCAAACATACACTGAGCCACATGGCGTTGGGACTGCTGTGCTCTTGGCATGTCATGGCCACTACTGTCTTGAAATCCGAGAAGCTGTGACAAGTCACAAGAGACCTCCATCGTATTGGGGAGGGGGAGGGGCCTCACTAGACTGCTTGGGGGTGGGTCGTGAGATGGCATATGAAATTCCACTACTCACTAAGGATAATAACTATTGGGAGGGAGGGTGCCGAGACTCTTTTTCAGTAACGTAGCAACAGCCTTTAAATCGCTCACGCTCTTGCGTTTACTCCCTAATCCATGCCTCTGTAAATAAGTCCAGTGAAACTCGGTGGTTCATCAAGGTAGATTTGGTTGGAGTCCTGTTTTGGGTGTGTCCTGGGAGCTCTATCTGGGTGAATAGATGGTTGTTCATAGCTCCCCAGGAAAAGCAGATGCCCAGCCGGGAGTAGCGTTTTGTCCACGTGACTTTTCTGTGAGTCCCTCCATTAAACCTCAGACAGTGGAGATGACTAGTCAGATTTCCCTACTGACTCTGGACAAGGTCAGTGCTCAGTTAAAGGGCCCTTTGCTTCTCTCTGGGATGCTACCACCTTTCCTGCCTAGGGATTTTGTCTGAGGCTCCAGGTCTGTGCTCTGGAGCTAGGGGAAAGAAGTGAGTCCATGGGCTGTCCAAAAAGAATCCAGAAAGAATCCTGACATAGACTACGGTGTGGGTAGCTCTGATGTAATCTTGAGGCGGAACATTCGGTATCTGACTCCAGTTCCTTTCCTGGGAGCCTGAGAAGGGGCAGACTCTGGTGGGTCAAGAGAAACCAGCTGCTTTGGGACTCTGGGGTTAAATCTGCAACCTTAACATCCACGAGGAAGCTAGAACCATGAAGTATGAAGGTCATCAGATTGCGACCCAGCCAACGAAAACCTTCAAATGAATAAGGCTATGTTGCTAATCTTTCCACAGACAATGGGGGGAAGGGGCGGGTGTTGGCACAAGAGCCTATTTGTGGCTGCCTCCGTGGTGAGGCACAGAGGGGTAAAAAAAAAAAGGGGGGGAGGGTCCCAAACCTCCAACTCCCTCCCCTGGTTTTGGGTTCCAGAGGCTTCCAGGGGCTTAGAACACTTCGTAACATTAGCCATTTAGGTCAGATTTCCCTCATGTGACCTGCAGGTGTGTTTTATCCGGAGGCTGCACAGCCCTCCTTATCTTTGGCTAGAAGCTGTGTGGCCTGCGCAATGGCGGCTTCATCTTTTGCAGATGGCGTTCTCTCAAAGGGTGGAAATACTTGCTGCTAATGATGACAATCACCTCCATTTATCAATCAAGGTTCCACTGCCAGGCTTAACGCTGAGAACCAACGCGCTTTCATTTAAGCCTCTCAACAAATCTTATCAGGAAAATTGAGGGGCAGATTTGGTTGGCAAAGAATTATCAAGTGTATTTTAAAACGTACATAAAGCCGGACATGGTGGCTCCTGCCTTTAATCCCAGCACCCAGGGAGGCACAGGCAGGCATACCCCTATGAATTTGAGGCCAGTCTGGTCTACAGAACGAGTCCAGGACAGCCAAGGCTACACAGAGAAACCATATCTAATAAATTAATAATATAATAAAAAGGATTGTTGATGTTTGCAAAAAAAGTATTAAATGGTGTTAAAGTAGTCTTGATAAAACTAGGTCAATGAGATGAAAAGGCAGCACACAAAATTGAAACATCAATAAGAGAAAAAGTTTATTATCCTAGAAATAAACCAAATATAAACTAGTATGTATGAGCCGAGAGTGAGGAGAGAGCAGTCTGCAAGCGGAAAGCAGCCCTGGGAGACATGGAATCTGTGCCCTGATCTTGGACTTGGGAATTGTGAGAAACAAATGTCTGTGGTTTATAAGCCCTCAGTCTAGATAGTCTGTAATTGTAGCCCACACTAAGATTTTTTTTGGTACCTACAAGGAGGGCGAAAAATTTGTGCAATATAGAAACCTAATAGTGAGCATGGCCACAAGAAAGAAAATTACAAACTGTGCACTGCTGTGTGCTTATCAGATTGAAGAAGATAAAGTGGCGACGGGGAAAGTCTGGAGCATAACTCATTTAATGTACTTCTAATTTGTTGCTATTGTGTTCCAGGGATGCACATTTTAATTTTCCACTCAGCATGTGTTAAGCTTCGCTAGGTGTTTGATCAAAAAGAAAAAGTAATAAACATTTTTATGATAATTGCCAAGGCAAGGTCAGTTGCAGGCGTCCGGCTTGCAAGCTATTCCGG
Organism: Acomys percivali; assembly: GCA_907169655.1. NCBI lineage: Eukaryota > Metazoa > Chordata > Mammalia > Rodentia > Muridae > Acomys > Acomys percivali. Next base: position 125,382,782 of record OU015743.1, read on the forward strand.
AGACCCCGTGTCAGAGCAGCAGGGCGGGGGTGCGGAGAGTTGGGGGGGCACATGGGGTTCCCGGCGGTGGGCGTGACCTGGGTCGTGGGGTTGGGGCGCGAATGAGGACCACAACTCCCAGGCGCCCGCGCGCCAGCTCGCGGGGCCACGTGATCCACGCGGCTAGGGCGCGGTAGCAGCTGCAATCGGAGTCGAATCCCGAGCGAGTCCAGAGCCGCGAGCGGACCGACGCCTCCCGTCCGGCGCCTAGTGCGCGCACCATGGCGGTGAGTTCTGCTCTGCGCCGCGGAGGGGACGGAGGTGGGAGGCTAGGCGAGACCCCAGAGATCCTTGCAGCCTCTGACCCCGGGCTGGAGAGGGGGACGTGTCAGCGACGCTGTCACAGCAGGAGTAGGACTGAGGAACGCAGCAGGTAAAGCTGGCTGTGGCTCTGGGAGTTTGTGTTTTGTCCCTCTCTGCCAGGAGTGGCCAGCCCCAGCTGGGACGCTGCAGGTGGGTGCGGAGAGTGAAGACAGCTGTCCATGGTCCCTTCCCGGGCTCTAGCCAGATTTTGGGCATTACAGAAAGGTTTCCTCCAAGGGAGGCCCGGCGAGGGTTCAGCCGCGTCCCGCGCAGCTCATCAGCCACCCCCCTCCGGCTCGGCCGGTCCTGGGCAAGTTCCTGGGTCTGTTTCTTTAAAACGTACCCAAGGTACTTCCCCCACATCCTTCCTACCCTCGGAATCCGAAAGTAGCTTTTTCAACAGACGTCTTTTCCTGGTGAGGTTCCCCTTGACTAGAGAATGACAGCTTGCAACACTGCTCTTTGAGGAAATCCTGTCAGTTTCTTCATCTCACAAAGGATGTCTCAGAATCTAAGACAGGAAGCCTACACAGACCGTTTAGTGGAGAGAGGCACCCCACCTCCTGCGGATCCTCTAAATAGGTGAAGCGGATGGGAAGGCCTTGACACAGGTCTCCATGCAGTCAAGGGCAGCACGCTGGCCTTCATCTAGTTCTGAAGTGTCTGGTTAAAAAAAAAAAAAATGTCTTTTTCTTTAAGCTTAACCCCAATTGAGCAAAAAGAAAACAGGCCCTGTAAATGGCTCTCCCCTTGGCCACGGTCCCTCCTCTGTGAGGTGCCGCCCTTCATAAAGCACAGATAAACTGCTGGTGACACAGATTTATCCCCAGTGGGAACGAGACTGGGGCCTTGCCCTTGCCTGTCTCACCCCAGGACCTGCCAAACTGAAAAGGTTGCCGTCCCTTCCCGTAAGTCTGAGTGTGCTGACTTTGAATCCTTTTCTTCAGTCAAAATACGGAAAGAGTGAGAAAGGCAGAGGGGCCAGGGGTGTTGAACTTGGTAGAAGTGGAATCATTCCCTATGGGCGCTTCTAGTTGAGGACACCCTGCAGTCTGTCCTGCCAGCTGCCTTCTGCTTCCCAACTGTCCCAGCCACTTGCCTGTCCTCCTCCTGCAGGTGGCTTTGTCCCCTCCCCAGGTCATCAGTTGGCCTCCCTGCTCCTGTCTGCAGTCTCTGTTTTAATTATCTGTTAGCTTCTCCCACTCCCCTGCTAAGTAGTTTGAATTCTACCAGCCTTCTCTCATTCCTCTCGGTCTGTACATTCCTAGCACAAGAAAAGGGGATATTTACTAGTTGAGAGACGTTTTCTGTCTGTAGATCGTCTCATGGGTGGCAAGAGGTTTTGGCTGTTTTGTTTGTTTGGTTTTGCTCCTGAGGTAGTTAGTTGGCCTGGACCCAAGGATGATAGGATACAATGAGTTGTGGAAACTCCCAGAATGACTAAATTAGCTACTAGAGACATTCCACTCATGCCAACTGGCTTTACCAGCCAGACTGGGTGAAGGAGTGAAGGGCACAGCCTCCAGGGTGCCAAAGTCCTCTCCTGCGTTCTGATGAAGGCAACTGCAGTATACATGGAGTTTTGCCTAACATTGCTTCACCATATTATTCTTTTGTGAGCATTTTCCCAAGCCATCAACTATTCATTTAGAAATTATAACGAGATGTCTAGGAATGGTAGAACTCAAAATGATTTTCAATTTTGGTACTATTTTAGCTATTTGTTTTGCCAAGTACCACTTTCATATTAGGAAGATAACGTACTCATTATTCAACGTGATTTTGAAGTGACTACTTACATATATCTCCATATTGAGGCTGTTACTTAATTTATAGACCAGCACCTGTCAGTAGACAGGGGACATGGTGATTCAGGTACACCCCTACTGACACTTGCCCCAGAAATACCCAGAGTGCTTACTGAACATGGTGTAATTTGAAGAGTAGCTCATGCTATCTAGAAAGCTGTCCTTCGCTAAGCTACGTGGGCACTGTGGGACTTGTTGACAGTCTCTGCACTCAACGGTCACTCCCTCTGTGTATGTGGAGCCAGGCTTATGCACACCTGTGTTCCACTCCAGTGTCCTTCCTCCTAACCTCTTCCCCCCTTGGCTTTGCACTCTGGGTTTTTTTTTGTTTTGTTTTGTTTTTTCCAGCTGTAGCCTTGAGAAATGGCTTTTCTTCCCTGTTCTCAGGTACCATGGTCTTGTTTGCTTCTCTTTTCTGTGAAGGGCCTAAGCACCACCATGGTGATTGCATGGGGATCTTTTTGCCTATATTTTTCTCCTTTCACAGCTTCTTCCCTTCTTTTCTCCCAGCATGGCCTGTCTCTTCTATTTTCACATCTTCTTTTGGAAATGTTAAAACTAACAATCCTGGATTCAGTTGGTCTAGTGTGTGTCTAGCACACAAAGAGTCATAGGTCTGGTCCCCAGAGTCGCACAAACTACGTGTGGTGCTGCGTTCTTCTGAGCCCAACACTCAGAAGTTCAGAGTTGTTCTCAAGCCAAGGCCATCTGGGGCTACACACAACCTGACTAAAACAAAACAAAATGGAGTGGGTAAGTAGTTCCGCAGTTAAGACGGTGTACTGCTCTTGCAGAGGACAAGTTGGTTCCCAGAGCCCATGCCATCCTTGGGTAGCTCACAACTGTCTAACTCTAGCTCCAGAGGGAATCTGGCACCCTCTTCTGGCCTGTGTGTGCACGGAACTCACATGCAAACACACACACACACACACACACACACACACACACACACACAATTTTTGCCAGATAAGGTGAGGTGATGTATGACTCTAATCAAAGCACTTGGAAAATAAAGGCAGGTAGATCTGGTCCACATTGCAAGTTCCAATACATGATGAGGCTCTAAAGATAGATAGATAGATGATAGATAGATAGATAGAAAGAAAAAAAGAAAGTAATGGGTATCTTTAAAAACAAAACAAACGAACAGAAACCATACCAATGGGTTTTCTCCAAAATTAGATTCCATTTACTTCTTATGACAAATGAGGGTTGTTTGCAGACCTGGGTTCTATTCCTGAGGCTGCCACCACCTCAGTGCAACCTTGGACTTCCTTAGAGGTTGTGCCAAGACACAGAATCTGAAACCAGTGTGCCTGGACAAAAACCTGCTGGCCAACATGCCCCCAGATAAGAGGAAAGACTCACTCCCAAGGTAGACACTGTCCAACAAGGAGTGGGAAACAGACAAGGCACAGGGTTCTAGGGTGTGCCTCCTGGTAGGAAAGAGAGCTGGTAAGCTTGATTTTTCCCAGTTCCAGCTTCCCCCAGATGTCCTTGATCACAGAGTTCATCTCTCAGAGTGTCTTAACAGTCTGTGGTTCTCATGGAATGCGAGAAAGATTCCTTTTGCTCTGCCAGGTATGGGAAAGAGGGCCCATTGGTCACCTCATGTGAATGGCTGCACATTGTCTCCTCCCAGTCTTCCTGGGGTGGTGCTGAGGTTCCAGAAACAACTTGCTTGACAGATCTGGTTTGCCCCCAATCTGCTATCACACACACACACACCCTTTTTTTTTTGAGATGATGACTCACCATACTCGAGGTTGGCCTGTGTCTTAAGTCACTGTTCTATTGCCATGAAGAGACACCAATGACCAAGGCAACTCTTATAAAAGAAAGCACTTAATTCGGAACTTGCTTATAGTTTCAGCGAGTTAGTCATTGTCATCATCATGACAGAGAGCATGGCACCAGAGCAGTAGCTGAGACTCTGGGCCTGGTGTGGGCTTTTGAAACCTCAAAGCTCACCCCTATTGACACACTTCCTCCAGCAAGGCCACACTTCTCAGTCCTCAGGTTTTGCACTCCCTGATGACAAACATTCCAATAGATGAGCCTATGTGGGTCATTCTTACTGAAACCGTGTACTAGAACTCATGTAACCAAGTGGCCTTGAATTCACAACAGTGCACCTGCCTCCGCCTTCCAAGTGCTGGGGTGATAGTTGGGAACCGCTGTGCTCACTTTCATCCTACTGTTCTTTATGATCTCCTTTGATCCTCAGTTTTGAGAAGGAAAGAGAAGAAAAAGGTAGATGTGTGTGGTCTGTGTCTTAGTAGGGCTGTCATCTACAAACAAGTTTGTACACACAATGGCACAGCTTCCAGTCAAAGTCACAGCTGACCTCATTTGCCTGTCCCTCCGCTTGCCCAGGAAGGCATGCCTCAGTCCAAAATCCCACAGCCTTTCTGAGAACCTCCCCCCAATGTCCTCTCCCCTGTAACACTCATTGTGAGCTACAAGGCCTCTTAGGAAGCCCACCCAGGGAAAATCCCTTTCCCTCCCCTCCCAGAGCTCTCCTTTCCCAGCTGGAGATAAGATGGACGGTTAGGGGGTAGGAGTTGGATTAAATCAGTGTGTTCCTTTTTGTTTGTTTGTTTATTATTTTTTAATGTGTATTAGTGTTTTGCCTGTGTGCATCTGTGTGAGGATGTCTGATCCCCTGGAACTGGAGTTACAGACAGCTGTGAGATGTCATGTGGGTGCTAGGAATTGAACCTGAGTCCTCTGGAAGAGCAACCAGTGTTCTTAACCACAGAGCCATCTCTCCAGGCCCCCTTATTTGTTTTTTTAATGGTACAAGGGTTGAACCTAGGGCTTCACATATTCGAGGCAAGTGTTCCACTTTCTTCCTCACCTTCTCAATGCTGGCTACAGACTAGGCTCAGCAAAGAGTCTACTTAATGAATGGAGGTGTGTGATATGTAGATGGGCGACATCTGCCCTTTAGCCCTGTATGACAAACTCTGACGCATCTGTCTAGGTTCATGAGGACAAAGAGGATTTCCTGCTGGCTCTGGGGAATGCAGTCCAGATCTGAGCAAAAGGGCTGAGCTAGTGGATAAGGCTCAGCTTAGTGCTTCCTATTGAGTTTGGAGGACCCAGAAGGGTTATCTCCTTGTGACCCAAGGACACTGTGTCATCCCAAATCTGGTTGGCCTTTAGAGGGCAGGCACTCACCATTTTCATTTCCACTTGGAGCAAGGCTCAGTTACAGGTGTTATTGGCCCACTTAGGCAAGCCCCTCCTCTTCCATATGACCTCAAATGGCCCTTCCAGCATGTGAGGCCTGTAGCCCCTAGGGGGTCCCCCAAGGCAGCTGCTGGGGAGCCCTGGGAAGCAGGACCTCTGTGTCCAAGCCTCCTGTGATGCAGATCCTTGTCTCTTTCAGATGCATTTCATCTTTTCAGATGAGGCCGTGCTTCTCTTTGATTTTTGGAGAGTCCACAGTCCTACAGGTAAGAACTGGGAAGGTCGGACTTGTAGTTTGGCAAGCCCATAGTGCCAGGCAGCAGAGATCCTGGGTTCTCTTTCTTTTCTGTGGGCAGTTAAGGCACACTGAGCTAGAACTTTGCATATAGCATTCTAAAGCAGGCTAGAAATAAGCCAGATGCCTGTCCTGGCAGATGTGTCCTTCCCTACAATGGCTGGTCATTGTCCAGCTACCCCTGCAGGTTAGAACACTTCCATTAGTATCTTCCCAAGATTCTGTGGGCTGCCTATACTAACTAAGTGGTCTACACCCAGGGCCACTCAAGCAGTGGGGTCAGACAGTGGCTGCATACATTCTTGCATGTTTAGTGGCTTGTACTGGTTGTGAACTGCAGCCCCAACCAAGTCTCTTGTCTGAGTCTCACAGTGGGAACCACTGTAGGCTAGGCTTCCTCGTGGTAGAGTGGCTAGGCTTCCTTGTGGTAGGGTATCCTAAGAGAACATGTGTGAGATGCGTAAGACTTTAAAAACATACCCTGGGGGCTGGAGAAATGGCTCAGTAGGTAAAGTGCTTGTGGAGAAAGCATGAAGACCTAAATTTGATTGCCAGCACCCATGTAAACAGAAGGCATGTCAGCATGCACCCATAATCAAGAATAGAGACAGGAGGATTACGGGGGCTTGCCTGCCAGCCGGCTCATATCTAGTTTCAGTATCAAAAGTAAGGTAGAAAGGAATAGAAGAAGACAGCTAAAGCTGACCCCTGGCCTCTACACATGTGTACCCCAACACACACACACACACACACACGTGCATTCACACACAAAAGTAAAACCTACACTTGGAAGTTACATAGCATTATCCTCACCTTAGTGACTGACCCTTTGACTCTTCCAGGCCAAAAGGGAGGGGACATGGCTCCCATCCCATGATGGAAGGAGGGTGTGGGTAGGATACACGGTGTGTGTGTGTGTGTGTGTGTGTGTGTGTGTGTGTGTGAACATCTTTGAAAGATGCACCCTATCACTGATACTATAGAGTAACCTGGAAAAATAAGGTAGATGTGTATGAACAGAAGGATCCTGTATTCTGAGGGAGTTGTGAGGATGCAGACAGGATGCTGTCATTTTGTCGGTGAATGCTGGTACAGACACAGCAGCAGAGGCTGCTGTGGACAGGAGGATGGGTCTGGGAGTCTGGGAAGACTTACTGTTAAATGTATGTGCTTCTCCATGAGCAAACTTCCACCATAAGCATGTAATTACCTGTACCTATCTTTAAAAAACCTGTGGCTTTTGCCTTTGTGCAAGAAAAAACAGCCTATGGTTTTTCCTTTTCTAATATTCAACACTTCTATGGTCAGATGTGTAGTCCTTCCTCACCATCCATTTTTCTGACAGCATCTGAGTACCCTACAGTTCAGTTTAACTCTGACACTAACTACAGTTAGCGCAGACCCCACAGATCAAAAGCACAGCCCCTCTCAGACTGTCTCCCGTGCTGACGCCTGTACTTCTGACCAATGAGCTGTAAAATCAGGCCATGAACTCCCCCACAACTGGTATCAGTCATTTGCTGGGGGCAGCTCACAGAACTCAGGGAAATGCTTTACAGAGGCATAATTAAGCCACTCTACTGGTGATCCTCTCAGCTGGCAGCCCCTGTCTGCTTCCGAGAGCTTGGGAGTAAGGCTGAGTCTTCCAACCTTATCGCATGTTAGCTCCCCTCCATCCTGAGGTCGGCTACCCAGGAGCTCCAGCCACAGGTCTTTGGCACATATAAAGCCCCACCAGCAAGTATTTTTGGATAGAGCCCAGGCTGTCCCTGAACTCACAATTCATCTGCCTCAGCTTCCTCGGGGCTGAGATTATAGGCATGTACTAGTGTTTACAGTTCTAAATATATTCTCATGTCACACAGCCTCATAAAACACTTTGGATGAACCACTTATCTGTCTGTTGTAAAACACAAGTAGAATCAGGTTAATTTTGCCCAGAGGCACTAGTAAGCACTTACTACTTTCTTTTCAAAGAACTTACTGTATTTTCTCTGTAAAAGTAATACATGGAAGCAGTACAAGGAATGCTTATAGACAATATTTTGGGAAATTAGGCAAGAAGAAAATAAATACTCCCTGTCTTACAAATTGCCATTGCTCTCCTGATGTACCTCCACACCCCCCCCCCCGGGCTTTTGGTATACTCATAGGCAAAAAATGTATGCCTCACTGTATGTACCCCTCCTTTGCAAAGCATCTTGATAGAGATGTGTGGAGAATGCTGGGGGGGCTACTGGGGATGGTGCTATGTGGCTTCACCCTCTTTGCTAAAATGAGAAGCCACACTCCAGTATGTCAAAATTACCAAGACATGTCTGGAGAGGTAAAGAGATGAATGATGGTTTGAGCTTAATGAGGGTGAGGAAGAAGAGGCAGATGGCTGCAGTAGTGTGAGTGGATTCAGAGGGTGTGAAGGATGGGCTCTCCTGCCTCCTGGGACAGGCCCGTGGGTGTGTCTCTGGGAGAAGCACTGGGACTGAATCTTGGCCTCACGTGTGCTAGGCACTGTGTCTCCAAGCCTTTCTACTTTTTGAGATATGGCCTCACTAAGTGGTTTAGGCTAGCCTGGAATCCGCTCTGTAGTCCAGGCCAGCCTTGAACTTGCCATTCATCTGCTTCATGCATCTGAGTATCTGAAGTTACATACAGCCCTGTGTCCAATATCTGACTTGCTTCTTTATTTATATGCACGTGCACATGCACGCTTGTACTTATGTGAAAGTGGGTGTGCATATGTGTGCATGTCACAGGACAGCCTTGCCTATCATTCACCACTTGACATCCTTCTTGGTTTTGAGCAGGGTTTCTGAGACTGGCTCAGAACCTGCTTCTGAAATCTAGGTGGGGCTGACCAGCAAGCCCAGGGATCTGGCTCTGTTTGTTTCCCCAGTGCTTGGTGGTGGCTTCTCTTCTTCACCTTCTCCTTCCTCCTCTTCTGTTTCTTTTTTCCTTCTTTATTGTTTTTAAATTTTTTTTAAAAAATCTATTTATTTTATGTAAATTGGTGTTTTGAGTCCATGTGTGTCTGTGTGAGGGTGTCGGATCCCCTGGAACAGGAGTTACAGACAGTTGTGAGCTGCCATGTGGGTGCTTGGAATTGAACCCAGGTTCTTTGGAAGAGCATTCAATGCTCTTAACAGCTAAAGCTTCTCTACAGGTTTTTCAAGTAAAAAAAAAAAAAAAAACAATCTCAGGGTTCACAGTGTGATCAACTATCCTATGACACTCTGCTCCTCTAACTTCCTTTTTCTTCTTCTTCCTTCTCCTTTCTTTCTTGTTCTCCTCCTCTTCTTCCTTCATCTTCGCCGTTCTCAGAAATCTACCTGCCTCTGCCTCTCAAGGGCTGGTAGTAAATGCACATGCCACCACACCTGGCTTTATCTATTTTGAATTAACAGAAATAGTTCATCTTACGTGGTGCTTTGTGATGTTTCAGTACATGTATAGGTTGTGGAGCACTGAAGTCAGGGCTAGCCCATCTTTCTCTTCAAACTTTTATCATTCATTCATGATGAGAAGAACAGGTAAAATCCTCTCATGGCTTTTGTTTAAAAAAAAAACAAAACATGTGGCACACTATCATTATCCGAAGTCACATACAGGACATGTACACCACAACTGAGTTTTCCACTTGGCCTCTAAACAGGCATGGCCCTGTCAGTGCTGGTTGTCCTGCTTCTGGCTGTACTGTATGAAGGCATCAAGGTTGGCAAAGCCAGGCTGCTCCACAAGACTCTGGGGAGCCTGCCCTCTACCAGCAGCCAGCAGCTCATCTTGGAACCAGACCAGGACTCTAGAGGCTCCGAATCAACTCCAGCCAATAGGACCCCCCTCAGGTACGAACGCAGGGCAGGGTGGCCAGAACATTCACCCTCACCCTGAGAGGTGGTTGGGTTCACCCAGAGAATTTTAGCCCTGCTCACAGAAAGATAATTTGGGCCCCAAGAAATATTTAGTAACTAGAGACTGGGTCTGTGGTGTCTGGGCCAAAGCTATCCATCAAGCAGCCTCTTGGGAGGAGATCCAAGGGTTGCAGGAAACTTCAAACCTGTGCTGCAGCAAGCATGGGCACCTGGCCTTCTCACAGGACTCACCTGGCTCCCAAAGCTAGAGCTGCAGGCGTACCAACGCAAGCACTGCCGTCAGCCTAGTCTCCCAGTTCCTGCGCTCTGGTTCCCACTCTGATTAGGCAACCTTTTCCAGGCCCCAGTCTGCCCTCTCTGCAGCCTCATCTATGCTTAATGAGCCTCCTTGCTACATCACCAGCAACCTTACCTGGGTGCCTCACCCTCATAACCACCCTGTGCTCTTCCAGTGTTTTCCTGATAAGAAAATCAGCACTCAAAGAGATTCAGAGATTTGTGGTAGGCCAGACTGAACAGGCACCCTGTTCTTTTCATTGCTACCCCACCTCCCACATTCAATTCAGGGGAGAGCTGCTGCCTTCCTGATGACTTCCTCTTGTCCCTTATTTGACAACATAAAACATACTGGCTTCCCCATCTGCCCAGGATGGCAGGAATCTTAGAGCTTAGAGCTTAGATGTCTTTGGAGAGAAATCTCTGCTAGGTAAAGTATGTTGCACTGTGACTCAGGTGGGCTTTCTCTCCCTAGTACAATACAAGTGCTCATTCCTAGTTAGCTAACTTGTTTCTCTTTTTTATGTCTAGGTGGTTTTTGTGTTACTTTGGCCAGACCCTGGTCCATGTCATTCAGGTGGTCATTGGCTACTTTGTGATGCTGGCTGTAATGTCCTACAACACCTGGATCTTCCTCGGTGTGGTCCTGGGCTCGGCTGTGGGCTACTACCTAACCTACCCACTCCTCAACATGACTTAGTGGGCCAGAGCTGCACAGTGCTGAGGGCTGGAGGGAGCTGGGGCCTGTTCCAGGCACTGTACTACCAGCTGCTTTTTCTTATGATGGCCATTGCTCACCTCTTTCCCAGTTTCTGACAGCTTCGACATGAAGCCAGCAGATGGCCCTTGGAGCAGAGAGGTCATTGAAGCTACCTCCTTCCCCAGCCTATATTGAGCCCAGGCCTCCTGTGGTGCCTTAAGCAAGCAGCTGTGACCAAAAGGAACATGGAGAGACTGGAACCTGGAGGCAGGATGGCCAGGCCTGCGACCACAGGTCTTTGACTGCAAATTAAGTTTTCCAAAGAGCTTCAGTGATGAAGGCCATGGACCCTGGATACCCTCTTCTGCTTTGTGCCTTAATGTCAGAGACATCGTCAGTCTTTAGGGACGGACCATACCAGCTCCTTGTTCTCACCTTTTTGCCTCAGAACACATGAAGATTGTCTTTTGAACTCCTGGCTGGCAATTTTGCACATTCATACAAAACAAAGTTTCTAACGAACTTATTGTATTCATGATGGATGGCAGTATCTCTTGAGACCTGTCTCCCCTTCTCGAGAGAAGACTGCTGCTGATTAAAGGCAGAGAGCCGGGACTGTTACTGAGTGTGTGCACTTGTCCGCTGTGCAGATGAGCCTTCCCATCTGACAGCACTGCCCGCCGCAGGTTAGTAGTCAGGGCTTTGCCTGATCCTCTTGTATACACCACAGAGAACAGCATTTACTAACAGAGCCAACTTGTTTTTTACTTACTGCTAACTCCTAATGATCTGGTAGGGAGACATGAGTCAGTCACTGAAGTACTGATTATTCAGCAGGAGTGTGCTGGGGGCTGGGTACTGACTGAGGGTGCAATATACAGTCAAACCAAAGCCAGGTCATTTTAGGAGTTAAATGGACTCCAGATATTTGAGCCTTTTCACTTTATAGGGAAAAGTTAAGAAACAGGAATGGGAACACACGTCTGTACTTCCCAGTGCTGAGGCTAGGTGACTGTGGCTTTGAGGGCAGCCTGGGCTACATAGAACATTCTAGGGTTGCCTAGGATTCACAGTAAAACACGTATGCGCGCGCGCACGTGTACACACACACACACACACACACACACACACACACACACCAATCACTGCTACATACTATATAGTGTCTATGTTAAGTACCTCATGGGCTCAGTGAAATGATGGGTTTAAGAAGCTTTGGGAGTTAAAAACAAATACACTTTAATAAATTTCTATTTTTGAACAGTCTGTATTTGTTCTGTTTCTTCTCTTTCTGACAGTACATAACTCCTAAATGTTCCCAATGCAGGAGTTGGGGAACACTCTGTGAAAACAAGGACTAAGATTGTATGTGTTAGAGACAACTCTGTGCAGAGAAATTGAGACAGGAAATGTGCTTGTAGGTAGATGCCCCCAGAGTTCCACGTTAGGTCCATGTAACAAGTTACTGGTTATAACACATGCCTGCTGTAAGAAGAGTAACTGTCACACAGACTATAAACACCTATGCTGGCGTGACAGTTAGCAGCTTCCCTTCCTGGGATCTGCAGTAAGAAGCAAGGGCCACAGGAAGTGTGGAACAGGGCAACTGTGGGATTGCTTATTGCATTCCCTCCTTTCACACAGCAGCCTGCAGAGCTGCCCAAGTCTCAGTGGACTTGTGACAGCCTGTGCTGGCCAGCGTCAGCTCCCAGGGCACTGCTGGGATGAACATTTTCACAAGTGACTGGCAGGTTCCTCAACTTAATACTGTTTTATTATAGTCATGATGTTTGAGGCTTTTGTAGGGTGGAGGTCTTTATAAAATTTTCCCCACTGGGTGTGGTAGTGCATGCCCTTAATTCCAGCACTCAGGGAGGCAGAAGCAGGCAGATGCTGTGAGTTTGAGGCCAGCCTGGTCTACAAAGTGAATCCAGGACCGCCAAGGCTACACAGAGAAGCCTTGTCTCTAAATAAATAAATAAATAATATTTTTGGCCTAAGGTCTATAGAACAAACATATGGTTAGACTTTGGTAATACATCTTCATTTTAACATTCTTCAGAGCCAAGTCACAAATGGCAGTACTTTCCCTACTTTTCTTAAAAAGCATACGGTTGTCTAGGTGTTGACTAACTGCCAGACAATTCTAGCACTTCATACAATTATTGACTCATCAGTCCTCACTACCACACACGACCTATCTGCCTTCATCTCAGAGATGAGGAAGCTGAGGTGTGAGACAGTCACCTGTGCATGAGCAGCACGGCTGGGACACAGCTGAGGGGCAGAGGTCACCTGGTGCCTGTGGTAGACAGAAGTCGACACAGACTGAAGATGAGGCTGTGCTGTGTTTCCACAATGGCTGGAAACTACCTCAGATTTGGAATGGGACCAGGAGACTGAATTTTTCTTTTTTTTCCTTTAGTGCTAAAGTCAAATCTAGGGCTTCTGCATGGTAGGCAAGTGCTCTACTGCCGGGACCAGAATTCCCAGCGAGAAGCATTTGCTTCTTCCTTCAACCCAGGGACAGGCAAGGATGGTGGACAAGGATGGCGACTGAATTCTTGTCCTGCTTACTAGCTATGTAACTGTGGACAGCTTACTTTGCTCCTCTAAGCCTGTTTTCTGTAAAACTGGAGAGAACAGGGCAGGACCAATGGCTCAGCAGTTAACAGCACCTGTTGCTCTTGTAGAGGACCTGGGCTTGGGTCTCAGCACCCATACAGTAGCTCAACTCTGTAACGCCTAGTTTCAGAGGCTCTGTGCCTTCTTCTGGCCTCTGCAAACATGCAAACACCCATACATATCAAATAAAAAATAATCTTTTAAAAAACGGGAATAACAGCATCTTCTGTGTTGACTGACACTGTATACAGACTGTCTCATTGCCATCAGCTACTGCAGAAGACAGTTATCCACATTTTATAGAGGAGAAAACTTAGGCTCATAGGGCAAAGTAACTTGTTTTATAACCATTTAATACAACCTTACCCCCCCCCCCCAACACACACACAAGGCCAGGTTTCTTTTTGTAGCCTTGACTATACTGGACTGGCTTTGTAGACCAGGCTGGCCTCAAATTCACAGCGATCCTCCTGCCTCTGCCTCCTGAGTGCTGAGATTAAAGGTGTTTGCCACCACGCCCGGTCATTTAATACAGTCTTTCTCAATGCTTCCGAGGCCCAAATGTGGGAGATAAGCACAAAGCCTGCAAGGGTAATGGCCAAACACAGTGGAATTCAGGAGACAGTCTTACAAGCATTTAAAGTCAGGGAACATTTTTGTTTAAAGTACTATTTTTGAAGACTGTGTGGTCATTGGAAGATCTAGAAGAAGGAAAGGCCATGAGTATTTCTCACTGCTCTTCTCTGCAGTAATGTTGGCCCCTGGAGCTCACAGGGAATGAGGACCCCTCACATATCAGGAACAGTGGATATTAGGGCCCCTCCCTTCCCTGCATGCTCCTTAGCCTGTCCTCAGATAACTACCATGCTCAAGCCTTATGTAGCTGTGGTGACCTGGAACTGTGGCATGTGACTCTTTGAAAACCTCCAAGTTGAACGACAAGTGCCAATGGAAATACATCACAGTGTTTGTGTAAACATTAACTGATCCAATTACAACTCCCACCCCTAGGATCCCAAAGAGGAGTGTAACAGCCCTGGAAACCAAACTCAGTTTCTCCTCAAGGGCCCGAGTCAGGTTTTATTGTAGACATTTATTTTAGTCTCGTTAGTTCCAAATACCTATTGACCTCTTTTATAAGATTTAAGGCAGAGACAAAGATACATGTCCCAGAGCCACAGGCTAGGCCAGCATGATCAGTTCTCTGAGGAGACCCCTCCCAGGCCATAGGCCCTGTCGCAGCAGTTCTGATGAGTCCTGGGAGAGAAGGAGGGCTTACAGGTCAACTTGAGACTGAATGAAAAGAAAAAGCTTGGGAGAGATGGCAGGATGCTTGTGACTGGCTGCAGGTGGCCCTCCCAACCCTTCCTCCATGGTAGGGTCACTCATTGAGGGGTCTTACAACACCAGTTCTGCAGATAGGCTCATGATCCTCTTCACCAGGTCAGGCCGGGGCTCGGGTGGCAGCTAACTCAGATGCCTGAACCACTGTCCTCAGAATGGTCACCAGGACCTCACCCTGAGGCTCACCTAGACCTGAGGCCGGCTGTGCAAAATCATGCTCGGGGAAGGGCCGGGAGAGAAACCTGCGTGCCTGTTTCCTAGGTCTTCACCCCAGCCAGTCAATGTCATCGTCATCGTCATCATCATCTCCAAAAAGGGGTGTTGGGGGCGGGCGTCCCTTCATGCTCTGACAAAACAGGAAAGAGAGGTCAGTCCTCATCCCTGTCCAGATGGCTTCCTGCCTACAAGGGGAAGTGGTCGAGTGTCTGTCCTCCCTCTGGCTGGAAAGGAGATGAACTGGAAAGACAGGTTTTGTAGCCAGAGAAGTGAAGCATTCAAATAAAGCTGGATCAAGCAAGCACAGAGAGAAGCCATCTTTCAACAGAGACAAAAGACCAACTTTACTTGGCTGATTTTGTAGTTTATTTGTGAAATGAGTATTAATTGGACAGATATGCCAACTTACATTATTTTTGTGAGGAAAAAGAAGGGTCATTGAGGAGAGATGAGATAAGAGAAAGAAACAGAAGCAAAGCAGCCTGGGAGAATGAGGGAAAAAAGGAAAGATGACAGAGATTTGGAGAAGTACAGTCACATACCTGAGGTGGCCAGACAAACTCAGAAAGATGTGTATATAGATAGAGGCAAAGTGGAATATCTCACAAAGCCCACAAAGGGAGTGCCCATGCTCACTTTAATGGGGGAGTGGGGCATGCTAGGACCCCGAGTCCCAGCCAAAGGCTACTGCAGAAAGGCTCAAGTTCTTAGCTTGGTACCATTGGGAGGTGGTGGAAACCTTTTGTGATGGGGTGCAGTAAGTGGTCTCAGTTGATTACAGGTTGCCCTCAAAGGGGACAGGCGCTCTGGCCCCTCCTTCCTCAGCCTTTCACTTCCTGATCGTTAAGAGAATTTTTTTTTTCTACACACATGTCTTACCACAGGCCTAAAAGCAATGCAGTAAACCCATCTTGGGCTAAAACCTCTGTAATTGTGAGCCAAAATGCACATTCACTCTTTAAACACTTCCTGTATCAGGCATTTGTGCCAGTGACAATGCTGACTAACAGAAGCAGCCATGTAGGAGGTTCTCCTATTCCTTTCATGATTTAAGCTTCTGCCTTTTCTTCTGGTTTGCTACAGTGACAACAGGGCTGAAGGGTACAGACAAGTGCAAGACTGGATTACTCTCCAAGGCATTTTCTGCTCTGGAGCCAGGCCAAGGGAAGACTGTGCTGTACAGAATTCTCTGGGCTCATCCTGGTCCATCTAGTAGCAGACCTGTACTTCCCTCCCGGCATCAACTAAGAAATCCTGAAAAGCTGCCAGCGCAGGACTTTGAAATGTGGACGGCAGCTTCTGTTTTGTTCTAACCAAGGCTCTGCTTGGTGTTTACTCATCACATACCCTGAGTTACATTATTTCATCTCCCTGAGCTGAGATCCCCTGTCTATAGGACATATCAGTAGAAGGCTGAATGAGAATGTGAAGCATTTTTCTGAACACTCAAGAAAGAGATCATTAGCCTGATAGGGCTGACAGTAACACTATCAACATATCACTCATCAGTTGGGATACTCATCTTTTTTCTTTCATATTCTATACAGAATTTATAGTTAGCATTCTCAAATGCAAGCTTAATTCTGAGGAAGACAGACTAATGGGAGGAGTAGGTATATCTTCTTTGAAGGCAGGCAGGCAAGGGCTCTGGACGGAAGGGCTCTGGTTCACCTGAGCTAGGTTCCAGATGTCACTGCCTTCTGGCACAAAGCAAAATTTCTATACCAGATGGATGGTACAGAAGGGCAATAGGTCTCGCCCATATTCAACCTCATAGTTCTGTCCTGGGGATGGACTGGGTCTAATGCTCTTCTGTCTCCTCTACACACATTTCCCATTACAGAGCCCAAACAGTCAAAGGTCAGATGCACAAGCCAGGGCTCCAGTCGCGTCTCTGTCAGCAGCTCCCTCTGTTGTCCCTACTCTCCCGTTCCCTAACTTGAAGCTACACTGTCAACACTGAGCTCATCTGCTGCTCAGCGTGTTAAGATGACAAAACAAGCAGCAGACTGGAAGTGGGCCAGGTGAGCAAAAGTTCTTAGAAACCAGTGGCCCCAAGAGGAGCTTGGGCTCAGTCCTAACCTACCACTAGCTTCCTATAAATGATCCTTCTGACATGTTTCTTTGTCTAGGGATGAGGAGACCCAACAAGCTGATCTTCAGAATCCCTCACTCCAAATGGGAATGATTCCCCAGGGGACAGGGCTATGATGTCCTCTTAAAAGTACAGTGGCAGCTGGCCATCCCCACTCTGCTTACAGATCTGTCCACTCTGGGACTCAAGCTTACTCCCACAGGGTCCTGTACACAGAGTCCAGGAAGTAGGCCACCAACAGACTCCGTTTCTCTTCTCTGAACCTGCAGGGAAGAGCCCCCAGGTGGTGGTGTGAGGACTCAGCAGAGCCTGAGATTTCCTTACCACCTCATCTTCATCCTCTTCCTCTGGTTGGGCTCTGGGCGTCGGAACTTTCAGAGTTGTCCCTTTAAACAGCTCGTCCTCTTCATCCCCAGAGAGACTGAAGAAGAATCAAGCCACAAACATGTTGTTGTTTCTGCCAGGTCACAGTGCACGTCAACTTTAAGGGTCATGGGCCCTGAAGAGAGACCCATTCACCCAATCAAAATATCTCTTCCTGGGCTGAAGAGATGGCTCAGAGGATAAGAACACTAGCTGCTCTTTCAAAGTATCTGAGTTCAATTCCCAGCAACCACATCGTGGCTTACAACAATCTATAATGAGATCTGGTGCCCTCTTCTGGCATGCAGGTGTACATGCAGGCAAAAACACTATACATAATAGAGAAATAAATCTTCATGCCTTTAATCCCAGCACTCAGGAGGCAGAGGCAGGTGGATAGCTGTGAGTTGAGGCCAGCCTGGTCTACAAAGTGAGCCCAGGACAGCCAAGGCTACACAGAGAAACCCTGTCTCAAAAAAAGCAAAGCAAAACAAAACAAAACAAAACAAAAAATCAAACCTCTTCCTATATTCTTCATGGACCGGCACTCTGTGTAATCCCCTCCACAGTCATTGCTGCATTAGCTCCTCTATAATCTATACTGAGTTAGCCCCTCCACACTCTATACCCTCCATAGTTTACTCTCTGTCATCCCCTCCACGGCCTACACCCTCCATAGTCTACACTTTGTGTTAGTTGCTACAGACTACACCCCTTGTCAGCCCCTCCAGTCTACACCTTGAGTCATCCCCTCCAGTCTACACCCTG
>OU015743.1:125400684-125428726 GCA_907169655.1 Acomys percivali
CCAGGCTACACCCTGTGTCAGCCCCTCCAGGCTACACCTTGAGTCAGTCCCTCCAGTCTACACCTTGAGTCAGCCCCTCCAGTCTACACCTTGAGTCAGCCCCTCCAGTCTACACCCTGTGTCAGCCCCTCCAGTCTACACCGTGTTAGCCTCTCCAGTCTACACCGTGTTAGCCTCTCTACAGTCTACAGTCAGCAGGATTCCTAAAGCTAATAAATCAAGACTCGTTACTCTTCCATTTAAATCCTCTCACTAGCTTCTCATTGCACTTGTACAAAATTCAAGCTCTAATAGTGATAAAATAGCATATGTTTTGGCCCCTTCATTTTCCAACTTCAGCTTTACCTGACTTGTCCCCTACTAGCTCCTTTTAGTCCCTTGGGATGTGTCCACCTCACCAGAGCACCTTTGTGTGTGCTCCTCCCTCTGCAATCTCTCCTGTTGTCGATATGGATGAGTCTTAGTACTCCTTGGATCGCTGTTTAAATGCTACCTTTTCAGATGAATTCCCCAGCCACCTATTTTAACTGATTCTCCCTCCCTATTCTCAGCACTAGCACAGTTTCTTTTGCTTAGCACTTACCCCGCTGTTAGAATATGTAAACATGACTTGTCTTCCCCATTAGATTGTAAGCTCCTCAGACTCATAACCCACACCTGCCTTGGCCACCACACCACCATGGTGTGCCAACAGCCATGCATGTAGAGCTACCGATGAGGAAATGAATGACTACAGCATTCATGGCAACCCTGAGAAAGACAGACCATTTTCACAGACAGACAGACAGACATCTTGTGCCAGCCAGGTTCAGATACACACCTGCAGTGCTGGGAGTCCTGGTTGTGTCTGAGGGATGCTCCTGCAGCTGCGGAAGCAAGCTCTGTGTCCATCAATGTCTCACAAGGACCAGAGCTATTGACATCCTCAACTTCTTTGAGCTCAGGAGGCTGAAGTTCTCCTCCTTGGCTTTCAGGGTCTAGGGATGATGGCTCCTCCTTTTCAGGGTCTGGAGTCAGTGGCAGTCTCCTGGAGTTTCCTTGCAGTGGGCCATCTGGGGCTACTTCCCTGACATGTTCTTCTCCCAATAGGCTGTTGGGCTGCACTGTTCTCTGGCCAGCAGCAAGTGTCTCCTCACACCCAGAATCCATAGTTACTGGGCCTGGAGGTGTAGGTGGGATTGAAGTCGGGGGCCCCAGGACTCTGTGGGGTGGGATTTCAGCTGGCTCAGGTGGGAGGGAACTGTCTTTGATTTCTGAGGGTACCTCTGCTTCTGAGGGCTCCCCTTTCCTTGTCTGTGCACCATTCTGTGGCATGGGGAGAGCCTGTGGAGGCAGTGGAGTAGTCTCCCCTACTACCTGTTCTGACAGAACCTTGGGGGCCTCCTGCATTTCCCCATTTGAGGGTGCTTGAGACAGCCCGGGAGTGGCGGGGCCTGGCTGCTCCAGGGAGGGTCTCAAAGGCTTCTCTTCTTCCTCCTCACTGCTGAGCTCTCCCTGCTCTTCCTCCTGCTGGTTCAACAGCTGCAGAGTCACCATCTGTTCAAAAGCCAAGGAGGAGATGAGCACTGAAAGGGAGACAGCGTGCACTGACAGGCCCCCTGTCCTCAGAAGCAGAGCTGCCACCTAATTCAAATGACTGTGCTTCTCCCTGTCAGAAGAGGCTGGCCACATCCATCCAGGCACGTGTCATATCAGGGTCCCCATCACTGATGGATGGTCTTGGGTAAGTTTTTAAGTATGAGCACTTAGAAGGTAATTAAACAAAATGCCCATTCCAATGAACGAACTGACAGCTTTCTGGCTGTACCTTGATTGTATGCATGATGGTCCTTAGAACAGTCCTGCCGTCGTAAGATTCCTCCAGCTCAAACTCTCCCCTCAGTGACTGGAACACCTGGTTCATGATCTTCTTGACCTGTGCCAAAAAAAAAAATGCATGCTACCAAAATCAAGTCATTACATGATACTGAAATGACAGAGTTAGCGCTCTATGGAGGGACATGATCATGAATAGCTGGTGACACAGAGCTGCCACTATCAGTATGGAGAGAATGGTTTTAAATGACAAGCGTGTTTCACAGAAGGGCTAACTAGGAGACTTCCCAGTCAAGTGATGCTTAAATGTGCAAGACTGCCCACAGATCATGTACTGATATGTTGTAACTCCAACTATGAGCACCACAGGAAGCTGTGTGGCCTGGACCACAGGGATTAGTGGATGCTGGATGCTGGTGCTGGGTGTAGCCCCAGCCTCCAACTCTTCTCTATGACTTAGGGGCACTTTCTGCATCTGTCAAAGCTTCAGAGGAAGTCTCCTTGGCTTGCTATCAGAGTGGTAGATTCTAAAGAGATAGTTTTTATTCAGACAAATGATATATCAATAAAGCTGGAAAACCCTGTCAGCATCACATATGGATCATGTGTTTTCTGAATACTTGATAAGCACATTCACTGCCTTGATGTGATAGGTTATGCTGCTGCTCTGAATGCCAGCTCACCTTCTCTGAGGGGTCAGTGGCAGCTCTGACTGCAGGTGCCTGGGACTTACTCTTCTCCAGTTGCTGGATGTGTTCATTCTGTGCAGTGAAGGCTGCAACCTGCGCCCGGAGAGCTAAGCACTGTAAAATGAACAGACGGGGCTGTGGCCTTGGGAACCTGGATGACTTGTGGTGGTCAGGAAACACGAGAGAACCGTTCTGCGCACAAGTCCTGACTTCACCTGGGTCGGCTACGCCTAGACTTGATCTTCATGCCAGACCAGCTGATGCCGGTTACTCTTCTTCCTCAACAATCAAGTCACAGCTTCACCTCCCTTCCCATCAAGGATACTTTGACTCATTCCCAATGAGGTCAAGAGTACAGTGAAAACAAGCTGGTGTGAAGGATGGTAGTCACATTCATACTTAGCAACCTACTCACCTCCAAGACTGCCTCTCAGAGTTCCCAGTCAGAGGGTTTTAACTGGATAATGTGAGGAACTGCACTTCTGACAAGGTACTTTCATAGCACACCTCCATGTCACCTCTCGGCTCTCTTCCCACATGTAAGTATCCCACCATACCCACACTCCACCATATACCTTACCACAGCCACTGTCCTTGGCTCTGCTCCTTTAGGCACTTCCTCACAGAGCACCTAATCACTTATCTGTTTTTTTGTTTTCGTTTTTTGTGATTGTGTGATTCTTGAGTCCTCTGCATGCCCTTTCTCTAGCACAGTGGCTAGAGCCAAACTGATGGTCAGTAAATGTTTGCTTAATTAATGAAGGCTCAAATAGTGGGAAACAAGTCCTGGAACACTGGCTGTTTTGTGTTTTTTCAGGTCCCTGACCTGCCATCCTGTGTAAGCAAGAGAAAGACATACTAGCCTGACTGTGTTTTATAGCTGTTAATACTTTTGAGCCTAGGCTCAAAAGACTGAACACGCCCCACCCTAATCCCCCAGCTTGGAGGTCTTTGGTTCGTGGAAAGAGCTACCTCATCCTGAAGGCGGGATAGCTTCTGCTGGTGGGCATCCCTCTGCGCGCACACCTCCTGGTACTGCTGAAGGTGCTCATCCTTTGCAGAAGCCAAGAGATGCTCACACTTTGCTTCCCACTGGCTCTGCAGCTCAGCCTGTGCGAGAGACAACTGCCAAGATAAACCATAACCATGTGTAGGAGATTGAGAATTAGGGGATGGGGTTCCCTTTACAACAAAGGAAGCCATTCGCCATAGAATTTAAAGACCCTTGGCCCATTTGGGTAGAAAACAACTGTTGAAATGATCTGAACTACTTTAAAAGCGTCCTTCTATTTCTTCTTAGTCTCTATGTGTGTGGCGCTGTTTCATTTCCTTCAGACAGTATCTCTCAATGCACTTGGAGCTTAGCTGGCATCCAGCAAGCCCCAGTCATCCTCCTGTCTCTACTGTACGCATGTAGCCATACCCAACATTTTACTTGGGTGCTAGAGATTCAAACTTAGGTCCTTATGTTTGCACAGTGTCAGGTCCAAAGTGGCCCCCCAAACTGGCAGTGCTGGTGACAAATTCTAAACAGGACTTTGGCTGGGTAAACAGAAACCTTCCTTTAGGCTTTCTTTTTAGGGTTTCTGTTTACCAGGAACCTCCCTTAATCTACCACCAAAGGTCAACTACCTCAAAGGACATCTAGTCCCCTATCTATCTAAACAGCCTACACTACTGCAAAGACCTCCACCCTGACGACTGTCCTATAACATTTGCTTGCATTTCCACCGCCACACTCCCCAGGGGATCGCCATGGTGCTCCTCTCTTTCTCCCTATGGAGTGGTGCAGTTTGGTGGCTTCACTGTAAGGTCCCTTACACATACACACAGCAAGCCCTCTTACCTCCTCAGTCATGTCCCCAGGCCCAAAGTAAGCATAACTTAAACGTTGGGGGGCTGGGGGGGGTGTTGCTGGTTGTCAGGATTTCCATTATTCTCCCACGGTGTATAAGCCATAAAAAAATGCCTTTCTAAGGGTAAGTGGAAGCTCTGTGTTCTTTCTGTGTCCTTCACAGCTTCCTTGTATAGCCAGATGCCTGTTACCTGCTCTGCAGCCGCTTGGTCTGTGGACACTCGAGCCTTTTTCAAGAGCTGCCGAAGCCTGTCCAGTTCCTCCTGGTGTGACCTGCGAATCTCATCCATCTCCTCCTCCGCCTGGCAGCGCTCCTGAGCTGATTTCTTTTTCCTCTCTGAGAGGCTCTTAGGAACAAGAGAACCACCCTCAGCATGAGCTCAACAGTGTGGATGGGTGGTGGTGATGCCTCAGTGGGTCATTCTAGGAATGGTTCCTTTTTAATCCCCACCCCCTGCGTGCGCCACACACATCTTTATATTTTGCATCCCTGCTACAGGGAAAAAGCAGACAACTGATTTACTGCCATAATGAGAGCTGGGACAGCATAATGTTAGTGTGGGTACAAGAAGGCAGACACATCTGGCCAGCTGGTGAGAAAATAAATGAACATGGTCTCTCTGGATGGTAATCCTATGAAATGTTCCTTAAAATACATCCAGAAATGTTATAAATTGTAATTTATCATAAGAAGCCTTAAGTCATAGTCAAATATTGTAAGGATAGTCACTGTGGCAGTGTCTACAATAAGGAAAAACTGAAAATGGCCCCAAATCAGAAGAAAATACTTTAAAAAGCACAACAAAATGAAAGAGGAACTAGGAAGATGGCTCAGTGGGTAAATCACTTGCCACACAAGTGTAAGGACCTGCGATCAGATCTTCAAAACCCATCTAAAAGCAGACCTGGGCTCAGCACTCCTATGGCAGGAGGGCAAGTAGAGAAAAAGCATCCTTGAAGCTCACAGGCCAGCTAGGGAACAAGAGAGTGTCTCAAACAAGACAGAAGGCAAGGACTGCCACGGAAGGCTGTCCTCTGACTTTCACACATGCTTTGGCTCTCATGATCTCAACTTACACACACACACACACACACAAAGTGATAAAATCATAGAAGAAATTGTAACCACAGATCAAGATTGACCTCCTAAAATGGTAGCAGGCAAGAATAGCTTTACTAGAGGCTTACTGAACCCTCAGTAACACTTTGTTCTTTTCATACTAAACTGTTCTAGAACAAAGAAAAAGATAGCACTGTTCCTGCTTTGTCCAATGGAGTGATTACCCTGATATTAAAATTTTAAATAATGCATGACTCAAAAATAGCAGGCTAGGGGAAGTGGGCTGAAGAGACTGATCAGCAGATAAGAAAGCTTGCTGTTCTTCCAGAGGACCTGATTTTGGGTCCCAGCACCCATGTTGGGTGGCTTACAACTACTTGTAACTCGAGCACCAAGGTATCAGACACCCTCTTTTGGTTTCCTGGGGGCGCGCGCGCAAACACACACACACACACACACACACACACACACACACACACACACACACACACACACACGAAAAAATATTTTTTTTTTTTTTTTTTCTTTTTTTTTTTTTTTTGAGATGAGGTTTTACTATGTTATCTTGACTGAGCTAGAGGTCATTATGTAGAAGAGGCTGGACTTGAAGCCACAGAGATTCACCATTTTCTGCCTCCCGAGGGCTAGGATTAAAGGCATGCTCTATCACACACAACCTTTTTGCTTGATTTTGTTTTTTGAGACAGAATCTCATTATGTAACTTAGTCTGGCCCTAGAATTCATTATGTAAGACCAAGCTGGCCTCAAACTCACAGAGCTCCACCTGCCTCTGCCTGCCTCCAGAATCCTGGGATTAATGGCATGTTCCATCATGCACATTAAGTCTTTAAAAAAAAAAAAAAAAGAGTAATTTAAAAAAAGTATTAAGATGGAAAAATATTAGCAATGTGTATAGCTAAAAAAGGTTTGGCAAAGCTGGGCATGGTGGCACACGCCTTTAATCCCAGTACCTGGGAGGCAGAAGCAGGCGGATCGCTGTGAGTTCAAGGACAGCTTGGTCTACAAAGTGAGTCCAGGACAGCCAGGACTACAAGAGAAACCCTGTCTCAAAAAACAAAACAAAAGGATTAACACTCTTAATATTTCTATAGGAACGAGTATAAAGGGCTCCAAAAAGAGAATTCACAAGAGAAATAGAAATAGGCATGAAATACATGAAAGCTTTATTACTAAAAAAAAAAAAAATACACAGCTGCTGGGCATGGTAGCACACACCATTAATCCAAGCACTCAGGAGGCAGAGGCAGCAGTTGGAGGCTACCTTGGTCCACATAGCTCCAGGACAGCCAGGACTACAGAGAGAGACACTGCCAAAAAAACCCAAACTAACCAATCAACCAACCAACCAACCAGTTAGCTATTCAGTCTGAGAAGAGCCACAGCTGTTGGAAATGAAAAACTGAAAACATAAGTATCCAGTGATCCAGCATAGGGCAGCTGCACAGTAGGCTACTATGCAGGAGGAGTGAGTAGAACCTTGTCAACACTTCTAAAAGCATTACATATTTAATATTGTTCAGAAATGTTATGTGCATGTTTATATAAGAGGATATGTAATATTTTATGCATACAAAGAGTAACCTAGAAGGTTTATGCATTGTTTGTGGTTGATATTTATAATCCATACAATTAAAGAAGGAATTAAAGACAACTTTTTAATTTTATACTTTTCTGTATTGTTTGACTTTTTCTAATATAGTCACACTATTATAAAGTTTAAAAGTAAAACATGATTGTTTAGATATCAGCTCTGCCTGGTCACTTGGTTCCAAAAGGAACTTGGCTTTTGGGACTCACCTTTTCCAGTGACTCCTTCTCAGCTCGGAGGTCAGTCAACTCTTCCTCCAGGGATGTCACCTTGAGCTCCAGCTGTCTCCGGTTCTGCTTTTCACTTTTGAATTTGGACTGTGTTTGCTCAGAGGCTTCACGGAGCTCTGGGACAGAGAAGAAGGGAGACTTGACTGTAGGACCAGAATTCTGCAGTGGACAATGTGGCATCCCAGAGGCTCTTTCAAGGTTACATGCTTTAATCTCCCACATGAGCGAGCCTCCCCAACCTGCAATATGGATTGGCCAGCCCTACACCGACTCTGCTATCAATCCATGTTAACTCTGAAAAAGGTAACTTCTATATGTATACATCTCCTTCCACATATGCAAAGTATGAGAGAATGTTCTCTGAATAGTCAGAGACCACCCTAAACATTGGTCACTCATACAATTCTATTTCCTGTGCCATACAAACACATGGGGCATCTCTACTGAGTAGAGCTCTGGTCCCTTCCCACTGCCTCCCTTCCCCTTCTCAGCTTTCTTGGTAGATAGGACATTTGACCAAGAATTTGGTCAAGATACCCTTTCTCTAATAAGGTTGGGGGTGGGGGTTATCTTTTACTATAGTATACTAAAACTTGTTTGAAAACTGGCTCTTAAGGTAACTGTCATAAGGAACTGTCAGGGGAAACTACAAGAGCATAGCTGAGATATCTACATAACATTCGAATCTAAAATTGTCCAGTATGTTTGTTTGAGGTGGGCCAAGCACTGCTCTATAAGAGAAGGGAAGCATCTTCAAGGACCCAGCTTTCCAATGCTATCAGTAACTGAGCAACTCTGACACAGGCAGGGTAGTGTGCCTCCACCCATTCTGCTGCTGCTGACTCTGTCCCAGCCCACTGGTTTCTCTATACCAAAAGAAGAGTCAACACGCTGGCGTTCACCAGCTAGCTAAGCAGCACGTCTTCATCACTCCCTGGTGCCAGGCACTGAAGTAACTCTCATATGGAGAAAGGCGTTTGACAAAGAATAAATCACTGTGCTCCCTTCAGGGACTTGTATTCTAGAGGGAAGAGCAGACTTATAAATGATGTTTATCAAAAGTGATTTTGATGATCAGAATATTGCACTGAGATAAAAGCTTTTAAAGGAAGATCAAATGGTCTAGAAAATGCAGGGGAAACTTATGATTTTGGAGAGGACTGGAGATCACTACTGATGGCGAGCACACCAAGTGATGGCTACACCACTCTAAACACAGCTATTCCAAGAGACGAGCAACAGAATGAGCGGACGAGTAGCCAGCAGGACTATGGTTGTGGCAGCACTCTGGGCCTTGAGTCCAAGCTGGAGTACTGCAATCCACTCTCCAGAGGAAACCACAGCTGGAAATGCTTCTTCAGAGTCCACCAGTCATGTGCTCAAAATTTCCTCAGAGAAACAGTGCGACTCATGAATTACAGCTGAATTGGGGGAGGGGGGTCTTCTGTTAATGTAAAACCATCACGTGCTTTTTCCACCAGCCCCCTTGATGCGCAGTCCTCATGAGTGCCATGAACACTATGCCAAAGGGATTGACAAGAAGCAAACCATTTAACTCCTTAAATTTAAAAGGCAGTTGCAATGGAATTCTCCTCTGAGAACTTACCTGAGAGGTTGGCCTGGAGGCTGGTGACCTGGCCCCTGAGAAGATCTGTCTCCTTCAAGCTTTCTGTCAGCTGCACCTGCAGCTCTGTTTCCTTCTTCTGGTGAGCTGTCATTTTCAGTTGCAGGTGAGAGACCTGTGCAGTGGCTGCTGCTAACTCTTCTGTCACCTTGGCCTGAACAATGACACAGAGTGACATCATTTTAGACAGGAAATCCAAGTGCTGATTCAGCCTCCCCAACTCTAAGCTGATGGGATTGGTAAACAGAAAGGGAGAAAAAGATACCTTCCACCTGTCTTGGGCTAAAATCAAGCTTTGAAAAGGTACCAGGGCTCAGAGAGAATTCTATTGCAAAATTATGTTCATAGGAAATACTACATAAGACAGATGTGGCAGTACACAGCTGAAATCCCAGCACTTTGGAGGCTGAGACAGGAGGATAATGAGTTTCAGGCAATTCTTTGTTATGTAACAAGACTGTTTCAAAAGCAAACAAAGAAGCAAGTACCACAGGAGACGACAAAAGTTTGTTTCAAGGTTGTTCAATGCAGCATAAGTTGTAACAGAATGCAAAACTAAGACAAAACACTGAAGAGACTTAAGCAAGTAAAAACTATGAAACATTCATCCTGTGTGCTATCAAAATTGTAGGGCGGTGGTGGCGCTCACCTTTGATCACTTGGGAGCAGAGGCAGGCTGATCTCTGTGAGTTTGAGGCCAGCTTGGTCTACAAAGCAAGTCCAGGACAGGCAAGGCTACACACAGAGAAACCCTGTCTCAAAAAACCAAAAGAAGAAACAAAGTAACAAAGAAAGAAAAGAAAAGAACACTCAGTGGCATGGAATATAACCGGAACCTACTGCCTAGAAAGGCCTACTATAGAAGCATAGAAACACTTCCACATAAACACATATGCATACTCAAAGACAACAGTAACATACTAACTATGGTTATCTTTGGTGTTTTATGTGTTATGGTTTTGTTTTATGGTTTGTTTTATTTTACTAGAATGAACAGATCCAACTTTTATAAGTTGGAAAAGAATATATGTGATGATGTGTGTGCATATAGATGTTTATAGATGTTATCACAATAGTTAAAATATTGTCAGGATAGGGCATGTCAAGAGGAAAGGAACTCAGGAGAAACCAACATGGTAATGGGAGGACTCTGATTCCTACCCTGGAATAATGTCCACTGTTGCCATGGAGAGCTGGGAAATGAAACATGGATTCAAAATCAGGGAAGCAATTATGCTAGAAGCAGGAAAACAGCATCAGCAAAGACAGCACACTGGTAAGAGAGGCCAGTGCTGGAAACAAGGCCTGAGCAAGTCCTTTTTACTTTCTGGGCCTTGATTTGTTCTCAGTTCCTCTAACAGCTCTTCTGCTTTGAGTCATTACTTCATAAGAAAACTGATTCTTAGTTTCACCTACCAAACACTCACTGAGCACTTAACTATACTTTTCTGAGCAGCGTTTGGAGGCAGAGATCTGCCTCCTGATGGGAACTGTTGATCTCTCTTTATTAAAGTACATTAAAATTGGTGCAAGCTTCACCCAGCACTTTGAAGCAGAGGCTGGCACATCTCTTGAGTTAAAGGCCAGCCTGGTCTACAGAGCTAGTTTCAGACTAGCCAGTACTACGGAAGGGCCAGAGTTACCCCCATTTTCAGATATGTAACCCTTTTTGCTGAGTGACCTTTGCCCTAGATTCACCTCAATTACAGGTAAAACAGCAAGGTCAGAGCTAGCAGGTAAAAATGAGACAATTATGTTGAAAAGTTAATTAATCCTGAACTTAAATAAATATTCTGCTGCTGCAACCCCCACGCCCTGGACTAAATTCTTTCTTAATCATGCCCTGGACATCTGGTTGTGGTTTTATGCTTTAAAGGGAGCCTACTCCTTCCCCTCAGGGTTGCAGTGTCAGCTCTCAAGTCTACCTTCGTCCCTAGCCTATTAGATGTGCTCCCGTGGTGAATAGAAGTTGCTTCTAGTTTATTTCTGACTTGGGTGGTCTTGCCCTCATTATCTGCATGATCCCAGCCCCAACACTACATAATGACCCCCTGTCTCAAACAACAAACATAAAAAAGAAGTAGATCATCCAGAGACAGTAGCAGATGTAATTCCAACACCTGGAAGGCTGAGTAGGAGGCTGGAGAGTCTGAGGCTAGCCTGGGCTACATAGTGAAAACCTACAAGAACAAACAAGGGGGGAAAACAGCAGCCGGGGCTGGAGGGATGGCTCAGCGATTGAGAGCTCTGGTTGCTCTTCCAGAGGACCCAGGTTCAATTCTCAACTGTCTATATTTCCAGTTCCAGGGAATCCAACACTCTCACACAAACATACGTACAGGCAAAACGCTGATACACATAAAATAAATAAGTAAATAAATCTTTTTAAAAAATAAAAGAAAGAAAAACAGCTACCAGGGGACAGTTAGGGCATAAAAAGTCTCACTGAAATAAAGATGATCAGTGGACTACATGGCACCCTAGCCATCAGCTGGGAGCCAATCTAGGCTGTAGAGGGCAGCAGGCAGAGGTTAGCTGCACTTCTGCTCCTGTTCTACTCCTGCTGTTTGGCTATTGCACTCAGGACACCTGCTAGGCTCAGTGCCAGATACCTGTGGAGTTTTAAAATGCAAAAACACAAGTGGATTATCAAGCTAAGTAAGAGCTTGATATACTATGACTGATTCATGGGCAAATTGGACCATTACTTGTTTGGGGGAATGAAGTTTTATTGGAACATACTTGTGAACACATGCACATACAACATAATATTGAACATGAGGGTCACATGTTGAACTTTAAGCAAAAGCAAAAGTATCCAGATGCCACATCTAGAGACTATGACAAAAGAAATGACTCTTACACCTGGGTAGGTACTGGAATAAAGGAGAGTGTTGGAAAAGTTTTATCTTGGCTGCATAAACTAAATTAGAAGCCCAGGAGGTGAGCTTCAAAATATGATCAAGTTCTGATTAAGTTTCCCAAGAGTCTGAGGTACCTAAACCACTGATGAACCAGCATTGGTCTACA
This sequence comes from Acomys percivali, assembly GCA_907169655.1. Taxonomy (NCBI): domain Eukaryota; kingdom Metazoa; phylum Chordata; class Mammalia; order Rodentia; family Muridae; genus Acomys; species Acomys percivali. The sequence continues at coordinate 125,412,598 of OU015743.1, forward strand.
GAATAAGTTATAGTCATCATTTTATCCCTGAATAGTAACAATGAGAATAAACAGTATATTTGGATATCCCAGTAGGCCTGGGGTAGGGGAAATAAAGGAAAAGGAGAGGAAAAATAAAAATAAAATCAGAGGAAAGAGAGATAGTAAGGCATATTTTGTGGAGAGCAGTGAAGATCCAGGCCAAGTCATTAGTAGACAGCCACAAGAAACAACGAATGAAGTGGCAATGAAAAGAAACAGTGACAGAACAGGACAGGGCTGTGTGAGGTACCTGAGGACAGCTCACTGTCTTTCCGTTCTATTGCTGTGAAGACACCATGACCAAGGCAACTTAGAGGGGGAAAAGCACTTAATTGAGGGCTAATTTGAAATTTCAAAGGATTGACCCATTATCATTGTAAGGAGCATGGTAGCAGGTAGGCAGACAGGCATGGTATTAGAGCAGTGACTGAGAGCTCACATCTGATCCACAAGTTACAGGCAGAGACAGCCAAGACCCGGCCTGGTGTGGGCAACATCACTCCTGGTTCAATCATTGTTTTTAAGTCAACTTACTGCAAAAACATTTAAACCTATCTAGAGGTGATTAATACATGAAAATCTGCTGGAGGGTTTCTAGGTCTCTTCCCTAAAATGGCCAACATCCTGCTGCACAGAAGCTGGGAAGCGCATGTGCAGGACTATCCCTCAGCTCCACACATCCCGCCCTGGGCCTTCCTCTGCCCAGTTAGTTTACCTTCTCTTGTTCAGCATGCAATACCCTTGCCTGTGTGTTTTCTGTGGCTGTTTGAAGGGAGTTGTTCCTCTTCTCCATCATCAGGTTACTCTGCTCAACATACCTGAGACAAAAATAAAGGCAAAGAAAACATTTACTAGGCGTTAGTGTATGACAGGCACAAGGCAACCCACTCAGTTCTCACAACATTGCTCCACACCTTCATCAGAAACAATCTGAAGGGAGCTGGAGAGATGGCTCCTAGGTTAAGAGCCTTTGATGTCTTTGAAGAAGACCCAGGTTCAGTTCCCAGCACCCACATGGTGGCTCACAACTATCTGTAACTCCAGTTCCAAGGGATCCAACTGCCTCGTCTCTCCCAGGGCACTGCACACTCCTGATGCAAAGAAACGCTAGGCCAAACAAACATCCATATCCATTTTTTTAAATCTTTAAAAAGCCAAGCAATCTGAAAGCACATTGCTTTCCTGAAACCTGCAGAAATTAACCATGCTATCTGCAGTGACCAAGGAGATAGGAATCTGGGCCACAGATTACTCACTCTGCATAATGAAGGGAAACTTTCACAGGGTGTGTGTGAATGGGGGGTGGGGAGAAAAGAAAAAGGGGTAAGAAGACTGTAAGAGGGTGAGAAAATCAGAAGCCACTTTTCCAATCCTGCCATGTAAGAGACAAAAAACAAACAAACAAACAAACAAACTACTGGGCAAGAGAAATATGGGGGAAAATAACATTTTCAAATAAATTGAGACCATCAGTTTACCTTTCTCCCCCGCCTCAAAGGCCAGAAGCATCCACTAAAAACTATCAAATGATTGTGCTTTATGAAATTAGTGAGGCTGTGGTTGAGTTCTGGTTGATAAAATAGCCCACACAGCAAAGAGGAGAGTGGACCCAGCTTTCTACAAAATACCATTTTCAGAGATGAGAAGGCTAGGCTTGCATACATAAAGAAAATACCCAAAGCCACACAATAAATAAAGGACAGAGCTGAAAGTCAAATACATGTGGATCTTATACCAACCACAGCCACCTCAGCTTTTCTACTGAAGGCAGAACAAGTAATTCACACAATGAGCAGAACGAGACATGGTTGAAAAGCACAGGTGGGAAATGGGTTACAGCTCCAAGGTATTCTGTACTTAGTCTGTGCAAGGTTCTCGGGTTCAAAAAACAAAACGAAACATAGAAGAAAACTGTGGTTAATATACTGCCCTTAAGAAATGTGTCTCATGGTGGACAAATACACATTAAACCCTCTGTCCACCCTAGCCAGCCTTGCCCCTGCCGTTACCTCTGATTTCGTTCAATGAGCTCACTAATCTTGTCATTCTGCTCTTCTATCCGACTGCTTTTCTCAAGGAGCTCCTGTTTCAGTCTCTCATTTTCCTAAATCCAAATACACAGCATCGAGGTAAGTGTCCTAAAAGTGCCCAGTGTCTTGAAAGTTCCATTTCTTATCCACCCTCTGCTTCCTGGCTGCAGCTGCAATGTGACCACCCACCTCATGCTCTGCTGCCATGCCTTCCCTGCCAAAAGACTGTATCCCCAAACTCTACAACACAGTATCTTAAACCCATGGGTGGCTTTGGGAACACATTCTGAAACAAACACTAAGACTTATTTCCCCACAGATGTAACTGTTAAAGTAACAAGTCAAATTATATCCAATGGATTCTAATCACTATGTCAGATAGGTTGAGGACTGAGATAGCCATAAAGTGAAGTGAGAGTTCAAAACAGGGCTAGAAAGTAATGTTGCTTTTGACTACATACAGTCTAAGTTATATAGACATGTAACATGTAGAATACAGGATAATATAGTTTAGTACAGTGTATAGTATAATAGAGATACTTATGGTTCCAATGAGAAATGTCACCCACAGGCTCATGTGTTTGGATACTTGATCCTCAGCGTGGGGTGGACTGGAGATGGGGTCCAGTTAGAGAAAGTGGGTCACCAGGGGTGGCTCTTAAGGGTTCCTAGCCAAGTTCCACTTCCTGTTGGCTCTCTGCTCAATAAGACTAGTTGCTTCATCCTCTGCTACCACTCCTACCTGCCCCAATGGGCTGTATGCTCTCAAACTAGGAAGCAAAGTAAACCTTGCTTCCTGGAGTTGTTTCTTGTCAGGTAGTTGACCACAGCAACAAGGAAAATAACTAAAATGAAAGTGTAAGTCACAGAACCAAATTAAGCCATTATGGTTTTTCCAACTGTAGTTTTCAACACATGCTATTTCTGGGGTTGAGGCACAGATTTTAAAGGGTGGCACATCGGAGGAGGGAGCATGGACAAGCCCTGCAGGCCGTGTCAGGCTCTCCATCTTCCTCACCTGAATGATTCGCTGGATGTTGCTCATAATCATGCTTGTTTCCATTGTGACAGACATGCTAGGAAGAAGCATGGAATTGCCAGAGCTATGCTTCTGTAACTCTTCGACCTGCCAAAGGGAAGCCAGAAAGACCCTGTGGACATGTTTAAGTGGAGAAACAGAATTCACCAAGAACCAATCACTTATTTTGAGGGAGCTAAAAACTTTGAGACAATATCTAAATGTAAACTTGCTTTCTCCTGCTAACTTGATCCCAAAGACAACCACTCTTCTAGGGAAGCAACTAAGCACCGTGAACATGGGAGACCAAGGCGCCTTCTTCCTACAGCTGTGGCTGCTCCTCTTCACATCCTACTTATTGCCGCTTCCTGCCCCCTGTAACATTTTAACGTATTATCTCTTTTAAAAATTTAAAATGTTTTTAGACTTCTTTATTTTATCTTATGTGTCTTGAGTGCTTTGCCTGCAAGGATATATGTGCACCATGTGTGTTCCTGGTGCATCAGAGATGAGAAGAGGGCATCAGGTCTCCTGGAACTGAAGTTATGAATGATGGTCAGCCACCATGTGGGGGCTGGGGACCATCTGGGTCCTCTGCAAGGACAGCAAGTACTCGTAATCACAGAATTGTCACTCCAGCCCTCTATTATTTCTGTATTACAACTTCATACATATAAGCAATGTGTCTTCAGTATACCCATAGCTATTTATTCAAAATAGTCTATTATCATGTGTACATATGGTATGTGTGAGTACGGGACATATACACCTGTACCATGGCACATTCGCAGAATGTCAGAGTAAAATTAGCAGGAGTCAGTTCTCTCTTCTATGAATTTCAGGACTCAGGTCGCTGGGCTTGTTCAGCAAGTGCTTTTACCTGCTAAGCCATCCCTGGCGCAACTGCACCATGTTTAACAGAGCATTAGCTCTGACTCAATCACCTTAGTCATGAGATGATCCATTTTATCAGCGACTTTGTTGACTGCCATTCGAATTTCAGTGTTGTGTTGCCGGGCTTCAGTCATGAGAAAAGACATCATGTCACCTGATCCTAAAAAAACATGAAAAGGAATTTATAAACCTGGAAAGAGAAAACCATGTGTGGAAATGTCAAGGGCAGTTTTAGCAGAGGAAAGAGAGGATCATGTATGAGGAAATATGATAGGTGATGTCACACTGTTGTGAGAAGACACAGAAAAGGCAATACAGACAAAATGCTCCCAAGCTAATAATAATTAAGTTATATTATGCAAAATGCTTCAAGACCTAGGATCTGGTCCAAGTGCACCCATTTTGGACTACTATAATCCTGACACATTTTCCCCATTCGCTCAACTACATGCTAGGTATTGAACAGGCACCAAGAATACAGTCATGAATAAAATATGGCTCCAGCTCTTAGTGGGCTACATCTGGGAAACTGACATACAAACAAATCATTACAATAGAGTACTTTAAATGCAATATGGACATAGTAGCACATGACTGTAACTCACAAGGCACACAGAAGATTCAGGGTTCAGATCAGCCTGAGCTACATGAGATGCTGTCTCAAAAACATTTTTTTAAGGGGATGATTTCAAGGTAGAAAAAAGACCATGTACAAGGTACAAAAGTAGCACCTTAAAAATAGTATTAACCTTTTGGTGATGAAAATATGCAGTTGTGTCTATGGGAACAGTGGCTGGAGAGGTGGGTGAGCCAGAGGAAATGTCGGGCTGGAGGGATACAAGATGTTTCAAAGATGGAGAGGGGTCAGGGCTCCAGACAAAGGCTGCATTTAGGAAGCTCTTCCCACAGCAGACCTGCAAGTTAGGCTGTTGGGTATAATTGCCTCCTCTTACCAAAGAGATTACCAAGCAAAAGACAGGCTGCAAAGGACACCACGGCAGGAAAGCAGCACCTGCATCAACATTTTACTTGTGTTGTTTACAAAAGACACCTACACTTGCTCAAGTGCATAAAGTCACCCAAGCAACTGTGAGAGACGCTCTCCTACGAGCAGGTTAATGACAGAGGGGATATTTTATCCCATTTTGTATTGCTTGACATTTTTACTAAAGTGAATTGATTTTGTAATTTACACTTTTAACAAAACAGTTTTCATCTGAGTCACTGAATGCACTCCACCTGCTTCCTCCCAATTCCCGCCAGTGTTTGCTCTTTCATTACCTGCTAAAAGCCCTTGTCACTCTAACAGAAGAACTTAAAGGGGTGGTAGGAGAGCATAGAAGGAAAGAGACCTAGAACATGGGCACAAACGGCCTTTGGGAGAGATGCAAATGTTCTAAAAATAGACTGTTGTGATAGATGCACGAATCTGAACATTTCCTTAAAACACAAAAACAAAAACCCCAGGGTTCTGGGAAGCTCAGCCAGTGAAGGTGCTTGCTCCACAGATCACGGAGCTGACTGTGAATCCCAGGACCGATCTAAAAACAATTATCAAAAGAGTGCAGCATGGCTGTGCACACCAGTAACGCCAGCACTGTGGGATAGACACAAGTGGGTCCTGAAATCACCCTGGGTAGCTGGTCTACCCAAAGTGGTTGAGACCTAGTCTCAAAACTACAAGCTGCAGACCAATAGAGGAAGACATCCAATGTCCTGCTCTGGCCTCCATGTACATGTACACAGGTGCATATAACTGCACATTCAAATGTATGCCCACATAGATGCTGTCTTTGAATTATATGTTTAAGTTATATGTTATATAAATTACATCTCAAGCTGCTAAAACAAACAATGAAAAGAAAGAAAGAAAGGGTAGAGAGCTGTTGGAGGAAAAATGAAAACAGAATGTGAGGGAGGAAAGCCCAGCTGGAAGGAGAAAGTTATACCTTGGAAGTGGGGAGCCTGGGACAGTGGCGCTGGGTACAAGGGCCGAACAGGCTGTAGCTGCGAGGTAACTGAGGATGCCTGGGGATACGCGTAGGCTTGCATACCTGCATAGGGCTGAGAAAGTGATGTTACTTGCTTAGTTTCCTATGATAGAATAAAGCAGATAAAAAGGGAGGACGCTTAAAGTTATTAAAGCTGGAAATGATAAGATCAGAGTTAGGTAGTTGGCTATGGGACTTGATGGTACCTGGTCACTCCAGTCCTACCCAAAACCTGAGGAACAGGACTCTTGGATCACTACCCAGTCCTCGGGCAATATGATTTAATGAAGTGGGAATTTACTTCCTACTATAAGGCCTATAAAGAAAACTTAAAACTAAGCAAATCCTGTTTAGTTTCTTTTGAAGAAAAAAAAAAAGATGTTTTTCAAAATTCCAAACTAAACCAGCCAGCTTCCTGGATTCCTCATAATGTCTCTCCCCTGCTAGGTTCTTTTTTAATTTAAAAGCTTTAAAAAAAATTGTATCCACGTGTGTCAATGTGTGGGAATGTACGAGTATGTGGGGTGGGGGTGGGGGGAACTTTCTAACCACCAAATATGGTGGGTTCTTAACAGCTGAGCCATCCATTGCTCACCCCCTAGATTCTGTTTTGTTTGTGTGTGTTTTCAAACATGGTTTCATGTAGTTCAGGCTGACCTCAAAATCACTCTAAAGCTGGGAATGTCCTTGCATTCTTGCTTGATCTTCCTCTTTCTAGTGCCTTCACGCTGGAATTACAGGTATATGCCACCATGTCCAGCACCCTTGCTAAATCCTAATGCTTATTTAGGTGGCCAGGAGATCTCATTTTTCTGAGCTGGAAAAAAAAAAAGATGTATTGCTTTATTATAGGGATTTGCTATATGAGTTAAATGAGGCGATACAGACAAAGCTCCTAACAACTGGCAAATTAAGTTCCTAGCAGAAGGCAAATGCTCAATAACTGTCAGCTGTCATTTAAAGGAGAGACATTCTTTCCCAGTAGAAAAGTCAGCTTATTTCCCAAACTTGGCCAATATCCCAATTTTCTTAGGGCCCCCAAAAGATGCCTTCCCACCCAGACAGCAGGAAGCAATCTTAAGAGAATGACACCTCATTCCCAAGGGGTGGAGTGGGTATTTTGGGCTATTCGATGGGTGATGGATGTTTGTCATCACTAGAGGTGGGGGGGAGGTGCAAGTTGTTAATGGGCTTGGTCAGGGAGAAGACAAAGAAGGTTAGATCCAGGGATTTCTTTCTTTTTCTTTCCTCTATCCTTCTTTCCCTCTTATCTACTGCCAGGGAAAAAGAGAGTGGAGAGAAGGGATGAAAAGAAGAAAAGAGGGATACAGAAAAATAATAGGATAAAAGGGTAGACTATTCAATCTACTCTTAAATTAAAGAGCATCAACAAGCCAATTTTTTTTGTTTGTTTGTTTGTTTTGTTTTTTTGTTTTTCGAGACAGAGTTTCTCTATACTATCTTGGCTGTCCTGGACTCGCTTTGTAGACCAGGCTGGCCACAAACTCACAGCAATCCGCCTGCCTCTGCCTCTGCCTCCTGAGTGCTGGGATTAAAGGCATGTACCACCACACCCGGCTAACAAGCCAAATATTTTACATTGTTATAGAGTTTTTGTTTTTGTTTTACTGGTTTTTTGAGACAGAGTTTCTCTGTGTACCTTTGGCTGTCCTGGACTAGCTTTGTGGACTAGGCTGGCCTTGAACTCACAGCCTCTGCCTCCCAAGTGTTGGGATTACAGGCATGCACCACTATACCTGGCTGGTATATATTTTTACATATTGATAAAAATATAAGGTTATTCTTACTACAACATACCGTTTATATGTTTCAACTCTTGTTTAAGGTAGTGTACCTATGCAACTCATTTAAAAATGCAATGTGAAGTTCTAGTCCTTTTGAAAGCTACTATTACAAACTCTTTAGGATAATTAAGAAATGCAAGTTAGTAGTTAGACAATCAAACTTGCAGTCTTGTTAGAAGCTAGTTTACTTAATCACAGAAATTAGCTTTATTTAGACTCCTGTTGATGTTTTCATAGTTAACTAGATAGTAAATAGCTAGAAACAAGCAACGTTTGCTTACTCAGATATACTATAGATAGATAGTCTTCAAACACATCAGGGATCTACAGAATATGTAATTTAAAGATGTTTTAATAATAAAAGAAAGGCTTTTTTTTTTTTTTTTGACAATGAGGCATGCCTGCCCCTGGCAGCACCCGTACTACTTCAAAGAAGATGCTAGGCATCAAAGAACCTCCACATGGAATTTGCTTCAAATGTGGCAAAGTTAGCTACCAGGCAAAAAACTGCCTTGCTCAAATGCTGACAGCATGTGGTCCAAGCTGTGGACAAGCAAGACAGAGAGGAAGTTGGCTTTCACATTTCACCAAGACAAGGTAGGCCAATCTTTTATAATTCCAGCTTCACAGAAAAGTCTGTCAGATATTCTGGGCCAGTAGTAGACTGAAGAGATGCATGCTCCAACATTTCAGAGGACTCTAGGGTGACTGTCCAGGCAGCAGGCTGTTGGAGTGATTTTGTGTGCACTGTGTAAAGACTATCTTTGTATTATTCAAATGCTGATTTCTGTTCTGACAGAGATCTGACTACAAGTAGATGTTGGTATTGTCATTATTATGAGCATCTCCTGTCTCAGTATAAGCACTGTTCTCCATCGCCTTCTGATTGGTCAGATAAAGAGCTGAATGGCCTGTAGCTGAGGGAGGACTTCTGGGTGGAGAGAGGGGGTCTCAGGTGAGAACCGGAGATACAGAAGTCCCCAGCCAGACACTTAGAAAGAAGCAAGGACTAAAAGACTAAAAATGAAAAGAAAGGTAAAGGGCCACACGGCAGGACAGTCCAAGCCAGTATTTGCTAGGTTAGAACAACTCAGAATCTGCCCGAAGCTAATAATAAATATGATAAGTGTCCATGTCATCATTTGGGAGCTGGGCAGGCAAGGCAAGGCCATATGGTTATAGCCAGCAGTCTCTGTCATTTCTATAGTTTTGGAAGCTGCCTGCTCTGCATTTCCTGTTTACTCAGGAAATATCTCCCCTTCTCAGGTATCAGATAGGGTTGAAGACTAGAAAGTTAGTCTTACAATTTTCCTTGTTAGCAAGTTCAGAAAAAAAAAAAACCTCACAAAAGAGATGTAAAATTTATAAGGTTGAGAGACATAAAAGTTTAAGTTGTTTAGGATAAAAAAAATGTTTTAGGTCTAAAAAGATATTTTTAGGTTGATAAAAGCAAGTTAGGATAGAAAGGATTTAGTACAGAACTTTGGACTCACCAGGGTAGGATAAATAATGGAGTACTTTCTCCAAGGTTGTCAAGTACAAATAGACTGGACATTGTGAATGTAACGCTTACCTGATAGTTCTTATAATTGTTCTTATTGTATATAGTTTATTGATGTTAGAGAAAGATTCTCTTATTGGACTAAAGGAGGGAGAATGCTGGGGTGATCTTTTTGTGCAATGTATAAAGATTGCCTTTGTATAGTCAAATGCTGATTTCTGTAATGGCAGAGATCTGATTACAGGCTTTGGTTTTATTATTCTAATTGCTCAGCACCTGGCATCATATTTTGTAAACACTCCCTCCAACACCTTATGATTGGTTTAATAAAGAGCTGAACCGACAATAGCTGAGGCAAGAGAGGATGGCAGGGCTTCTGGCAGAGACAGGAACTCTGGGAAGGAATCTGTAGTGGGAAGACTCACCAGCCAGACACGGAGGAAGAAACAAGTGCTGGAAAAGAAAATGTGTGTGTGTGTGTGTGTGTGTGTGTGTGTGTGTGTGTGTGTGTGTGTATACACATACATATTCACATATGTATATATATCTACACATAGATAGATAGATAGATAGATAGATAGATAGATAGATAGATAGATAGTATGCCAGGTCAGCTAAGACTATAAGAAATTAATTAATTAAAAAATAGTTACCTGGAAGTTCTGAGCATTTCCAGATACAGCTGAGTGGGAATCAGGGGGTGCAATTTGCATCAAGGCAGCAGACGGTGTTTGGAGCCCAGAAGCAGATGGTTGAGGTGCTAAGATAAATATCAATGTATTTTACTGTTATCTCTGCTTGCTTCTTGTGTCAATGCAAAAAAGAACAATTCTCACCTCAAAGGAGATAAGAGATAATTTATTTTGGAACCAAATATATTTGACCATGGGCTAGGAACACAGAGTCAGATTACTCCAAATTCTACATTCCTACACAGTTAGCAGTTTCATGGCATTCTCACACATCTAGACACTTTTAAAATATACTAGGTAGCAATGTTCCAGATAGGCAAAAGGTCTCAGTTTCAGACCTCAGATGCTATCTGACCACATTCTTAGCTAGTGAAGGCCAGTATTCTATACATTCCAAAAGATTTATCTAATAGTGACAGAGATATTAAGTCACATGCAGCACATACAGGGCAATAAATGGCTACTATGGGTGCTAAAGATAGCACACGAATTACAGTTGTTCTCTGAACCTGCTGGATCTCTGCCTCTCCACAATCAGGGGCATTCCTATCAGTCAGTCAGCCTTGCAGAAACTTTCCTTCACATTCCTAAGTCAGGAGTGTGCTGACTTTGCCCGGTTTTCCTCGATTCATCCCAAAACAGGGCCACAGGCCTCCCAGCATGGATGGAAACAATGTTTCCTCACGCATCTGACTCAGATCCCGTCAGCTGACAAGTGCAAATAACACATACAATGTCTCAACAGCTGAGCACAGACTTCCCTTCCGAAGGGGACATTGCAACACAGCAGAAATCACAACAAACAGGCTGAACACATCTGAGTCCAAAAGTATTCTATTCGAGGACAAACCGGCAAATGGTAGTGCCTAGCCCAGGCCCCAGCACTAACAAAGCAGGCCAATAATCTAAGGAACACTGAGAGGTCCCTTTCTTACTCTGTGAGGCCATTTGTGGTAACACCGGATGGGCTGGCTGAAGAGAAGACTGGACCGACGGTGTCACCAGGGACTGCCCGGCTCCTCGAAGAACAGTTGCATCCTGAAAGAAAAACAAGAGTTGGTCACAATGTGTAGGGCTTTAGCTGAAGACGGAAGCTGTCTCAACTCTGCTCGCAAGACAGGATTGCAAGTCAAGAAAGAGGAAGGAAAGGCAGGCAGGGAGCCAGGAGTCAGGGATATGAGGTGTATGAAGGAAGCACTCAATTATGCAAGAGAAGAAGAGCCCTTATTCCTATAAATCACATCAAATAATTAGTTCATTTCTACAGATGTTCTGTCAGGGTTTTATCATTTCAAGGACAATTTTACAAAACAAACACACCAATACCCGACTGATCTAATCTCTTACAAGGAAAGGCAGCAACAGCCCAGCCTCTCTTCTTCCGCCAAGCGATTTCACAGACCTCAGAGAAGCCACCTCACAGCAGCCGCAGACACTGGCAGAGTAGGAGTCACTGCACCTCACTAGTAAGCTGGCCTTGGTAATGTCCATCTTGGATGTATAGCCTTGGCTGTCCTAGAACTTGCTCTGTAGACCAGGCTGGCCTCGAACTCACAGCAATCTGTCTGCCTCTGCCTACCGAGTGCTGGGATTAAAGGCGTGTGCCACCACGCCTGGTCATTCTTAAAATATTTTTAAAAGTTCATAAAACAAATGCTGTAACTCTAAGCAAAGCACTGCATTTATGCAAGACCAGGAAGTCTTGATGCATGATTCCTGTGACTATGTGCTTGCTGTGGTTCTAGGAAGGGGGAATGGCAGATTTCATTTCAATAAAATTCTTGAACCAACATGGAAAAGCATCATATATAAAGTCATAAAATTTAACAGCTTGATATTTAAACAGCATCAGTATAAAGACCAAAATTGATTTAAACACTCAATCAACAAACATGAATGGAAGTCAAAAGCAGTGGCATGTGCCTATAGTGCTATACGCTAGGGAGGCTAGGTAGGAAATCACTTGAACCCAGGATTTATGAGCCTAGGCAACATGGTGAGAGACTCAGTATCAAAGGAAAAAGAAATGAGCACCTGTAGACATGTATGCAGGCAAAACACCCATATGCATAAAAAATAATAAAGTAAAAAATTTAAAGAGTAAAGGAAACTAAAAAAACAAAAACAAAAAAAAAGAATAGAGTGCCTGCTATGGGCTGCACATCTTCTTGCCTGAAGATTGATTTTTTTTTTGTTCACAACATGAATCAGATTTATTACTTCCAGACAGGCAGCTAAAGAGTATGAACAATGTAGATTCTAGATCCCAGTACACGAACACTGTCTGATGTGTGGAATCACTTTTAATCAGTCAAGTTCTTGGTCCGATGTGGAGGACTCACCTCCATTCGGGGATGGGCTAGTCACAGTAAAGGGCATGTACCACACTGATCTCAAATAGTGGCTCTGGGTTAGAAGCAGCAAAGGCACTTATTTGAACCAAAGAAACAGAAGACGGCGGTACCCATACTACACATTTTACTATAGTGAAGGGGACATACTTCGGTTTCCGAGTCGTTGGAATCCAGCTGTGGTGGAAGGATGGGCAGCATGGGCTGGCCCATTTTAGCCATCCGAGAGATCAGCCTGGCCTTGACTGTATCAGGACTCTAAAGAGAAGGTACAAACATCACTGTGGCTGAGGCTTATTGCTTTCAAACAGGTGCACTTCTTTGCCTTGTGCCAAAACTTTTAATTCTTCTATTACTTATTGGAAGCCATTTCTTCTAGAACTCAAGAATTATTTATGAAACCAACTACAACGCAAATACTATGTAAATACAATACTGAGGAAGTAATGACAAGAAAGGTGTCCTCTGTGCACTTTCAGCTCACACGCAATTCCTATAACGCCCCCAAAAGAGAGTCAGAATTAAAGACGTCATGTATAGAAACATACAATTAGTAATATCAACAGTAAAAATTCAGTCCTTGTAGATTGGAATGGACTGCTTTCATATGCATGGTCTCTTTTAAACCAAGGTCCCTAATGTAAAATGAGAGTGCAAATGCACACTTGGTTTATCTTCCTGGGTTTAGAAGAGTTTTTACCCACATCAGACCAATTGCCTATGCAGTGCCTCCTGCTGTGGCTGAATGTGCACAGGGCTGGAGGAAGGGCCTGGCTTCACCCATAACTTACTGTCCCCAGCAGTAGGGAAGGTCTTGCTGAGCTTGAAGTGCTTTGTCTACCCTCTGGTCCACCTGCAGCACACTCAGAGCCTGCATGGGCCAAGTAGTGCAGCAGCAAACTATCTTTTACAACCTTCCTAAAAGCAGTCTAATCCAAACTTTACTGAAATAGCAGTTGGTCCTCTCCTCTGACCACTGGGGAAACAGAAAATCAGTGACTTGCTCAGACCTGCTTCATCAGTGGATGAAGAAGCCTCAATCCCTCTGAGAGAATGAAAGTACAAGATGTCTACTCTTTCAGGTAAATGAGTGCTCTCCAAGCTCCCTCCCACACACACTTTTGATAGTTGGGGAGATTGGTAGTATTTTATTTTTGAGATAAAATACACATAACATAAAATTATATTAGCACCAATTATAATGTGAACAGTGCTTCTTAAGCATTTATAATATGCTAGCTATAATACTGAAAACTTAGTAAGTGCTCATTTCCTTATGACAATTTACAGATGAAGAAATAAACCTGTTTAGAGAGTAAGTTCTTCAAGGTCATACAGAATAAGCAACAGAGAAAGCCAAGGATTAACCCCTAACCCGTTCCTGTTGCAGTAAATGGCATCTCTGAGATGGAAGTGCACTTTCCTGCTCACTAAACAACTTGACCAGGCTCTGCGCTTAGAGCTTTACGAATATCTTTAATCCTCACAGGAACTGTAAATGGGGCTGTGAAAATTATTTTTGCCATAACATTGAGGAAACTGAGGATTATAAAAGTTAGATCATTTTCTATGGGTCACATGCCTTTAATTCAGATCTATGGATGTAAAAGCTCAAGCTAATTTCTACTAATTTCCAAGGAGAATAAAATGAATATATGGACAACTAATTTCTATCCTACATCAGTGGCTCTCAACCATGTGCTAGGCACATGAAACAAACATTCCAGGGCTTAGGGGTACAGAGTCATACTTACTGTATTTACAGTAAGTTGTTCACTGAGAGAGTTAGATTTGGAACGAAGAGCCGGCTCCCTGAAATAAAATAAAACATCTGAGATAATGCAAAAATCTATAATCACAAGCCCAAATTGCACTGGCCTTAAAACATTGTTTTTGAAACATCCAATTGGATAGCTAAAACTGAATTTTAACCCCTCTTTATTTGTATAGTCCTTGAACCACCAAAGCAGAACAATCTTTCATGCAGATTCGCTCTGCTGTCTCGGAGACCTGCATTCTGCATTCACGCTCTTTGCCCTCTGCTGAGCTTCCTTCCTGAGTTTTGCAGGTATTCTTATGACCATTTTACAGTTACTAATCCACTGTCAGAAGACTGATATGCATTTTCCGGCTCCTGTCTTTGTTTTCCCCAATTACTTAAAATCGATTTTAGTTTTATTTTATTTTATTTTATTTTTTTATGTTTGGTCCTTTCTATGTTTTCTTTTTTGTTTGTTTGTTTTCTTTTTTTTATTAATTTATTCATATTACATCTCGATCGTTAGCCCTTCCCCTGTTTCTTCCCCTTCCTCCCTCCCTCCCAATTTCCCCCTTCTTCCCTCCCCTATGTCTGTGATTGAGGGAGACCTCCTCCCCTTATATATGCTCTTAGAATATCGAGTTTAAACTACATCTCAGGAGCCATGTGGAAGACTCCTAGAGCTTGCCATGGCCCTAGTGTCTTACCCAGATTTGAGAGGCAGTGTTATGGGTGGTGTCACAACAGGATCAGCTGGGAGGCTGTCAGCAGTGGGTATGGGGGAGGGGGCTGCAGAATCCCGGGAGCTCACACTATGGCCATCGGAGCCAGAATCTCTGGCAAACTTCACCTAGGGTGGAATAAAGGAAATTCCTCTACCATTAGATCATCCGTGTGTATGAATGAGCATGTGCACTTTTACAATGGGGCTGTTCTGCTTACTTGCTTATACATTAATGTACTTCTACATCAAAAATGTATCTTCACTGTTCTCAGTTACTGAAGAGTGTGTCTAACTTCAAGGCCATGCTCTTTCCTGCTATGGTCTACAAGGTAAAATCTCCAAAGGATTTCTGAACAGAACTCATAAACATGGATGCTATTATAAAAACCTATTTCACATAATTAGATGGCTTATTTCTATCACAAATAATGCTTTAATAAATAGCTCTATGTCTACATCTTTGCACATAATCTTACATATTTCTAGTATAAATTCCTGTAAGTTAAATTATTGGATAAAAGTTGTACTCTTAAAAGCTGGGCATGGTGGCGCACGCCTTTCATCCCAGCACTTGGGAGACAGAGGCAGGTGGACTGCTGTGAGTTCAAGGCCAGCCTGGTCTACAGAGCTACTCCAGGACAGCCAAGGCTAACACAGAGAGACCCTGTCTTGGGGAAAAAAAAAAAGGTACACTCTTGGGTCATGAAGGCCACTAAGTGGGTAAAAACGACACGCATGCATGCACACACACACACAGAGAAGTATGATTATATATACAAATATGTGTGGTCATTACAAATATACACCACCATGCCAGCATGCCTGAAGGCAAGCACTTTTCAGAATCTGATTTATAAGTACAACACAGGGCAGCTTCACTTACCCGCCTAACTTCCACCTCAAACACCAGGCTGGAGTCGGCTGGCTGGGTCCAGCCTATTACTCCTTCAGAGCCAGCAGCACAGGCTGAAGGAATGATAATCAACCGCTTTCCGCCTTTCTTCATGCCCAGTAGTCCGTCCTCTAAACCCTAGAGAAATCAGGGGAAAGCTCATAAGGCAAAAAGCACATGAACATACACACAAACACATAAACTCACATACAACACATACACAATCTAGAATATTCCTTCTAAATAACTGTCATAGTGAACCAGAAAGACAGCTCACAGGGTAAGGGAACTTGCCACTAAAACTGATGACCTGAATTTGATTTCTGGAAAACCACATGGAGGGAGAGAACTTTCTCTTGAAAGTCCCACGTGCGCGCTCGCTCTCTCTCTCTCTCTCTCTCTCTCTCTCTCTCTCTCTATATATATATATATATATATATATATATATATA
>OU015743.1:125428736-125452030 GCA_907169655.1 Acomys percivali
ACACACACACACATTAAAAGTTGGCCTATCTGGAGTTGGGCAAGACCCCTAAATAATAGAAAAAAAGAATCATATCTATTAAAGGAGAATGGAAGCTATCACTTACTAAGCGCATTTTTCAGGTAGCATGGTTAAGCATTCTACCCGCTTGTTCACTCTCATGACTGTTAGCACTGCCGTCACTTCTCAAGTGAGAAAACAAGCTTTTGGAGGTTCAATTGCTGACCCTAAGATCATACAGCCGGCAGGTGTTAAGCTGAGGTTGAACATGAGACCTATCTAACTTTGAGGAACATGCCTTAACTATTTAACAGAAAAAGTCTCCAAAGAATTTGGGGTAAACAGCCATAGGCAATATTGTGAAAAAACCCTTTTTACATGGATGAATGGACACAGTGCAATGCACTAACATGTCCAACACCATGACATTGCATCCATGTAAAATGTTCATTGATCAAGCAAAATTCACAAGTCAAATCCCAAAGCTATGGTCCTTATGCTCCATCAAATCAAACGGATGAGAACCAAGCATTATGGCAGCTGCTAGAAGAAACAGTGGCACCTCTCCATTACGCTGTAGGACAATGAAATCATTTCCTTAGAGGCACAGGATGAAAAGAAAGGGTGGGGTCTAAGAAAACAAATGCACTCATCTTCAGTATAGCTTCTCATAGGTAAACATCTCCCAAATGTCAGCAGTGTAAACACCTTTTTCCTTCCTACTTTTCAACCAAGCATTTCCAGACTCTAAAAGAGAAGGTTGGGCTAGAGATGTCACAACATTTAAGCTTAATTCCAAAACAGGGTTTTACCTTGACAACTTTTCCTGATCCTAATTTCAGGCGAAGCGGTTTATCTTTGTTAGCAGTAGAGTCAAAAACCTGCCATTTGGTAAAGTAAAAAAAGTCAGCCGATTTCAAAAACAATATCCATCATGATGTTAATTAACTAATGGGGTCAGTACTTCCTGAACAGGAAGTGGGCAGGTATAATGGGCACAGGGCTCCTGAAGAGGATAAAAAGATGGAGCTACAACATAGTTCGAGGCTATCACAATGAAAGACCTGGGCAGTGATTTGTCAAATTGGGGGAAACACATTTCTGGCACCATTCACTGAAGCACTTGCCATCTTCAAATAGTCTCAGTAAATGTATTCATTTGGTGCTGAGACAGTCCTTCCAAGAAAGCAGTGCAAAGATCACCAATATCCATGCACAGATGGGGGGAAAGTGCTTAGGGGAGCTGACCAAGGTCAAACTGGGATACCATTGGGACTTAATCCCCCACACCCTTGGTTTTGGTTTTGGTTTTGGTTTTTGGTTTTTCAAGACAGGGTTTCTCTCTGTGTAGCCTTGGCTGTCCTAGACTTGCTTTGTAGACCAGGCTGGCCTCAAATTCACAGAAATCCGCCTGCCTCTGCCCCTGAGTGCTGGTATCAGAGTTGTGTACCACCACACTTGGCTCCACGCCCTTGTTTTTTGATGCAGGGTTTCCCTAAGTAGCCCTGGCTGGATTGGAATTCACTATGTAGCCCTGGCTGGGCCCAAACTCATAGAAATCTGTCTATATCTGCCTTCCAAGGGCTGGGATTAAAGACCTGTGCCACCATGCCCCACACATTCACACTTTCTAAGTCATACCGCTCTTTCTGTCATATCATATTATTTTTATAAACTTAACAATATTAAAAACACAACAATTCCAACATATTTATAGTGTCTGTTAAAAAGGAAAATAGTAACTAGACACAGTTGGTATGCGCTTTTAATCCTGGCACTCTGCAGACAGGGGCAGAGGCAGAAGCAGACAGACCTCTGAGATCTCCAGGCCATCCTGGTCTACATAGCAAGTTCCAGGCTATACAGGCCTACATGGTGAGCCCTTGTCTCAAAAAGAGAAAGAAAGATGGTGAAAAGGCCTAAAAATAAGATCTATTTCCTAAAGATATATTCAAGTTTAACACTGGCAGTGAGGTCAAGACATACATGAATTATCCTTGGGAAACTGTTTCCACCTGAATATGAATGTGGTGGTGTGGGGGCACTAAGTACATTTGACAGGTGCATTTCATGAGTGTGTCCCAAATACAGTTGTGGAGATTAATTCAGCCTCCCCCAGAGGTTTCTACTGGCCAATAGCCACAGTTCACTTTCCATGTGCACATGGAAGGCCACATGCCACACACATAGAAAGAACTTGCAGAGCATGCTGTCTTACCTGACCCAGCATATGATTTTGAAGGAGCCAGCCCGTATAAGCTACTTCCAAAGAATCTCCAGTGTCCACAGCAGGACCCTCTACTGCAACCAGGTCCTGACATAGCACTGCGTCCAAGGAAGAAATGCTATTGCACTTGGCCACACACACCTGAAAGATCAAAATCGGAGCACTATAAGCTTGGTTTAAGCTTCGTAGCCATCTGATCACTGCTAATATTCTTTCTCCAACAGCTCCATCCACTGACAGATTACAAGGTTAGAAGTAAGCCATTCCAAGTCAGTAATCTGGCCAGCGATCAAGGTGCCTAACAAGACAGCACTGGAGTCAGAATGTCTGGATTCAGATCCAGGCATTGCCAATTCTTAATTCTGACCTGAGGCAAGTAACTTAATCTCCATACACCTACCCGTTCCCACTTGCAAAATGAAGAAAAGAACTTGGCAAAACTTACAGGGTGGCTTTGAAAATTAAATGCGCTAATACAGAGTGCTTAGCAATGCACCTAGGAAATAGCAGTAAGTATGCAGAGGCTCTGACCTCATGATCTAATAATCACCTCCAAAGACCCAACCTCCTACTACCATTACCCTCAGTGATTAGATTTCAACAATGTGACCTCTAGAGGGAAAGGCACATGGTTCACTCAAGCTTCTAATACTTTTTCATGAGGTGGAAAGAAAAAATACACAAAACATAGAACTCTTGAAGGAATACACATACTTACACCTATTACATATATTTTTAAAAAAAAATGTAATATGTTAACACATGTTACTCTGGGTAGTGAAGTTAGGATTTTGTGTGTGTGTGTGTGTGTGTGTGTGTGTGTGTGTGTGTGTGTGTATGTGTGTGTGTGTGTGTGTGTGTGTTGTATATTTGTATGGATGCACATGTGTGTTCGGATGTGTATGTACTACCTTTAGCCTTGGTCCTCAGGAGCTGTCCACCTTGCATTTTTAGAACTGATCTCCCACTGGCCTGGAGCCGTCCAAATGAGCTAGGGTAGCTGCCTGGTGAACATCGGGATCCACCTGCTTGCCTGTCCAGCACTGGGGTTGTAAGTATGCACCACCACTCTTGGCTTTCCCTTTTTCACATGGTTCTAGGGGTTGAACTCACGTCCTCATGTTTACAGAGCAAGCACTTTACTAACTAGCCCTTAAATTATTTTTTCTACAATAAGTTTATAAAATTTTGAGTTTTTTTAAATGCTACTTTTACAAGTTTCATATATCTTTAAGAAAATTGTATACCAAAAAGTGGGCATTTCTGTATGTGTGTGTGTGTGTGTGTGTGTGTGGTATGTATGGTCAGATGTGTGGGCATATGGGTGTGTGGCTGCATGTGTCTGGAGGCCAGAGGTTAATGTCAGGTGTCTTCCTTGGTTGCTATATTGACTGACGCAGGGTCTCTGGCTGAACCCAGAGCTCCTTGATTCTTTTAGTCTAACCAGCCATCTAACTGTCTAACTGTCACATCTGTCCAGCACTTTTATGGGTGCTGGGGGATGTGAACTCTGGTTCCCACACTTGTGTAGCGACAAGTGCTTTAACCATTCCAGCCCAGCAAGAAGTGTTTAATCAAATAAGCTTATATTTCCCCATTTATCCCTTTCAACATTTCCTCAGGCAGTTTCAGTAAGACCTTCTATTCTTTTCCTGAAACACAGCGAGTGTAGTGGGTTCTTTACCTTGTCACTAATAACATAGAGCAGTTATGGTCTTTGATAACTTAAATAAGAAGACTCCAGACAAGTGCTGTGGCTTTGCCAGGAAAGAGTAAGAAGACGTCACCTGTTTACTGAACGCCACAGCGGCCTTCTCTGACTCAAACATGATAGACCAGTTTTGTCTCTGGTCATCATAAAAGGTGCTGTAGTTATTTGGCCGAACCTAGGGGGGAAAAGTTTGGAAAATTCATGTAGAGCAGCACATGGGTAAAGCTGACTTCCTCAGCTAACAGAGGAAGACCAATCCAGGGGACTGAGAGAGGTGGCTAACAGGACCCCCCTGCTATTGCACCCTCCACCAGAAGAAGCCAGGAGACCTTTCTGGAAGGTTGCTTACTGATGACTAGGCCCACCTCTCCCACACAGCTAATGGGGCTATTGATTCCAGGATGAGGGACTCTTACCATTAGCTCAAAGTTCAGATGAATCGTAGCAACAGTCACTGGCTGCTGCTGACTGATGTAAAGAAGAATCCTATACTGTACTCAAAAACAGTGGGCAGAAAAAGAAAACATGTTAAAAGGCAACACAGAATCAGCAGTAAGACATGAGGTTACACTTCATACAGTTATACATCTCAAAACTGCTCAGACTGTGAATTACAATTTTTCACTGCTCATTTTACCTCTTCATTTCGGCCTCACTCTTGAACCATAATTAGCAACAGCTTTATTTTGTTGGTATTTCCATTCATATGAGTGGTAACTAAGGAATGGTAACAGATACTTTATGAAAATGCAAGGTAGATTTGGGGTGCATGTCTGTAACCCCAACACTTGGGAGGCTGAGGCAGGAGGATGCCATAAGTTCAGCATGAGCTATAGAATGAAATCCTGTCTCAAAAAAACCAACCAACCAACCAAAACAAAACAAAAACAAAAACAAAAAGCAAAAAAGCAAACAAAACCCACCAGCCAATCAATAACAACAACAAAAACCTTTTCTTTCTTTTTTGTTTTGTTTTGGTTTGGTTTTCTTTTTGTTTTCTGGTTTTTCGAGACAGGGTCTCTCTGTGTAGTCTTGACTGTCCTGGGCTCGTTTTGTAGACCAGACTGACCTGGAACTCACAGAGATCAGCCTGCCTCTGTTTCTCAGGTGCTGGGATTAAAGGCGTGCACCATCACTGCCTGGCCAACAAAAACCTTTTTAATTTGAGGGGAAAAAATACATGTACAGCCCAGTGAATTTTCACATGTATATGTGCTCATGTGGCTACCAGGCAGATTGAGAAAAGAGCAGTGTTTCTTTTCCAACATCCCTTTGTCCCCTCCCACCAACAATCTCTCCCCACCCCAGAGAACCACTACTCTAACACAGTCACAGATCAATTTCACTATAGGTAAATGAATATAAACAGCTTACAGATCTTGAATTTGTCCGGTTTTTTTTCCACTTACAATGTAAACTACGCCTTGTTACTTCATTTACCACTACTTGGTTCTCTACTGTCAGTTACCATTGTTCTATATGAACAAACCACAACGTATTTTACCCACTCTCCTAGTTATAGCTATTCAAGTTAGGAACAGTTTGAAACCATTATGGATAATGAATCCATGAACTTTCCCCATATCTTGTGGAGGAGATTCCCATAGTAACAATCTTCTGGCAATAGATTCTCTCAACTTTGTCTGCTAATTTATTTTGCTCTTATTTATAACCAGTATTTTTCTTGGCATGGGATTATCCATAGGGGGTCAAGATTATAGTACAGAGCATGTACTTAGCAAGGTCATGAATAAGAAAAAGCAAAAACGAACTTTGAAGGCACTGAGCTAACAACGTAAGGTAATCACAAAAACATCATTCCACTTACATGAGGTATGTAGAGGAGGCAAATTCAGAGATAACGGATTAGAGGTTAGGGTGGACTAGGGAAGGGGAGATGAAGGGTTACCACTTACTGATGCTTTCTGTTTGAGGTTATTAAAAGATGGGTGGAGTGGTAATGAGTTCTTAGTACTATGCATGTAATGAAAGCCACTGGACTGGGGCTGCAGAGATGGGTCGGCAGTTAAGAGCACTGCTGTTCTTCCAGAGGACCTGAGTCCAATTCCCAGCACCCACATGATGGCTCACAAGCATCAGTAGCTCCAGTCCTAAGGGAATCCAACACTCTCTTCTGGCCTCTTTTGGTACCAGGTACACAAGTACTATACAGACATACATGTAGGCAAACCACATATACAGATAAAAAATAAATATAAATAAAGCAAAATAGTCATGGACTGTGTACTTAAAATGTTAAACTGCAAAATTATATATATATATACATACACATACATATATATACACACATACATATATGTATGTTAGTCAGCCTCCATGTGAATGAATTCTAGTCCTATAGATTTAAACATATACTTTAAAAGATATTCTAAATAATAGAACACCTATGTAGCATTTACATTCTATTAGATGGTACAAATAACTTAGAGGTGATTTAAAGTTTATGGAAGGATGTACAAGTGTAGCCTTCTGGAACTTTACATAAGGAACGTTATTTATATCCCAGCTGTGGATGCTGGGAACTGAATCTGGGTCCTCTGAAAGGGTAGCCAGGGTTCTTAACCATTGAGCCATCCCTCCAACCCCCAAAATTTATTTTATTTTTGTGTATGGGTGTTTTGCCTGCAAAAATGTCAGTGCATGCATTGCTTACAGAGGCCAGAAGAGGGCATGAAATCTCCTGAATTGGAATTACGGACAGCTGTGAGCCAATATGTGGGTGCAGGGAACCAAACCCAGGTTCTCTGGAAGAGAAGCCAGTACTCTTAACCACTAAGCCACTTCTCCAGCCCCTTAACTGCTTTTTTTTCTAATTTGTTCTCCAATCCACCACCTTTTCTGCCAATCAAGCATATCTCAAAACTAGAGTTCTCAGATCCAAATTATAATCTCCAGTGAATGAATAGATTGGATAATAATCAGCGGCAGCTGCTAAACACAAAACAAGAGGCAGCCAGGCACCATTTGCTTCCTAATGGGAGGATGAAAGATTTAAGGGGCACAGGAACCAACTGCAATGGAGAACCTCACTAGATGCTGATTCAAATAGAAGTATAACAATAGAAGAAAAACAATAAAAGAAAAAAATTGATCACATCCTGAAAGTGACTGAAATTAAGATGTACTATTTACTTTTCTAATAGTGATAATGGCATGATAGTTTTGTTTTTAAGGATCTCATCTTTTAGAATTATATACTAAAGCATTTACCACTGAAATTGTATATTGGAGATCAGTTCAAAATAAGTGAGTGGGAAAAAAAAGAGGCGAGGCGGGATCACAGATGAAAGACTAATAACCACTGGAGCTTAGTACTAATACTGTGGCTTAATATTTAAGTCCCACTGGTTTGTGCTTCAAATTTCCCAGACCTGTTTTGGTGTGTCTGAGAGTGTTGTCCATTGTGTTGGGCACCACGGGCAACTAATCTTAGCTTTGTGCTGAGAGTGGCAGAGTAGCAGGAACACTGTGTTCTCTGGACCTCTGAAATACCAGAATTTCTTATGTCTAGCTCAATAATGTCTAACTCAATGATTCAATGTTCTGGAGTGGTATTTGAGCTGGATGTACTAACTCAAGGAAGTCACGCTTGGGGGCAATTAGTAACATCCACTACACTTCACCCTGACTATTGTACAGTGATCACCTGCTCAACCTTATTTTCAGTCTTGCAAGGAAAAGTATTGGTCATTGACACAGGCATAAAGACAGAGCACACTGACAGTATGATGAGTGATCATTAACCACCCGACAAACAGTGCACTCTACAGCTTTCCCGCCCTTACACCAGCACCACCACAGAGGAGCCCTCTAAAGCAAGCATTCGGAGCAGCTGTACTTGTTCTAATGCATAACAGTAAGCAAACCAGGGCTATCTACTCAATTCTAATAGTACACACTCTGGCCAGGCAGGTAAATGCCAGACCCCTGGTATTAATAATACCTGGATGTGGCATATGAATCAATATGGGGCTTCTTACCTCTCTGGTTGTGTGGTTCCCCAAGACAGCAGCTCCAAATTTGCCCTGCTTTGCATATTGACCACTTATGCTATGGAAGCAAGAAAACAACAAATATCAGGACCCCTCTAAACCATGAAGAGCCAGTTTTCTGTTCTGACACAGCTAAAGGCACTTGGCCTTTAGAAAAGTTCAGAGGCAAGCAGCTTTTAATATAAAGCTCCTCTGCAATTTCCAAAATGGTCTCACTGGTATAACTCTGGCGGGTCTAGAACTCCCAAAGATCCCGCAGTCTCAGCCTCCCAAATGCTGGGATTAACGGTGAGTGCCAACACACCCAGCCCCAACTTCTGTATTTTTCAGTCATCTACTATGCACAGTATGCTTAAGAACTGAGGGTCCAAACACTAACTGCGCAGATAAGGTAATGCTGAGTTTCTCTGAGGCTCTGTCTAGGCAAACGCTGAGGAACTAGGCTGCAACGAGCCCAGGCTTCTGAGAAAGGACAAGAACTGCAGCCTGTGCTTCACTTTTCTCTCCCGACTACTTACTATCGATATGCATGCACTGCAGTTGCAAACAGCACTGAGGAAGTGCCTGTGGTGGCTGTTGCTGGCTTTGGTGCTGTCTGATTTCCTGAAGATGAAGAAAACAAAGGTGACATTCATTTTTTGAATTTTAACCTCAAAACTAGCCTCAAATTTCCACTTCATAGTTAGCAATTATCGTAACAATGCTTTCATTATCACTATCCTCACTGGATCCAGCAATAGCTCTGTGACCTGTGACCGTGTCAGGTGTTGAGGAAACAGGCTGAGAGAGCTTTACACAATGACAGTAGATGAAGCCAGACTCACTCCAGCCCTAGCATCATACACTACAGACAAGAAGTCTAGAAAACAGGGCCATCCTACAACGTTTTCTCTTTTCAAAGATCTGACAGCTAGGGTACATACAAATAAAGCTATTGCCTCTTCTGGCACAGGGAATTTAGGGTGATAGTACGGATGAAAGTTCCTGGAAGGAACCTTACCTGACACTGAACCCTACCAGGCTGATCAGCTAATTAGAAGGCCAGTGAGTGGGGGGCTGGAGAGATGGCTGGGGGCTGGAGAGATGACTCAGTGGTTAAGAGCACCGTCTGCTCTTCCAGAGGTCCTGAGTTCAATTCCCAGCAACCACATGGTGGCTCACAACCATCTGATGATAAAGTACTCATATACAATAAATAAAATTAAAAAAAAAAAAAGAAGGCCAGTGAGTGAACCAATGTGTGTTTGCAGGTTCACAGCCCAATTATAACCTATCCTGAGCTGTCTTCAGCCCACCTTAATAGCCCTCCCTTGCCCACTCCTGTGTCTAATCCAACACCCTGGTGTCTAACAGATAGAGCCTTTTGGAATGTATTAACTTAGAAGACCACTAGCTTCCACTGGCCTCAAACTCACAACCATTTGCCTAACTCTGCCTCCCGACCACTGGAATTACAAGTGTGCACCGCCATTTGCCTGACTTGAAATTAGGTAAATTCTTAGAGTTAGTCAGAGTATTTTGTGTAGCTACCAGAAAGCAATCCAGGCAGGAGCCATAAGCCATCCACTTAGGTTTGTTTGGAGACTATAGAGAAGACTTATAATATAATCAATGAGAAATTAAAGGGGCCACGTTGAATCTTCATTTTGTTTTAAAATACTAAAAAAAGCTACTGCAGGGAAAGGACTCAGAATATTTATTTAATTTTGAGTGATGAGGTTATAGGTGATTTTTATTTTCATTGTGCTTTCTTATATTTATCTGACTTTCTACAATGTACTTGTATTCTAAAATGAGGGGAGGTGTTCATACAGAAAAATAAGGGGAAAAAAGGGTTTTGAAAGTAAGTTTATTAATTTTGTTTGTGTTCTTTCATTACTTTTCTATTAAGACATTCATCTCCTGAGCTTAGCATGTAGTTTACCACTGCGTATAGTGTGAACACTTGTGGTCCCAGCATGCCAGAGGCTGAGGTAAGGGGATCATGAGTTCCAGGCCAGGTTGGACTACACAAAGGAGACCCAGTCTCCAACAGACAGACAAAAACCAAAACAACAGCAGAATGCAATGTACCCTTAACATACTATTTTGAATCATTACCATTACTGTATAGCCCTTGATAGATTTAGGTAATAGGTGTGGTTCAAATGTTGATGTAAAAAATACAGCCATAACCTCAAAGAGGACAAGAGTTTATTCTGAAGCCAAAAATGAGCCATTGTGAGCCTGATCTACAGAGTGAGTCCAGGACAACCAAGGCTATACTAAGAAACCCTGTCCTAGCCGGGCATGGTGGCGCACGCCTTTAATCCCAGCACTCAGGAGGCAGAGGCAGGTGGATCGCTGTGAGTTCGAGGCCAGCCTGGTCTACAAAGTGACTCCAGGCCAGCCAAGGCTACACAGAGAAACCCTGTCTCAAAAAAAAAAAAAAAAAAAAAAAGAAAGAAACCCTGTCCTAAAAAACAAAACAAAACAAAAAAACAATAGAATTTATCTTATTTCCTACTGTGCTGCATTTTTTTGGGACGATTCCAAATTTTCTGTTATACATAATGCTATGGTAAACATCCTTAAAATAAACACACACACATACACACACACTGACTCTTAGATAAAATTCCTGAAAACAGAATTGTGAGGTGAAGCAGTATGAAGACCTTGTTTTGGCTCTAGCCTGCCCGTGTCCTTTGGCAATGCCTCAGCAACTTACACTCCCATCAGGAGTTCAGCTGTGACTGTTCCACATCATTGCCAAGGGGAAACTGTCATCTGACATCTTCACCGAGTAAGAGAACAACAGGCAAGGAGGAGGACCATCTCACTGCTGTTTTATCTGAATTTACTGATTTTAGAGAAGCTAAAACTAAACACTGCCCAGGGCTTGGCATCAAGAAACAGAACATTAGCCTACAAAGAATGGGAACAAGTTGTGAAAATGAAGTGACCACTGTGTTTTCTTAGTGGTGTGTTCTGTTTTCCTTACTGTGTTTATAAAGCTATAGTCAGTTTAGTTTAATCTGTACTTTTTAGCATGCAGTGCCTTTACTTCTGATAAAGCAATCCACAGGAGTGGGGTGGGGAGGCCAGCATGAGATAATCTAGACAAGTATGGAACTCAGAATAAAGTCAGTATCTGTGGAGGCCAACTCAGCATCTCCTCTGGGTTAGGGCAGTGTCTTGTAGCACTCTCAGGCTATTATCACCACAGCTCATGCCCTGAAGGGGAAAGGCTGTTTCTGCATCTGCCAGGACACAGGCAGAGAGCATAGCCTTCACCCTGTGATCTTCCCATCGGCTCAGGATTCTTCCTTCTCTGAAGTCAACATTACTGTGATTCTTAAACCTGGCACTTGAGAAGAAATCTTTTTCTTTTTTTCTTTTTTTGGTTTTTCAAGACAGAGTTTCTCTGTGTAGCCTTGTCTGTCCTCACTCTTGGTAGATGAGGTTGGGCTCGAACTCACAGCAATCTGCCCACCTCTGCCTCACAAGTGCTGGGATTAAATGCACGCACTACCACACCCAGCAAGAGGAAATCTTGTAATGTGTAGTCTTGAAAAATATTTTTGAGCAAAGTTTTTTTTTAATTTACTCTCTTTGTTCAGGGGATGATTAGATATTCTAGCTTCATTATTCATTAGTGACTTTGTCTTGACCCCTTTTAATTTCTTCATTAAAAAAAAGGCATTCTTCTACTCTATTATATCTTTTTGTTGTTGTTTGTTTTTGTTTTTCAAGACAACAGGGTCTCTCTGTGTAGCCTTGGTTGTCCTGGACTCACTTTGTAGACCAGGCTGGCCTTGAACTCACAGAGATCCACCTGCCTCTGCCTCCTGAGTGCTGGGATTAAAGGTGTGCACGACCAACCACACCTGGCTCTACTATATCCTAAAGGTAAAATCACTAAAGGTGAAAAGGTATTCATTCCTGTAGGCCTTCTAGCTTCTCTTTTACTTGAAAAATATTTTTTCACAAAAATTATAAATGTCTCTACCTTTATGAAAAAAGGGGGAGGGACCTGGGGAAGTAGCTCAATCATTAAGATGCTTGCTGCCAAGCATCCCAGGACCAATATGACGGAAGGAGACAACTGACTCCTACAAGTTATCTTCTGACCTCCAAACCTGGGTCATGGCATGCACATGCCTATATACATGCACACAATCAATCAATCCATTTTGGGGGTTAGGGGGATGGAGACAGGGTTTCTCTGTGTAGCCATGTCTAGCCTCCAAGTCACAGAAATCTACCTGTTTCTGCCTCCCAAGTACTAGGATCAAAGACATGTGCCACCACTCACCAGCCAATCAATCCATTTTTTTTTTTTCAATGAAGGAAAAAAAAAAAAAAAGTTATTTCATCAGATAAGCCCAAGGTGGTTTTCTTTCCTCCACACCTTGTCAGGAGCACACAGCTAATGAAGAAGTGAGGGAAGTGCTCCTCAGACTTTCCTGGAGTCTTTAGTGTTTAGTCCCTTTAGCCATAACTGAGTTTATGTACTGTTGAACACAGGGACATGCCTGTGATCCCAGCCTGTGAGAGGCAGAGACAGGAGACTCTCAAGCTGGAGGCCAACCTGGTCTACATGAGGAGATGCGCTGTTTAAACTTAGCTTCTGCTTGGGGCCCAACAGAAGAAATCAAATAGAGTGACATTATTTTAGAATTCCATGTCACCAAAAAAAAAAAAACAAAACAAAACCAACCAAGCAAACAAACAAACAAAACAAAACAAAAAAAACCAATAGCAGCCCAGGACTTTAAGCTGATATTTTAAGTCAAGAAACATAAATAAACCCAATGTCATGTGCCTGTGTCTGGTGCACTGTGAGATGCCTCACTAGACCAGTTCTTGTTGCCTGTTTTCCTCTTTTACCAGGAAAGGAACGTCAAGATGGCTAATCTGCTTTTCCAGACTCTGACTTGTTCTGCTCCTTTTTGCTTATATAAAGCCAAGGTCCTATTCTCAACTCATCAGAACACCTCATTTTACACATGCTACTTCCTGATTCTAGGACTGCAAATAAAAGCCAGTTAAGAAAGCTCTTAAAACTTTACTGAAATTTTGTCTTTTGACATTGTTGCTGAGGTAACTTAGGGTGGGGCTCCTAAGGACAGAGCCAGCCACCAGGAACACAAAGTAATTACAGGATTAGGGACTATAACTTTTAGGTACACTCACCAACTTTGAGGAGAGATGGGCTAGAGCAAGCTGTATAAAAAATTCTTAAAACATAAAGCTTGAAGAGCTTCTAGGCTGTAAAGCATACAAAGTGCTGGGAGGGTGATCTACCTAGAGAGGGAGGGTGGTCTACCTAGAGAGGGAGGGTGGTCTACCTAGAGAGGGAGGGTGGTCCGCCCAGAGAGGGAGGGTGGTCTACCTAGAGAGGGAGGGTGGTCTACCCAGAGAGGGAGGGTGGTCCACCTAGAGAGGGAGGGTGGTCCGCCCAGATAGGGAGGGTGGTCTACCTAGAGAGGGAGGGTGGTCTGCCCAGAGAGGGAGGGTGGTCCGCCCAGAGAGGGAGGGTGGTCTACCTAGAGAGGGAGGGTGGTCTACCCAGAGAGGGAGGGTGGTCCACCTAGAGAGGGAGGGTGGTCCGCCCAGAGAGGGAGGGTGGTCTGTCCAGAGAGGGAGGGTGGTCTGCCCAGAGAGGGAGGGTGGTCCACCCGGAAAGGGCCCAGAAAGTATGCACCCTGTCAACCTAGTCTACCATTCTCTATCCATTTGTATACAAATGGCTGTATTGGTATCCTTATAATATCTTTTCTAATAAACCAACAAACATAAAGAACCCAATTACCCTGAATTCTATGAGTAATCCATGCCAATTACTGAACCAGGGGAGAGGCCGAGGGTGCCATGGGACTGCTGGTCAGTCAGAAAGCACAGAGGGCCTGACTCTGACTGTCTTCTTAGGTGAAGGCATCTGTCTGAGGGATCTGACATTATGTCTGTACGAAACTTCAGGACTGAACTGAGTAACAGGGTACTCAGATGGTGTCAGCTGCAGAACAGCTTAGGGCGGAAGGGGCCTCCTACACCGGGACGGCAGAGGCACACATGCAGAATCCACGGGACAGGAGTGTTTGTGTCTTCCTCTTACACGGCCATACCTGAGAGATCTGCTTCCAACTACTCTTCACTATCCTGCCAAGTACCATCTGACTAGTCAGTGTCATTCGTGCCTGGCATGTAAAAGGCCCCCCACACTTCAATCTTCAAGTATTTAATTTACTGTCCCTCACTATCTGCTCCCCTGGGGCTTACAGCATGAATCCCTTATCCTCGTCAGCTTCTTGCCTCAAAACAGCAAAGTGCAGAGGAAAGAGAAAGCTGTGCAGTCAGTCAACTCAGAGTTCAAATTTCAATTCTGCCACAGGGCTGACTGATCAAATTCCCAAACTGCTCAGAGCCCCCAAAATCTGGTCATGTCACCTACTTTACTCAAGATCACCGTGAGAATGAAATGACAATCCACCAGAAGCACCAAAGATACACAGCAGACTCCCTTTCTGCAGATGCCATTTAACAAATGACTCCTGTGTCCTCAGTGATGAACAAACCAGGATGCAACAATAAGTGCTTTGGGCAGTTTTAGTGATAAGGGCAGAATTTGCCTGCTATTGTCCCTATCAGTTCCCAACAAAGGGCACCCTGTAGCTGCTGGAAGCCAGGACCCAAGAGCTTCAGAAGGCAATCGCCACTAGGGGTAAGCTTGGGCTGCCTGGAGGGCAGAGGACTCGGTATGATACTGGTACCTTTATGTGTTGTTATAGCAAAGTAACTGCCAGAGCAACTTAAGGAAGGAACGGTTTATTCTGTTTCCTTAGGGGTCAGAGTCTGTTGTGGTAGGGAAGGGATGGCAGCAGGCGTGTGCACTGCAGTCAGGAAGCAGAGAGAAACAAGTGCTGCTGCTCTACTCACTCCCTCGTTTCCGCCTAGTGCTGGAGCCCAGCCCATGGACGGTGCCACACACATTTAAAGTAGGTTTTCTCCTCCAGTTCACCCAGTATAGAAACTCCTCATGGATAGGCCCAGAGCTGGTCTCTTAACTGATCCTAAATCCTATCAAATTCATTTAACTGTTATAGCATGTCAATTTTCAAAGACGGCCATTCCAACCAACCTATTACGGCACAATCCTAATGCCTCTGAATTTACCTGTTGCTGCTGCTGCCTGGCCTTTCTTGGGCTGCTTTGGAGCTGTGTACTGGAAGAATTCATTTCCATGGCCCATAGTTGCTTGATCCAGTCCAAAAAGAGAAGCCAGCTTGGCACTGTTAATAAAACAGGAAAGTACATTTTCATTTGACATATCCTGCACTTGCAATTACTTTAATGCTGCTGCCTATAATCTCAACTGGTGTAACTGAGCATTCAGTAACAGCAGTATCCGCTGAGGCTGTTGGACATTGAGACTGTCTGTGATTTGACTGATACCTACAGCTAGCCCGAGCGCCATCAACTGCAGTCACCTCTGCCTAGTTTTGACCACTGCAACAATCTCCTAATTCACCTCCCTCCCTCTGTCTTATGTAGTTCATTTTCTGCCCACAGCTCTACTGTAGTGCTGAGGATTGGCTAGAGAGCCTTGAGCATGCTAGACAAGTGCTCTACCACTGAGCTATATCCACCACCACCTCTTCTATGTTACTTCCCTTTACAGTGAAGCCTTGATAAATTGGCCAAGCTGGCCGTGAACTCTCCTATGCAGCTGGGATTACAGGCCTGCACCAGCAGACCCGACTCTTCTTATCTACTTCTGTCACTCTACACACTGCATCTATGGGATTACTCTTGATGACTCTTCAATGTTAGTAAGATACAGACTTGGAACTTGGGCCACCAAGATGGCTTAGTGGGTAAAGGTGCTTGCAGCCAATCTTGACGCCGTGAGCTCAATCTGTAGAAATCATGTGGTAAAAAGGAGAGAAACAGTTCCTACAAGTTATCCCTGATCTCCATACTCATGCATGACACACGTGTGTCCATGCCCATGCATCTACACACACACAACACACACACATACACACACACACTAAATAAATGTAAAAAAAACTTTTAAAAAAATCAAACTCAGCTGGGCATAGTGGTGCACGCTTTTAATCCCAGCACTTGGGAGGCAGAGGTAGGTGGATCTCTGTGAGTTCAGCCAGGGATATTACATGGAGAAACTTTGTCTCAAAAAAACAAATAAATAAATAAATAAATAAATAAATAAATAAATAAATAAATAAAAATCAAACTCTACAAGATGGTTTTCAAAGACCCTTCAAGATTTCATCTCCCCTTACTCCCACGGCTTCATACTTGGCCATTTCTTACCTCCAACTGTGTGCTATAGGTACTATAAGAAACTTTCAGTTTCTTCTTTTTATTTTTTTTTAAAGATTTATATATTTATTAAGTATGCAGTGTTTTGCCTGCATGTATGCCTGAAAGCCAGAAGAGGGCACCAGATCTCATTATAGACGGCTGTGAGCCATCAAGTGGTTTCTGGAATTGAACTCAGGACCTCTGGAAGAGCAGGCAGTGAGCTTACCCTCTGAGCCACCTCTCCAGCCCCAGGAGGACAGAGGCCTTCAGAGAGAAGGGAAATCACTGGTGATGGCATCTGTGACAAGCTGGAGAGCTACAGCAGGGTAGACTTCTGGGAGGACATGGGGTGACTCTAGCTGAGACTCTTTGTAGCAGGGCTCATGGAGACTGAAGAGGACACCCTTTAACTAGACAGGACTCCTAGTGGAAGGAGAGGAGCACCAACCCACTCACAAAACCTTCAACCCAACATTTACCTTGCCTACCAGATATGCAGGGATAAAGATGGAGTAGAAATTGAGGAAATGTCCCACAAATGCCTGGCCCAACCTGAGCCCCATCCCATGAGAGAGGACCAACCCCTAACACTATTAATGACACTTTGCTATGCTTGCAGACAGTAGCCTAATCTAGCTGTCCTCTGAGAGGCTCCACCCAGCAGCATCTCCAAACAGATGCTAAGAGTCAGAGCCAAACATTGGGTGAAGGGTAGGGAGTCTCGTGGGGAAGTGGCAGGAAGGACAGAAGGACCTAGAGGGGACAGGAACTCCACAGGAAAACCAACAAAGTCAACTAACCAGGGCCCAGAGGGGCTTGCAGAGACTGAAGCACCAACCAAGGACCGTGCATAGACTGGACCTAGGGCCCCTACCCAGATGTAGCTGATGGGCAGCTTGGGCTTCATGTGAATCTCCTAGTAAGGGGAGTGAGAGCTGTCTCTGACCTGAACTCTGCTGCCTACTTTTTGATCACTTCCCCCTGGTGGGGCTGCCTCACTAGGCCACAGGGGAAGAGGACATGCTCAGTTCTGATGTGACTTGATATGCTGGGGTGGGTTGGTTTGGGGGGAGCTCCACTTTTCCGAGGAGTTGGGGGGGACCAAAAGGAGATGAGCGAGGGGGCTACGATCAAGATGTAAACTGAGTAAGTGAATAAATAAATATTTTGTAAAAGTAACTTTTATTCGCCTGTTTCACTATTGTCTTGGAGGCTTACTGCCTCTGTCTGCTAATCTAGGCCTAGTCCTGGAAGCTTCTAGCCTCTGTACAATCTAACCTAGGCCTAGAACAGGGTTACTACTTAGTAAGCTCACCCTTATTTGTTCTTTCTGAGCTCATAGCTAGCTGGCTCAACTCAGCTGTTTTGGCTCAAACTCCTCTCCCAGCTGACTTATTCAATCCGGCTTCCCTCTTGGCCCATGAATTGTTCTGTTGGCTTCAAACTAACTCCAGCAATCTGCTTTAATCTTCTGGCTCCTTCTGGCTTCACCTGTGTCTAGCTAGTTCTCTCTTCAACCAGTCTCTGTATATCTGTCCTCTGAAAACTGCCTCCTCTCTTTCTCTGCACTGCCTCTTAAGTAGCTTCCCTTTCCTCTCTCTTGAGAGTTGGGCTTATCCCCTTCTGTCAAATCTTTCTCTGATTCGTCACTTTTTCTGCCACTCAGTTAGACATCACTTTCAAACACGGGTGCTTCCTTCATTGTTTGGGATTAAAGGTATGTACCACCACACCTGGACCTAAGCTTTTCTTTACCTGCTCTTGAACTCAGATCTGCTTGCCTCTGTCTCCTGGATTAAAGATATATTTGTATTCCAGCCAGATCACATAGACCTAGAAGGTATTTGTATGAGATCTCTTGCCAAAGGAGCCATGTTCTGAATTAAAACTCCTCTACAATATTTCCCATTGAATTAGAAAAAAAAAGAAGCCATGAACAAATGCTAAATGAACATAGAAGAAAGTAAAAGTATTCCTTTTAGCCAGGGTGACCTAAAGACTCCCCTTCCTTTCTTTTTAAAGATGGCATCTAACTATGCAGCCTGGCTGCCCTAGAACTCCCTATGTATACCAGACAGTACTTGAACTCACAGAAATCTACTTTCCTCTTCCTCCTGAGTGCTGAGATTAAAGGCATGTGTTACCATGCCTGGCTGAGGTTCCTTTAAAGAAGTAAAATTCTGGGAGAGTTGAGCAATACCTTTAACCGTAGTGAAAAACTGTCCACTATTACATATATTTAAATTTTTTAAAAACTTACCACTGTTAGGGTTCCGGAATAGCCACACACTGACCACTCGAACACCAGACTCAGATTGATAGAAATGTAACACTGAACAAAACTGACCAGTCAGGGACACAACCTGGGCTCAGAAGCCAGACTGACCCTGAGCTGTTTTCTTTCTTTCTTTCTTTCTTTCTTTCCTTTTTTTTTTTTTTGTTTTTTGTTTTTTGTTTTTTGGGGTTTTTTTTGTTTTTTGTTTGTTTGTTTGTTTTTTTCGAGACAGGGTTTCTCTGTGTAGCTTTGGCTGTCCTTCACTTTGTAGACCAGGCTGGCCTCAAACTCACAGCAATGTGCCTGCCTCTGTCTCCCGAGTGCTGAGATTAAAGGCATGTGCCACCATATCCAGCTCTGGGATGTTTTCAAAGTGAGTTTTTAAAATGAAAATCACAACCAAGCAGGAAAAATCATTTCTATTACAGGTTCATTATGTTCATCCAAGCAAAAAGAATTAATCTTGGTTTTACCTTCACTGTATCTAGGTAGCTAGACAAAGCATTTTAAGCTGATTGGCTAGGATTTTAGGGTAAGGGAGCTTTTGGGGGTTTTCCAGCTTTCCAGGAGTAAGGATCATAGCAGGGCATTGCAGCTTAACTCTAACAGAACATACATTTATCTTTAACCCAAACAGAACATGTATTCATCACCTAGTGTTTTATCTTAGCAGCAGATACTGTATTTTGTGTTTTTGTTTGTTTGTTTGTTTGTTTGGGTTTTTTGTTTTGTTTTGTTGTTTTGTTTTGTTGTTTTTTGAGACAGGGTTTCTCTGTTTTGGCTTGGCTGTCCTGCACTCACTGTGTAGACCAGGCTGTCCTCGAACTCACAGCAATCCGCCTGCCTCTGCCTCCTGAATGCTGGGATTAAAGGTGTGTGCCACAATGTGCCTTTTTAATCCCAGCACTCAGGAGGCAGAGGCAGACGCAGGTGGATCTCTGTATGTCTGGGGCCAACCTGGTCTACAAATCGAGTCCACAACAAGTACTACAAGAGGGACCCAGTTTTGAAACCAGTTCTCCACCCCACCCCCCAAAAAAGAGGAACTGAAAGGCAGCTGCAGTGCTCACTGTCAGATGTTCTACTTCTTCAACAAAACGAATGGAGGGCCAGCCAAACCAGAGGATGCGCCCAAAACTTTCCCTAGTCTTTTTTCATTCATTTTATTTTATGTGTGGATGTTTTGTCTGCCATTTGTCTATGTACCATGTGCATGCATGGTACCTAAGGAGGCCAGAAGATGATGTTGGATTCCCAGGGACTGGGGTTGGAGATGGCTTTGAGCCATCATGTGGGTGCTGGGACTCAAACCCAGATCCTCCAATGCTCTTAACCTCTGAGCCATCTTTCCAACTCACTTTTCCTATTATTCTCCTCCTCCTCCTCCTCCTCCTCCTCCTCCTCCTCCTCCTCCTCCTCCTCCTCCGTCTTTGTCTTTTGAGACAGGGCCTCTCTGTGTTATCTTGGCTGTCCTGAACACACTTTGTCGACCAGGCTGGCCTCGAACTCACAGTGATCCGTCTGCCTCTGCCTCCCAAGTGCTGGGATTAAAGCCACACCTGGCTTTATTTTTCCTATTGTTAGTCTTAAGTTTGTTTCTGCTTTCCTAGCTACTACCGCAGACAAAAAGTTTATCTGTATAGCTTTCTTTGTTGAGTCTTTTATCATCAAACTGTCTGTTTTCCATGCCTACGACCCACAGTCACATGTGTAAGATATCTCAAATCCTTAATTAAGCCTTCTCAGGAAAGCAGATTGAGCCAGGAAGAACTTATCTTGGGTCAGGAATCAGGAGAAGAGCACATGACTGTCACTGTCTGCCTAGTCAGCAGCAGATCCCTTGATGCATGAAAGTTGGGAGTCTTAAAATTCCTTTATAGATGTTCCTCAAATACTCTCACATAGTGAAGCTTATGAAATTAAAATATACCTCAAAGCTGGGTGTGATGGCACATGCCTTTATTCCCAGCATTCAAGGGGAAGACAGGCAGATGCCTTTGAGTTCATGGCCTATCTCAAATAAATAAACAAACCTTGAAGATATTCAGAAGACCCCTCTACTGACACACACAAAACAAGTTTGGGCTGGAAATCCAGCCAACAGCAACAGCGGCTGTAGGTGTTTTGGGATGGATAGGAAAGAAAGGAAACAAAGCCCAATTAACTCAAAAGTAATGTAGCAACTAAATGAGTTCAAAGTGGAGCTAAGCAGATGCAGGCTTTCTCAAGTGGGGACCTGGTGGGACGAGGTGGTGAGAGTGAAAAGTGAAAAGAATTAAGGATATGTGACAGAGAGCCACTCATTGGCTGTCCAAAGATCATAACCATTTAAGAGCAAGAAAAAGAAGCTGGAGAGGTGGCCCAGTAGGTAAAGTGTGTAAAAGATGTTCACAACATGCATTTCTCTTCTCTCTCTCTCTCTCCCTCTCTCTCTCTCTCTCTCTCTCTCTCTCTCTCTCACACACACACACACACACACACACACACACACTCACTCACAAATGAGTAAGTTCAAAAGAGAGCCAGTCATTTTATGGTCACTCCTATATTGAATTCCCTGTATTCTAGAAGATTAATCTTTATTGTTACCTTTCAGCAGCTAATAGAATGATGGGTATATTGATGTGTTTTTCATTTCTTAAGTAGGTTCATCACTATGCACAAAACTTGTAAAGCAGATTTCAAAGAAGGGCTCTGCAAAGATGTGAGCTTTACAATTAACTAGTCTGCAGGGAGTCAAGAGTCCCACTAACACAAGGCAAGGGAAAACACGGTGCTAATTATTAAAAGTGGGGTAGGGGAAGTGGGGAATCTTGTCTGCCTTTAAAGACTTTTATCCCAAGAGAGTACATAGCATGTTTGAGCGCAGGAGGAAATGGATGCAGTTTTTCCCATTGGTTTTAAGCCTTCGGGCTCACAAAGTGCAATTTCGCAGGCAAGTCTTGAGCAATCAATACGGGCCAGAGTTATTGTTCTGTGAGCTAGACAGGAATGAACAACATAAGCAGTTCTGTCTGGACTTAGATTTCAGTAGGTTCCATGCGCAAAGACTCGTGGGAAAGAAGATAATGCAGTCTATTGTGCCTGGGGCTGTGACCACAGAAAATCACTAAAAAAAAGATAGCATCCGAGGCAGGCTTTGAAGGATGCTGGAGCTGACCCACCAGCTCCTGGTTCAAAGCGTCACCACCTTGTTAACGGGGGAAGAGAAAGTCTCTTGAATTTACAGCTCATATATTTATTATAGGAGTTGACTCCCATAAAAACTCTGAGGCAGGCAGTCTCCCCAGCAACCATCTCCATTTCACTGGATAAACTGTGGTTCATAAGGAGATACTAAGTCCTGAACCCAAATCGGCGGACCTGACACCGCGGCGAGCTGTGCTCAGATTGCGAAGTCAGAGCCAGGGAATGTTCAGAACCGTGGAATGTGGCAAGGGTTTGGACCCGGAAGTTGGGAAGAGGCATGAGAAGAGACCGACCACTTGCAAACACCCGCCGGTCTCTCGGCCCTGAGCTCCGGCCCCTACTTCTCAATCACTCACCCGCCGCTTGGCGAGAGGAAGTCGGTGTCATCCTCGTCTCCGGCCCCAAACATCACGTCGGCTTTCGCCCAAGCTGAAGGGAAGACGTCGGATATTCGTTCCTAGGGCCTGTCACGGCCGGTGTCGTAAAATGCCGTGGCGGCGAGCTGCTTTCCGGCTGGGCAAAGTCTTTCAGGGTAGTGAGGCCTAGAGGAGACCCTTGCGGAGGAAGAAGGTGGAGCAAAGGCAAATGAGAAGATGAGCTCCCGGTGACGCAAAGCCTCGCCAGCCCTCCGAGGGGGTGGAGTTCCTAGTCTCTGAGCGAGGATTGGTCAGATAGCTCAGGGGGCGGGTCCAGGGCGGGAATCGGCGGCCTCTGCTGCGGTCGTGGGACACGTCGAGCCGGACAGTAGTGGCGGGGGCTTGGGAGAAGTCCGGACCGGTGACGGGGGGGAACCAATTCCGAGAGGAAGGCACAGGTGGTGGAGCTCGACCTGGGAAGGTAAGGCCTCTCCTTTCCCGTTCCCAATCCCAGTGTGCTCGCTGCCCTTGCCCCCTCCCCGAACCAGGACCCCCCGCAGCTCCTCTTGGCTGGGCGGAAGGAGAAAGAGCCCGCTACTAGAAGTCTGGGAGAATCTGTGTCGTGCGGTGTCAGGGCCCCTACTGCGACATTGCTATTATGACCTTTAGGGGAAAGGGTGCTGGGTGCCTCAGTTTCCCCATCTACGCAAAGGACCGTGTGTCCAGTGTCTCTAACATGCGGCTTGCCAGAGTTTTAAATCTCAGAGATAATCGAGTCCGATCAGGGTGTCTTCATAATCAGCGAACTTGCAGACAAGAAACTAAAAGAGCTAGCTAGCCATTTGGGTGACTAGTCCGAGGTCACGCAGAGTAAAGGGCAGACCTGGCCCTTTGTATCAGGGTTTAGAGAGCTGATGAGTGGAGGAGAAACCCGGCCCTGAACTGGGCTGTGTGGCGCGCGGCTTGGGAAAGGACCCCATTTCTCAAGTCCAGATTGGAGAGGTCCAGAAGAGCTGGGGTATTCAGAAGGGTGGATGATGAAAGGGACTTAGAGGTAGAAAGTCCTCAACCCAGTCTTGCTGAGCTGACTTTTACTGCCAAGGTTTTAAGTCAACTTTAGTTGTTAACGACTTCTCCCGCCTCCAGTTTTCATTCGCTGTGTGTGTGTGTGTGTGTGTGTGTGTGTGTGTGTGTGTGTGTGTGTGTGTGT
>OU015743.1:125452040-125462289 GCA_907169655.1 Acomys percivali
TGTGTGTGTGTGTGTGTGTGTGTGTGTGTGTGTGTGTGTGTGTGTGTTTTCGTCTGTATTTCTTTGATTAACCTGGTATCCTCTTTTGAACGATCTTGAGCCAGACCTGGTTTAGCCACACTGTGGATAAGCGTGTCCCAGTGTACCGGTCCGTTTCCACAGATCTCTTTGGAGTTCTTTCTCTCGGGTTTTCTTCTCAGTCAGATCGCTCCTGACTGTCCCTTTACCGGAACGCTTAGTCTGTTACGATGGTACTAGTTCCGACTAGTAACCCCTCTCTCCCAGAGAACTTTGTACCTCTTGGCACTTCCCCTGTGGGGCTTTTTATTACAGGTTTTGAACTACTAAGTTGTAAGTCTTCTCGCCCACAGTGGGCTCTCATTACTTTTTTTTATTAGATTGAATAATAGATTTTATCCTTGTTCCCCTGTTCCTTAATTTACTCTCGTTTGTACACCTCCCCCCACCTCCTCCCCCCTCCCGCCCCCGCCCCAGCCCAGCAATGGCTCTTGTCTTTTGTAGGTAGCTTCCAGAAAGATAAAAATGCTGTACTGGCTGTGAACTGTCTGGGTTGCTTGGTCTCTTTTGTTCATTGAAGGTGACTGTACTATTGTCTAAAACTCCAGGGGAGGGGGAAGGGGAAATAGTGTAGCTAGAAATATTATATGTTAATAATTTTGTGAGTAAATTATTCCTGTTTATCTGCGGATAAGTCTGCTAGTCTGCTTCCTGTGTTTATTTTACAGATTAGGATGGTTAAAGCAACCACATCTGACTCTTAGAGGAATGATAAACTGCAATCTGTGCAGTAGGACTAGAGCTCTGTTTAAATTGTGGACTTGAGTGGGTGGGGGTGACTGGATAAGTTCAAATCCTGCCCTAGGCCTGGTCACTCCGGCACTAAAACGTTTCAAGAATGCTGTCTGTCTGTCTGTCTTTCTTTCTTTCTTTCAGGTTTTTTTATTTGTTTGTTTTATTTGTTATTGTTTTTAATTTGGGTTTGGTTTGGTTTGGTTTTGAGACTATTTATCTCTGTCGCCCTGGCTGTCCTAAAACTCATTATGTAGAAGACTACGCTGGCCTCAAGCTCTCACAGAGATGCACCTGCCTACACCTTTGCAGTGCTGGGATTAAAGACTATGTATGTCACTACACTGGACTAGTAACTTTTTTTTTTTTTAACAGAGAACAAGAAACAAGAGAACATATTAGCTCTTTTCTTGCATTCTGTGTGGAGGTGTTTTTCTTGTGGGTGTTTTAAATAGCCTTTTGTAGGTATTTATTAATCCTAAAACTGGCCTGTTTGGTGATTGGGACACTGTAGGCAGGCATGTGATCTTGAATTTCATTAGCAACATGAGGAAGAGAAAGGAGAAAATGGGTCTTCCTCAGTCTTTCAGGCTTAGAATTGGAAGTACAGGATCTAGTGCATCTGAAAAGTCAATCTTCCTGGATTAAAATATCCAGTTTGGTACTACTGGAGTTAGGAGATCTGAATTCCTGCCCAGCCTTTATCACTCACTCAGAGTTTGGGCCAGGTTCCCTAAACACCTTACAAAGGGAACCCATCAGATGTAGACACATCTGCCAAGAACTAGGAGTACTTAGTAAATACAACCCAGACCTCAAGTTTGAGTTCACTATTTTATACACATCTCTGAAATGTGTATAAAATGTATTGATCATCAGATATAGTGGCACACCCCTGTAATCCTAACACGTGGGAAACAGAAGTAGTTAGATCTCTGAGAATTAAAGGCCATCCTAGTCCACAGAGTGAGTTCTAGGCCAGCCAAAGTGAGAATTGTTTTAAAAAATAAAATGTGTGTGTGTGTATTCATTCCCTGAAGATTAACTAGGAAGCTGCAAATTTAATACTTCATTTCAAGTCAAATTTGCAAAGAGATGTCAACTTTTTTTTTTTTTTTTTTTTGGTTTGTTTGTTTTCTCGAGACAGGGCTTCTCTGTGTAGCCTTGGCTGTCCTGGACCTGCTTTGTAGACCAGGCTGGCCTCGAACTCACAGCGATCCACCTGCCTCTGCCTCCCGAGTGCTGGGATTATAGGCGTGCGCCACCACGCCTGGCTCAAGATGTCAACTTTTATATCAGGCAAATTCATATTAATCTTCTGTAGTAGTGTAGCGATATGGATTGGATGGAGATTGAAAATATTTCTGTAGTATTCTATTTACTCAAGTTGCTAAAAGCAGAAAAATATTGTAATACAATTTGAAAATTTTCACCTGAGAGTCTACTGTGTGTAGGCTAGATTTTGTGTAGACAGGAAATGAACTCTCTGAGAAATTGTTGTAGAATATCAAAGTAGGAAGAGATCATATCTCTTCAGTGTAATCCAAAGTGTAACTGGGTTGAATTTTTTAAGATTAATACCAGTGTCCTAAGTAATGTTTACCGTGCCTTACCTCAACCATTCTGCATAACCTCACGTTCTAGGGATTAAACTCTTCTGAAATTGTAGGGTTACTTAAATGGTTTTGAAGGTGAGGAGGATTCCAGAACGAAGCTGGAGGAGAATTTTCCAGGTTGAAGGGGCAGCTTTGGCAAACGCAGGCGGGTGCATGTTGTTTCCGTGCAGTACTAGGGATTGAGCTGGTTTTACACATGCCCTGCAAGCATTCTACGTTAAGCTACCTATCACCAACCTAGAGGGGCTTTGCAAATTTTTTCAAGACAGCAACTGCCCTTTTACTTGCTGCACTCAGGACTATGATTTAGCTAACTAAAGTATGCTAAAGTAGGGAATCACACACATTTGACACATTTTTTCTTTTCTTTTTTGGTTTTATTTATTTTTTGAGACAAGGTTTCTCTGTGTAGCCCTGGCTGTCCTAGACTTGCTTTGT
The DNA here is from genome assembly GCA_907169655.1 of Acomys percivali. Taxonomy (NCBI): domain Eukaryota; kingdom Metazoa; phylum Chordata; class Mammalia; order Rodentia; family Muridae; genus Acomys; species Acomys percivali. Next base: position 125,454,905 of record OU015743.1, read on the forward strand.
AGACCAGTCTGGCCTTGAACTCACAGCAGTCGGCCTGTCTCTGCCTCCCTGTGTGCTGGGACTAAAGGCGTGCACCACCATACCTGGCTCATTTTACAGGTCTTATTCCTGCTTAAAACACAGATATCCTCTATGGGTTTTGTTGTTTTTAACCTAAAGTCCCAACTTTTTTTTAAAATGGCTCTCAGAGATCAATAGACTAGAGGCAAATCTTAGCTGCCTGTTTTATAGTTTTATTGGAGCACAGCCTTGCTCATTCATTTACATATTAGCTGTGGCTACTTTCATCCTACAAGGTAGAGTATCTGCAGCAGCCACCACATGGTCCACTGTGCCTAAATGTTTAGAATTTGGTCCTTTATAGAAAGCTTATCAGCCCCTGCCCCTAATCATTTATGGTTGCATTCTTCAACATATGAGAACTGGTTAAAAGTCACTCGCAAGGCAGCCTGTCCACAGATTTTTTTCTGGGTGTTTATGAAATTTCCTGCCAGCCTTTAGAGTTGATTCTGGCATCTCACAAGCAGATTGCAGGCAACTGTATGACTCCCTCCTACCTAATCTAGGCAAAGCACTCAACTAGACACAACCACTAGAGTGGCTATGTAGAGTAAAAGTCATATACTTAAGCTTTAGGGTCAAATTTCTTCACTACTTTATTAATTGTATAGCTCTTGGGTATGCTGCTAGGGGTTTTGTTTTGTTTTTTCTTTTGTAAAATAGTGGTAATGATAGTAAAATGATAATATCCATCTCCTAGAGTTCTTATGAATGTCATATGAACTAATTCACATAAGGCATAAAGTGGTAGAACAATACCTGGCAGGTAGTAAGAATTCAGTTACAGTTAGTAGCTCCAACCTAGCAGGTGGATGTATAGACCTGGGTCCCCACAGTTTGGCTTCTAGACTATTGAAACAGTGGTCCCCAGATCTCATGCTGGGAGGGAAAAAAGTCTAAAGCCTGGACCATCCGTAGAGGAACTCCTTCTCCTAGAAAGGTCTAAAGCCTGGGCCATCCATAGAGGAGCTCCTTCTCCTACAAAGGTCTAAAGCCTGGGCCATCCATAGAGGAGCTCCTTCTCCTAGAAAGAGACCTAAGCTTGTTTGTTACCGAATGTGTGGGGCCGTGCCTTGGCTGGGACTGCTTGGACAGGCCTCTCCTGAAGGGCAACCTCACGTCAGAATCCTGAAGGTGCACTGTGAGGGGAGGCTCACTGGACTTTATCCCTCTTCCCAGGGTTGCCACATTGAATAAATGTCTTCTTTGTCAGTTAATTGTTTGGGAGTTCTTTAGGATTCTTTTCTGAGAGTTTAAGGTAATAATATACACAGAGAATTTAAAAAATAGTAAGAGCAATCCAAAGCCATATTTACTAGAGTCCAAGATGACAGATTTTCAGTTAGATGAGCGTGAAATGATTTATACTCTGAATGACATGATTAATATTTTTGGCTAGGTGATTTGATTTTTAGCAGGGTCTCACTGTATGTGTATCCCCAGCTGTCCTGAAGCTATGCAAACCAGGATTGCCTCCAAGTTACATAGATGCACCTGCCTTTGCCTTGGCAGTGCTGGGATTATATGCATGCCCCACCCCAGCATGGCATGATTAGCATTTCAAAACCTTAGGAGTCTACAAAGGTAAAGTTTATCTTTATTTCTTCCTAGTAATCTTAAAACACAAGGTTATTTAGATTGGTTCCGATAAATTAAGGCATGGTAAATACTACTTAGGGCACTGGTAGTAATCTTAAAAACTTTAATCCCATTTCCCTTTGGATTGTGATCTAAATTTCAAATTGAGGAAAACAAAAGTTCCAGACTGTAAATAAAATGAAATGACTGTTGTGAAGGTAATAATTAAGTACTACAAGTCTCTGATCCTTAGCTGGAATGGTGGCCTGTAATCCCAGTACTGGGGAGGTGGAGGTGGAGGGAGGAATTCAAGATCAGAGAAGGCAAATAGATAACAAGCTTGATAGCTTGAGGCCAGCCTGCTGTGTGTGTGTGTGTGTGTGTGTGTGTGTGTGTGTGTGTAAATCATTCCTTCCCCTTCTTTTTCTAACTTGGCTCTATTGTTGAGTTTTGTCCCAAAAGTGCTACAAGAGGGAAAAGGTAGCACAATTATCACTAGAAAAATGAAATGCTTATAGTGACAAGATTTCAACTGATGTCAAACTCTGCCTTTTAAAGTTTGTCAGGCAAGCATGACTGAGGGCAGGAGACTGAGGGCAATAGGAAGGTGTTCGTGCCTGTACTCCCACATTCAGGCTTAGCACACACAAAAACTTATTTATAAAACAGGTTACTAAGTATGAAACAAGTTATCAAAAAGCTTATACTTAATACATTACAGTGTACAGGCCGGGCGTGGTGGCGCATGCCTTTAATCCCAGCACTTGGGAGGCAGAGGCAGGTGGATCGCTGTGAGTTCGAGGCCAGCCTGGTCTACAAAGTGAGTCCAGGACAGCCAAGGCTACACAGAGAGACCCTGTCTCGAAAAAACAAAAACAAAAAACATTACAGTGTGCCTTAGTACACACACACACACACACACACACACACACACACACATCTTATAGTAGTACTGGGAAGAAAATGCTTTTGAAGTTCCGTGGCTTATGATTTAGGTAACATCCCCAAGCAGAGGAAGAGCCCATCCTTAGGAATGCAAACCCTGCGGAGAAGGAAGGGGTTGAGAAGGGTCCACCCTACCTCTTTTCCTTTACACAATGGCCCTAGGGTTTGTACACAACCTGCTTTTGAAGGCTGAGGACATTATGCAATACAGCATGAGATGGAAGTCTGCCTCTCAAAAGTAAATTCAAGAAAACGGCTTGAGAGCAAAATGTTAGCAGCACATTAATGGATCATTTTTAGTCTTGTTGAGTCCTTCCCTAAATAAACCACTACTTAACAAAAAAATGACTTACCAAAGTGCAGTAAGAGAGTGCAACTAACAACAAGAAAATTGCTCCGTGGTGTGATGGTTCAACATGGGAGGCAGAAGGAGGTGGATCTATGTGAGTTCAAGGCCAGCGTGGTTACAAAGCCAGTCCAGGACAGCTAAGGTTACACAGAGAAACCCTGTCTTCAAACACACACACACACACATACACACACACACACACACCTTTATTACTAAGTATTGGTGTGATTTTTCAAGCAGTTCAGAGCACGGGAATGTAGCCATTTGGTTTCTAAGATAAAAGCGGAATCCTGTTAATTGTGTATCCACAATAGTCTTTGTTCCATTGTCACTTAGCCTTTTCTGGTTCTTTAGAGAAGGTCTCACCATGTAGACCAAGCTGGCCTAGAACTCAGAGATGGACCTGTCTCTACCTCCCAGCACTAGGATTACAGTTGTGTGCCACCATGCCCAGCCTTTGTCAGCCTTTTGTCAGCGCCCATGCAGACTCCCATGACTCTGTAACTCATACATCTCAAATTGTGTTGTAGTTAGTTGTGTGTTTCTTTCTGTAACCACCTTTGGGATCAGGCTTCATCATCACACTTTTAATCAGTACATGAACAAGAAGTATTGGAGAGATGGCTCAGTAGTTTAAAAACACTGCTTATCTTGCAGAGGACCCAACTTGAATTTCCAGCACCCACATGGTGGCTCAGAACCCTCTGTAACTCCAGTTCCAGGGGATCTGATACCTTCTCTGAGCTACATGGGCATCAGACAGGCAGGCACATGGTACATATACATATATAATACATGCAGGAAAACATTTGTACCCATAAAGTAAATCAATCTAAAAAGCTAATCAATCTCTCTATGGCTGGAGAGATATCTCAGTGACTAAGAGCACTGGCCGCTCTTGTTGAGGACCTGGACTTAGCTCCCTGCACCACATGGCAGCTCCCGATTGGCTGTAACTCTAGTTCTAAGACAGTGGTTCTCAGCCTTCCTATGCTGTGACCCTTTAATACAGTTCCTCATGGTGTGGGGACCCCCAACTATAGCATTATTTTCATTGCTACTTCATAACTGTAATTTTGCTATCAAAATAGAAATGTTTGATATATAGGCTACCTTGTGAAAGGGTAGGAGAAGTATTGAATGAATGAACATGTTCCTCAGGTTCGCACAGCCCACAAGCCCCTGGTCAGGTCTAGAGTACACTCCTCCTGGACCCAGCGCAGTGCTTGCTGCACTGCACCATGAAGCCTTTATCCCTAGTTTCAGACAACATGATTTATGAGGGCTTGTTTATTGTTCATTTGTCTACTATGTAGACCTACTGTGTGGTCTTGAACTCCCCGCCTCTGCCTCCCATGTTGGGATTAAAGGTCTGAACCATCACACCCAGAAGCAACTTTCTTGTTTTTAGTTGCACTCTCTTACTGCACTTCGAAAAGCCATCTTTTGTTAATTAGTAGTTTGATAGGATACAAATTCCTTTTATATATTTAATTGCATTTTCCTACTGAATAAAAGGAACAGTTTACCTGTTTTCTAATTTGTTTCATACCATATTCTGAGCATATCAGTTGAAATCCTCCATAACTAAAGAAACGTTTAAACAATAAAAGACTTTGGATTGTAGCAAGTACAGCCTGCCTTTGACTACAGCAAGCAAGCAACTAAAGAAATGCTTTGTCCCTGTGTGTGTCTGAGTAGCTAGTGTTCTTTAAATCAAATGAAAAAAAAAAAAGCTGTATACTTTGGGAAGTAGAAGCAGGAGAATCAGGAATTTAGGGTTGTCCTCAGCCACACAGAAGGTTTGAGGCCAACTTGAGCTGCTTATCTCTGTGTGCAGGTGTGGGTGTGGGCATGCACATGTGTAGAGACCAGCGTATAACTGTAGAGTCAGTTCTCTCCTTTCACCTCTACTTGGATTCTGGGGATTGAACTCAGGTCACCAGCTTTACTCAGCAAGTGCCTTTACCCACTGAGCCATCTCACTAGTGATTTTTTTTCTTAATATCACATAGCTAATATATGGTAAACTTCAGTCTGTGAACAAACAGTACTTGGCTCCACTCTGCTACTACACATAAAGCGCTCTGAAAGCTTTACACAAATCACACTTGAAATAGTTGTGATTACAGAACTGAAACTACACCCAGATTCCAGTGGGGCAATAAGAGAAGGAAGAGTGCAGGCCGTGCTTGCTGGATTCCAGGATGTGGCTTAGCCAGCAACAAAAGGGAGCTGGGAAGTGGAGTACACCGTCCAGCAGATCCACTCCCATGTGGACTTGGGCCCTTCTGCCGTTGCATAACTAAAGGACCTTTTCAGTTTGTTTGTTGGATCAAATTGGAGACGTGAATGGGGAACAGACAAATAAAAGCTTTCTAAAGGCCTTTGTGAAGAACGTATTTTTATACTTGATCTTCTTTGTGTGGAAAGGTGAGAGTGGGCTAAAGAACAGAGCCTCTGTACTATTTGCTGCCAAAACAGGATATGTGGGGCTCAGAAACCCCTCCTGCTTAGCCACCTCCCAGCAAACCATCTGGAGAGATGGGCTGGCTGAGCCTTACAGAGTCCCATTACAGAAGCAAATGTAAAGCTGGCTAAAAAGGATGTTAACGTCATTCTCCAAAACATGTGCCTTGGTTTCCCCATCTTAGAAAAATAAAGGAGTTGGACCTGATCATTTAATTTATAAAATTATAAACTATGTGTGTGTGCTTTTCCCCTTAATATTTTAATAAATTATACAATGTGCTCTGTTCCTCCCACCAATTTCATAATATATCTGGAAGATGATCCTGTAAAAGTATACAGCCATTTCACTTCCCAAATGGCTATAGAGTATTCCATTTTCTGGAAATATGATAACTAATTTAATCAGTGAACACTTGGGTTGTACTTTCAGTGTTTTGGTGTCACAGCCAGCCATGTAGTGTATAGCTTTGTATATATAAAAGATCTCGTATTTGCCCTGAGGATAAATATTTTGAGCTGTTTCAGGGTGTCAGGGGATGCATGCATCACACTGTAACTAAAGACTACTTGTAGGGTTTTAAATGCCAATGCACAGTGAAAGAAGGAAAAAGTAGTTTGGAACATCTTAACTTCTATTATTTAGAGACAAGCCTTTAATAGGGTCCTAGTAATGGGTAACTTTGCCAGGTGCGAGAAGACAGATGCAGCTCTACACTGCCACCCTCTGCCTGAGGAATTCTCTGGAACAGTTAGGAACATTTAAAATGTTTAATAAAGGCTCAGATATGAAGATGCAGACAGAACACTGTGTACATGATAAATTAAAAAAAAAAAGAAAAAAGAAAAAGAATCACTCAGAAGACAGACAGATGTAGTTAAGCTTCACAGAGGGAGGGAGGGAGGGGAAGCAAGGTGCACCCGGTACAGGTGTAGGCTTCTCCAAGAGAATTGTCTAGATTAGCCATATCTCATTTTGGCGATTTAGTTTTTTTTTTTTTTAATTTATTCTTGTTACATCTCGATGGTTATCCCATCCCTTGTATCCTCCCATTCTTCCCTCCCTCCCATTTTCCCCTTACTCCCCACCCCTATGACTGTGCCTGAGGGGGACTTCCTCCCCCTTTATATGCTCATAGGGTATCAAGTCTCTTCTTAGTAGCCTGCTATCCAAAAATATGGAACACTTCACGAATTTGCGTGTCATCCTTGCGCACGGGCCATGCTAATTTTCTCTGTATCGTTCCAATTTTAGTATATGTGCTGCCAAAGCGAGCACAGTGATTTAGTTTTTAAATAGTTGCTAAAAATGTTTTTTCTTTTTTCATTTGATAAGTGAGGTGGCCCTAGTAGAGGCCTTGAGCAGAATTGTGATCTGATAAGGCAAAGCTAGGCACCACTGGTATTGCACAAGGGGCTTGTTTAGCACGCGTCCCTTTCCTGTAAATGGGGTTTCTGCTGAGATTTACAAACTACACTAAGGTACATTACCTGTGTCAAGTCCTAGACATTTTCTAATGCTTTTCAGTATGGCATTACATAAGAGCTAACTTACAAGGTGGCTATATTATAAACTTAGAAACAGGGACATGTCCCAGTTATACTTCTCTTACACCAGAACATTCATTTTTTTAAAAAAAAATCTAAGGAGGGAGTGAGATTAAATGGAATACCATGCCAATGTGCTTTACCCTCCTCTCAGATGCTGTAATAATTAGGGATATGTATGGTAACTTTGTGAAGTGTGCAGCATCTTCACAGTCATGTCTTTTTTATGTTAGATACCATTAAAGCAAGTCAGAATTGTCAGCCAATACCTTCTCTTTTTCTTTTTAATAATAGTAGTAGTCTTTTGAGTTAGAATCCCTTGTGGCCAAGTCAGCCTCAAATTCCTTATGTAGCAGAAGGACAGCCTTGAGCAGCTGCTGCTGCTGCTGCTGCTGCTGCTGCTGCTGCTGCTGCTGCTGCTGCTGCTGCTGCTGCT
>OU015743.1:125462299-125505592 GCA_907169655.1 Acomys percivali
CTGCTGCTGCTGCTGCTGCTGCTGCTGCTGCTGCTGCTGCTGCTGCTCCTCCTCCTTCTTTATGGTTTCTCAAGACAGGGTTTCTCTGCGTAGCCCTGGCTGTCCTGGACTCTTTGTAGACTAGGCTGGCCTTGAACTCACAGAGATCCGCCTGCCTCTGCCTCCCAAGTGCTGGGGTTTAAAGGCGTGCACCACCACACCCAGCAACCTTGAGCTTTTGATCCTCCTGCTCCTGCCTGTGGGGTCTTAGGATCAGAGGCATGTATGTCAAGTCACCTGGTTCCCCTCATACTCCCTTAAGCATAAACCGTAACCTCTGCCCTCCTTTCTCACCTCCTTCATTCTGCTGCCAGGTTCTCAAGGCGTTTCTGAAGTTTGCAGTGTGCTTGTGCAGCTTTAAGCCAGAGCCTACTGTCCTTTTTTTGTGAATTTCCTGTGGCCCCTGGAGTAGAGGGTACTGAATCAAGTAATCCAGCCTCTGCTACCATTCCAGGTTCCTGCCGTCCCTTTTCTCTGCACAACTTTGTCATGTTTCAACTCCTCATCCCTTTACATATTCCACGGGAGAGGCTAAGGACGAGTGGTTATCTGGAGGAGCTGCGTGTAAGTGTGTGTGTGTTGCAGTAATGCATACACGTCTTCCTGGGTGCCGGTGTCATTCTTGGTGTTATGGTTGACAATTTGGAGCATTGCTATGCTGGCTGTGAAGGGAAGCACACGTAGCGGGCATGTTGAGTTCAGGGTAGAAGCCGAGATCACTCAGTTTAGATACAGAAGCTTACAAATAAAGGCTCTATTTTCTGAGCTTAGGGAGGCAGCCAGTTTGAGATCTGAACCACATCCCCAAAGGGAGATTGTACAACATTTTTAAAGGGTAGGAACACGTGTGTGTGTGTGTGTGTGTGTGTGTGTGTGTGTGTGCGCGCGCGCGCGCGCGCGCGCGCTATAGTATGGCCCAATCATATTTTGACTGAAGGGGTTGAGCTAGGGAGTTTCCACCAACCAGGACAGGAGTAGGTCCCTGGGCCTGGGAACATAAACTTGCTTGACCCCGCCAGCAAGATGGAGAAGTTGTCCTTGAGTACTGGAGTACTGGGCCTGCTCAGGCTGTGGGCAGAAGAGATAGTGAGGAGGGTAGGAAGGGGAAGGGGAAGTATGCCTTCCCTTCAAGGCTATATTAACAACGCAGCAGTTTTTATCTTAACTTAATGGGCTAACACAGGTTTTCCCTGTAACTAGAGAGAACCTAGGGTAGGGGGCTTCCAGCAGAATGGGGGCGGCCTGGAGATGCTCTAGGCCCTTCATCCCTATGGCCAAAGAGAGTTTGCTCATTCCCAATAGGCACAGTGTATGGGGTATATCAAACATGGGGTGTTCTTTCACTCCCACAAATTTCACTTTATGTGTATGAGCCATAAAACTCAAAGTGAGTAGCTAACGTTTTTGTTTTCATTTTTATTTGTTTTTGTATTTGTGGGGGTTTTGGTTTTTTTGTTTTGTTGAGGGGATTGGTGGTGGTTTTTGAGGGATTTGTTTTGTTTTTTGTTTGTTTGTTTGTTTGTTTGTTTTGGGTAGAGTCTATTATGTAGCTCTAACTCTCCTGGAACTCAGCATGTGGACCAGGCTGGCCTCAAACTAACTCACAGAGGTCCACCTGCCTCTGCCTCTGCCTCTGCCTCCTGGGTGCTGGGATTAAAGGTGTGCATCATCATATCTGACAATTATGAACTACAGCCTCCAAGAGTACAGTAAGAAGACAGTTTGATTAGTGTTGATTTCTTGGATTTTAGAATAAAACCCACCTGTTGACCAGGCTGTAATCAGTCATAGTCTCTCTGTGGAATGGCTCCAGTGAACCCTTGGGGACAAGCAATAACCAGGCCACCTGTTGTACTACAACTCCTAGAAGGTAGAAGACAGAATTGCAGACTGACATGTGGCTTCCCTAGGTAGCCCTACTAAAGGTTTCCAGACTTTCAGGGACATTTGCTGCTGGATGATTGAAGCCCTGCAGGCCACCTTTTGCCTGGTTAGGCTATCTGTCAAAGGCTCAAAAAACTAGCAGTGAAAAGAGTTGTCTTGTTATGACTTCAGCAATACCAGAGGGTGTGACCCTGACCTCAGAACTGCTCCTCTTCCTAACCCAGAATGTAGAAAAGATAAGGTAGACAAGAATACTGTGAGATAGAATTTCATTTCAAGATGGCAGGTTCAGAACTTCCATACTTTCTTTCCCAAAACCCTAGTGAAATTACTGTAGAAATACATATTCAAAGATATCCAATTGTGCTGGGAGGTAATGTCATGTGTTTTTAATCTCAGCATTCAGGAAGCAAAGACAGGTAGATTTCTGTGAGTTCAACACCAGCCTGGTCTACAGGGTGAGCTCCAGGATAGCCAGAGCTACACAGAGCTACATCCTGTCTCAGAAAAAAAATAAAAAATACATTTTAAAAGTATCTTTTATAGTCATAAAATAGGCAGAAATTGTAACTTTGAAACATTGTAGGGAAAGTAAGATGCAGACATGAACTAGGAAAATGACTGAGCACATGGTCAACCTAGATGAGGGGCATCCCTGCCTCTGAAAGGTTGAGCCACACTCCTGAAACCCCCGACTGAGAAGGATGGAGATTGGAAGGAAGGCTTGGCCCTGGGATTTTATACCTGTGTCGTTAGGGAGTAGCAGATTAAGAAGGGTGAAGCCTGGTGTGGTGGTGCACTTGTAATTCCTACTCATCTCTGTGAGTTCAAATCCACCTTGGTCTACATAGTGAGTTCCAGGCTTGCAGATTAGTAGCCAAGCAGATAGGCCTCAGTGTTATCTGATAGCATTCTTAGCCTTTCAGTTGGTATAGAATTTTTGAAGTAAATATATACAAAGGTTTTCATCTGTTTTTCAATGTGTTAATTCTGATTACTGAGGTGGGCAAGGAATAGATCTTTGAGGGGGCCTAAAGACATCCCAGAAGAATCCCTAATTAAACTATAGGATCAGCAATATTCCTGACTCTCCATTATTTTTAAATTTTTTTTAGCAGTCAATCAGCCTTTACAGACAGCTTCTTTCCCAGAGTTCTCTGAGAACCAGAGTTTTCTCTCTAGAACTCACATAGGTGGGAGAAGAAAAGCAATTCCTTCTACTTTGACCTCTGGAGTTCTAGGATTAAAGACCTAGACACAAACAGTAGCTAAGTAAATGTAAATTATAAGAGGGGCTTTTGGTTGGGTTGGGTTGGGTTTTGTTTTGTTTTTTGTTTTTTCTGAGACAGGGTTTCTCTGTGTAGTCCTAACTGCATTGGAACTCAATCTGTAGACCAGAGATCTGCCTGCCTCAGAGCTGGGATTAAAACTGTGCGCCACCACTCAGTTTTTTTTTTTTAAATAAACAGTTATAGTTGAGGGGGGGTTGTTACTTGGTTTTGAGACTGTCTCTTTCATTGTCACTCTGGCTGACCTCTCTCAGACATCCTCCTGCTTGTACCTCCCAGTGCTGAGGTTAAAGGTGTGGGCGCCATGACACCTGACAGACAATGTACCGATTCTGAATGTCTGTGGAGGCTTTACTGTGTTTTTGACATTGTGCTTGAGTGTTTACATCTGCCTTGTCTCCCTGAAGATGCTCTTGGCTTCTTTCTGTTTTACTTATTTTGATTTGTCTGAGACTGTCTCAGTGTTTAGCCCAGGTTGGCCTGGCAGCCCTCCTGGCTCAGCCTTATGGGTGCAGGCTGGCATTATAGCCATGCTCTACCACACCCAGCTTTGTCAGCCCCTATTAGAGAGCATTAGGCTCTCCTTTTATGCCACTGCTTCAATGGAGTCCTGATAGTATCTCTTACAGTAATCTGCTGAGATAAGTTACTTTATTTTCCCTATTTCAGAGTTGAGGCACAAAGCTATTAAGTAATTTGCCCACAGGCCCACAACCAGTAAGTACCACCATCCTACTCACTGGAAAGTTAATAAGATTCCTTGCACATTTGCAGAGTTACCATAACTAAGAAGGAAAGATGTCTCTTCTGTTCATAGCTTCCTTGTTTTTAAAACTGGAAATGCAAAACTGCACAAAATATACAATTTGGGACCAGTGAGAGATGGCTTAGGGTAAAAGCACTTGGCCGCAGGTTCCTTTGCCTACTGAGCCCTCTCACTGGCCTATCTCAATGTATTGTGCTTACCTGGCAAACCACAGAACACAGAATGGATGGGGGAGGGTATTGTGGTATCGTTTCATTGGTTTTTAAATTTTCATCTGTATGGGTGTTCTGCCCACTTGAATGGCCATGTATCACGTGGGTGTCTGGTGCCCTTGGAGGCCAGAAGCTGTGGGAATCCCCTGGGACTAGAGTTACAGCAGATGGCTGTGAGATGCTAATTTGGATACTAGAAAGAGCAGTCCATACTCTTAACTGTTGAGCCATCTCTCCATCCCTTGTTTTTGTTTTGTTTTTCTTTCTTTCCATTTTTTTGGGGGGGAGGGGACACACAAAGCTTCACTAGGTAGGCCAGGTTGGCCTAGACCTCATAATCCTGCCTCCTTAGCTTCCTGAGTTTATTTTCAGCAATATTACTGGTGATTCTGATCCAAGTAGTCTTTGGACTGGGCTTTGAGAAGAACTTGCATTAGGAAGAAAGCAATTAGCATTTATTATTTACTATGTGTTATTAAGGTAGCAGTTGCTTTCATATGTACATTTACATTTTATTTTTATAATGTTGTGATATTATCCTAGTTTTATGTGTTCATACTGTTCTCTCAAAGTTTAATAACTTGCTCTGAGCTCCAGTGATGGCCAGCCATACACCAGTCAGCAGCTTGACTCCAGAAGCAGAGAAGGCTCTTGCTGTCTAAACTTTGACAGAATGCCTCTCAGAGGAGATGATTGTTTAAAGGTGAACTGGAAAGTGATAGTTGATCTAAGTGTGTTTGATAAATAAATGCTAAATACCCTGAAAGGTCAGAATGTCTAAAGCATAGCAGCACCGAGTTCCTTTGGAAAGACAAGTGTGCACTTGCTCTATTGAAACTGCTGTCCACATCTGAACTTTTAAACCGAAGAGGCACTAAAGATAATTTATTCTATCCCTTGACTAAGAGAACTATGAAAGATTAATTGCCTAGCATATAAGGAAAATAATCAAGGCTAGAATCAAAATTTCTAATTGAAATTACCATAAAAGTTCTGGTGGCCTCCAAGTCAATGTTACCTGGAAATTTAGAGAAGTGTGCATCTGTGAGTGGAAATGGTTTCCTACTGTTACTTTGTGAGAGAGGCTGGGGATGCTGTTAAACATCCTGTAACATGTGGCAGCTTGTAATGGAGGACTGTCTAAATCAAATAATCAGCCATACTGAGGCTAAGAAGTGTTTTACACAAAATAATTCTGCATGGTGGTGTTGGAACCAGCATCCAGCTTGTGGCCTGAATCTTGTATGTTGTCCATGTCTTTAAAGCAGGCCACTAAAGCTGGAACTACCTCCTGGTAGTCACTGGTGCTGTGGGAGAGGTGTAAGTGAGGCACAAGGGTTCTTTTGTGTCACTACAGAAAGTGCCCTGGAGTAATGTAGTTATGGGGTCCAGTGGAGAACTAGTAAATGCTTGCCACTTTTATGTTCCGCTGCATGTTCTTCCTGGAGCTTAGCCTACCTGCACTGTATTTGTTTGCTTGGCTGGCTGGCTGGCAAGTATCAAATATGACTGCTTTATCTGTGTGCTTTGAATTCAACACAACAGTACTTACTGCAAACCTAAAGAGGATGGGCTGTTAAAGAATTATCTCCAGGAGCCAGAAATAAACAGAGCCACGATTATGTCACTCCCTGCGTGCTACTTGGAAATAACTCAATTACCCTTCAGATACAGTTATAGGCTCCTGGCTGATCAACTATAAGTCCTTTAACTAATATTCCTCAACTCTCTTTGTGAGCACTGTCTAAACAAAAGAACAGCCACTTCAATCTAATTAACCTCTTCTCTCTCTGAATGTGTTGTTGACCTTAGATGCCCTAGCTTCTTCTCGTGCCTTGGTGGGACACTTTCCTGCTCATATACTGAGCTCTAATAATTTAGCAATACTTAAATGCCACCTCCTTAAAAAGTGCTCCTCTTTTCTTCCTACCTGCTCCACTCTGTCTAATGTTCTCTACTGGTTCTTCCATCTACAGTTGTTTACTCCTTCATCCACTTACCACAAATTGTATAGACTTACACATATTTATTTGCCTCTATATTTGATAAGGGCTTTTTCCCCTACAAGAAAAGAAATAGCTTGTCATTTTTATCTGGTTCCATGTAGATGGATATTAAAATCTGCATAGATTTTGCAAGAGTTAATAAAATACTTTGCTTTGCGGGGAGGGGAAGGGTCTCATGTAGCATAGGCTAGCCTTGAACTCACTGTGTTGCTGAAGATGATCTTAAACTTCTGGTGCTTCTGTTTCTACTTCCTAAGTGCTGGGAATACAGACTTGTACCACCATGCCCTGTTTACATGGTGGTGCTACAGATGGAGCTCAGGGTTTCCTGCATGCTGGTGAACCCTCAACCAACACAGCCCAACCAATACCTTTTGAAAGACTGCTTGTAGAGTGTTCTTCCAGAGGCTGGAAGGTTTCTTGTCCTTAAGGAACTTACCAAGTACATGTGATATTTTCTATCTTGTATGTTAAGATCTGTCGGGTGGGGGGGGTGTCTTTTGTTAGAAATATAAGAAACCCGGGCGTAGTGGCGCATGCCTTTAATCCCAGCACTCGAAGCAGAGGCAGGTGGATTTTTGTGAGTTCGAGTCCAGATTGGTTTACAAAGTGAGTCAAGGACAGCCAAAGCTACATAGAGAAACCCTGTCTCAAAAAAAAGAAAGAAAGAAAGAAAGAAAGAAAGAAAGAAAGAAAGAAAGAAAGAAAGAAAGAAAGACAAGAAAAAGAGCTGGAGAGATGGCTCAGAGGTTAAGAGCACTGGCTGCTCTTCCAAAGTATCTGAGTTCAATTCCCAACAACCACATGGTGGCTCACAACCATCTATAATGTGATCTGGTGTCCTCTTCTGACATACCTGCAGACAGAATACTATATACATAATAATAAAAAAATCTTAAAAAAAACACTAATAAAAATAGAGAAATACAAGAAAAACCCCATCAAAATGACATCCTAGTTCACAGAATGAACTAGAGTGCACACTTAATTTGGGTGCATATACATAGTGCACAATAAGTATAAATAGTGACAGGATTTGGACCTATGGAGATAATGGGAGAAAAAGGAGTTCCAAGAGGACATAGTCAAAAAGAAAAGAAAAGAAAAAAGTTTCAAAGTGCTAAATTCATTCAGAAAAGCTAAAAAGAGGATTAGACTTTGATAAGGGCAGGGGAGGTGAAACACACCCATGTGGAGAGGATTATACTGAGATAGGAGAGGGAGAGAGCGAGAAAGAGAGAGACCTGAAAGTCAGGCAGTGAATCAGTGTGCCCGCTTGAGAAACAGTAGAGACCTCGAGTAGAGATGATAGTTCAACCTGGACAGCTGGTTCCTTAAACAACATCATTACCATCAAATAGCACGATTCAGATCGCGGTGGAACACCTTCTGTGCCTGGCGTGGCTGGAAGAGTTCACCTAGAATTCTGGGATGGAGTAATACTTTGCTGGCATGGCCCCACAGGTGTTGGAGCAGTTATTGAAAATTCTTATATTTACACAAGGGCCCATGCTGTGGTTTCTAGGGTCTCTCCAGTTTGTTTGTTTCTTTGAGGTCCTGATTGCTTGAAGGCTTCTTTCCTTAGCATGTCAAAATAATAATAATAATTAGTAATAATAATAATAATAACAACAATAATAAAAAGTTTTCAGAAGAGATTTGAAATGGTTGGTTGATGAGAAGAAATTTTGGAGAAATGCCTCCAGTGTGCTCTTTGTTCTGCCTTCTTCCTATCCAGTTATGTTAGTGTGCTGGCAGAAGTAAGCACAGATTCAACAGTCATGAGAACAGTTTAGGGATTTGTTGTCACCTAGCCTCAGTTAAAACTTACTGAGAATGGGGTGTGTTGGACAGATGTGTAGCAGTCTTAGAAGTAGACCCTAGAAGCTGGGGAGGACTTGCACAGAGATTGGGGGGGTAGACATTGATTATAGCTGAAGACACGATTGCCTGGGCTCCAAGAGTAATGTAGTCGCAAAGATGGGAACAGGGTTGTCAGTGGTGAAACCCAGAGGCCAGAAGACCTAGAGACTACACTAGTTAGGAAGATGTTCAGCTTCTAGCAAAGGGGCCTCTACTTTCTAGTCTAGCATTGAATAGGCAGTGAGGCTCTCTGCACCTTGATAACAGGTACTATGTTGTGTTGTAACCTGCTTAAACTCTGTAGCCCTTCCATTGAGACCTACTTTAGTTTCTAACGTGTCTGTAGTTTCTCTGTTAACACCAGCTCTTTGCATATCAGAAACCATTTTTGACTCCAAGTCTCCATTTTGATTGTAAGGTGAAATTAAGTTCAAGTTCTCAGGCCTTACGTGGCTGAAACCAGAGAGGTTCAATGCTTGCTGTTTAGAATAAAACAATAGATGATGAATGCATGTTCTGCTTGGGTTAAAAATAAACGTATGTTCGTTTAGAGTTAAGGCCACAACATCTTGATATGCTCCTTACTCCCAGAGCACTGGAAAGCCCCCAAGAGCTCTCCTACCCCAAACCCTAGCCAGTCAACTTAAAATGCTTTGCCTAGCTACCTGGCTACATTGTGTTCAGAACAAAATCCATTCTTCTTGTGTTTAACTGGTCAAAATGATGTAATTCTGCCCTCCTCCTTGCTTCCCACCTGGTTACCTGGTTATGGGTTTTCTTATTTTTTTTAAAAAAAAAATCCTGCCTTAGAAGCAGACCAGTGTCACAGTCTGATTCCCGAGTTCTGACCGTGGCCCTGACCAGTCAGTTCTTGTTCAGTGTTCCATCAATCTGAGTCTGGTGTTCGAGTGGTCAGATGGGGCTGTTCCTGAACCCTAACAGTTGGATTTTCTGAAAGGGTTTTTTAAACATGCTATTTGCTCAGGTTCTATGCAATTATTTATTTAGTAAATATACACAGTAAGTGTTCTTTTAACTTGACTAATCTGACAGCTTTGTCATTTGCTCTCGTGTACACTTACATGTCACTTGTCACAGTACAGTGCCTTCACAACCCACTTCCAAGGATCTGGGACGGCATTTCAGTTCACCTGAAGGTTGACAGCCACTATACTCTTCCTTCTTTCTTTCTTTCTTTCTTTCTTTCTTTCTTTCTTTCTTTATTTCTTTATTTATTTATTTTAACTTTTTTCTCTTTACTTTTAGAAACAAGTAAGAGTTTTGCTATCAGTCTGGAGAGATGGCTCAGAGGTTAAGAGCACCGACTGCTCTTCTAGAGGTCCTGAGTTCAATTCCCAGCAACCACATGGTGGCTCACAACCATCTATAATGTGATCTAGTGCTGTCTTCTGGCATGCATGTGCACATGCAAATAGAGCACTCATATACGTAAAATAAATAAATAAATAATTTTTTAAAAAAGAGTTTTGCTATCATCCTCTCTCCTCACATTTGTTGATCAAAATAAACATTTTTTAAAATCCATCTATTTGTAAAGACAAACTAGTTAGGCCAGAAAATATAAATATTTAAATTTGTAGTTTCAACCTATAGATGTCTATGAAATAAATAGTTGAAGTGAGATTAATTCATCCAACTCTTAAAAGTTCACCTTGCAGGCTGGAGAATGTAGTTTAGAGTTTGCACAGGCTCAAAGCCTTGGATTCATTTCCATCACCACAAAAAATAATGAACAGTCCTACCTGAAGGGTTCCCTTTCCTAGGTTTTACTTAAGCATGAAGTAAGGCAAACAGCAAATTAACTTGTCTATTACTTTTACATCAACCACACTTTGCTACTTCTTAAAACAAAGCTATTGAATAGTTTGTTACATGTCAGATACTGTAGAGCATGTCAGACTCCTTATGGTAGTAAAGAGAAAATTAGGGGTGTCTTAGTGGATTCTTAAATAACAAGGAAGCTGGGTGTGGTAGCACATGCCTTTAATCTCAGCACATGGGAGACAGAGACACATGGATCTCTGAATTCAAGGACAGCTAGAGTTGCATGGTGAGTCCCTGTCTCAAAAAAGCAATTTACTTATGCAGATATTATAACTTACTGCCATGTCTATGGTGTTAATGTAGGATATACAAAGGCAAGTAAGGCCCTGTGCTCCCTATACAGTCCAATAGTAAGGATGGTAGAGGCGCTCAGTTCTACAAGATACAAGCCAGGACATAGACGGGCTTTAGTTTTGGGTAGGGCTCCACTAATAATATACTGTCTTGTTTTACAGTTAAGGACAGTGGAGCTCTAAGTACAAAACAATTTTCACAGTAAACTAATTATCATGTCTCATGTTTAAACTAGTTTTGGCTTTTCTCTCTCTTTTGTTGCTTATGTGGTGGTTGTACAGTCCATTTATGTTTGTCCAGAAGACAGACGTGTGATGTAGGGACTGGACAACGGGCATTTTAAGCACTGTTTAACATTGACACGCTTTCTCTTAAAAGTGATGGCCTCAGTGGCTGTGTAATCCCTCGTGCGGTCAGTCCCCCAGCGTCTGTCTTGCCCCAACAGGTTTCCGATTCTTGCTTGTTCAGTCTGAATAGCTTAATAAGGTGGAATGATGTGGGCAGATGAAACTTAAGACATGGGAAGGTGACCTTCACCTAATAGCCGGGAACAAGGCATTTTCTGTCTGATTGGAATCAGATCACAGGTTTGCTCTCCTGTCCCTAACAGACAGAATGAGATTTGGAGTCTCAGGGCAGCTGAATTACTGTCCTTGCTGAATAGATAGATCTCCCTAGCCAAGAGCCCCCAGGAGGAAGAGCCACTAATTGATAGCTGCTGTTTTATGATTTTAAAAACTTGTCAATCCGTGCAGCATTTCTTGTTTGCCTAGATTATTGGCCTCTCTCATAAACGAAAGCTCTTAAGTCTAATTGTTTGAAGTATTTTTTTCTCTTTATGTGTCTGGTGGCTGGTTACTTTTGATGCTGCCTGGGAGGCTAATGTATGAGTAATTCAGCCCCATGAATTCTACTGTTGCTTGAATGTGTACAGTGGCACAGCCTGTTTCCTCCCATGAAAAGCTAAGAGGGAAGGTGTGTGTGTGTGTGTGTGTGTGTGTGTGTGTGTGTGTGTGTGTAAGAGAGGTGGGGGGGGGGTCATAAAGCCATCAGAAGAGTTTATATTTTAGCCATAGTTAAGTTCCCTTATAGTCATCCTTAAGATTGACTATGAAAGAGTAGATGGATCCTTCATACAAGAAAGTTTTGAAAGCTACTCAAAACAAAGTCAGTATTAGTGCAGCTAAACTGATCACTTGATCATGTGGACATAGTCCATGAGCATGAATCACTGTTTATTGTGGTGTCTTAATGTGTTTGACCTTGACCCTTTTTTTGCCAAAAGCAGGAAAGCTGAATGCCTGATTTGTGATTGTACCAGTCTAAAGGAAACATCAGCCTTATCGTTTAAGAATAAAAGCCTTTTTTATCCCCCTTATCACAGAAGTCAGCAAAGACCTAGGTGTTTCCAAAACTCTCCAAGACTTTAGATCTAGATTATATCTGCCTGGGCTAGGAAGAAGGCCTGCATGCTAAGCATAGCCACTTCCTTATTGCCTTTTGTGGGTCTGCTCTATACTCCCAAGGGAGTATTTCTCCTTCATCATTATGTAATTCCAGGAAAATAAGAGAATGTAAAGTTTAGAGCTCACTATTAGAAGCACACTAGGTTCTGAGGCCCAGAGTGCCAGCAGCATTTAGCTTTCTTGTTAATGTTCTGGCTTCTGTCCACAAATTCATTTTTATTTTGCTAGAGATTCTAGGACTTGCAAAGTCTGGCTTTTTAAGCATTTTGTTTTACTTGGCTTGGTTTAGCTTTTTGAGACTGGGTCTCCTAATGTAGCTCAGGCTAGCCTGAAACTGTGACCGGCCTCCCAAGGTTTACAGGTCTGTACCATGACCTGCCTCAAGTTAATCTTTTAGGTGAGTCTTTGTTAAAGAAGATAGTTTTCTTATAGTTCTTAGGGGTAGACCAAATAAATTACAATAGAAAACTATTTGTATGAATACATACATTTAGATGCAGGAAAGGAGGACACAGAGAGAACAGCAGGGTTGGTTACCTAAGATACAGTGTAGACTTTACACTACAGGGTGTGCCGTTTTCCCACCTGATGCTGCCCATCAGGGCAACAGAACCAAGTTCAATTACCTCTAAAGATAAGGTACTAGTGAGAAGCTGAGTGGACAGAGTCTTCTTAGAGAAGTTATACAGACTAGGTCTGGCTATGATTTGTTTTGTTTTTGTCGGTTCTAAGATTGTTTTGTATGTCCTTAATATAAGAAGTTGTCTACACTAGGAGCTAAGGAACCTCACATACCTGCTGTTAACTTCCTTCACTGCATTATCCAATACAAAAGGGATTTTCTAGTATGGGTCCCACTTGAATTTATTAAAGAAAACTATAGATGATCTCTTTTTGGCAACAATTTAAATAAAAGTACAGTATCTGTTCTTTCTACCTATTTATAAAAAGCCCAGTAACAAAACAATTTTGCAAGTAAGTTTTTATCAGATTGTAAGTTAAGAGTCGAGGGTTTTGTTTTGTTTTGTTTTTTCGGTTCTATGCATGTTTTGTTAGTTCTTTATAAATAATGTATGAGCGTGATGAAATGATAGAGGATAAGGAGCAAAGGGAAAGTTGAGTCTTAGCACAGATTTCTCATGTGCCCATAGTGTGTCCAAACAGCCCCACTGCTTTATTGCAGGAATTTTAAGTTCCACCTCTTACTCATCACTGCCTGGTCCACTAATTGCTTTATAATGGAGAACTTGATTCCATAAAGTGTACACCAGCTGCTTTGTGGATCTGGAACCGTGTTCTTAGAAAGATGTGGTATGGGTGGAGCTAAATTACAGAAAACAGTTCTTAGAGAGCAAGTTGCTGTGAGTTTGAGAAGCATGATAAGTCAAACAGAACAACCCAGCTCCAGATTACTAAGAGGTCAAAGCATTCAGATTGGGAACCAAGGCCAGCCAGTCTGTGTGCCTCTGGGTTGTGACTTACTCTTTCTTCTGTCACTATCCACTTTTGTTCTTGAATGAACTGAGCTGGGGTCAACTTAAAGCTATCAAAGGGAAACCAACAATACCAGTTTGTCTCTTATGAATAGAGTTAAGTGTGTTTTTTATATATCCAGTTATCCAGACACATGGCACATCACTGAAAAGCTAAGTTGACAGAAAAAAATATATACACTAGCATTTACATATTATAATTTAAATTTTCAGGGGACAGGAAAGATGGCTCCACAGTTAGCATTGGCTACTCTTGCAGAGGACCCAGGTTTGGTTCCCAGCACCCACACAGTGGCTCATAGCCACCTAAAGATCCTGTTCTGGGGGATCTGATGCCTTATTCTGACCTCCACAGGGACCAGGCACACACACATATAATGAACAGACATACATGCAAGGCAAAAAAAAAAAAAAAAATCGTATAAGTAAATAAAGATACAAAAAAAATTTTAATGTATTTTTTGCTGTGCATTGTAGGGCCTCACCTGTGCTAGGCAAGTGCTCTGCCACTGAGCTATAACTCTAGCCCTTATTTATTACATTTCATAAATAATTTCTAAGCTCTTCCTGCTACACATTCCATTAATATTATAGTATATATTTGTATAAATTTGGCTTGACATAGTTCTGTGGGATTTTTCTAATCTCACTCTTTCACTGTCAGGGTCAAGCCCAGAACCCTAACACCTGCTAAGCAAATGATGGATCACTGGGCTACAGTACTCAAAGTAAGCTTAGTGAGCACAAGGACTTCTGGTTGGAGTTTGAGCTACACTGTATGTTGATTTCTACCTATCTGTAGCCTCCCTATTCAAACATCACTGAGTAATCCTTGCAGAAGGTTCTCATTACAGAAGTCCATTATCCACTACAATAAATAAATAAATAAATAAAACCAAGCAGATTGTTTTCTTGCTATCTAGTGCCTTTGAAATGTGTAATGCATCCTACATGCATGACACGGCAGAGCAGGTGCATAGTTTAAAGCTTTTCTTGAGTTTTGAACATACGAATTCCTGGGTCACTGAGCTGTCTCAAGAGGTTTGTTTGGTTGTTGGTTGGTTTTTCAAGACAAGGTTTCTCTGTATAGCCTTGACTGTCCTGGACTCCCTTTGCAGACCAGGCTGGCCTCGAACTCACAGTGATCTGCCTGCCTCTGCCTCCCAAGTGCTGGGATTAAAGGTGTGCGCTACCACCTCCCGGCTGAGGTTTTTTTTTTATATATATATATAGTTTTTTTAATTGAACAGATCTCTCTCAAATTGGCACATGGGGCTTCAGCAAAAGGAAACCTCCAGGGCTTTAAATATTGTTACTAAAAACAGTGTTGTCATAGTTTGAAGAAACCGAAGGTATGGGGCTCAAGTTGTTTATGGTGCCGTGTTCCTGCTTTAAAGAGTACATGTCATGAAGTGTTTGGTCATCTTCCCCTTCAACTGTTTCATCTCTAAGGAAAGACTGTCTAGTTCACTTCTTTATCTCCCTCAGCCTCTTAGAAGTGACAGCACCCAATAAAATCGCCTGGATTCCTGTTGATAATACGGAATGAAATTATCTTTGATGCTTTTCTAATGTTACCATTTTCCAGCCTTGCACTGGAAAACAAAATTTGTTACTTGATGTTTGTGAGCCTTTCTTAGTCATTTTGGCTCCTTCATTTGGTGGTTCAGAATCATAGGTTATAACCAGTAATCCCACCATTCCATCATAAACTGCTGACTGCTGGCTAATTGTCTCATTGTCGACACTTGTAGGCTATTATATATTCTGTTATTTGTTGTTTATTATAAACTTTTCATGAGCAAAACCGCTTAATACCATAACAGTGGTGTTACGAGACTAGATGATCCTCTATAATGATAACGTAGGGTCTAGCATGGCAGTTACTGAAGTTGGAAGTGGAACTTTGATTTTGCCTGTGATGGAATTGTGCCTATTTTGTAAGCCTGCTGTCATAGAGTCATGGGGTAGGAGTTGAGGGAGGGGTTGCTGCACATTTGTGTCTTCAGTTAGCCATGACTTTCTACTTGAGGTGCATCTCTTCCCCACACGTCAGCGATGTCATGCTCCTGCTTGTCTCCTCCATAGCGCTGATTACATCATGGAATTAATCTGTTTACTTCACTGCTTCTCTCCTTATCAGGTTCTTCGGTTTATTTCTGGAGAACTTCAAGTACTTAGCTCGACTTTGGCCCATGATAGGAGCTTGATCAAATGAGTAATCAGAAGCATACTCAGAATCAAGTCCATGGATACCTAATTGGAAATTCTTTTTCCTTTTCTGAGACAGGGTCTCACTATGTAGCCCAGGCTTGCCTCACTCAAACTCTGAATTTTTCTCCCTCAACCTCCTGAGTGCTGAGATTGCAGGTCCCATTTTGAATTTCTTTTGCATATTGGAATTGAGGGACACATAAAAGATTTCCGGAGCTGGACAGATGGCTCAGAGGTTAAGCAAACTTGCTGTTTTGCAAAAGGCTCAGGCTCCATTCCCAGCACCCTACCTGGTAGCTCACGTAAATCTGTAATTCCAGTTCGAGGGGATCCAGCACCCTCCTCCAGCCTCCTTGGGCACTGCACACAAGTAATCACATTCATACATGCAGGCAGAATACTCTTACACATAAAAATAAATGAAACTTAGAAAAGACAGGGCTTTGGCTTGTGGAGGGGGGAGGCGCAGCCTATAATCCCAGCAAAGTCAGATGGCTCTTTCAGTCTACAGCCTGCTCTGCAGAGCTAGTTCCAGGACAGCCAGGGCTACAAAAACCCAAAAAAAGAAAAAGAAAGGACAGGTTTTATGAAAACCCTGCACATATACCCCAACTTGCCAGTCCCCTGCCCACACAGTAGCTATGGGAGTGACTGCCCCTTGACTCATGTTGACTTCTGCAGTAAAGCCTTAATGTGGTGTAAGATACAAGACAATGTGCAGTGTCCAAACCTAATTTAATACAGACCATCCAATTTATGCCCTGTTTTCCATCGTCTTAACTCGAATGTCCTGGTGGGACTGAAGTTTCAGCACACTCCTTGCCTGAGGCAGCAACAGACCTTTCTCCAGAGTTAAATGAGCTCAAGGCTGATTGCCCTCTAAGTCTTAAGTGGAATCTGAACATCCTGGTTAAAAACAGACCATCCCAATTAGGAGAATTATCTGAAGTCCTGGCTTTCTATCTATTGGTGTTTATGATTAGAAAGCCTTAGAGCAATTACATTTTGTTAATGGCTTCCACTTACACATTATTACAAACTATTTCCTGCCATCTGAAGAGGCTGCTTACCTTATATTTAAATTGAACACACATTAAACCTGTGTCTTAGAGGAGTAATTCTGCAGAGTCCAAAGTAACTCTGCATCTAGGAGAGCATTTGTTCATTGGGCAAAATTCTGTATAAACAAAGTATTTATCAAGAAAATTTTATATTCTTAAAATATATAATTGCTTTTCTTGAAAGACTTTTCTGCTGACTCTCATCTTTCTCTGGAAAACTGGATCCTTCCAACCATATGGGGATGAACCATATGGGGATGAACCATATGGGGATGAGCCACATGGACAACAACAGTACCATGCCGCCTCACCATCACCTGACCACCTCGACCTCACACTCCCACGGTGGAGGAGACAGCATGATGATGATGGTAAGTCTCACAGAGACAGCCAGGCCCTGGCCCACACACTTGGGTAATAGAAACATGGAGTTTTAGCACGGGAGGTTACCCAAGAGGGAAACCAACGCAGACACACACACCCCAGACAAGTCTAGTGATTTACCTACATTCACATGGCAGGGTTGTTAGAGTGACACTAGCTCCAGGACTTTCTAGAATTCTTTTCATCTATAATTCTTTCTTTTGAAATCCATCCTTTCCTGGGTTAAATCCCAGTGTTTGTGATTCATGTAGAAAAGAGAAAAAGACATGAGGCGGGGAGGCCAGAATGGGGAAACTCTTGGTGCCGGGGTACTCACGCCCCCCCCCCCCCACTGTCTCGCGCATTCCTTCTCATCTGGACATGCTTTGCTGAGAGCCCACTAGATTTTCAGTCTTCTCTAACTGACTTGTTTGTTCTCTGGCAGCCTATGACCTTCTACTTCGGCTTTAAGAATGTGGATCTATTGTTTTCTGGTTTGGTAATCAACACACCTGGAGGTGAGTAACCATCAGATAATTCAAGATGACGATGAGAGATATTTGACAATGACATCTGTTAGGAAACCTAGCACCTCCTTCTGTCCTATCACTGGGTCATTATGGTTGTGCCACATAACCATCACCATCCTCAATCCCTAATCAAAAGGTAGGATACATAAATTTTGGATTCCCCAGTGAGCTTCCTTTACTTTTTTGTTTGTTTGGTTGGTTGGTTTGTTTTGGATTTTTGAGGCAGGGTTTCTCTGTGTAGCCTTGGCTGTCCTAGACTCGCTTTGTAGTTGTAGATCAGGCTAGCCTTGAACTTACAGCGATCCACCTGCCTCTGCCTCCCAAGTGCTGGGATTAAAGGTGAACGCTACCATGCCTAGTGAGCTTCCTTTTATTAATGTGTGCATTTTGGAGCACTGAAAAATAATTAAAATGCCAGTTGAAGATCTTTTGTAATCTTTTTTTCTTGTTTGCTAAGTTACTGGTCCTAGGCCTAAGTAAGCACATTCAAATAGCACAGAGTAACCCTAGGTTAAAAACGGTTGATCTTGGCAGGTATGGAAGCACACATCTTTAACTCCAGCAGTTGAGAGGTAGAGGCAGGAGGATTTTTGTGAGTTCAAGGCCAGCCTGGGCTACATAAAGAGCTCAAGGATAAACAGAACTACATAGACACTCTAGGATAGCCTCCAAGGGGGGCGGGGGGAATGTTGATCTCATAGCTGCCTGTTTAGAGATAAACCTCATATAGTAGAAATGGCTTGCCCTGATTCACACAGAGCTAAAACAAAGACTATAGTGTCTAGAAGTCTCTAAACTAGTGCTTTCTCTGCTGCATCAAACTCTGGTTTCCATGTTCCTGATGCTTCACATATCGTAGAATCACTCTTCATTTCAAGGTAGCTGTCACTTATCTTTTTGTATCTATCATGTATTGGTATGATTTACATTTAAATTGCAATAGCATGAGTTTAATGGCCACTTAAAACTGCTTTAAGAACCAAACTTATTTCTGAAATAAACCAATTTGCTTTTGGGAAAGGATTCAGTTCAAGTAGTACATTAAATTTAAATTAGTTTTATAAATAAATTCATCTTAACAATTCTTCGCTATATATATATATATATAAAATCTCTTTAAATGCCTATTCAAAATATACAGGCAGTATTTTAAAACCCGGTTGCTTTAGCTGGGTGTGATGGTGCACACCTGTAATCCTAGTGCTCAGGAGGCTGCAGCAGGAGAGTCTCCAGGAGGTCAGTATCAACCTGGGCTATACAACAAAACACGTGACTATTCCTTCTTTCAGTATTCTATATAACGTGTTTGGGTGTAATCAGAAAGTAAATATGCTTATGAGCAGAAGCAGTGATTGTTGTTGTTGTTGTTATTAACATCTCTGCTCTATTGAGTGGGTGAAAGGGCAACCATTCAGTGTGTTCACAGACTAAGACCAGGCTCTTTCTGTTTTGTTTGTTTTGGGACAGTTTCTTGCCATGTAGCTCAGGTTGACTGTGTACTCATAGTTTTCTGCCTCGGCTTCCTGAGCACTGGGATCACAGGCCTGTGCCTCTGTGCCCAGCAGCATGCTCAGCAACAGTTTTGATTGTACCATTATCTCCTCCTCTTCCTTCCCCTCCCCTCTCCTTTCCTGTCCTTTCTTTTCTTCAGAGATGGCTGGAGCTTTCGTGGCAGTGTTTTTACTAGCAATGTTCTATGAAGGACTCAAGATAGCCCGAGAGGGTCTGCTACGAAAATCTCAAGTCAGCATCCGCTACAATTCCATGCCTGTCCCAGGACCAAATGGAACCATCCTTATGGAGACACACAAAACTGTTGGGTAAGAAAATGGACCGAGGCAGGCATGGTGGTGCCCGCCTTTAATCCCAGCACTCAGGAGGCAGAGGCAGGCGGATCGCTGTGAGTTCGAGGCCAGCCTGGTCTACAAAGTGAGTCCAGGACAGCCAAGGCTACACAGACAGACCCTATCTCGAAAAACCAAAAAAAAAAAAAAAAAAAGAATTTATACTTAAGATATAAAAGAATGGCAGAATGCAATTGATCAGAATTCAAGGCCATCCTTGGCTGCACAGTGAGTTTGAGACCAGCTTAGGCTCATGAGACCCTGCCGCAAGGAACATCAACAGTTTTATTTTGATGTATGATACACACACACACTCCTGAGTTTCCAGGATAGCTGTAATGCAGTCCTTTTGAGGCAGTGCTAACAGCTTCAGCTCTTTTCCTGAGCTGCAGACTCCCAGGTCTGACTTCCCTGTCTCTGTTTACTCCCCAGACAGCAGATGCTGAGCTTCCCCCACCTCCTGCAGACAGTGCTGCACATCATCCAGGTGGTCATCAGCTACTTCCTCATGCTCATCTTCATGACCTACAATGGGTACCTGTGCATTGCGGTAGCAGCAGGGGCGGGGACAGGATACTTTCTCTTCAGCTGGAAGAAGGCAGTGGTAGTGGACATCACAGAGCATTGCCATTAACGTCAGACTCCACATGCGGCCTTATCAATTGCTGTAGGAAGCATCTCGGGACCGGAAGATATGATTCCGTCTCCAGTCATCCCTTCTCTGTCCTGTCTCTTGATACATACACACCTACTGAATAGAGGCCTAGTTGACAGTCTCTGAGTAGTGGTTTTTTTCTAGTAAGATGAAATTGACTTTTCTCTTGAGAAGCTGCCTGTGAGATGTCTTCTCCCTCATCACCCTGAGCCTTGTCTAATCCAGGTAGCTTCCTAGTTAATGACTTGGTTATCTGCTTCTTTATACTTTTCTGTTTGGGAGGGAGGGTTGTGCATTTTTGTTTTAAACGGATAATGTGTATATTTGGTGGGTGGGGTTCTGGTTCAGGGATGGAAAGGGATTTTAACTTCAAACAAGATTGATGGCAATTAGGGACTTCTCACCCAACCAGGACGTAAATTTCACACTAGAAAATAAGCTCCAGTCTTAACTCAGTGAGTGGGAAACACATTGTGCCTTTCTCTAGGTGTGATGTGTTCCAGGGTAATTCTTGTAGTGTGTGGCGAGTGGTCAGGGACTAAAAACAGACAGGCCTAGAGTTCATGGAGCATGTATTCTTGCTCACTCACCAACTTGTGTTCCCACTTAACATTTTCACTAGAAAGAAGTTGCCAATCAAAACAAAAACAGAGCAATCATCTTAAGACAATAGAAATAGAGATTGTTAAATAAAACCATTGGTATTTTAATTTGACCTTAGTTTATCCCAACTGAACAAGAGTTTGTGTTTTTATTCCTATTATTGTTTGTGTTTCTTGAAACCAATGATTTTCAAACTTTTTCGTGCTTCAGAATCACCTAGAGGGCCTGCTAAGACACTACATGGTGGGCCTCACCCCAGAGCCACCAAACCTGGCATGTCTAAGTTCCTAGGTGATATTTCTACTGACAGTTCAGAGATTACCCCAGAGTCTCTGCATTAAACTAGCAAAGTTGCATGGAGAAGGGACAGAGGGTGGAGCTGCCTGGCTAAGGCATGAGCAGCTGACTTGCTGGCTGCCAGGTGGTATGTCTTGGGCACATGTTACATCTAAATGCTGCTGGCCGATACTTAATCATTCCACAAACATTTATTCTGCTCCAAATGCGTTTGTGTGTACCCACACACAAGCTTGTGTAGGACTATAGCCAAAGTACACTTATCAACATAGATGAAGTGTCTAGTCCCGATGTTTAAAGATTTGAGGTTTTTTGGAAGTCATTTGAAAGCCAAGAGACCTTTGATCTGCAGTTTGAGTCAGCCAGTCAAAAGGCTATAAAGACAAAAATAGACTTGGGGATGGTCTGTTAATAGCCAGATTTGTCTCAGTATGTGCTATGTAGGTCTCCATCCTCTGCTTGACAACCTTTATTGTTTATGGGGATTTACATAGTGACCAAACCCCCTTTTCCCAATGAAGAATCCCACTGGGTGTTCTGTCAATCTTTAGTCTTTCTATATGCAGGCTTGTTCCCAAACTACCTCTTTAAAGTGATTCTTCCTATGCTGGTCTGTTAAGCTCTGCCCTCTTTGGTGCTAGATCCAGTTGTGCCTCAAAGCAGAAGCAACAAACTGCTATCTTGTTGGCCTAGTATTGCTGCTTTGAAATTTGTACTTTCTCTGTGAGTGCCACTTAAATATTAGAGAACAAAGAATGTGCACTTTGGTGGCATTGAACCAAGAGGGGTTTTAAGCTTACTGGATGGAGCCTAAAAATCTAAGAAATCAACTTTAGAGCTTTGCTTTTTCTCTTACTTCATCCTGCTGTGCTGGTTTTTAGCACTGCACAGTGAAATGACAGGTACTGACAGAGCCCAACATTAAGGTGCAAATAGCCTGCTGTGGTCTGAGAAGCCAAGGAATAATAAAACCCAGGGGAATACAGAAGCCATTTAATGGTGACCCTGGTGCTCTCTAGATATCTCCAGGTGAGCTGCTATAAAACACCTTCCAGGGGCCGAGATGCAGCTTAGATGTAGATCACTTACCTAACATATGCCAGGCCCTGTGTTTAACCCTACAAGTAAAGCATAAACTATCAGAAACAAGACCTTAATCGTTTAAGGTGAGAAGAACCAAGGCACTAAAAATAAAGCATAAACTATCAGAAACGGGACCTTATCATTGAGGTGAGAACCAAGGCCAGTTAGGACACGGTGCTATGAATCTGAAACCAAGAGAAACCTCACTTTGGCATGGTTCTTCAGCATAGCTTCAGGTCAGACATAGTCTACTCCAAAACCTAAGCTGGAGATCCCTGACCTAGGTTGCTAGAGAATGTGGTTAGTGCAGACCAGAGGTCAGCTTAAGTCCAACCCTCCTGAACTTTAACGCCAGCCTTTACGTTTATTTTATCTAAATGTCTCCTTTCTTCTGTGGGAAGACTGTATCTGAATTTCTTTAGCTCCTCCCTACTTTTCCCTTTCTGCCTTTTATTCCAGGTAGCTTAGTATTTAAAATCCCTCTCAGCGTCCTGATGCATAAGGCACTGCTGTTGTTATAATTATCTAATTAGAACTTGGTATTTACAAACCAGGTAGAAGTCTTAACTTTGCTTCAAGAAGCAATTGCTCCACTGAAATTTCTATAAAGCTGGGTAAAGGATTGTCTTCCCTAGAGTTACAGATCCCAGGTACTCACTCCAATCCAGGATGGAGGAACACTCAACGCCCCATTGCCCACATATGGAACCTCCTCACATCAATCAAAGTTTCCTCACTACTCCTATGGTAGGCTTGTCTGTCTCAAACTCCCTTTCAGGCCATGGGCTTGGGTTCCATATTAGAATCAGGAGAGTGCAGCAGGGATTACATTATGCCATTTAATCTTGAGCCTGCCCTTTCCAGCCACTTCAGAAGATGCACCTAAATGACAAGTCTGCATTTGATGTAATGCCTTAATCACTGGGTCTACATTCATGTTGACTGTTTCAGAGACTGTAAGCTCCCGGAGAGCAGGGTTGCTGCAATGGGAATGTTCTCACTGTTGTGTGAAAGAGAAAAATAAATACCTTGATTTTGTGATTCTATGCATGTCTGTCTACACAAAGAAGTGCCCAAATAAGCTGGTCTCTTTGCAGTCTCTGGAGATTGGCCATTACCATGAGTTCTAGGATGTGAGTCCCTTAGACGGCATGGCCTTGTTCTCATCTCACCACTTAAAAAGCTGAGCTGAGCTAGTGCCTGCTAGATCAGCATGACCTTGTGCACAGGACATAGGGTCTTCATGAAGCTGCAAGTTTTCAGTATAGGAAAGATTCTTGAGTTCAAAAGCTAACTTTTGCCTCCTTTCATTGATAATTCACAATCCCTGTATTCATGCCACTAGGCAGAAGCACTGGGCTTCCAGAAGTTCACTGCTGAACTTTGCCTATGGCTGTAGTAGTGGCAAACTGTTGCTGGAATTAGTCTTGCCACTGTCCCCATAGGGCGTCGTCATTCACCACTCCTGCAATCTTTCAGTATGCTGTAAGAAACATGGTCTTTGGGGACAGTGGACTCAAATCTGACTTAGGAACAGCTATTCTAACCATACCTAAGCCTTAGGTTTCTTGTTTATAAAAAGGCAGTTGATGATAGTTAAGTGTTATGACACGTGCCTGTCATTCCAGTATTTGGCAGGTTGAGACAGGAGGATCATGAGAAAAGACCTGGACTACCTAATGACAGGTCTTCAGTTTGGGGGTTCAAGGGAACAAAGGCAGATTTTACTTCTGGGAAAGAAGTTTATTAAGAGTTATTAATACCATAAAAATACAGGCAGCAGCATGACAGGGTCTGAGAGTTCAGGCCCCAACACCAGTCAGTCTATGTCTGATTCTTTGTGGCAGGGAGAAGGAAATGTGCCACTCGGGATATAGGGGAAGTGATGAGGGGCACACGCAGGTGGCACTTGTGCCCCACCAGAAGCCCTCTATTGTCCTGGAGTCTAGCAACCTGGTCTATAACTCTAAGGAAACAAAATGGGATCCCAGCACCTGGGTTTGTGTTTATAGATGCTCCACAGCATGTCTGTCTCTCCTGTAGTGGCAGAGAGCTCAGAGCCAGCTATGAAGATGGAGATAACGAGGGCTGCATAGTGAGCAATGTCTGGCCTGGGATTCTAATACAGAGACCCTGTTGCCAAAGCAAATGGCTATAGGTATAGCTCAGTGGTTGAGTGCTTGCCTAGTGTGCCTTTCTAAGCTCTGGGTTCAATCCCTGGCATGCCTAGCATTTGCACACACGTACATACACATAAAGGAATACTAGGCCTATTTAAGAGCAATACAGATAAGGCACCCTACACCAGACAGGCATCGAGCCATATTACATTTTTACTGTCTGTTGATTATATTATCCCTGAAGGCTTCAAGAAAATGAAAGGTCACTCACTCTTCTGAATAAGGTCAGTGTCTTTACAAGCACCCAATTAACCTCCTGGCTGTTGGTAATCCAGAAATGAACAGATCCTAAGAGACACAGAATTGACATAAATAACACAGATGTACCCAAAAAAATAATCAGCAATTCCAGTAAGTCCTGGTCCGCTGATGAATAATCATCTCATTCTGTTAATAATACAGCATGGAAATTCTTGGAAACCTAAAAATAGAAAATTTTCTCTCCCCCACGCACTGCTTTCTTAAAGACTCAGCCAAGAACACTGAAAGCAATGTAGTTAAGACCATTTAGAAACATGGGCTTGGTAAGCAGACTGTCTGCGTTCAAATCTCCTACCACTTCATGGCTGAGCTCTTGCTCACTTCTACAAACTCAGGATGGTGTGCCCCTCGGGAATTAAGGGGAGTCTGCAGGAATCACTCAGCACAGCCTTACACAGCCCCCTGCATGTCAGCTATTAGTACAAAAGGCAAGACATGAAGACATCTGTAGGAAGTCCTGCTGGGGAGCTGCATGGAGGACGGAAGCAGGCGGCTTTGCTCGCCTTTGCCCTTCTGTAAGGCTTTCCAGGCGGCAATAACACGAGTCTCCTATCTACAGCCTGTGTTTTGGGGGTTTTATTGTTTCCTAACACAGTAAGATAACAAGACTTAGGAGTCATTAATAAAACTGGAATAAAGGTTTTGAAGAAAAGCTTGGAGCAGGAAGAGGAAGCTACGCATCCCCCCCATCTCCACCTTCCTGTACACAGCACTCACGAACTATCCAAAAACCCGGTTAGAACCCAGCTAAGGAGTCTCTGAAACTTGATTCCAGATGTCCTGGCTTCCACAGCTGCGGTTCTGTCCCTGGATTTTATGGTAAAAATGGGGCGTGTGCAAAAGTATCCAGAGTGGCTCTCAGCTGGGTTCCTGCTGCACAAAGAGTTCTTAGACAGTCCCAAGCGAGGAACAGAATGCCTCCTGCCCAGCTGCTCCCATCTCCCTCGCTGCTGATGCCTTCCTGTAAGTGGATTTGACTCTTGACAGTCTCCATGAGGGCAGGGATCTTCATCTTGATTTGGCTTGGTTTTTTGACATTTTGAGAGAGGGTTTCCCTCTAGCCTCCCAACTCAGGAGACTCCACCTCAGCCTCCCAAGAGCTGGATTACAACTGCCAGCACTACCATTTGGGATCTCCGTTGCTCGAAGCATGGTCAGCAGCCGCCAAATACTGAAGGAACGAGTTAAGTGAAAGTCCGAGGGATCAACGCAAATGTCCTAGGTCTGGGGTTTCTAGTAAAGACAAGGAGAATGATGTCACTCTGGTAGCAGTTATCTGTCAATGCTGGGGGTTAGCAGGGCTACTGCCTTAAAGATGTCTCACATTTTTCCAAAAATATATATATTTTTTAAAACAAAAAATCAGTTATGCTTCCCACAGCCCAATTTTCCAGGAACAAGCCAGAATTTGGCTTCCAGCTTATCAGAAAGGTTGAACAGCAATAATTTCACGCAGAAGTTATTTCTCCCTGCAGGAGACAGAAAATACTCTGCTAGGTTGTACACACTTACTCTGCTAGGTTGTACACACTTAATTCTCTAAATCGGGATGTTTTTCTACCATCATTGTATTCCGTCCCAGGGGTCTGGCATGCGAGAGAATCCATCTCTAAAATTCAAAGTTTCCAAACTGAGATGCTCGGGTGTTGGCCTTGAGTTGGGGTTTATAACCAATTCGGTCATTGATCATTTGTTCCCGGCTCTTGGGGTCACCACTGAGCCCGGCGGCTCCTTCTCCATCACTGCTCCCTACAGCTTCCACAGCTTCCTTCTGTTTCTTACGGGTCTGAAAAAAAATTTAAAAATATATATTTAGCACAACATTCAACTAGCAGATGTTTAGTATACCATGTATACTAGGTACTGGGAAAGGGATAGGGTTAGGAGCTTATAAAAAGTAAGCTGATATCTCAAGTTTAGGATAGTTATAAGAAAGATACAAATGTGCAACCTTAGATGTAACCCTATATTCCAGGATGTCACAGTCTAGAAGGCAGATGGGCATGCAGCCTTGTGATTATAGCATAGAGGGTTCAGGGTTACAATGGGGGAAGCCCACAAAGCCAAGGAGACGCACAAAAGGGGTGAGGAATTTAGAGTATGGCATGAAGGCCCAGCAGCAACCTGCAATTGGAGATAGCAGACGCAGGGCAACAACAGGTGTTTCAGCAAATTATTACTAATGAGAACAGGGGAAAATGACATGACTAGTAGTCACCAAAAACTTACAGCCTGAACGACTGGCTCTGCGTGACTATGGTAACATGAGAGATTTTGCTACCTTGTCAGTAGGTCTTTTGGATTTTAAATTTTGTAAATTATCTATTGGTGATTTTAGGAATTAAATCCAAGGCCTCATGAGTGGTAGGCAAACAACCTACCACCAAACTATCCCAGCCCATTTGGTTTTTGGATTTCTTTTAATTTTTTAAATTTTCCTTTTATTCTTGATACTACTAGTACAACTCACCAAGTAATAAATCAAATGCAGTGAAAAGAAAATCTATAGCTAGGAGGTAGTGGCCCACGCCTTTAATCCCAGCAGTTGGGAGGCAGAGGCAGATGGGTCTCTGTGAGTTAGAGGCCAGCCTAGTCTACAGATTAAGTTCCAGGATAGCCAGGGCTACACAGAGAAACCCTATCTCAAAAAAAGAAAGAAGGAAAAAGAAAAGAAGGAAATCTACAGCAGTAGAGGGCCTTGACGACAATCCAGCTGGCACTACATTGCTTCAACAGTTGACACACTTGTTGCAACTAGTGGCTGAGGACCTCGTAAGCAAGAAGGGTTTCCTGCTTGTGCTAGGGAAACCTTCCGGTTATGGGTGTCACTCCCTCTGTGACTCATTTCCTAGAGTTTCTTTAAGGGATTTGGCTGGACTGTCCCTAAGTAACCTATAGCTCTCCTGACAACTCTCTTCCCTAAGAATGGAAGCCCCTTCTTTGCTGTGTTTAGAACTCTGCTACTTGCCGGATGTGATGCCAGGGAGGCAGAAGCAGGCAGACCTCTGTGTTGGAGGCCAGCCTGGTCTACAGAGTAAGTTCCAAGACAGCCAGAGCTACACAGAGAAACCTTGTCTAAAAACCCCCAAAAAACAGAAGTTGGCTACTGGACTATTACAAGTTCAAAGCCTACCTGGGCTACATGGTGAAACCTTACCTCAAAAACAACAGACGCATGCTGCCTCTCCACCACACCTGCCTGAGTTCCCTTCACTAAAACCACTTAGCTAGTGGGTCTATAGTTTGACTGACTTCCAAACCCATGATAGTTCTCACTACTACTGTAATCACACCATTTGCAAATTCCCTCCATTGTAGCAACCATATATTCAACTACTACCATATCTACCTTAGGGTACCCATCCTGATCCTGTTTATAAATCCATACAGCCACCACAGCCTGCTCTGTAACAACCTCTGCTGCCGCCGCCTCCAACACTATAGCCTTCTACCAAAGTTGCCACCATGACCAAAGTTACTTCCAGCACTTGCAAAGTTTCCTTCACAACCTAGAGAAGTCACCAGATCCACCCCCATGGCCAACTCCTTGTTATCCAGTGGGGTGCATCTTATTCAAAAGGACCTTTTCCATGTCAAAGTGATGCCAATGAATATTTTTTTTCTCAATCAACTGTAGAATAATTGGTACAATTTAAAAATCCTTTCTCTTCCACTGTTTCACTTTCAACCCTGCTGTACAGTTCAAAACAGTCTCTTAAAGTATATGCATCTGAATATTTTTACTATCACCAACAAAAATCTTCCCCACTGTTGAAGTGCACAAGGTATACAGAATCCTCTCCAGAAAGGGCTCTGTGGTTCCACTCTATGCCTATCAGCTTTGCATGGATAAGCAAATGCTGATATCAGAACAGGACCCTGATCCATGATCATTTTCTTTGGGGCTTTCGAGAGACCAGTCTATTTGTGAGTGTACTGCACTTCTCCTATAAGCTCTCATCTGTACCTTCAGAGTTCAGGCCAATAAGGTTCCACCCATCATGGCTTGCTTTCTCTTATTCACAGCCCTTATTCCTCCTGTGGTGGCAACAATGCGGAGACCAGTCTGATTTTATGGCCATTTGGAGACTGGACTCAACCGTTCCAATCCAAGTTGAATATAGAGTACAGAGGAGGAATTAGGCTTCCTTCTTTTACAAAAGAGATTTGGTTCTAAGTTACAAGTGGCCCCAGAATTCCCACAGCCAACCACTGCCTGACTATAAAGATGGTATTAGATGACAATAACTTTCTAAAAACAGTAGATGCTTTATTTATAGTTCTTTACTGGGAGCACAGCTTAGCTGCTCTGATCACTGAAATAATGTTGGTAATTCCATACCACCTACTGATGAAGTGTGACCTCCACCCTCAAATCCCAGCTTCAGTGTATTTCAGTCAATGCATTAAGACTGGGCCTAGGATCCTTTCTCTGAGGTGCTTGGGGCCCGAAGTATTTGAGGCTCAATTTTTTCCCGATTTTGGAACATTATGCATTGGTTACAGAGCTCAAGCATCCCTAAGCCAAAAATCCAGTGTCTAAAATGCACTCAAATATGACATTTCCCACGGTTACCTTTAAATAACAAATGTAATACGGAACTTGGCCAGTAAGGTGGCCGCCCAAGCATGACAATCAGAGTTCAATCCCCAGAAACCATGAGTTTTAAAAAACAAACAAAACAAAACTGGACATGGTGGTAGAGAGCTGTAATGTCAGCATCTGCTAACAGCAATCTAGGAAGATGGCCTAGAAGCTGTGGGCAAGCTAGCCTGAAGTCTACAACAGAAACAGGAAGAGGCCCTGCTGCAATGAGGCAGAAGGAGAGAACCAACTCCAGAACATTGTCCTCTGACCTCCACACACGCATCATGGAACATAAACACCCTCACTTATCCATTACCACATACACAACAATAAATAAATAAAATTGTATGCATGTGTGTACTGAACTTCCTGTTACTCTCTAGTTAGTCAACACTACAAAGAAGTGACATTAAGAAGTGCACCTTAAAAATCTTTATGAAAACTTCTAAGAAGCAAGGGAATCTCTGAAAATATTCACCTGGAATAAAATCATTTTAAAAGTTTCATGCTAAGAGTGGTGCACACCTGTAATCCCAGCACTCAAGGAGGCAGGTGGATCTCCACAAGTTCAAGGCCAGCCTGGTCTACAAAGAGTCCAAGACAGCTAAGGCTACACAGAGAAACTATCAAGGGGGAAAAAAAAAAAGCTTCATGCCTTGAACAACTACCACCTGTTCCAGGATCTACCGTTATGGAGGCAGAAACAAACTTTAGTAA
The DNA here is from genome assembly GCA_907169655.1 of Acomys percivali. Lineage (NCBI taxonomy): Eukaryota > Metazoa > Chordata > Mammalia > Rodentia > Muridae > Acomys > Acomys percivali. Next base: position 125,491,853 of record OU015743.1, read on the forward strand.
AAATGAAATACCAAGAAGTGGAAATGGGAAGATGACTCAACAGTTAAGAAAGAGCACTGGGGCTGGAGAGATGGCTCAGAGGTTAGGAGCACCACCTGCTCTTCCAAAGGTCCTGAGTTCAATTCCCAGCAACCACATGGTGCCTCACAACCATCTATAATGTGGTCTGATGCCCTCTTCTAGTGTGTAGTCTGCATGCACGCAGAGCACTGTATAATAATAAATAAGTAAATAAATAAATAAATCTTTTAAAAAAAGAAAGAAAGAGCACTGGCTGCTCTTGTGAAGGCCCCACATTCAGTTCCCAGCATCCACATGGCCGCTCACTGCCATCTGTAACTCCAGTTCCAGGGGTTCTGACGCCCTCTTCTGGCCTCCCATGGATACTGCATACATATGGTATGGACACTTACATGCAGTCAAAACGTTCATAGAGGTGTTGGTTTTGTTTTAAAGAAAGACCAGAACCAGACATAGGAGTGCACAATTATAATGTCAGTACTTGAGAGGCTGGGGCAGAAGTTGGAAAGCCTGAGCTACATATTTAAGCCAGGGAGGGAGGGCCAGAGAAAGAGCCACTTTTTCTACTGTTTCATTGTAATTCATTGCAAGATTCTCCCTCCTGCCTAAGCTGCTTAAAAGGACACCAAACCCACTCCCTTTGGTGGAAAGGCCAACTCAACAATGAGCTGACTCTGCAGAGTCAAAGTCCAATATGCCAGCATTTTATGACTAATTACAACTAAAGTTTAAACCATACTTGAAACTCATCCTTCCGGGCCTGATGATGCAAACCTAGAATCCAGCACCCAAGAATCTGACGCAGAAGATCACAGTGCGTTCCAGACCACCCCGGCCTACAGTGAGACCCTACCTCAAAAAATAAAGAAGCCAAGCCTCACCCTTAGTAATATACTACCAATATTAGGGGGTTTTTTAATACTCTCTTTTCCCCCAAGATTTATTTACTTTATGTATACGAATGCTCTATCTGCATGTACACCTGTATGCCAGGAGAGGGCATCCAACCACATTATAGATGGTTGTGAACTACCATGTGGTTGCTGGAAATTGAACTCAGGACCTCTCGGAAGAGCAGTCAGTGCTCTTAACTGCTGAGCCATCTCTCCAGCCCCCACTCCCATACGAGTTCTTAAAAAAACAAAAAATTGTGGACTAGAAAAACTACTTAGTGAATAAAAGCACTTGCCGCCAAGCCTTAGAGTTTGAATTCGATGCCAGGAATAATGAACATGGTGAAAGGAGAGAAATTAATTCCTGTATGTTGTGGTGTAGCTGCCTCTGTCTCTGCCTCTCTACCTGCCCTGTCCCCCCCCCCATGCACACACACACAAAACAACTGATGATAATTTGGGAACACTACAGCTGTTGGGCTGAAGAGAGAGAGAGAGAGAGAGAGAGAGAGAGAGAGAGAGAGGGAGGGGGGGGGGGGGGGAGGGAGGGAGGGAGGGAGGGAGGGAAACCTACATTACCAGTCTTCATCTCTTCATATGAACACTGCAAAGCCAATCACACTCTGGTGCCGGCATGTAAGATGTAAAGCCCCTGCCATATAAAGTACCTCCTAGAACAGCAAACACACAGGCTTGTAGAGAGCCCTCTGGGAAGAGCCCAGAGCTTAATAGACCAATACAGCCTTCAGTGAGCACCTATAGGAAGTCAGCATAGGGTGGTAAGTGACTTAACCCAGCTAGGGGCTGGAAGGGGCCAAGTCAAGACGGGGAGGGGAGCCTGATGAAGGGATAGAGCCCATCAGGCAAAGAGAACAGCATACATAGCACTGGGATTGAAGAGACTTGACAGATAAAGTGGAGAGATGAGCAAGGACCCAGTCACAAAGGACCTCATGTATCATGCTTAGGAATCAGACTTCATCCTGAAGGCGTGGAATCTGGACTTCATCCTGAAGGCATGGAAGAACTCTTTTCTTTCGTTGTTTCTTTCTTTCTTTTGACACAGTTTATATAACAGTCCTGGCTGTCCTAGAACTAGCTCTGTAGATCAGGCTGGCCTTGAACTCACAGAGATCTACCTACCTCTGCCTCCAAAAATGTTATTCTTATTAATGGATATCTAATATATGGCAAAGCCAGATTTAGAAATATGTACAGCTGCCAGGTGTGATATTGTATCACTCAGGAAGCAGAGGCTGGCCTGGTCTATATAATGGTTCCAGACAGTAGGATCCTGTCTCAAACAAAAAACAACAACAACAACATAGCTCTCCACTGCAGGCTAGATTCTGTGGTGAAGAAGACAGGGATGATTTCTGAAACCAAAGCTCCTAATATAAAAGACTTTACAGTAAACAATCAAATGACTGCAAGAGCAGGTGACTGTTCAGTCAGAGTTTCTGTCTGATACGCACAAGGTCTTCATGGTCTCTAGCACCAAAGGGCACAGCTGCTCTTTGGCCACTATGGGCTCTTTTTTCTTCCACCCTTGGGGCCAGTTTGCTCTTCACCATCAGGACATCTAATTTCTTCTTGTTTTCTCTTTGCACGTGCTACTAAACAAATTCTGACCAATAGCAACCAACCAACAAGCAGCAGCCCAGGAACTCCCGGGGCCCTAGCATTTATATATCCTCTGAAAAATCCTCCAGAATTCCAAATATCACATAATCGCTGGAACTATCAGCAACTGGCAAAACCACGCCCCTGCTAGAGCACGAGGCAAATCACAGGCAGCGCTGTGGACAAGCTGAAGCAGCCCGGTACCCCACCCCTGGGATTAAAACAGAAACATAGTCTTATCATATTTCTGCATGTTTAAAGAAACCAAACTTCTCACTACGGAGGGGAGAGAATAATGGCAACTCTAAGATAAAACAAACGCTAACTGGCTGGGATGTTGCTTAGTTGGTAGAATGTTTGCCTGACAAGCACAAACCTGAGACTCCATAGGTCCCAGGCTGAGGAGAACCCTGAGCCAAGTCTGCTAAAGGGACACTGCAATAAGATAACAATGTGTTGCCGTCCCTATAGATCAGTGTCTTGCTCAGCCCCATCAGAGAAGTTTCTTCTTGCACTAGATGGGAATTAACACAGAGACCACACAGGACAATGTGTAGGGAGTGGAGACTGTGGAGCACTCGGTCCTCAAGGGATGTCTTCATCAAACCCCTCCCATCAAGTCTCAGGGATGTGGAGGAGGAGCCAGAAAGTTGTAAGGACCAAAGGAAGGGAGGACTCCAAGGAAACAGCATCATCCAGACACAACAGGACACACATGAACTCACAGAGACAGACTGTGGCAGCACAGACAAGACCTACACAGGTTCAAGTCACACAGGATCCCAGCACTGAGGGAAAGGGAGACACATGGTCTCACCCCTAACCAAGCAGCTATCTACAACTGACAGCACTGTCAAAGGGAAAAATCAGTTTTATCCAATATCTCCCATATCACTGATGTATCAACCACACTCCTGAGTAGACTCCATGCCCAGGAGTAGTTGGTCAACACAAAATTAACTCAATGGTACTTTTATGGACTTTTTGCTTCTTGTTTTGGGAATTTGTTTTGTTTTGATTTTGAGAGAGAGAAAAAGAACATAAAGTTGGGTGGGTAAGGAGGTAGGGAGGATCTGGAATTGGGGATTGGGAAACATGATCAAAATATACGAAAAAAATAAATAAAATAGTACTATTAAGAAAAAAAAAGAACTGTAAGCTGGGCATGGTGGCCCATGCCTGTAATCCCAGCACTCAGGCAGGAAGATGGCTGTGAGTTCGAGGCCAGCCTGCTCTACAAGTCCAGGGCTACAGAGAAACCTTGTCTAAAAAAAAAAACAAAAAAAACCAAAACTGTAAAAGGATCATTTTTTGTTATTTCAGGCTACCAAGTTCTTTGCTAGGACAGGCACAGGAAATTCATCTTTGTTTTGAGGTGCCTGTGAAGCATCCAAAGAGATTTCAAATAAGCTGCTGGTAGAGTCTGCTGTTCAGAAGTGATTACTGTCTGAAATGTCCCCTAAGAAACCAAAGTGAATTCTTTTTTTTTTCCTTTTTTTTAAGATTTTATTTACTTATTTATGTATACACTGTTCTGCCTGCATGTGTGCCTGCCCACCAGAAGAGGGCACTAGATCTCATTATAGATGGTTTTGAGGCACCATGTGGTTGCTGAGAATTGAACTCAGGACCTGTGGAAGAACAGCCAGTGCTCTTAACCTCTGAGCTGTCTCTCCAGCCCCACACAGTGAGCTCTTACCTCCAAGTCCTTCCGAATGCTCTCAAACTCTTCAATGTCATCGAGCTTGAGCTCCAGGCGTGTTGGTTTTCGTCGCAGCATATTGAAATCAACACTAGGACCAGACCCAGTGAGCTATGGGCTGTTACAAATGGCAAGAGAGGAAAAGCTTCAGGCGCCAAGTCTCAGCTACAAACAGATGAATCTGTGAACACGAACAACAAAATGAATGGGACATTAACTCATTTAGATTTCATGCGCAGGCTTCAAAATATTTAGGTATCTGTTTATTGCTAGAGCTAAAGAGATGGCTTTGCAGCTAAGAGCAGACACTGCTCCTGCAGAGGACTCAAGTTCAATTTCTAGCTTATCATTGCCTGTAACTCCAGTGTCAGGGGAGCAGATGCCTATACCTCCTTGGACACCTGCACTCATGTACCTACATACACAAAATTAAAAATAAAATAAAGTCTTTCAAAACAAAACCCAGCAAGTTGCCAGCAGAGACTCTAGGCAGCAGTGTTTTTCTTTTTGGTTTTTGTTTTGTTTGGGCCCCCAGACTCAGGTCCTAAGTCCCTTCCAGGTGTGGGCTCCTAAGCAAGACACCCAACAATCACCTTAACCTTGTGTGCCAATAACCTCCAAAGATATGCACTAGCTAATGGAAATTAGCGGAGCACAGTGGCACCTGATTACAGTCCCAATCTCTTGGGGTAACGTGAGCCCAGAAGTTGGAGGCCAGTCAGAGAAAGATAGAGCTACCTTGTCTCAAAAAAAAAAACAAAACCAGAAAAGAAACACAAGGAAAAAGTTAGGAGTTGGGGAGATGACTGAGTAAGAGCACTTCCTGCCCAGGCATGTGGCCCTGACTTCAAATCCCTAACACTCACATAAGAAGCCAGCTATAGCCAGGCAGTGATGGTGCACCCCTTTAATCCCAGCACTTGGGAGGCAGAGAACTCTCTGTGAGTTCAAGACAGCATGGTCTATAGAGCGAGTTTCAGGACAGCCAAGGCTACACAGAGAAAGCCTGTCTCAAAATCCAAAAAACAAAAAAGCCAGGCATGGTGTTATGGGGGCTTGTAATCCTGAGCGATGGAGGAATGGAAGATTTCTGAGTTTGGGAGTTTGCTGGCTATCAGCCTGGCTTCTGACTCAGTGAGATATCCTGTCTCAAGGAGTAAGGCAGAATTTGATAGAACAGCACAGCCAGCAAACATCCTCTAGCTTCAAGATATATACATGTGTGTGTACACACACACACACACGGAAAAGGAGGAATGGATAACTATCCCATCTTCTGATTCTGTAGTGGGGAAAGTGAACATGCCAAAGCTCCACCTGAGACTGTGACCATTTCTGGATGTTGAAACCAGCTGGCTTAAAATCTCATGAAAACTAAACTTACCAGCTGACAGGATTATCCACAGGATCTAAGCAGGTCTTAAATGGGTGTGTCAGTCGTTAATCAGATGCCTCCTGTGCTGAGCTCTAGGTGTTTAAAGTCAACGTTGCAATCTGTGGGGAAAACAGACAACAGACTATGCTAACCTAGTGTAAAAAGCAGACCTGTGAGGAGGATCCTTCAACAGCACTGCAGAAGCGTGTAGCCCAGACTGGGCTGCATGGGAGTGCCTAGGGATCTCAGCTTCCTGTGGGAAAAGATGTCGTAGTGAATTTGAAGGGTAGGCAGATAGAAACCAGTAAGGCCACAGAAGTTCAAAACCATTTCATACGAAGAATGAATATTTGTGTTAACAAAGCCCATGTTTGCTTTTAGAACAAAACCCTAAGCTGGCAGCATGCCGGAGAGCAGGCCCTGTCCCTCACCTGGGTAACACAGCAGAGCTGGCCCTGATGGTGAGCCTACCTGAGGACATGGGAACAGGGAGCTGACCCTGTCCCTTGCTGGCTGCAGCATTGGGTGCTGGGGGTTGGTCTGTTAGTATCTTTTCAATTGGGTAAGCTAGCTGGGGCAGTGTTGGAAAGCTTGCCCGAGTGGTGTGGGTGCAGGTAAGCTTGCAGACTGGTCAACTCAACTACCTCCCAGACCCAGATCCAGGGCTTTGAGTTGCCCCACCCCAACATCTACCCAATCTATGATCTGCTGGAGGGCATGAAAGGGCTGGTCCTACAGATCCAGAGCTGCAAGGTCTTCACGACAGGATATCTAAGAAGAGTCCTGGTGGGAATCCAGTACTGATAGTGTAGTAAAAGCCAGAGGCCTTGAACCAGACCTATGCTGAACGTGTGCAAGTACAGATGTGTGGGCAAAAGGATGTACTGTGTGACACACTATAGTTTCCACAACACATTTTTTAAAATTCTGTCTTATTTGCTTTCTTTTGGGGGAGAGGTTGCAAGGGCAGAGGGCAGATACAAAGGGACAGAAAGATGATCAGGATGCATGATGTGAAATTCACAAAGAACCAATAAAAAGAAATAAAAACCTAAGCTGAGCTTACTACCTGTTGAAGGTATCATCTTTATATTATCCACAGTATCCAAAATAAACAGACAGTAGGTTTTGGAGTAAACTTAGTCATCCAAATAGAGAAAGTGAAACCTTTTCTTGAGTTCTAGACTCTTTTTTTTTTTTTTCTTTATAAAGCTGAGCATGGTGGTGCATGCCTGTAATCCCAGCACTAGAGAGGTAGAGGCAAGTGGATCTTTGTGAGTTTGAGGCCAGCCTGATCTACAAAGTGAGTCCAAGACAGCTAAGGCTGCACAGAGAAACCCTGTCATGAAAAAACAAAATAAATAAATTAATTAATAATAATGTCGCCTTTTAAGATGTTTTATGGTATTTGGTTACTTATTGGGTTTGGTGAGAGCACACAGCCTATGAGCAGAGGTCAGAGGACAACCTTTGAGAGTTCTGTCTTTCTATCATGTGGGCTGTCACACTTAGCACAGGTTTATTTACTCACTGAACCACCCCACATTCCCATTCTTTATATTATTTTAATACAGAAGCTTTGTGAAGCTTGAGAAATTATTCCCATTTCATAAAGTTGAAATAAACAGTTTAGTTAACAACATCAGAAGCCAGGTGGTAGTGGTACCCACCATTAATTCTAGCACTCTGGAAGCAGAGCCAGATAGATCTCTATGAGTTTGAGGCAAGCCTGGTCTACAGAGTGAGTTCCAGGACAGCCATAGCTACATACACACACACACACACACACACACACACACACACACACCCCAAGGAAACAAACAAACAAAGCAAAACAAAAACCACCCTGTTTTGAAAAACTAAAAACAAAACAAAATTTTAAAAAATACAGTATCAGCCTTCTACAAAAGTTACACACAGACCACTAGGATAAAGAGTTAACTGATGCCAGGCGGTGGTGGCGCATGCCTTTAAACCCAGGCAGAGGCAGGCGGATCGCTGTGAGTTCGAGGTCTACAAATCGAGTCCAGAACAGCCAAGGCCACACAGAGAAACCCTGTCTCAAAAAAACAAACAACAACAAAAAAGAATTAACAGATAATGATCTAATTGAAAATCTGGCTATAGTGTGTCTTCATATAAATTACTACTGAACGCATCCATCATTAAACAAAAGACTATGCTGTATACGAAACATTTACACATCTCTCAGCAGGCTTATCACAACCGGAAGTGATATATAATTAACACAAAACAATGGCCCATGGCATTTCAAACTGCTTTACTCTAAATCACATACTACCTTCCACCAGATCCCTAAGTAGAGAAGCCAAAGGGAAAAGGAAGAAATACTTAAAAGTTTTCTACTAGTGTGCAAACGGAAAGCCTCACCACTAGAGGGCAATACTGAGTATAGGTTAAAAGCGCTGCTCTTCACCCTACACATTACAAATTCTACTACTCTAAGATTCCCGCAGAATGATGGATTGATTCCCTTCTTTTCTCACCAGAGGAAGTGATCCTCTAATTGCAATTGTCGGGGAAGGGGCTTAAGACCGGACGTGAGTCTGTTCAGCTCAGCAAACATGAATATTTTGGCAATCCCCACAACTTTCATGTAAGAATAAAAACCTTATCTCTGACGGTCTAGCAATCAGTGGGGCGAGAGCTGCTGGTATGCACTTTACCTGGCGCCTCCCTGGACGCTTTATTTCAAAGAACACGTACAAATAAGCTGTAGACAACTAAACCAACAACAAACTAGGCCGCAGTTCCTCCACCACGCCATTACTTTAGCCTTAAGGGGCTCTGTGAGTTTAATGTCTTCTTGAAGCCCAAATTCACTACGAAGCCACCCAGTTAAGAGGGGCCCCCGGGAGGACTTCCGTCGTGGACCACAGTTCTCTTTCCCAGCTCCAAGGCTGCACTAGTCTGGACAGATTTCAATGGCAACACAGCCCTCGCCTTCGAAATGGCAGAAGGCCTTCCGAAAGAGAGCAGAGACCCTCAGTTCGCTCCAGATTACAGTCGCGATGCATGAACCTACCTCTTTTCAGGCCTCTGCAGCTTCCCAGAACCTCAACTCCCACCACGACGCCATTGCTGCGCGAACCGAACTACACTTCCCAGGCTGCTCCGCGCCTCTTCCCCACACGCCTCGTTTCCCGCGAGTTTGTGTCGGACGTGAAACCACGCCCCTCGACGCCAGCCGACACTTGGCAACTACGACTCCCAAGACACTTTGCGACTCCCAGAGCACTGAGTACGCCCCCTGATATACTTCCGGCCAGTGACGCACTTCCACTTTGCTAGGCGCGCGGTGGCCGGTCTGAAAGGGAGAACGCGAGTTAAGCTAGGGCCTCGCGGCTCCGGAGCCCGGCATGGCCTCCTCACGAGCCTCCTCCACGGTACGAAGCTCCGGATCGCAGCTCAGGCCGGTCCTCTCCCAGAGAGGGCGGGGTTCCTGTGGGAAGGGGCCGTTACCTTGCGGGTCAGGGCGGAGGAGGAGGAGGAAGGCTGCGGGACCGTGGTGCGGAGTTTAGCAGCCTTTTCCTGATTTTCTAAACGCCTTCGTATGCTGCAGCTCTTTTTGCACCGCTCTCACAAAGCCTTGAGCAGTGGACGCTTTTTCCTCACTGCTCGAAAACACGGTGCTTTGACATCAGGACGTGTCTTGATTTAAACTGTATGAGTCGTACTTGGGATGAGGCCATCCCAACTTCTAATGAGCTCTGAAATATTTGAAATGTGTATTCCAGTAACATTGTGATTTGGTGCACCTAAAGCACCTTATTGTTTAGATTGTCCTTGGTATTTGCCCAGTAATGAACAGTTACTTTTGTAAAACCGGAGATTGCATTTTCAATAAAGTAAACGGGCCCCAAAGCAAACCATACACAACAGACAGAAATTGATGACTTTTATTTGTATGCCAAACTTAAACGGGAGCCTAAACTCTCACGGATCAGTCTTGACCTTGTCCTTTAGTTTTGGGAGGAAGTAAATGAAAGCTCAGCACTAGCTTCATTCTTTTGGAAAGCATGGTTTAGTAGGACAATGCCTTAATCTGGGTATTTGGCTTAACAGGCAACCAAAACCAAAGCACCTGATGATTTAGTCGCTCCTGTTGTGAAGAAACCGCACATCTACTATGGAAGCTTGGAAGAGAAAGAGAGAGAACGCCTGGCCAAAGGAGAGTCTGGGATTTTGGGAAAAGAAGGGCTCAAAGCAGGCATTGAAGCGGGAAATATTAATATAACCTCTGGTAAGATACAAACTGCAAATCATCTTTCTTTTTTTTTTTTTTCTTTTCTTTTTTAAACAGTGCCAGGAATCCAACCCAAGGTGTTGTGCGTGCTAGGCAAGTGTTTCACCACGGAACCACACAGTCCCATCCTTTGGCTAGCCTCTTGCCTTTGAACTCCCATTCCTCCTGCCTCCTCCCAGCACCTTTGATGATTCCATTTCCTAATGAACACCTTCCCAAACCTCATAACATTAGGTTTATAAGGTCAAACCCTCTGTTCGTCTAGGGAGCTAGTTCAGGTGGCCAAAGGCTTGCTGTAAAACCGCTAGGACCTGAGCTTGGTCCCCAGAACCCATGGTTTTTGTTGGTTTGGTTTGTTGCGGGTTTTGGTTTGGTTTGGTTTTTTGTTTGTTTAAGCCGAATGTGGTGGTACCTGTTTAGAGACTCAATGTTGGGGAAACAGACTAACTTCCACATGCACAGGCATGCACACTTACCCTTCTGTTCTTAACAATTGAATCTATGACTCTGACTACTTGGCATCATCCCGTGAGTAGCTTTTTGGTTTGTTGTGTTTTTGTTTTCTTTTTGCAGAAATTACTGGTAATCTCTACAAACTTCTTCAGTAGATGTTTGGGTTCATCAGTTGTATTTGTCTTTGGGAGATGTAACCTAGTTCTGGCATTGATGTGTAACTGTTTATAATAGTCTCTCCTTTACTCTCCTGGTTTGGTTTTGCTTCTCTTTTTCAAGACAGGATTTCTCTGTGTAGCCCTGGACCAGGCTGTCCTCAAACTTGAAGATTTGCGTAACTCTGCCTTCAGGGTGCTGGGGTTAAAGGTGTGTGGCACCACTGCCCGGCTAATTTATTATAAGCATTTAAAACAGTTTGTTGTTTTTTTTTTAGGAACAAATAAAAAGGAAGTAAAAGATTCCAGTGCACTCAGGGAGGCAGAGGCAGGTGGATCACTGAGAGTTCGAGGCCAGCCTGGTCTACAAAGCAAGTCCAGGACAGCCAAGGCTACACAGAGAAACCCTGTCTCAAAAACAAACAAACAAAAAGATTCCAGTGCCGAAAGGGCTATGTGTGGCTTCTCATTGACCATTTGAACACTTTTCCTACAGACATACAGTATTCTTAACTGTCTCTTCATTCTCACCTACCTCCTTTTTTCATCCAAATGTCTGTGTTTGTTGTGAGTTTTAAAACTAGTCTCTCTAGTATCTAGAAAGCCTTATGGTCACAGGAATCTTGTTTTTCCTAGCCATTATTTCCTCTCTAACTAGTTAATGTGTGTGAATGCTCTTATAGGGGGACTATCTTAGCAGATAGCTTTGGCAGTTGATAAGTAACATTTCTGTTGGACTTTCCAAATAAGACATGCTCCAAGCTATATAAAGAGATAATGAAATAAATGGAAGAGGTGGCCCAGCTCTCCTGATTTCAATTTAAAGCATCATTTGGGTTTATGTGATTGGCATTACTTAATAAGCTGGAAATGGTAAGTTATAAAATATAAGATAGATTAGATAGATAAAACAGTTCTTTTATATGCATAGAACTCTTCAACTTATTAAAGACCAAAGCAAATTTACATATTAATAAAATAGACATAATTGTTTATTATTAGAGAATTAAATCTTGGCTGAAATTTTATTATTGCAAGACATGGGCTTTTGTTGTTTTGTTTGTTTTTGTTTTTCGAGACAGGGTCTCCCTGCGTTAGGCTTGGTTGTCCTGGACTCGCTTTGTAGACCAGGCTGGCCTCAAACTCACAGTGATCCTCCTGCCTCTGCCTCCCGAGTGCTGGGATTAAAGTCGTGTGCCACCACACCCGGCGACATAGGGCATTTTAAATGTTTTTCGTGGTACTTGGATTTTTTTTTTTTAATTAGTAACTCAGATAGTGGATGTTTTTGTTGTTGGCCTTTGTTTCTGACAAGGTCCGTATGTGCCAGGCTGTCCGTAGTCCCACTATATAGCCAAGTATAACACTGATCTCCTGGCCTTCTGCCTCCTCCCATGTGCTGAGATTACATGTGTGCCCTGTCATTCTCTGCGTCTCCCCATCTTTCTTTTCTATTTTGCCCAAACAGCAATTTTATGTTTGGCTTTGGTTTTTGGTTTTTCATTTTTTGGTTTTTGGTTTTGGTTTTTCGAGACAGGGTTTCTCTGTGTAGTCTTAGCTGTCCTGGACTCACTTTGTAGACCAAGCTGGCCTCTGCCTCCCGAGTGCTGGGATTAAAACTGTGAGCCACCACGCCTGGCCCCAAACAGCAATTTTAAATAATCAAACTTTTTTTTTGGTTCGTCAAAACAAGGTTTTTCTGTGTAGCCATGGCTGTCCTAGACTAGATTTGTGGACCAGGCTGGTATCAAACTCAAAACAATCTAATCCTGCCTCTGCCTCTCCCTGTGCTGGGATCACAGGCATGGCTCATAATCAAATATTTTAACACAGTATAATCCAAAGATTTTTTTTTTTTTTTAGATTTATTGTCATATCTACACAATGTTTTTCCTGCATGTATATCAGAAGAGAGCACCAGATCTCATTATAGAAGGTTGTGGGCCATCATGTGGTTGCTGGGAATTGAACTCAGGACCTTTGGGGGAGTAGCCAGTGTTCTTAACCTCTGAGCCATCACTCCATCCCCAAAAGATAAATTTATTTGATACTCAATGCTGAGGAAATTAAATCTCTTTCCCCCATAACTGAACCATGTGTTTCTAGAAGAGCAAAAGCCTTTATACAGTAAAGACATTGCAGTTCATCACATGTAATTGTCTCTGGGGCAGTTTGAGGTAGTATTCCTTAGTGTTGCATGGCGTGGCAGACAGTACGTGCATTGCAGAATTGTACAGTGTTTGGAACCAAGGCTGCCTCAAAGATCTGTGGTGCAGCTGGGCAGACACTGCCGTAAACAACTGTAACTTGTTTTGAATTGTTGGTCACTGCACTTTCAGGAACCTTTCAGTATTGCTGAATGCTTTGTGAGCCCCATAATTAGACACTGTGTGGCACCTTCATCCCATTTAAGAGCTATACTCAAGGACACACAGACTCTAATTGGAAATTATTTCTAATTGTTTCTTTCCCCCGTGTTGCCTGCTCTTTGCATAGGAGAAGTATTTGAAATTGAGGAGCACATCAGTGAGCGGCAGGCAGAAGTCTTGGCAGAATTTGAAAGAAGAAAGCGAGCTCGGCAAATCAATGTTTCCACGGATGACTCAGAGGTCAAGGCTTGCCTCAGAGCCTTAGGAGAACCTATCACACTTTTTGGAGAGGGCCCTGCTGAACGAAGAGAAAGGTGTCCTTTATAAATAGTTACACTTAGTATTTTTCTTTTAAATATAAGTTTCTGATATGAATTGTGAAGAAGGTACGAACTTTCTGTCAAACCCTTGCCTGTTCTGCTGTGAAGTTGTTTGTTTAATATGCTAGGTGGTGGTGGGGTTTTTTTTAGATATATTTTTAATTATGTAAATCTACATGTATCTTTGTGGGGATGTGCATAGGTGAGTTGGGGTTCCCTAGAAGCCAAGAAGAGGGTGTCAGGTCTCCTGGAGCTGGAGCTACAGGAAATTGTGAGCTACCGCCATGGGTGCTGGGAACTGAACTTGGGTCCTCTAGAAGAACACGAAGTTACCCCTGACCTATCTCCTCTGATCCTGCAACACCAGACTTCAGTTTTTGTTTCTCTCTTACCTCTGAATGTTATTTTATTTTGTTTGAGCATAAGTGCCACTTGTTCACAGACTCTTTTCTCCTATGGAGTAAGCCCCTCTGTTATTTCCTGTCAACGCCTTTTTAAAGGATACATTTTTAAAAGTGTGTGTGTGTGTGTGTGTGTGTGTGTGTGTGTGTGTGTGTGTGTG
>OU015743.1:125505602-125524300 GCA_907169655.1 Acomys percivali
GTGTGTGTGTGTGTGTGTGTGTGTGTGTGTGTGTGTGTGTGTGTGTGTAAGCATGTGTGTGCCTTCATACACTATAGGGGCCATAGAATAACTTGTGAGAGTTGGTTCTCTCTCACCGTGTGTCCCAGGTGCCTACCCCTTGGCAGCAGGCACCGTTACTGCTTGTCACCTGCCAAGTCTGTCCCTGAGGTGAATGCCTTGAATCCCACTACCACTACCTTAGCTCGGGGCCACCATTGTGACTTGGGATTGCGTAGCAGGAAAAGTCTGGTTTTTTACCTTCCTCTCCCTCTTCTGCCTGTTGCCATATCATTTGTCGTTGCAGACCCGTCTGTATAGCGTAGACAGCTCTGGTGACCGGGGCCCACTTGAATGTCCAGCTCCTCTATTCCATATTCCAGCTCTGCTGAGACATTTGCAGGTCTAAGTTCAGCCTGATTCCCTGACTGTTGGCCTTTACGTTTCTTTAACCCTCTACCTCAACTATTATTTTTCTGGTCTTGACTCTTTGGCTTGAATAAGCACTTGACAACACCTTTTCTGTAAAGCCTTCTCTGATATGTACCCCATACTCCTCCCAAGCCTTTGCTCCACGCTTCCATGTTCCCTTCATATCTGCTCACCACTGGTGTAATGTACTGCTTGCTGTAGTCCCTTCAAAATTATCCTGTAGTTTCAGTTTTGTAGTTGTAGTTTTGAAACAGGGTCTCACTATATAGCCTTTGCTGGTCTGGAGCTCAACACCACACCTGGCTTGTTTTTTGTTTTTTGTTTTTTGTTTTTTTTAATTGAAATGGGATTTCAGTGTGTGGCCCTGTTTGGCCTGGAACTTACTTTGTAGACCAGGCTGGTCGTAAACTCAGAGAGATGCACTTGCTTCTGCTTCCAGATGCTAGGGTTAAAGGTGTGCGCCATCACACCTGGTTCCTTTGTAGCTATTCTTAGTCATTAAATAACTTTAGCCCTGGAATCAGGGCCCTGCACATCATGGCATTAAGTGGATTCCAGCTGTCCTTAGAGCCTGACGTGGCAGCAGTGTATAGTCCAGTTGACTCTAAATGAAATAGGATAATTGCTGAAAGCTGGTTTTAGAGAGCCTTCAAATAAGTCTTGTGTGGAAAAGCTTAGCGTGCCCACTTGAGTCTTAAGGAAGACCAGAGGAGTCTGAGAGGTGAAGGGGCTGACGGTTCACAGTGCTTCCCTTCACTTGCTTTTCCTGCTCTCTCTCATCCACAGTCATCTGAGGCCCAAAAATACTGACTAGGAAAATGGCAAAAGTAAACATGCTATAAGTTTAAATTATACCATTCTGAGTGATACCCTGAAATCTCACACCACCCAGCTCTGCCCCTTCATCTGCTCTGTCCTTGCTGCCTTCCCGTTAGTGTGCTGTATAGGAAGACATTTTGAGAGAAAGAAAGCAGACCCTTAATGTTCTTCATCTGGGCCGGATTCTCCACGCCAGCCATGTGCTTCTCCTCCAGCTAAACCATAGCGCCCTTCCTCTCTTCCCTTCAGGTCTCTCCCCTTCTCCTCTTGGCGGTCCTTCTTCTTCCCAGAATTCCTCTCTCTCTCCTAGCCCCACCTATCTCCTGCCCTGCCCAGGTTGGATGGCTTTTTATTAAGCAAAGGGTGGGTCAGACAGCAAGCAGTAATTAGCATCAAAATATATCAGATTATCCCAACAGACCCTGTTCCCATAATTATAAAAATCTGTTTTGAGCTGGGCAGTGGTGGCACACACTTTTAATCCCAGCACTCAGGAGGCAGAGGCAGATGGATCTCTGTGAGTTCAAGGCCAGCCTGGTCTACAGAGTGAGTTCCAGGACAGCTAGGACTACACAGAGATACCCTGTTTCTAAAAACAAATAAAATATAACTCTCGTTTTGCTTTGTTGTTACTAACCTTTGAGTTAAACTGTATCATAAGGATGTATGAGTTGGGAAACAAACACAGTTTAAGGCTCACACTCTCTGGTTGTAAGCTTTCAGGCATCTTGACACATCTTCCACAAGTGGTGATGGCCCTGCTGGGCCTTTTGGCAGTCTGTTTCATCTGGATTCATTTCTGACCTTCGTTACAGGTTAAGAAATATCCTCTCAGTGGTCGGGACTGATGCCTTAAAAAAGACAAAAAAGGATGATGAGAAATCTAAGAAGTCGAAAGAAGAGGTAAAATGTGTAGAAATTCAGTAATAATTTTTTCCAGTGCTTTGCTCTGCTAGAGTGGGGGGAAGTGTCTACAGGCTCTGCCATTTGGGACTGGTTGGTGGCACTAATTGGTAATTCTTACATTGCCTGGGATGGTGCTGTAAGTTCTCCATTCAGTAAGGAACTATGACACTCTTGGTGTGACTCAGTAAGAAATCAGAAACTAAGACATCATAGAAAAAAATAGGGGCTAGAGAGATTGCTTAGCCCTTAAGACTGCACAGTGCTTTTCAAGAAGAGCCAAGTTCAGTTCCCAGCACCTGAGTCCAGCAACACACAGCTGCTGAGCAATCTCACTCCGTCTTCTGACCTCCATAGCACCTACATTCATCTGCACATCCCCACAGTCACACGACATAGTTACATAGACCTTTTGGATGAAAACAAAAAGTGACTGATAGGTCGTTTGCCTGCTTTGTTGTATTACAGAGCCAGTCACCTTTGTAAGCAGTTATAAGAGAAAGCAGATGCACTTCACACCTAACATTTCTTCTGTTACTTCCTTTTCAGTATCAGCAAACCTGGTACCATGAAGGGCCAAATAGCCTGAAGGTGGCTAGGCTGTGGATTGCTAATTATTCACTCCCCAGGTAAGCGTGGTCCAGAAGAAAGAATTCTGATTTCTCTCAGGGACCAAGGGTGGCTCTGGGTGGTGGCATTTATTACAATAGGCTTGAGGAGTAGAGAGCGTGCAGACCCTTGTTGATAGATCCTTAGTGATGATGTTTGTGGGTCACAGGGCAATGAAACGCCTGGAGGAGGCCCGGCTCCATAAGGAGATTCCTGAAACAACCAGAACCTCCCAGATGCAGGAGCTGCACAAGTCTCTCCGGGTAAGAAGCTCTTCGCTGTCCAGTCTCTTACATCCTTATTGTCTGTTGTGGCCCTCCCACGGGATTCTCCTGATGGATCTGTGGTGTGGGAGGCACCGGCAGCTGTGGTAACAGGAGCATTCTGAGCTCGCAGAGCCCAGTGCTGCTCTTGACTGCGTCCTTCTCACAGGTCAAGCTGTGCTTTGCTTTTCTCTGTGGCTTTTGTTTGTGTTTAGCTGACATAAAAGCTAATGGGGCTAGTGACCAAGTGGCGTTCCAGATAAGCCTTAATTCCGTTATTTCTTCAGCACCAGTGTCTTCTGTCAACAGCAGGCATTTAAAAGTCTTGGGGTGGGTTGAGCTGAAAGGCTGTTACCAATGACACGTCCTCTCTCTCCCATTCCCCAACCTCCTTTTTCCCAAAAGTAGAAAAGCCAAAAAACTCTTAGATTGGCCTAGTAGTGATCACCTTGTTTGTTTGTTTGTTTGTTTTCTATTTTAGTCTTTGAATAATTTCTGCAGTCAGATTGGAGATGATCGGCCAATCTCCTACTGTCACTTTAGTCCCAATTCTAAAATGCTAGCCACAGCTTGTTGGTAAGTCGTCTTTTACAATAACATTTTCCTAAATTGGGCATTGGTTCAGGAAGGAAAAGATGCCTTTGTCTCAGATATTTTTCCCTCCGTCCTCTTCCTCTGCTTCCCACGAGCAGGTGTCATGCCTCTGCCTGCTTAGTTGCCTCTTACAGAGATCCGCGACATAACATGACATGACATGTCTGTTATGTTCTTCCACTGGTGTTCTGGGGTAGTTCATGTGGGAACTTTATAGACCAAGTAGTTTTCATGCCTTAGTCAGCTTTTCTTTCTTAGTTCTGTGGTCTCAGTGAGGTAGTGCCCTTATCTGTACCTTTGGTAAAGTAATAACATTTGTCAAGCACCTGGTAAGAACAGGGTAAATATTAATTACTAGCCTTACCTTTGTCTTGCATATGTTACCACGTACACAGGAAACTCTCAAGATGTGTGATCACTTTGGTTTTGGGGTGCTGGTGTGTGGCTCTGTGTTCGTGTGGGTGTGTGCATGTGGAGGCTGGAGGCCAGTGTTGTATGTCATCTTCCTTCCCTGATGGCTCTCAACATTATTTTTGAAACAGGGTCTCTTACTGAGCCTGAAATTATCAATTCACCTAGACTGGCTGGCCCATAAGCCCCAGGGACCTATCTGCCTGTCCCTGTGCTGGGCTTACGGACATACATACCCAGTTTTTACATGCGTTCTGGAAATTTGGACTTGAATCTTCATATTTGCATAGCAAGTACTTTATTGACTATGTGAACCATTTCTTGGGCCCTATTTCATTTTACTTTTGCTTTTTTTTTTTCTGGATCATGGCTATCTAATGAAAGAGAAAGCATCACTGACTGCAGAGAAATTGCTTCAGTGGGCAGAAAGTGAAGCTGTGGTTAATGAGAAAGCTAAAGACTAAATACTTGGTAGATAGCAAAATGCTGCTCAGAAGTCAAGTCCTGTCATTAATGACCCAATTTAACCCGTTCTCCCTTCCCTTGCGAGTTGACCTGGGCATTAACAGTAGCCGCTTTCATTCCATGATGGTCTAGAAGAGGCCTGAGAGCTGCCGTCGCTCCTCTTCAGCAAGCTGTCGCTTTTTCTGATAGCCACTGTTGAGTGTATATGGACAAGACAGCATTGTCCTTTAATAGTGTTACGAAGGTGCCTTTTCCTTCCCAGACCAACCCTGGCTGAGATGCTTTCCTTTGTGTTTGATAGGAGTGGGCTCTGCAAGCTCTGGTCTGTCCCTGACTGCAGCCTCCTTCATACTCTTAGAGGTGAGTTATTTTTTTTGGAGTTCTCATTCTTTTCCCAGCAAACTGTTAAACAGTGTAACTCCAGTTGGCACTCAGATACAATATACAGCATTGCTTCTGCCTGTGTGTATGTGCTTGTGTGCTCTGTGAACATATGTAAGTGCCATCAAAGACCAGATGAAGGTGTCTGCTCCCCTGGAGCTGGAGTTACAGGCAGTTATGGGTTCTGAGAACCAAATTCGGTCCTCTGCAAGAGCAGAGCATTTTTATTTGAGTGGAGGTGTCTGGTTTATCGCTCCACCACACCAGAATATCATGACTTCACCTTCATGCAGTCTGCCCTCCTGTCCGGCCACACTCTGCTTTAACAGCATCTAAGTCAAAAGATACAAAGGTTTTGTGGTTTACGTTTTTGATTCAGCTTAATCTCATGAGATTGGAGTCTTACTCTTTCCCAAGCTAGCCTTCAATTCAATATCTCCCTGCCTCAGCCTCCCAAGTGCTGCATATAGTCCACTAGGCCAGTTTCTGCCCTTTTCTTTTCTCTTAAATTAAAAAAGGAAAAATATAATTTGAGTATTTGTTTAAAACATTGGGGGCTGCATGTGCTGCTCTGAGAAAGAACCTGAGTTCAGTTCCCAGCGCCCATACCAGTGCCTCACAGCTACCTGGAATTTTGGCTCCAAGGGATCCAGTGATCTCCCTAGGCATCTGCAGTCATGTGTACATACTCACATAAAGACACATAATTTAAAAATAAATCTTAAAATATAAATAGATGAGCATGGTGTCACACACCTTTAATCCCAGCACTCAGGAGGCAGTGGTAGGTAGATCTTTGTAAAGTTGAGGCCAGCCTGGGCTTCATAGCAAGTTCAAGGTCAGCCAGGACTGCATACAGAGTCCCTGTCTCAAAAATAAGTAAGTGTTCTTTTTTAGTAGTTGAACAGTCACTTTAATACTGTCTGTTCCCGTTCCCTAATAATGTACTTTCCATGTTGTTCATAGTAGTCTCTGTTTGCTCACAGCTTACAAACTTTGCTCTCTTATATTTCTTTAGGCCATAACACAAATGTAGGAGCAATTGTATTCCATCCCAAATCCACTGTCTCACTGGACCAAAAAGATGTCAACCTGGCCTCCTGTGCTGCTGATGGCTCTGTGAAGCTCTGGAGTCTTGACAGGTGATTATTGCCCTTCTGTAGTCCCTACTGCCTCTCTGAACGCTGCGAGGCACTTGACTGGCCCTCTAGGACTGAAAGTGTGATGTTTAACCCCAGACATGCTCCAAGAGTCCAGGGAAGTCACTAAAAGTAGATACCTTTCTTAGACCTTTTTTCTCCAAGCAGGTGTGCTGTGATCTTTTTCCCCCCTTGCTGACTTAGAGCTGCAGTTTTTGCCTTTGGCATAGTAGCTGCTGATTCCCAGTTACCATTATTCTAAAGCAATCCAGTTTACCCTGCGTGGTAGGTTATCATTGGAGAAATGTTTATAGATAGGCTAAAGATGATGGATCATCTTGCTGGCCTCTTGGGTCTTAGCACACAGCCACAGAGGAGAGGAAAGTGAGGTTCTATCTGGTGGTACAGGCCACTGGTGTCATCTCTACCCAGGGGGTAATTTTCCAACTACTGCACATTTTATTTCTTCGTGTGGGTGTTTTTACTAGTCCACTCAAAATTTTGGAAGCATACTACTGTGATCTAAAAGACATTTGAATACTCATTTTTCTTACCTAGGGAAAGCATAGGAAGGTTTTTAGTCCAGTATTTTCTAAAAGCGCTAATTAGCATTTGCAGTCTTTGCCAGATAGGGTCTCAGCTACTAGCACAGCAGCTTTAATTGGCTTTCGTAATATTTAGCAATGTTTATCCCCATGGGACACTGGTTGGGTCGTGTGGCTCACTGACAACACTCCCTACTAATTGCCCTCTTTAGGCTCATGTTTATTTCCTCTCTCTGGCATTTCAGCTTTTCTGTTGTTGCTAGGTAGCAGAAATTAACAGCCGCCCAGAAGACACTGAGTCACTCCAGCCTAGGATTCCTTTTTCCATTTGGATCTTGGAACAGGCTAAGGGTTAAGAAAGATTATCTGGAACCCGCTTAAACCAAAACTGATTTCTGTATCCACACCTCCTCCAAAGTGTATTTTCTTTTGAAGCCAAGCACTGCTTTGATGCAGTGGAGCTGTTTGCTCATCAATCTGAAGAACTCTTCTCTAATCCTACATGGAGAATTTGTGGACACACTAAATTGAGATAGTGATCACTTTGCCCTGTGGTCACAGAAATTATCCTCTATTTTATAGAACTTGAGCAAGTAGCTTAAATTACTGTTATCCCAGGATTGTAGCCCTTTGCACAGAGCTTTGTGCAGGGTGCTGTCAGCTCCTTGAGCTGCCCCATGGTAATACCTGTATACAAACTACAGAGTGGCTACGTCTACACAGCAGCAAATAAACTTAGTGGGCATCTGCATGGCTATTAAGATGTGTTAATCCTTAAATGTGTTTGTTTCCCTTAAGCGATGAACCAGTGGCAGATATTGAAGGCCATACAGTGCGTGTGGCTCGGGTAATGTGGCATCCATCAGGGCGTTTCCTGGGCACAACCTGGTAAGCCATCTATTACTGTTCAGTTTTTATAGGCCTGTTGGTTTTGATAATCCTTTTCACTTATCTGCCAAGTAAATTTTTAGAGCAAGGATGTTCAACTAGAATTTCTCAAGCTTCAATAATAGAGTCAGAAAAAGAGTATGATATAGTCGGGGCACAGTATATTTACTTTCATGTCCTACTGAGTGTGCTATGCATTCTACTGAAGTCTCTCCGCTGGGTGTGATGCCACATACCTGTGATCCTAACAGGCAAGAGGTTGAAGCAAGAGGGTCATAAGTTCAAGGCCAGCTTATATATTCTTTATAGCAAGACTATTAAAAAACAATGGGCTGGAGAGATGGCGCAGAGGTTAAGAGTATACTGTCTATTCTTCCAAAGGTCCTGAGTTCAATTCCCAGCAACCACATGGTGGCTCACAACCATCTATAATGAGGTCTGGTGCCCTCTCCTGGAGTGCAGGCACACATTTGGGCAGAATATTGTACAAATAATAAATCAATCAATCAAAAATAAATTAAAATAGAGCTGAGTGATTGCAGCACATGCCTTTAATCCCAGCACTCAGGAGGCAGAATGCCTGAGTTTGAGGCCAGCCTGGTCTATAGATCGAGTTCAGGACAGCCAGGGCTATACAGAGAAACCCTGTCTTTTAAAACAAACAAAAATATTAAATAAAATTTCTCTGTGCCAATATGTTGGCTTCTTTTTATTGTGTAAATTTAGTGAGGCTTAGTTCTAAAAATCTTTTTCAGGTTTAAGCAGCATACAATGGAATGTCGTTGTTTTATTGTACATTGAGATTGTTTTGTTGTACAATTAACTTTGACAAGTACATACCATTTGTACTACCCAATAAAATTCTGTCCCACTCCTTCTTAATCTCCCCTCCAAGCAATCTCTGAGTTGATTCTGTTCATTAAGCCTGTTTATACCCATTCATGTTGTTAAGCTGAGCTATAGTCTGCTGTGTGTCTTTGCTACAGTTTATGCATTCTCCTGTTGATGGACACATGGGCACGTTTCTAGGTTGTGGCTAGTTAACATAAAGCTACTATAAATATTTTTTATGTGTATGGGTGTTTTGCCTACATGTATGTCTGTATACATCATGTGCCTAGTGCCCACAGAGGTCAGAAAAAGGCATTAGATCACCTAGAATTAGAATTTCACATGGTTGTGAGCTGCCATGTGGGTGCGGGGAATCACTTGGATCCCCTGAAACATTTAGGCAAGCTGGGCTCAGTGCCACATGCTTATAATCCCAGCACTTAGAAGGAGAATCTCAAGGTTGAGGCCAGCCTGGGTGGGCTTCATAGTGGGGCCCTGTTCCCTAGGATACAATCTTAGGAACAGCTGCGTTCTGCCCACTCATTTTATAGCTTTGTCTGTGTTTGCTGCTGCTATTCCTACTGTTTGCCACAGAAGCTAGCACGTAGTAATGTCTTCTTTAGTGTTGCTCCCTGATGACTGTTGCTGCTGAGTATTTCTGCTTTGTACATACACTTGTACACCCTGGGCGTCTTGTCTTTTGTGCAGGGCCCAGTTGCTTTGCCCTTCTTGAGTTTATCTGGTCTGTCGTTTTGGACCATGGCCTATTTGCTACCATCATCAGGCCTCTATTAAAATTGCTTTAGCACCCTTACTGAAAACATTCTGATCATGTATGTTTGGGTCTGCTCTATTTGTCTATTTGTTCACCTGATTTTTTAAAAAATGCCCAACATCCAGTTGAGACTCCAGTAAATTAACTAATGCTCGATGACTGATGGGATAAAGCGGCGGGATGAAGGGGTGGGCAGGGGCAGCGCGGTTGTTGCTGGACCATTCTTTAAGGATTTGGTTTTGGGTTTGTGCTTGTGGCTCAACCCAGGGCCCTGCACATACCAGGCAAGGCTCCCCTACTATTGAGCCCCAAACCGGGGAATTCTTTTTTTAAAAAATAGCCACTAAAGTATAGAATGCACATTGTCTTCCAACTGTCACCTAAGTCTTGGATGGTGAGGTGGTGTTCATCTCTGAAAGGAGCTTCCAGTTAATATGGCTGAATTAGCAGTTCCGGGAGCACAGGCTAACTAGTTTATTTATAGTACCTAGTCATATTAGACACCAAGTCGGTCTGCTGGTTGATTATTGGTGTGATTTATTTTACTGTATTTGTTTTTAAGTTATGACCGTTCATGGCGCTTGTGGGATTTAGAGGCTCAAGAGGAGATCCTGCATCAGGAAGGCCACAGCATGGGTGTGTATGACATTGCCTTCCATCAAGATGGCTCTTTGGCTGGCACTGGGTAAGACTTCCTCCACAAAGCAAGGGGCGGGCAGCTCAGTAGTCTCACCTCTTAGGCATCCCTGTTTCCATGTCGAACTGGTTCCAGTATACTCACATATATGTCGTTTCATCAGGGGACTGGATGCATTTGGCCGAGTTTGGGACCTACGCACAGGACGTTGCATTATGTTCCTAGAAGGCCACCTGAAGGAAATCTATGGGATAAATTTCTCCCCCAATGGGTAAAGCACGCTCAGTGAATGGGGAAGGGGGATCCTGGTCAGACAGTGCTTTCTGTTTCTAACTATGATACTTGTGATCCACAGCTACCACATTGCAACTGGCAGTGGTGACAACACCTGCAAAGTATGGGACCTTCGACAACGACGCTGCGTCTACACCATCCCCGCCCATCAGAACTTAGTGACTGGTGTCAAGTTTGAGCGTAAGCTTTTTTCTTGTTCTCAGCCTTAACACCAGACAGCCTTTGCTTCGAGGAATACATGCTAGGTATTAGACTCACTTAGACATGGAACCTCTGTTAAAGAAGCAAATTTCCTTTTCCGTACCCGTAGACCAAGCTGTGGCAAAGATGCTTCTTGAGGCAGAGAGTTTTGTGAAGGCCTCGTTTCCCGTTTGCCAGGCACTAGGTGCTTGACGCTACTGAACAGACTGTCCCTTATCTTAGAGGCCCCTCAAAATGTAGAATACATGTGTTCTTTCAAAATAATGTGTTTTGGCAGTTGTTTGTGGGTTTTTTCTTAAGCTCTTTCTGAAGACGTGAATCCTTGATGTTTGCTTTATGTCTCCTACAGCTATCCATGGAGACTTCCTGCTTACAGGTGCCTATGACAACACAGCCAAGATCTGGACCCACCCAGGCTGGTCCCCACTGAAGACTTTGGCTGGTCATGAGGGCAAAGTGATGGGCCTAGACATTTCTTCTGATGGGCAGCTCATAGCCACTTGCTCATATGACAGGACCTTCAAGCTCTGGATGGCAGAGTAGGCAAGACCGTGGGAGGAAGGACTCAGAGCTTGTGTTCTCACCAAGGAGCCATTTTCCTCAAAGGACAAGAATTGTGTTGTGTTCTATCATGTTTTCCGCCAAACGCCATGTGTAGGATTGGATTTTCACATCAGCCCCACTTCTGAGGAAGCTAGTCTCTGGGTGATGGCAAACCCTCCATGGTTAGAATGCAGCTCTCGTCCTAGGTTCTGCCCTAGACTGTGTAGACGGTGTTAGACTCAGTATTTTTGAATGCCTCCCACCTCACAGCACTGAGGAGTGTAGGAGTGTGCCTATTCTTTCTTTTTTTTTACTTGACATTTTGAGGCAGGCTCTGTCTTGGAACTTGGTGTATATGTCAGGAAGTCTCACATTGTAACTGTTCCTCCCACCTCTGCCTTTCAACAGACATGTTGTTGTGCCTGGTGGTTGCTTTTTTTTTTTTTTTGGTTTTTTTTTTTTTGGTTTTTTGAGACAGGGTTTCTCTTGTCCTGGCTGTCCTAGACTTAGACCAGGCTGGCCTCAAACTCACAGAGATCCACCCGCCTCTACCTCCCCAGGTGTTGGGATTAAAGGAGTCCACCACCATGCCTGGCTGGCAGTTAACATTTTTAATGCTTGCACTTGGCTCTATAAAACATGGTATGTGCTTGGGACTACATGTGACCCAGCAAGCAAAATGGCTGAACTGTATTTGGCATCTCCCCAGTTACGAGGGCATGTCGCTGCCTTTACTTGAGCAGTGCCTGATGGCAAGCTCCTCTCCTCCTGAGAGTGAGGTATGAGCAGCAAGCTGTGGCTGTGTGATGCCTCCGCAGTGAAGATGATTCCCGTCTTCGTATGGAGCTCACAGAGGATGTCGGCTGCATCGAGGAACTCAGAACTGAACACTTGGCCTTGTTAGGGGAACCTCTTTGAAGTTTGCCGTCCTTGTTGATAAAACAGGGCATTGTATCCAGGCTCAAAGGAGTTTTTAGAAAACAAACCTGATGTCTCTTGTACAACCTCCTTCCTGTTGGTTATTTAAAGGATGTACTTTATGTATTAAAAGATACTAAATGTCAAAGTAACTGGAAAAGAAATCCTAATTTATGGTTGGGGATGCCCAAACAAACTTTTTTAAAATATGCTTGCTGAGAGCAAAATTCTAATATAAAAGCTATCTTTCAAACGCCTTTTCTTTTTTTCTTTTTTGGTTTTTCATGACAGGGTTTCTCTATGTTATCTTGGCTGTCCTGGATTCACTTTGTAGTCCAGGCTGGCCTCAAACTCACAGCAGTCCACCTGTCTCTGCCTCCCGAGTGCTGGGATGAAAGGCGTGGGCTACTACGCCTGGCAATTCAAAGGATTATTTTCAGGTTCAGCGTTATATGAACCATTAGTCCATGGAGGTCCCTTCTTTAGTTTTGCGATCTGATTTAATCCTAGGCAGGAATTGTTTCAGTTTCTGTTACTTTATTCACAGATGTTGATAGTACTTTTTTTTTTTTTTTTTTTTTTGAGTGTTTGGTTGTTTTGTTTTTGGGCTCAGATTGGCCTCAGACTCTAATCCTCCTGCCTCTGCATCTCCAGTTCTGTAACTTGTAACTTTCGCCACATCTAGATATTAACAGCTTTTTTAATAGAGTTGTTGGCCTGGGAGACCAGTATACCAGGGATGTGTCTGGGATCAACAGCTCTTCCTCATTGGTCTTGTGATTAACTTTACCTTCCCACTACAGGTGCACACCCTCTAAACTCCAGAACTGCACAGTGAATCACCACAAAACAGTAATTTCAAAGAAGGTTGTGTATAGAGTAAAATTAGCATGAACTGGAAGCTTCCCTGCCAGTATTCAAAATTTACACTCTACCAGCTTCCTGTTCTTCTCTGCTCGTCTGCACATTAGGGATATGTAGTATAGAGCAAGACATGCATTTTTGTTTTGGGTTTTTTTTTTTTTTTTTTTGGGTTTTTTTTTTTTTTTTTTTGGTGGTGGTGGTGGTGGTTGGTTTGGTTTTGTGAGTCAGGGTTTCTCTGTGTAGCCTTGGCTTTCCTAGAACTCACTGTAGACCCTGCTGGCCTCAAACTCACAGGGATTCGCTTGCCTCTGCCTCCCAAGTACTGAGGTTAAAGGTCTAGCTAGCTAAACATGTTTTAATCTGATTCCAATAATAGCCAAGTGTATTTCTTCTGTAGCTTTTAGTTTGCTCAGGTCTACCCTTCATTTGGTATTTAACTATTCCCATAATAGTGTGCCACGGAAAGTACCCTTTTCTTGACTTCTCGTAGTGTTTGTAAGTGAGACTGCTGTAGTGCCCCGCAGTCAGGATCTAGACACCAAACGGTTTTCAGTTTCTTTGGTTTAAACCTTACTTGGTACTTAACAATTGTTGGTTGATTTGAGAGAGTGTCTGAATTGGAAATGCTCCATATAAGCTGTAGTAGGCAGAGCGAGTGCCTGAGGGAACATCCGTTTGTTCAACCATTGTAAGAAATTGCTTAGTGGGTTCTGAGTCGCAGAACCACTATCACTTAGCCCTACATAGGTGATGCATCAGGTACAGTAAACAGCTCATTCTTCAAGATTGCTGGGATGGACTGAAGTAATAGAACGACCCAGCTGTCAGCAGTGGAACGCGTAAGCCCGTGTGAAGTGATCTCAGTGCTTTATGGGGAGGAGTGTTGGCCACACCAACAAGACCGGGACCATGCATGTGCCTGGTGATGCCTCATCAGCGTTTCCACCTTTCTGCCTGTGGATGCCATAGACAAGTCACTCCTCTCTGACTTCATGAAAAATGGAGTTTGCTCACTCCTGTATCTTGACTTGGAGCCTGTTGCTGCTTACCAGAATTGAATCTTAGCATAGGTGAGCTGGGTGTGGTGGTGCACGCCTTTAATCCCAGCACTCAGGCAGGCGGATCGCTGTGAGTTCAAGGCCAGCCTGGTCTATAAAGTGAGTCCAGGACAGCCAAGACTACACAGAGAAACCCTGTTTGAAAAAAACAAAAACAAAACAAAGCCTAGGTGATACTGTCTTGTGTAGAGCATCTCTAGCACAGCAGCAGGTCTCCATCTTCAGCACACCCAGTGGTGGTGCTCCCATGTGTTTCTAGTTGGCCTGTAAGTGTACTAGTGAGACTGTTAGGATTTGATTCAGAAATGTCCCCAGCACTGTTGTGTGCCGTTAAACCTTCAGGATGTAGGGCCTAGCTGGTACAAACAGGTGCCCAGCAAAGGCTCACTAAAAGTTACTAGCCCAGATTCTATTTCCAGCTGCTTTCTGCCTCCCGGTATGCTGGGGTGTGGCGAGCATCTACCACATCCTCCCTCCCCATGCTCTGTGCCCTCTGAAACCATGAACCCAAATCAACCTCCCCTCAAGTTGT
Source organism: Acomys percivali (assembly GCA_907169655.1). NCBI lineage: Eukaryota > Metazoa > Chordata > Mammalia > Rodentia > Muridae > Acomys > Acomys percivali. The sequence goes on from OU015743.1 coordinate 125,519,723, forward strand.
CTCTGTCAGGTATTGTGGTCACAGTGACATAAAAGTGACTTAACTGCCCCAAGGTTAGAACTAATACAAAATAGAAGTTAACATCCTCGTCCCCTGTTTTAAAAAAAAAAAAAAAAAAAAAATGTTACTTCCACCATCCTAAGAATGTAAGCTGTATCCTTACAGAGAGGACCCCAACACTTGGACCAGGGCCTCTAGGGGAGGGAAATCCTTGCTTTTGCCAGCTCCCTGTCCCCATCCCTCTTAGCGAATATGGTGACGTGGTTGCCTAGCTTGCTACAAAGTTAAGAAGCAGAAGTGTAGAGAAATGAAGTCAGGGAAGAATGGGAGTCTCACCTCAGTACAATTACCTGAGGTGGTCAATGGAGACGCAGGAGCTAGTCTCAGGAGGAGCGAGCACTAGCTGCCTTTCCAGTGTCATAATGGAGAAAGAACTTTACTCCACACTGGAGCTTAACACTATCTGGTTTTACTAAATCAAGATATACTTCCTATCTTGACCATTTTATAATGTTTTCTACCTTTGGACTCCTAAGGAAGTTATAAATAAATGCTACTTCTGTGAAAATATTATTTAGGGCAAACACAACTGACTGACTCAAGTTCTGACCTCTGACAACTTTTAATCTATAAATCAAAAAAAAAAAAAAACAAAAACCAAAAACAAGAAAACAAGTCTTTTTCTGATTGTGTTGAGGACACTTTGGGATTGCTTCAAAGTCTGGGGCCAGAAGGACATGTTCAAGCCAGAGAAGCATTTACACATGGCGTGGTGTCCAGCAGCTGCTGGCTTGCCTAACTTTTAGGTACTTGATTCCCGGATTCTGTCATATGAGGTGAAAACCAGGATTGGTTATTCCCTGCACCGCACGCCTTTCAAGCCTGCGCTGCAGCAGAGGCATTGCCTGTGCCCAGGTGTCTGCCCTACCACTCTGAGGCCAGGGTTACGTTGCTGAGCTCAGCTCCCCCTCCCCTGTGGGCACTGACAGGAATAATAGAGACCTTTCCCTAGACCCCACATCCTTCCCAGCCCTCCTGCCTTCCTTCCTCTTTTAGATTCATTTCTTCACACTGCATGCTGAAGAAGTCACCCTGCCCACCCTCCTCCCTTGCCCTGGATCAGTCTGTCCCCCCCCCCCCCCCCCCCCCCCCTGGTTCAGTCTGTCCCCCCCCCCCCCCCAGTCTCTGCCCAATAAAGGGTTGTGGAAGGAAGAAATCAATGAATTAAAGAATGCACACTAGTTTTACTGGGAATGGTGGCAAGAATCAGAGAGAAAGCTGGAAGGGAGACAAACACATTGGCCCACGGACTTCAGACTCTCCAGAATTGTCAGCAACACGGCAACAGCTCAGGGCAAGATGCTACAAGCTATCAACTAGTCGGATGTCTGGACCGTGCTGTCCAGCCCTTTGGCACGATTTGCTATGGGGCCACGTAGCCACAGAACTCCTTCTCTACCCTCAATGACCTCACAGCTCACAATCGGGTCTCTGACCCTTCAACTCTTTTCTTCCTGCCTGGCCATCTCCTTTCTCCAAAGCAGACAACACAGGACCTAACCCATCCCTGGGCTGCGAAATGAACAATACTATAAAGAAGACAACACCAACGGCAGCTCTGTAGCCCGCATTCCAGCAACCACTGCGAAAGGCTCCGTTCCTTGTCCTAGACCACAGAGTGCTCACCCCATGCCCCAAAAGAACTGCTTAGTCCAGAAGATGGAGAAGATGAGAAGCAGGGTGACACTGAGGATGACAGCCATCAAGTAGGCAAAGATCCGGAAGTGAGGGTTGCGGACACACTCTCTGAGGGTGTAGTGGCTGGGGATGGAGATGGGCACGGGCCTGGTGTCAGGGGCTGTGTCCTGAGGGGGTCCAGTCTGACTCCCAGGCTCGGGGCCAAGGTCCAGGGTGTAGACTCGAGGCTGACGCAGGAAGTAGCGGCTCTTGGGCTGGTCCTTGAGACAGAGTTGGTGGCCCTCAAGGATGACATGGTGGGGCTCTAGGCGAAGCAGGGTCAGCATGGCAGTGTCTGTAGGCAAGTCAGTGACTGGTTGCCCCGAAGCCAGCACTGTGGGCTGACGACAGAGTGGGCAGAGCAAGCGGCGCCTGGTCGGGGTCACCAGGCTGAGGTGGGCCAGGCATTCCACGCAGAAGGAGTGACAGCAGTCTAGTACTTTAGGGGTGTGGAACGTGTTGTTGAAGGGGTTCCAGCAGACAGGGCACTCGGCTGTGAGTTCCTGGCCCTGTGGCTCAGTCATCTTCCAAATCACATGCAGGGAGCCTCACCGGGGATGTCCTAGTAGAGGGAAGAAAGAGTCAAGCACACCTGTGGGGCTTTGTCCCTGGCCTTGGTCTGAATCTCTCAGCTCTGAGAGGGTAAAAGCTATCCACCCACATCTCACACGTAGAGGAATGTGTGTCTAAAAGCATTTTGTCCAAGAACACGCAGTTCTGAGTCTCAGACTTAAGTCTAAAGCCACCCAGCAGCCTGATGCCTAGGATGAAGGATTGAGCCACCCTATGGCTGCATTAAAATGAGCTGGCAGTGGAGGGAACAGCACTTGGACTTTGGAGATGGCTAAAAATGCAGCCTTTGCTCCCTGCATTTGCTCTAGGCTATGTTGGCTCTACTGAGCAAGAGAGAAGGATACATTTGGTGAGTTTTCTAAGGGCTACGTGCTTCCTTCCCTGCTATCAAACCCCCGATTAGAACAGAGATGGGCTCTGTGACTTCCCTGGTCTGTCCCTCCGCTGGGGACAAATGCCAGCCCCCTTTCTGCTCCCTCCTTTGGGCCAGCTCTTGACAGCCATCTGACCAGTCCTGGTCCTGGTAAACACTCCTGGAGAAGACTCCAGGACTCAGGCCCCCAGATCAGCCCCCTGTGGTCTCTTCCCAGCTCGCTGCCTCCCCTGGCTCCTCCCACTTTCTCCCAGCACCCACCTGGGCTTCTTTGGACTGTAGGAGAAGAATCAGAGAGACCACTCTGAAGGGTCTGAGTTTCCCCGGCTCTCCCTCTCCTGAATCCGCCTAGCTTTGGAAAACTGCCACCTTGCCACCAACCCCAGGGCCGTTTCCATGACAGCATGCTCACAGCACCTGGAGCTGCCAGGTGGCCCTGGCTGTAGACTCAGCACACCTGCCTGCAGCTAAGGCCAGAGTGGTGCCTGGGAGACACACAGGAACATGTACACACACACACACACACACACACACACACACACACACACACACAGGGATGTGGCAACAATTGAATGTGAAGCAGATACAGGTCTGAGGATGGCGCCTTTCATATCTGAAATCCCAGACTGGAAAGGTTAGAGTTGACAGTTGCTATTCTCTAGATGGCTGTGAGGGCAAGTCTTCTGGATTTCCTCTCCCTTGGGCCCTCATGGCTTTTCAAAAACCCTGGAACCCCTTCCTTGCACAAAGGTGCTGCCTGCCCTGTGCTCTGCTTGCTGCACACATCTAAAGGATATGACTATCAAACTCCCTAGAACCTCATCCTCCCCACCCCCCTTTTAACTATTGTCAAATGTTTAGGACAGGGATAGTTAACAGGACCGTTCTGCCAGCCTTGGAGAGGAGCATTCTAACCCCATTCCAAGCGGAAACACTTGACTTTTATCTCTTGCTTATGTTGATCATTTAAATTATTAGAGGACTTGAGCTGCTGCGGGTGGTGGGAGGTTAAGAAAACTACTTCTCCGTCCTTCAAACCATTCGCTTTACACATAGAAACAGGAAGTGATCGCAGCTAGTTAGGATGACCCTGGGACTCGTGCTTTTGGATTCCTGGACCACTCCATGCTGCAGCCACAGACAGAGAAGCTGCAGCCATTCGGTCCATGTGTGTCCATCCATGTGTGTAAGGAGCTAAATAGGAAGTGCTCTTGTTTCCTCTGAGATGCCTTGCATCAGTTAAGACTCCAGGAAGGAATCCAGGAGATGCGCAAGGGAGGACTTCGGGGCAGAGTGACTTCCTTCGAGATTTGATATGATGGTCTATATCCTGACCAATTTGATACCTGATGTGTGAGCCATCATGGTGCTCCTATATCCATTTTATCTCTAGTTTAATTTTTTGGTATTACATGTATGTCTGCACACCAAGTGCATGACTAGTACCCATGGATGCCAGCGGAGGGCACTAGATTCCCCTGAGACTGGAGTTACAAATGGCTATGAGCTTCTGAATGGGTACTAGGAATTAAATATCTGGGTCCTCTGGAAAAGCAGCAAGGGCTCCTAATTGTTGAGCCATCTCTCCAGGCTCCTATTTCCATTTTTTTTAAATGGCATTCCATCTACGGTACAGAGGATAGCCTGAAAGGGCCAAGAGTGGAAGCGAAAAGTCAGTTATGGCTACAGTGGTTAGTTCAAGTGTGTGATAGTGATGTCTGATGTAGGGGGTGTGTGTGGGGGGGGTGAGAATATAGCCAAAAGAATATAGCATACAACAAATAGTTGAAAAGATGTTCAGTATCCTTAGCCATCAGGAAAACGTAAATTGACACTGTGTTGAGATGGCACCTCACCTAGTCTGAATGGCGATCAAAACAACAAAGAAAAAAAAA